>CM057346.1:481589991-482789991 GCA_030015575.1 Agapanthus africanus | reverse complement strand
CTGTCCCCAGTGCTCTACTATTTCTCAGATCCTGTAATGAATTACAGATGTGAGAACCAAAACCGGTATCAAGTACCCATGATGTAGAGTTTACTGAAAGACAATTTTCGATTACAAACACACCTGAAGCAGAAGCAACAGCCTGCTTCGTGTCTTTGGCTTTGAATGCCACCCAATCCTTCTTCCAGTGCCCTTGCTTGTGACAATAATAGCATTCATTCTTATCTGCCTTCACCCTTCCGGCCTTGTTCGTTCCCTGCACCTTCTTGACCCCACCCTTCGGTTTGGCGGCTTTCATCTTCTTCTTCCCTTTAGCTTTCGCTTTAGATTTAGAAGAGGATGATTGACCAACATACAGAACGGGGGTCTTCTCCTTTTTCAAGGAGGTATCTGCTACCCTCAACATGTTGAGGAGCTTTGGAAGATCGGCTTCCATTTCATGCATATTGAAGTTCAACACGAACTGAGAGAAGGTGTGGGGAAGGGACTGCAAAATCAAGTCGATGTACAAATAATTCTCTAGCACGCATCCCAAGTTTGCGAGTTCCTCAATGAGAATAATCATTTTGAGGACGTGCTCTCCTACAGGTGATCCTGGAGCTAACCTCATCTGGAAGAGTTTCCTTGAGGTCTCGTACCTCGCGATACGGGAGTGCTCCCCATACAAATCCTTGCAATGGAGAAAGATGGATATAACATCCATACTCTCGTGCTGTTTCTGGTTTTCATTGTTCATGGATGCCAGCACGATACACTTAGCTCTCTCACAGTCTAGATCCCAGGTTTTGCGAACTTTCTTGTCCGCAACTGAGGAATCTAGTCCTGGGATAAGGGGAGGAACAGCGGTGGTAACATATGCTACTTTTTCATAAGTCAGTGCAATGTTGACGTTCCTTAGCCAATCTTTATAGTTCTGTCCGGTCAGTATATTTTTCTCGAGTAATAGTTTTAGTCCTGTCATGGCAGCTGCCAGAGAGAGAGAAAAGAAAACACTCAGCATATGCTCTTGCAAGTTTAGATTGGTTTTTAATTTATCTAAACAGGATGGCTCCCACTGTTTCCTCAAATCCTTCTTCAAAACCTAAAAGAAGAACTAGTCAGGATTTAATCACACGTCACAATACTTGCTAAACCTTTCAGCCAGGCCGGTGTTGGTACTTCGAGGGAGGTTTTCCAACGCTTTCCCGAAGTTCCTTAATTAAAGAACCTCGTTTCCCTGGAGGCGTAGCCCCTCTAACACCTTTCTAAGCACCTACTTGGTTTATAGCATTGATTGTTAAGTGAGAAAAATTCCCGAGAGTAATCCTACTCATCAGTGGGATCGGGATCCAACTATCATTGCATGATGCCCTAGATGGAAGCCACTCTAGTCACCACACTCCAGAAGGTATGCTAAATCTGCAAGTTTTCTTTATATTTGAAACTCCCGATATGATTTTTACCCCAAGCTCTTATGACCTTGACGTAGGCCAACAAATCATAAGACGCAAGTCAAGTTCTACCCGTCATTGTCCCGATTAATTTAAGTACATCGTACATGCCCTTGACGTAGGCCAACAAGGTTGTACGTCTGTCCTAAACTAATGCATCTATCTATGCAACAAATAGGCAACACACTGCTACCATACACTATGCCTTGACGTAGGCCAACAAGCATAGCATGAATACGATGTGCTGTCTATTTGAAACGACGGAAGGTTACGTCTGGTTTTTGGCAAAAAACCGTTAACGTAGTGAACTTGATATGATCGAAGGAACCAAGATAGCCTTTATTAAAAGGAGTGGTTTAAGCTCCGCATTTAAAATTTGCTTTTTGAAGAAAACCGAGTGGTTTTGAAATTATTCCAAAAATTCAGTTTAGGTTTTATTTTCTTTGCATTAATAATAATGCGTCCCATCATTAACCTATCATTACAGATAATAACGAAAATACAACGTCCTCTTATGCCATCCGCATTCGCCACGGGGTCCCGTCATCACCCGTTAGGTTACTTAACTAACGGCAGAGCGGGGGCTGGGCTAGCGCGGGTGTAAAACATAAGTGACATCTAAATAGCTATCATATATAGATATTGTATATTCGTCAGACGCAATAATAGGCATTCCAGATCATAGATGAACTTTATTGAATATACAAGCAATCCGCGTTTCTATTGAGCCTGCAACGAAAGACGGATTACACAGTTATGATGAATAGCCATTACCCCAACCCAGACCCCTACGGGTACGGCAAACTACCCGCCAAGTACCCGAAGTGAAGCGGTCTCCCTCAACGACGTGAGTAGGCCACTAAATACTTCAAAGTACCCGGTAGTTTGTGCACCCCACCTTGGGTCTATCCTAGGAGCAAAAACAGTAAAAAGAAATAATACAACGGTGGCTACAACCGCAACCTGGATGTGCCCCGCAAAATAATATTACAACTTATTACAATTACAATGAATGAATTAATACAATAACCCATCACAAAACCCCGGCTAATCATCACAACAAACCAATACAGTTCATAATCACAAACAGTTAAAAATCATCACAGATATGTGCAACCCCCTGCCAACCGACATACTAGCAGTTAGGGGAGGTTTACGAACACATAATACAATTCACAGATATAATCAAATAAGCAAACATCGTATAATTTCGATCGATTAAACCCATTAGATTCTACTCCAAAACTTCTCTGTAAATCTGAAACTTGAGCAGAAAATAAATCATTCCAGAAAAGACAAAACATCACAGAAGATCCACAGGGAAAAACTGGGCTGAATCGGCTCCAACTCGGCCGCGGATCCGCGGCGGATCGGTGGGATCGGCCGCGGTTCCGCGGCTCTGTAGCCGATTCAGGAGCCCATTTTTTTCCTGTGTTCTTATACTTTCATGTAGGTTATTCTGGAGGTCCCTGAAAAATTTTTAGGCCTCATTTTAAAATCGACAAAAACTTAGTGATATCCGTGTATTTTCCGGTTCGTTTTGCGTTCAAAATTCATACGACTTTGCAAATGAGTTAATTATTGTTTGGTGGGGCTCTGATACCAGTGTAAGTCGATGTACAACACCCCACGAGTTGCGGGGAGGCGGAAATTTGAAAAACGATCTTGTTCTTTAAGCAAACATCGACTAACCGAAGATCTTTACTAAACGATAACTAACTACAACCATAGAAGTTCTTAGCTACTATGAAAAGAGATTATACCTAGTGAATCGTGTCCTTCGTCTTTTCGTTCTCTACGTCCTCCTCAGCCTCCTCTGAGTGATAGATGATCCACCCGAGAACCCTAATCCAAGCTTCACCTCCAATCTTGAGGTAACTAAGTTTCTCTAGTTGCTAATCAAAGGAACTTAGGTGATATAGAGTTAGGTTATGGATTGTTTAGTCTATTCTAATTCTTGATCTCAACTCATGAGTGGTAGGATTAGGGTTTTGAAGAGAGAGTGAGCTTGAGGAGAGAGAAGGTGAACATGATAATGATAATGGAATTGTTTCTCACTTGAATTATATGAAGCATAATGAATAAACAAATGAATGAATAAATGTGATTATTCATCATGCTACATTAATTCAATATGAGTGATTCACTATATGAGTCATTAAGCATTTAATAATGCATTAATGACATAATGAATCACACAAAATAAGTCACAATTGCATTTAATGATAATGCCACCTAAACCCTCAAGTCACCATGCTTCTAGAAGCTTCCCGTAAAATTACGAGAACGCCCCTCCTATCCGTGAAAACACGGAAAAACTTTAGACTGTATAAATCCAATAACCTGATACTAAATCTGGCTTAAACCAAAGCCGGCTAGTAAAAACTGTCCGAACGTCGTACGTGTGTAAACACACGTATGCGTCCGAACCCTTGTCGTAAAACCGTACGATCTCTATATCGTTTCGCCTGGAGTTGGGAAATCTCTGTGTGGGACTCTAAAGACTCGACTACTACGCTGGCAGTGGGTTTAACCAAAAACCGCAAGCGGCACTAGCTGTACGTAACGGTCCCCAGGTAGATGTCGATAAGAAAGCCGATGAGGAAACCCATCCAAACTCCTACTGAGCCTGTCCGTGACAATATCCACGCAGTCCGGTCTATTCGTCTAAGAGTATCGCATGTATGGTCTAGGGAGGTGGTAAACGTCAGACCCCTAATAACCGTACAAGTCGTGCCGGTATGGCTCAAGACCATCAGAGAATCTACGGATCAGTCCATCAGTAATTCTCAATCAGCTCTGGCCAGGGACTTATGGTAATGACCAACCGATCACCGTGCGATATCAACTCCCTATACCAGGAGAGGCGAATCCCTAACAGTCGCTCACTGCCTCCACGTGGCTCGGGACTGTACCCAACTAAAACCTGTTTGCACGACTCCTTTGAACCGTGGTAGGGTAGTAATCAAAGCACAGTGGCAACTCACACGAGACAAATGACGACCTTAAGTCAACAGACTATCTGCACACATGTCACCTGAGAACTGCTATCTGACGTTAGGTATAAATACCATCCAGTCAGTTCTCGACGAGTCCTGTCCGGTGTACTCATACCCAGTGAGCATCTGTATACAATCTTAGGTGCACATCACCAATGGCTGCGGGACTAATACATCGCCCCTCGTCAGGGTCTAGATATGTATACACTAGTCTACTCTGGAGCATCGATGCCCTGTCTCGATACTCCTGCGACCAGGGACATTTAAGGATGTGCCTATTGACTATCTAACTCCCACAAGTATGACTGCCATCACAACGCCGATAGTCAGGCAAACACCCTATGGGCTTTATCAACATGTTTATATAAATACAAAGTAAAATATATCATATGTTAAGATAAAGACAAACCAAATAGCGTACTATCATATCAAGCAAGATTGTCATGTACATACATATCTCTAGCATCCTATACAATGAAGGCCTCTAGGGCATATATATCCAACAGAAAGAAAGATGAAAAGAATCCCCACAGTTTGGGCCTCACGTGTTAAACACGTGAGTGCTTATATGTAAAGCATATAAGCACTGAAAGCTAATAGCCAAAGGGCCAAATTAGCCCCACGTATTAAACACGTGAGCACTCATATGCAAAGCATATGAGCGCCAAATATAAACAGGTTAAAACCCAAATTGGCCTCACGTGTTAAACACGTGATCGCTTATATGCAAAGCATATAAGCGTTGAAAGCAAATAGCCAAAGTGCCAAATTAGCCTCACGTGTTAAACACGTGAGCACTCATATACAAAGTATATGATCGCCTAATATAAACAGATTAAAACCCACATTAGAATCACGTGTTGAACACGTGAAATTTTCCTTTCTGAAACAATAACTTTGGATAGAATTGAATTCCATATAGAATTAAATTCTATTCTTTCTGGAAAATACTTTCCCTGATCTTTCTAAAAGGGAAAGATATTCTCTGTTAAATAGAGAACCATTGGATTTAAAATCCAATAGTGATTAAAAACCATCAAATATAGAATTAAATTCTATTGGGGGGAAATGTCTCCCTAATCTTTCTGAATAAGAAAGATATTTTCTGTTAAACAAAAAGCTGTTGATCAAAGATCCCATGAGATGAAAAAATATCTCCCTATATCTTTCTAAATAAAGAAAGATGTGCTCTATTAAACAGAACACCCTTGGATTAAAAATCCAATGGTGATTAAAAATTATCGTTTGACAGAATTAAATTCTGTATATGGGAAAATATTTCCCCAATCTTATTAAAAATCAGAATATATATTCTATAAAATAGAAATTCTCTGGATCGAAAATCTAACGGTGGATAAAATCTCCCAAATAATCTTTGAGACCAATTAAATCAATTGGTATCTCTCAAATGAGAGATTTTCTCAAAGTAATTAACAATTTGCCTCTCCTATATAAAGGATAGGAGACTTCAAGTCTCTGAGAAAAGATCGACCCCATAAGTATCTCTACGAAAAGAAAATTGAGAATTTAATTCTCTAAAAAAAAGAAGATTCTCGCTCTCTCAAATCCTAGGTAAAGAAAAGCAGAGATAAACATATCTCCTTTGCCTAGTATAAAGCATAAAAAAAAAGGGTTTAACCCTTCATAAAAAGTTAACTTTGTACTTCCTTTGATCTGAGATTTGCAAAGCAAATCTTCCCACAAGTTGAGAATTTAATTCCCATCGGGGAGATTCTGTTCTTCAAACTCAAAATTTAGGGGGGAAAACTAGATTAAAAGAAAAAGAGAGAAGAGAACGAATGTTCTAAGAATTTAATTCCTCTGCAAATAGGGTTTAAGCCTATATAAAAGAACTTAGTTCTTATAAAAGAAGTAGAAGAACTTAGTTCTCCAATAAAAACGATCCCATATCTTCAAAACATAGATCTTGGTGATCATTAATGGTCAAAATGATATTAACAGAGATTAAATGTCTAAAAAGAAAAAGACTTAGCGTCTCACGTGAAACACACCTGAACACCCAAAAGATTCCCTTAAATGGAACTAAGCACCTCACGTGCTTCCCATGTGAGCGTCCAAAACAAAGACTCAGCGCCTCACGTGTTTCTTATGTGAGCGCTGTATAAAAGTGCTGAGCACTATAAATTTAGTCAAAATGACTAAGTGCCTAGCATTGATTGGGCAGCGGACATGTCTGAGTGTCTCACGTGTTTCCCACGTGAGCGCCAGAGCCACAAATAAGTGCTTAGCACTTCTGAATAAAGAGAGAAAGCCTAAGGCTGAGAAAATAGAGCCACAAACAAGTGCTTAGTACTTCTGAATAAAACGAAAAAGACTGAGTAGACCAAGCCCAAATTGGCTATTTCTCTGAAGTTACTTGCAGCGGAGAGAAAATGCTCTGTTGTTGGATCGTAACTAAAATTTAATGATTCTTAAAATGTTGCTAAGTTGATTTTAGTCTCAAATAAGGCTAATGTATCCTTAGTTAAAATAAATTGAGCCCAAATGCTCATATATTTAAGTTTAATTTTAATCTAGAAACAGATTAATGGTCCTTAAATAAAACAAAATATTCTTTGAACTGACGGAACATACAACCTAAGTTCAATCCCCAAACCTAAAATATACAAATTTGGACTAATCCGCGCCCTACGGGCAACGACATAAAATAGTCTCCGTATACAATCAATGGGCAACCAAAATAAAATAAAACACACGACACAAAATGAACTACGGAGCAAGAGAAAGTGGTTATCACAACGCGATAACACAATTAACTACAGGGGCTTGCGCCTGCACGGAAGAACGTCTCCATAACCAAAAAACCCTCACAAACGAGGGGCAATCTGATAAAGTCTGCTACATCGGTCGCATCTATCCAAACCTCCGATATACGGTGCCATAAATCAACTCGGTATCTTTGGAGAGGTGGATGGATATGTCCAAATAGCATCTGCCCCCAAATCCAGGAAAGACGTTCAATCCCAGTTCGTCTCTGTTTTCGGCAGTAAACAAGTTGTATCTTATATGGTTATGAGTTTGACATCGGCATAACTTATTGGGTTATTGGGGGTCTGACAGTATCCATCCCCAAACCCGGTATGCAACACTCTCTGACGGAGAGGCCGGAATGTACAGTGATTTTTACTGATAGACTCTGTTGGATTCGGATGAGTTTGCTTATTGACCTTTCTTTTGACATATACCTGGGCAGCCGTTACGTACAGCCAGTGCCGCTGACGTGCTTATGGGTTATGGATTTGATCTAGTAACTCACTGCCAATATATTGTTGAGTCTTTAGAGTCCCACACGGAGGGTTTTCCCGCTCAGGAGAAACGATATAGCGTGCGTATGTTGATACGTGCGGGAATTCGATTAAACGCGTGTATATGATACATGTACATTAATCGAACGTTTAATAATACTGATCGGTTTATTATAAAGCTGGATTATTAAATCAAGTATTGATATGTGTGTGTGTGTGTGTTCACTTTCTCTCTCTCATTTGCTATTTGTATGCGATTCAAATACATGTATATGTATATGATATATATACTAAACTTGTGTATATAATATACATACCCTTCTAGAAGGGACACCTCATTCTTTATATTTGATAAAGAAATAGTGACATATTTCTTTATATTGATAAAGAAATATGGTATGGGTAGAGAGGTATGGGTTTCTAGGAATGGGCTTTATTTTAATAGTAAATAATTTACTATTCCAGCATGGTTGCCTCTTCTCTTTCTATCTCATTCCTTCTTGCTCTTTCTCTCTTCTCATTTTCCTTTGTGTGAACTAAGAAGAGAGAAAGAAAAACGAGAGTGTCCACTACATCTTCATCTCACTTTTTAGAAAATTGTGAGAGCAAGTTGCTTCACAAGAAAGTGTTCTTTTGGTGAAATTGAATCTTGGGTTGGGTTTCCTTCGTGTTGGATCATCTTCGGCGAGGAGGTCCGCGATCAAGCTTATTCTGACAACTTAGGAGTCTAGCTAGGGTCTTCTACTTAATTTTAGACATGCTTCAAAGGTTGTAGTCCATCTAAACTCTTAGTTTAGCTCTCTAGTTTTTTACAACTTCTAGCATTTAGATGATTTTGGGATTTGTGTTTGGTATTATGCTCTAGAAATTTTTGTTTGCAATTCCGCCACGGTCCGCTAGTGTAGCGACCCTAGCACCAACTACTTACAGGAATAACATGGCGTGCAAGATCGAGGGGATTGGAACTGTTCGGATATGCATGTTTGATGGGGTAGTACGAACTTTGACGGATGTTAGATATGTGCCAGTTCATGACAAGAGTTTGAATTCTGTTGGAGCTTTGGTAGGGATCTGCTGCAAGTGCGTAGTCGATGGGTGTTTCAAAAATTGCCAAGGGGTCTCTCATTATCATGAAAGGAAAGGTGAGGAACTTGTACTTTCTAAAGGGACGGTCAGTTTCAGATGATGTTGTTGCGGTATTCATTCATTCAGGTGATTGTAATTCGGCTAGATTATGACACGTATGATTGAGCCATATTGGAGAGTTAGGTTTGGAGGTGCTTTGCAAGAGGCGGCTACTTGGAGATGTTGTGTCCTAGGAAAGCAAACAAAAGTGAAGTTCGGGATTGCGGTACATGATACGAAGGGTATTCTTGATTATGTCTACATTGATGTTTGGGTCCAGCACCAATTCTTTCGCGAAGTGGAGCCAGATACTTCGTTTTCTTTATTGATGACTTTTAGAGAAAAGTCTGGATGTACATTCTTAAGTTTAAGGCCGAGACTTTTGAGAAGTTCAAGATGTGAAAGGCCAGGATGGAGAAGCAAACTGGTAGACACGTAAAGGTCCTTCGGTTTGATAATGGAGGAGAGTTTACTCTGCATACGTTTGTTGAGTTCTGTAAGTCAAAAAGGATTGTATGCCATTACACCACTTCAGAAGACCCTCAATCAAAGGGCATTGCAGAACGGATAAATCGGACATTACCAGAGAAGACAAGATGTATGTGGTTTACATCTGAGCTTCCAAAGAAGTTTTGGACTTAAGCTGCTTCGTATATTTGAGTGCCCAGCTTATGCTAAGCAGAGGAGCGATAAGGTAGAGTTGAGGGCTGGGAAGTGTGTCCTATTCGGCTATGGAAGTTAAGCCAAAGGGTATAGGCTGTGGTGTCTTGAGACCTAGAAGATAGTAATCAGCCGGCATGTTACATTCAATGAGTCTGCGATACTTCATAGAAAACAGACTCAATCAGATGGTGAAGAGAGTACGGTTGCGCTACCAAGCGAGATGGAGATCGAGGTTCCGGTTCAGGATAATAAAAGAGATGAGGTGATTGATACTCAGATTCATGCATAGGGTTCGACAGAACCAGATGGTCTAGTACAGATAGAGGGGAAGAAATCTACGCAATTTAGGCGTCTGATTGGTGCATTTTAATGCACATTTATATAACCATATTTATCTTTATATTGCCTATTTTATGCTGGTCCGGATATATTTTGGCAATTATTGCAGATTACAGAGCTAAAAGGGAAAAGTACATAAAAGACGGATTACGTACATTGGATGTAGCCTTATTCAAACATAAACAGAGACAAAGGTGGAAATTATCAAAATAACGTGTGGAACAAGATTTTTGAAGTCAAATAACAAACTATGAAAAAAACTAAGAGACAAAATTTTACCAAAACAAAGTTTTGGCCGAAATTTAGCCAGTTTTCCAAAGCTACAGGAGATGTGTAAGGTTATATCAGCACCCCGGCCATCAATCCGTGGCCAAACGCGGAACAAAAACTTTTAAAACCCGGCGCTAACGAAACCTGATTCCCGGATCGAACCATTAACCCTATACTAGTTAACTGTAAAAGCAGTTTAGAGAGGTTATACCAATCGATCCGTGTCCTTCGGTCTTCAACCTCTGTCCCAAACTCCTCGCGGCTTCCTCGATCAAGTTCGGTCTCCGGCCTCCCTCGTCGAAGATGATCCATATCGAGGATTAGTAATACGGGCTCCTGCTTCAAAACCGAAGCAACTCGGGCATCCAGTTTGCTAGCCTAGATACCCAAGGTGAAGTAGAGATGGTGTGTGAATATTTTGTCTCAATGCACCCAATGAATTAGGTGGAGGTGAATGAAGTTGCCAAGAGTGAAAATGTGAGCTAATGAATTTTGCATGTGAAGAAATCAACATGCTGTTGTTTTCTTGTGAGGAAAATTAATGGGCTAAGCAATTTCGAAAATGGGTTCTCTGTGGATTTTCTTGTGTAGTGGTGAGATGTGAGTGATCAATTAATTAACACAAGAAATTACCCACAACAATAACTCACAGGCACCTACCCCAAAAATATCTCACTAAATATCTTCAACATGACAAAACTCATTATGCAAAAACATGACTCACCAAAGACTTTCGAAATGGCCCAGCCACAAAAAAAAAAATTGGCCACGAAATTTCCCCACCAAAAATCAAACAAAAAACATGACTCACAATTTCATCAAAAATTAAACAGTAAACTAAATGTTTAAACAAAAAGGAGAATGGCAACTTCAAAAGTACACTCATAACGAATTACAAGAATACCCCTCATCCGTATATACATATCCGCATCCGTATTCCAACTGAATATGAATGCAACGAGACGAAAATAATCCAATAATATAATACTAGGATCCGGCTTAAGCGAAAGCCCACTAGTATTATCCGTCCGATCATGATCCGTGCACAAGTGCACGTATATGATCGAACCCTGCCATAAAACCATACGGCCTCTACAACGTTTCGCCCGAACTATGGAAACCTTTTGTGTGGGACTCTAAAGGCTCGTCAATATGCTGGCAGTGGGTTTAACCACAAGTACGTTAGTGGCACTAGCTATACGTAACGGCTGCCCAGGTATTGAGCGAAAGGGAGGCCGACGAGCGAACTCATCCTGAAACCCTACTGAGCCTGACGGTGACAATATCCGTACAGTCCGGTCCGTTCGTCTATGAGTATCACATATCGAGTCTAGGAGGGTGGATAAAGTCAGACCCCTAATAACGCGACATTTAGTGTCGGTATGAAGCCTATCACCAACTGAGAAACTACTGATCCGAATCAGTAATTCTCGTCTATCCCGGCCGAGGATTTCTGGTGATGGCCACCCGTGCACTCCGCGACATCAACCCCCAACATACCGGGAGAGACGAATCCCCTAACGATCCGCTCACTGTCTCCATGTGGCTCGGGACTGCATCCAACTAAAACCTGTTTGCACGACTCCTTTGAGCCGTGGTAGGGTAGTAATCAAAGCACAGTGGGAACTCGCAAGAGACAAATGACGATCTTAGGTCGATAGACTAACCTGTACACATGTCACCTGGGAACTGCTATCAGACAATAGGTATAATACCAACTAGCATGTTCCCGGCGAGTCCGTCCGGTGTACTCATAACCCAATGAGCACTTGTATACATCTTAGGTGAACCAACTGACACCAATGGCTTGTGAGACCGGCCACTGCCCTCATCGGGGTTTCGATCCGTATACACTAGTCTACTATTGGAGTATTGATGCCCAGTCTCGAAACTCCCACGACTAGGGACACTTTAAGAATGTGCTTATAGACCATCCAACTCTCACGTATATATGATCGTCATCATACTGCTGGTAGTCAAGCAAGAATTCTATGGGCTCTATCAACATGTAATAGTGATCTGTAATGTCACCTGAAGCATGTACACGATGATAAAGACAAACCAGATAGCATACTATCATTTCGAGTAAGACTGTTCTACCGGTATAGGTCCTCCCTCAATCATTGCAATCACGTGCCTGCGATCCAATAATTGACTTGAGGGCACTATAGCCAACAAGATGAAATTCCGGGAGATTTTTGGATCTTTGCGTATCTTATGTACACCGCTCTTAGATTTTCCAGAAATCCTATATATTCTGCTGTAGAGCCTCTTTAGGGTTTCATCTCTCTATGGGTAAATTGTTTAGGTTTTTGGGAGAGATCAAAGTTATTTTGTAGTTACTTTTTGATATGAAGTTTATTAATTTTATCATGAGTAGCTAATCTATTTCTAGGGTTTTTTAAGTTATTCTTGTTCTATGATTGGTATTTGTTTTCATTGATCTATTCTTTTTCTTTTGTTCTTAATGACAAATTATTATGATAGAGATAGGTTCTTCTTGACGTAATTCTGTTAAACTAGATAGATCGATGAGTGGTTGCCAACCATGAGGTTTATTTAAGGAAAGATTGTATTGCTAATTAACAAGTTAATTTAATGATAGATTGACAGCCTAGAAAACTAATTAGTGAAGGTAAGATGGAATTTTTATCAAAGTTGATTCAACCTAATTGATATAGGGTAGATTAGGCTATGCCGATAAAACAAGATAAACCATTAATTGACAACCTTTGTGTTTATTTAGTATAAGCTAACTATTTCTATATTAATTAGAACTTTATATTTAAATTCCTTACCAGATGATTTTATAGATTGATAGGGTATTGCCATGATCATATAATTTATGCTTTCTTAATTGATTGATATTTTATTATGATAAACGTATTCTCTATACTTTCTTACAATTGTTAGGCAATGAATTTAAATATGGAAAATTAGAAAAGAATGGATATCTTATAGAAAACTATTATTAATAAAGGCAATTCAAAATCCTAGATCTTTCCATTATTTGAATCTTATCTTTTAAAATTTGCAATTTAATTTCTTTCATGCACTTTTATTTTATGCACTTTAGTTTAGTTTTATTAAATAAATCAACCCTTTTTAATATAACTTATTTTAAGATTAATTAGAATTCTCAATGCCTCTCTGTGATACGATCCGTAAGTACTACAATAGATTTACTGTGCACTTGCGGTAAATTTGAGAGACTATGAAATCTCCATCAAGTTTTTAGCGTCGTTACTGGAGAGGCTAGTAGCAATTCTAGTTAATTTTAGCTCGAGTTAATTTTCTTTTTCTTTACTTTATTTTGTTCTGCAATTTTTTGTTTTGTTTCAGAAAATGAGGAGTAGTCTAGAGAGAATTGGAGCATGCAGAGGATACCATAAAAAAATTTCGGCCTGAATTGTCACGACCCGGAAATGGCATGTGACCGGCACTTGGATCACATAAAGTCTATAGGACCCCACCGTAATCCAAGTAAGTCGAAAACTCAGAAATCTAAACCTTTTTAGAAAAAAATGTAGGTGAAGTTTAAAAAGAAGGGTATAAATGAAATCAGGTGCTTCTTTTAAAGTATAAGTAAATTTTTTTTAGAAATGCAAGTGGAGGTATACTAAAATTTGAAAACGTTTCCGACATTTAAAATTTGGACAGCACCACCTTTGTAAATTTTAATCCAAAACTAGTACATAACAAGAATAATATAGGAATCCCCAAGTGGAAGCTAGCTCTTCACCAATTGGTGGAAACACAACTACACAAGGAAAATATACGATACCCAAGGCAAAGATTAATCACACAAAAAAGTAAAGAAAACCAAAACATCATCAAGTCCAATATAAGAATAATATACATAGCTCTATCTAAGTTTGAAAGAATATACAACTCTCTGGTTTTTAAGTCTACCAAATATACACAATTTGGTTTATGGAGCTTTTTAATAGATACAATGAATATAAAAGTAAACAATGGTGGTTACGTTTTGAACTGTAACCCACCTACCAATGCAAATCACATAGAAAGAAGCAATGAGCCAGCAAGCCGTTACTGAATCCGAGCGGTCGATCCTGTAAGAAAACTATGGCACAACGGGGGTGATTTACCTACTCATGAATAGAAGACATCATCAGATAGAAATCGAATGTATAACGATCTCCTAGGTCATACTGTAATAAAATGTCATATCGTATGGAATAGAAGGTGATCATGTATACAAATGTGTATAAATATAATAATATAATCATATCGTGCTTGTGTCAATATATGGTACCATGTCATCTATGTCATATATATGTATATGTCATCCAACATGTGTCCATCAACGACACATCAAAATCATCATAAAATCCTGAGTGTCCAGCATTGACACTCGAAATCATCATAAAACCTGTGTCCAGTATTGACACGTAAACCCTCATATCTCAGGCACCGTCTCATCGGATCGGCCCTTATATCTCAGGCATCATCTTATCAGATCGGTCCTCGTATCCATCTGTATCATATCACTATGATCGGTATCCTCTTGATATCCACCAAGTCCAATACTGTCACCGGTAGGTAGTGTTCCGCTGCCAAGCTCAACACCTTTATATACGATCTTCTTGTCCTGAGGTACCGTGCCGGGTCAACCATGTACCCGCAGACGATGACTCCTCACTCCTCGAATCGGGTAATCATCATAGCTCAACACCAAGAAATATCATGGTGGACGTTGAAATATCATATCAACAGAAACCGTGTTTTTAAAACAATCGCAAGTTTTTAAATAATATCTGCAGTTTCTCAAATCCAGAAATCTCATGAAAATATGGCAGTAATGAAATAATATGTACAGGCACAGAACGATACTGTGATGCATAGCAAGTATGTTCATATGAGCGTGTCGTATAGTAAGGTAAAGAAAGTGAAATATCTATAATAATATGGGGTACTGTGTACTAATCAGTAACTAAAATGCTAACATGTTATAAGGTGATATGGTAACCTATCGATTTCTAATATGTATGTGGCATGGCAATTACCGATGATGTGTGTATAAGCCGGCAAGTATGTGTACATGCAACACATGCATCATCGGTAATGGTGCATGTGCCCTAGCAAAGAAAGTCATATAAAGATAAGGATATGAACGCAGTGTGTGTGTGTGTGTGTATATATATATATATCGTAAATGAAAATAATGCGAGCGTATGCAGAATAAAGAAATCGTAACCGCGAATAGTATAAAAATACGCAACTACGTAAGAGCCATACAGTTATAGTTTAAAATAGTACGAATCGTTATTTTTAGAAAAATAGGGTGGACTACAATATTTTTGAAAAAAATACCATTTGAAAAGTCGTAGCGTCCCCTTGAAGTTATCATTTTTAAAAGTGTGAAGCGATTCGTTAGTTTTGAAAATAGGTATGGCTCTAAATATATCGTAATATCTACTTAAAGATTTTAATCAATATTTCTCGAGTCGATATATATATAAGTCGGCGATCCATCCTCATCATATCACGTACGGTATAATCCATCATACGATATCATCAATCAATGGTACGGATCTATAGTCGTATTCGTCATCATCTCATATCATCATATGTCATATCGTATCATGTCATGCCATCTCATATCATATCATATAAGCTCGCCTCATATCATCATATCCAAGTATATCGACTCGTGCCATCATATCAGATCATATCCTCATCATATCGTATCGTAAATATCCTCATATATATAAATAAGTAGATATAGTTCATAGGTTAAGAAATAGAACTAGGGGTATAACTTTTATAAGTATACTACTATGGTATAGTACTCTAGAAAACTTATTAGCTAAGTGTGTGTGTGTGTGTGTTTCCTAGTTCTACGTTTGCGGGTGGTACTATACGCCATCCATCCGACTTCCCTCATAGATATACATCTACTCACCTAACATTCTCGCTCTAGCCGAAGTCGATGAACTCCTTGCTCCCCTTCGTCGTCTCGAAAATCCATACGAATGTACCTACAAATCAAACCATATCGCATCGCATGAAAATCCAAATCAAAAACCAATACGACGAGTGAAGCACACATAGGTTAGAACCTATGGTCAACGTGCTAAAACAACAAAATATTCTGTGACGTCGACGTACGAACATCGAATGACCAAGTCATATCAAGAAAATCAAAAAACTAAGTTTCAGAAGCCGGAAAATATTGACAGAAATCAAGTAAAATGACTCCAGATTTTTCTTAAGCTGAAATTAAACTTTTTTGCGTATATGGTAGATCTAGTTATCTAGAGAGTGGGCTACATACCAAAAACCAAACCCTAATTCCTTGGCCGATCCGCAAATTGCGACTAGGGGGAATTTTTTAGCGATTTGGGCTTGGGGTTAGAGGCTCGGGCTTCTAAAGTAGCTTTCTATAGGTCTGCACTTCTCATTATATCCGCTATTAAATTTTCAGAGTATCCAAGTCATCCCAGATTTCATTTGATCTTCAAAAGTCATACAAAACCAATATCGGAAAATTCTAAACCCGTCGAATCCGAGAATTTCTCCACTAAGACACTCTCACTTATCACTAATGGTCTTGTATACACTCTCTAAACCTCCACTGAACCTCTACTACAAGTTTTATCCACTAATTCTCACTTTGGAAATTTTCCAAGTTCACAAAACATAACTTTTGAGCTCTAAACTAATTATGAAAGCAAGAACACTTGAAAACTATTCTAAAAGTAGGGTTATACCTCATAAAAGCAACTCAAGAAAATTCTTAGTTGGCCAAGCTCCCCAAAATGAATTTTTGAACATGTCATAATATGTAGGATGAGGTGAGGAACAATTTTTGTGAAGTGTGTATGTGGTTTTGAGATGGTTTTGAGGGTGGTTTGAGGATGGAGGAGGAGATGAAGGAAGAGGAGGAAGAAGGAAATAAGAATGATGAAGGAAAATGAGAAGAAGAATGGTGAAGGGTGTCTACCATATTTCTCTCTCTCTCCCTTATGTCCATACCCTCATGTCATCTTGTCCCCCCTCTCTAATCATTTTCCTTTTCTTTTCTCTTTTAAAACAAAGCCATATGAAAAATGAAAGCATGGTATAAGATATGAACAAAATATTACATATCATGCACACAAGGCATGATTAACAAAACAAATTTGGTTTAATGCACAATTAATGAAATACTAATCAAGTTTAATATTAAACTAATATGTAAATAATTATATATTAATTTATAAAATGCCCAAATCAAAATAATGCTCTCATAAATAATAATTTATTTTAAATTCTAATTTTTTTCTAAAATATCTGTATATAATTATACCCTTTTACGAAAACTCAAATCTTTATGTGTATAATATCCGTGAAAATTATTATTTTATTATTTAAATTCTAAAATAATATTTTCTATATTTCTGAAATGTTACAATCTTCCCCCCTTAAATAAATTCGGTCTCCGAATTTAAATTTAAAACCCCTAAATACTAAAACATTTCAGTAAATCGAATCGAATCAACGGGGCTCCGAAGTCACGGATAAGCTAGAAATATCATAGCGCATCGCTTGCACACGAAAACAAATGCACGACTCAAATATCCAAAATCCGACAAGTGCTATGTGAATCATACAAGTTATGAAGAAATATTTCATCTTACAAAATTTATCATTTAAATCATGCACAATATAATCAAGGCTACCATACGTATATAGTACGCATCGAGTAAAATCATTTAAGTAGCTAAAAGATATATGAAAAACCCTTTTTCAAATTGTCCTGTGATGCATATATCATGGTACAGGTAGCGGATGTTCATTTGTGGAAAAATATATACATATATATCTATATACGTTTAGCTTAAAATATACGTCCCTTTTTTTTGAAAATGATGTAGAAGAGTTTTCTTTTGAAAAAAAATCTTGTGTCGCTCACTGACACGTATGAAAAATAGTGAGACTATAGCTCTTATTGAAAAGCTCTTCAGTAAATACCGATGCATGCAAAAATACTCAGGTACTGTCCTCAGACCAGTCCTGCTCGGCTACTATATAATATAGTGTATATCATAAAATGCGATGCTCGAAAAGAACCAATCCCAATAGGTGTTCACAAAAATACCACGTGCGTCTGATGCGCACGGAAATCAAAGTCAAATAAAAGTGCTATGAATGTGCACGAAAACGAAAACTGAGTGTAACGGGTGTGCATGAAAGTATCTATCGTGTGCATCGGATGTGCACGACAACAGCATCAAGTGCCTATAAAGTGCATGAAAAATCTCAATCGAGTGCAACTGGTGTGCACGAACATCCTCAAGTGCATCAGGTCTGCACAAAAGCATCTAGTACAATATGCTACACGAAAACAAATATCAAGTGCACACAGTGCACGAAAACATAAATCTAGTGCAACTGGTTTACACGAAAATCATATCAATACATCAAAAGCGCATGTAGACCACATCAAGTGTATGAATAAAAATCAACGGTATACAACATGCACGAAATCAAAATTGAGTATATCAAAGTGTATGAAATCATAAATATGTGCAACTGCATGCACAAAACAACATATAGTGCAATGGATATGCACAAAAATACAAATCAAGTATAATGGATGTAATAAATATAAATCAAGTGCAACAACTGTGCACAAAGTAAAATATCCTTCGGGTGATACTCGGATCACTAAACAAAAATCAAAAATAAATGACATTGAGGTACACCTCTTTCAATATCGAAAGGTGCCGGTACACCCGGAGCTGGCAGAGCAAGAATTCCTACTTGCCTTCCGCCCACGGTTTAGCATCCTCTGCCTCTGGGTCCTTGTTCTCTCTCTGGATCGCCAATTCCACGATTTCCCAACTCGACAGCCTAGTAAGGAGTAACGGCGGAAACATTCCCGCTCTGAGGCCTCTCTGAACATCTCCTGGCCAATTAAGCTAGCCACTTGCAAGGTAACACGTCAACGATGGCGGCCAATAGCCTTTTGAGTATATGCCATTCAACTGATTCTAGGTACAAATCTTTATCATCGTAGCATTCCGGAAAAAACCTGCCACAGTCTCTTCCAATCTCATCTCTGCCGGACTGCCCGGAAGTTGGCACTCTTAAATTAATCCGTTTCTGTTCCGGGACAACCGCAATCTCACCATGACCTTCCTATGAAAAGGTGGTTGTGTCTAATGCCTCTATATACGTATCCAATATCTGGCATCAACGAAGAGAAACGACTCATTGAGATCTCGCACGAATCTCTTAATCCATTTTTTCTTCATTATCGTCCAAATCAGAATCACATCTTAATAGTTGCATAAATGCAATTCATCCTCCATTACGGTCATATCAGGTGTTTCTCGCAAAGACTCGAAGCTATGAACTCGGTGTCTCCTACAAAGACTCGAAGCTATGAACTCGGTGTCTCCAACACTCAGTGGAAGAAATCTAACGAAATGCGTCCTTGATAACTTTTCCAAAGTCATTGGAGGAATATGCATTGCTCGTCCTCTCTCGATCAATTCACGCCATGTCTGAGCAAGACCTTTCGAACTAAAGCTAGTCAACTCACTGATCTGGTATCGGGGCATCCAAACAAACGAAATATCCTAGTCACTTTATCCAAGAATGACTAGGGATCTTCTATCACTTCCCTACCTGTAAACTCATGTGGCTTCAGCTTCGTAAACTCTGGAGGCGATATCTCGTCAATCTCTGCAACAGCTGGTTCATCTGTCTGCAGGTAGACAACATCATGATCTCTAGAGTAGGCTGTACATTAACAGTCCTCTCAATCTGATTGGCCTCATGCAATAGCCCGATCATCTGGTGTAGATTCCGAGCACTCGTCACAAACGAGAAATTCAAACATAAAAGGATAACAATCCATTCCCGTGTCACTGTGATAACTTCTTGGTCAGTTCTCATCCCTAATGAGCTCACTCTGACCACATCTCTAGCCGCAGCTCTCCCAGTTTGGTAGCCAAGGTGATAGGAACCGCAAACAAATATTGATGAGGATAGATCATAAAACGAATGGAATAATGGATATCAAGATATGTACATCCTAAGGTTACTTAAGCGGAGCAGCGTATCGTAAGTATGCCGCGGAATATACGCACGGTACAATACTCTACTTTAGTTACCTACTCTATCAACCAAGGTCAACCAACGTAACGAAAGTTCGGGTCTAATACACCCTCAGTCAAGTCTAAGTTCCATAAGGTCAAACCTAAGTTCCGAAATATACGCCCTAAACTCCGCATAGTCAAACCTAGACTTGAACAAAGGTTAAACCTAACACTCTGATACCAACTTTGTCATGACCCGGAAATGGCATGTGACCGGCACTTGGATCATGTAAAATCTACAGGACCCCACCGTAATCCAAGTAAGCTGAAAACCCAGAAATCTAAACCTTTTGAGGAAAATAGTGGAGGTGAAGTTTAAAAAGAAGGGTATAAATGAAATCAAGTGCTTCTTTTAAAGTATAAGTAAATTTTTATAGAAATGCAAGTGGATGTATACTAAAATTTGAAAACGTTTCTGACATTTAATATTTGGACAGCGCCTCCTTTATAAATTTTAATCCAAAACCAGTACATAACAAAAATAATATAGGTATCCCCAAGCAAGAGCTAGCGCTTCACCAATTGGCGGAAACACAACCACACAAGTAAAATATACGACGCCCAAGGTGAAAATTAAGCACAGAAAGAAAGTAAAGAAAACCAAAACATCATCAAATCCAATGTAAGAATAATATACATATCTCGCTCTAAGTCTGAAAGAATATGCAAGTCTCTGGTTTCTAAGTCTACCAAATATACATAATTTGGTTGATGGAGCTTTTAATTAGATACAATGAATATAAAATTAAACAATTTTGGTTATGCTCTGAACTGTAACCCACCTACCAATGCAAATCACCCAGAAAAGAGCAATGTGCTAGCAAACCGCTACTGAATCCAAGCGGTCGATCCTGTAAGAAAACTATGGCACAACGGGCGTAAGTTGCTAACTCGTGAGTAGAAGACATCATCAGATAGAAATCGAATGTATAACGATCTCCTAGGTCATACTGTAATATAATGTCATATTGTATGAAATAGAAGGTGATCGTGTATACATATGTGTATAAATATAATAATATAATAATACAATAATATCGTGCATGTGTCAATATATGGTACCATGTCATCTGTGTCATATATATGTATATGTCATCCAACATATGTCCATCAATGACACATCAAAATCATCGTAAAATCCTGAGTGTTAAGCATCGACACTCGAAATAATCATAAAACCCATGTCCAGTATCGACACATAAACCCTCATATCTCTGGCGCCGTCTTATCGGATCAGCCCTCATATCTCAGGCACCGTCTCATCAGATCGGTCTCCATATCCATCTGTATCATATCAATCCGGTCGGTATCCTCCGGATATCTGCCGAGTCCAAAACTGTTACCGGTAGGTAGTGTTCCCCTGCCAGGCTCAACGCCTTTCTATACGATCTTCTTGTCCTGGGGTACCATACCGGGTACACCATGTATCCGCAAACGATGACTCCTCACTCCTCGAATCAGGTAATCATCATGGCTTAGCACTGAGAAATCTCATGGTGGACGTCGAAACATCATATCAAGAGAAACCGCGTTTTTAAAACAATTACAAGTTTTTAAATAATATCTGCGGTTTCTCAAATCCAGAAATCTCATAAAAATATCACAGTAATGAAATAATATGTACAGGTACAGAACAACACTGTAATGCATAGCAAGTGTGTTCATATGAGTGTGTCGTGTAGTAAGGTAAAGAAAGTGCAATAGCTACAATAATATGGGGTACTATGTACTAATCAGTAACTAAAATACTAACAGATTATAAGGTGATAGGGTGACATAGCAATTTTTAATGTGTACGTGGCATAGCAATTATCGATGATGTGTGTGTAAGCTGGCAAGTATGTGTACGTGCAATATGTGTATCATCGGTAATAATGTGTGTGTCCTAGCAAAGGAAGTTATATAAAGATAAGGATATAAACGCAGTATATATATCGTAAATGAAAATAATGTAAGCGTATGCAGAATAAAAAAATCGTAACTGCGAACGGTATAAAAATATGTAACTACGTATGAGCTATACAGTTATAGTTTAAAATAGTACGAATCGTTGTTTTTAGAAAAATAGGGGGCTACGATGTTTTTGAAAAAGATACCGTTTGAAAAGTCGTAGCGTCCCCTTGAAGTTATCATTTTTAAAAGTGTGTAGCGATTCGTTAGTTTTGAAAATAGGCATGGCTCTAAATATATCGTAATATCTACTTAAAGATTTTAATCAATATTTCTGAGTCAATATATATATAAGTCGACGATCCATTCTCATCATATCATGTACGGTATAATCCATCGTACGATATCATCAATCAATGGTATGGATCTATAGTAGTGTACATTATCATCTTATATCATCATATGTCATATCGTATCATGTCATGCCATTTAATATCATATCATATCATATAACCTCACCTCATATCATCTAACCTCACCTCATATCATCATATCCAAGCATATTAAGTCATGCCATCATATCATATCATATCCTCATCATATCGTATCGTAAATATCCTCATATATATACATAAGTAGATATAGTTCATAGGTAAAAGAATAGTACTAAGGGTATAATTTCTATAAGTATACTATTATGATATGGTACTCTAGAAAAATTATTAGCTAAGTATTCAAATATATACATACACACACACACACACACCCTAGTTCTATGTTTGCAAGGGGTGCTATACGCCATCCACCCGACTTCCCTCGTAAATATACATCTACTCACCTAACATTCTCGCTCTAGCCAAAGTTGATGAACGCCTTACTCTTCTTCCTCGTCTCGAAAATCCACGCGAATGTACCTACAAATCAAACCATATCGCATCGCATGAAAATCCAAATAAAAAATCGATACGACGAGCGAAGCACAAATAGGTTAGAACCTATGGTCAACGCGTGTTAAAACAAGAAAATATTCTGTAATGTCGACGTATGAATATCGAACGACCAAGTCACATCAAGAAAATCCAAAAACCAAGTTTCAAAAGTCGGAAAACATTGACAGAAATCAAGTAAAACGACTCCAGATTTTTCTTAAGGTGAAATTAGACTTTTTAGCGTATAGGGCAGGTCTAGTTATCTAGGGAGTGAGCTACAGACCAAAAACCAAACCTTAATTCCTAGGCCGATCCGCAAATTGCGGCTAGGGGGAATTTTTTGGCGATTTGGGCTTGGGGTTAGAGGCTCAGGCTTCTAGAGTAGCTTTCTATAGGTCTGCACATCTTACTATATCCACTATTAAATTTTCAGAGTATCCAAGTCATCCCAGATTTCATTTGATCTTCAAAAGTCATACAAAACCGATATCGAAAAATTCTAAACTCATCGAATCCGAGAATTTCTCCACTAAGACACTCTCACTTATTACTAATAGTCTTGTATACACTCTTTAAACCTCCACTGAACCTATACTACAAGTTTTATCCACTAATTCTCACTTTTGAAATTTTTCAAGTTCACAAAACATAACTTTTGAGCTCTAAACTAATTGTGAAATCAAGAACATTTGAAAGCTATTCTAAAAGTGGGTTTATACCTCATAAAAGCAACTCAAGAAAATTCCTAATTGGCCAAGCTACCCAAAACGAATTCTTGAACATGTCATGATGTGTAGGATGAGGTGAGGAACAATTTTTGTGAAGTGTGTATGTGGTTTTGAAGTGGTTTTGAGGGTGGTTTGAGGATGGAGGAGGAGATGAAAAAAAGGAGGAGGAAGGAGATGAGAATGATGAAGGAAAATGAGAAGAAGAATGGTGAAGGGTGTCTACAATATCTCCCCCCCCCCTTATGCCCTTACCCTCATGTCACCTTGTTCCCCTCTCTCATCATTTTCCTTTTCTTTTCTCTTTTAAAACAAAACCATATGAAAAATGAAATTATGGTATAAGATATGAACAAAATGTTACATTTCATTCACACAAGGCATGATTAACAAAACAAATTTGGTTTAATGCATAATTAATGAAATACTAATCAAGTGTAATATTAAATTTATATGTGAATAATTATATATTAATTTATAAAAAGCCAAAATCAAAAGAATACTCTCATAAATAATAATTTATTTTAAATTCCAATTATTTTCTAAAATATGGGTATATAATTATACTATTTTACGAAAACTCAAATCTATTTATGTATAATATCCATGAAATTTATTATTTTATTCTTTAAATTCCAAAATAATATTTTCTATATTTCTGAAATGTTTTAAGAATCATCAAAATTTCAGCCAAAATTGGGTTTGGGCCGGTTTTCTGAAGCTTCTCGAGTCCAGATTTCTTCTGTTTCTATTCAATTTTCCTCCCCTGTTTAGCACCGGTGCTTGTTTCTGATTCCTGTTTGGTTTTTCCTTTTCTACTTTTCATTTTAATTTTCAGTATTTCTTTTTAATATGGATGACGAACATGCTCATCTAACTTTATATGAATTTTGTTATCTAGCTAAACCAACACTTACTCTTTACATTAGAATAAATAAATATAGGATCTGTTATAATTCACTTGACATATCCACAGCCGATAACGAAGATTGGTTACGAGAAGAGTTAAACGATATTAGGCAAAAAGTTGAGGCATTAAAAGTTAATTACCAGGTTCATGATAATTCACCTTTTCAATCTTTTTACTTTAATTGTCAAGATTCATCTCATGTTTATGAAGAGTATCCATTTATTGTAGGATTTAGTGATTGGAGAAACCAACAAAATTATTGTTGGAATCAAGGCATGTATTCTGAAGTTCCTAACTATAATTTAGGCCGAAAATTCCAACAAACCCTTATTATGATGTAGGTCCTCCTTCCAATCCAATTCAAACCGACACAATATTCACTCTTCGAAATTCATAGACCAACCACAATGCCCATCATATTCATACTATGATGTTGGCCCTTCTTACGTTCATATCCAATCAAATTCTTATCAACCATACCAAACTTTCAGACCTTCATCAGACGTTGATAATGATGAGGATACAAGACTTAATAATTTTGAAAAGCAGTTGGGCACTCTTATATAAAATGTAACTGTTACCAAATAAGCATTAGAGAATATTGAAATGTTTATTGGCCAGATAGCTGCTGCAATTAATTATGAGAAAGAACAAAAGAACGTCTCCATGCAACCCTGCACAAACCCGATTGTTCCTAACACTTTAGAACTTCATGCCCAACCTATTGAGGAAGTGTTAGAAAATGATCATGGTTTGAAATGTAAAACCGAGGAACATCTGAGTCATAAGTTTCCAATGTATGGGTGCGAGTTTAGAAATACAAGGAAGCTTGTGAGATATGAGTGCCCGGTTTGTGAATACACATTTGAATCTTGTGGTTTAGATGACTCGGATCTTTTGGTGCATAGGGAAAGAGAGCACGAGTTTACTTCAAATTAGTTTGACACATATTCTTAGAAACTTGAAATTCCAATTTGGCTTCCAACGACTAATTTGTATGAGAATGATCTAATTGATGATATGTTGGAGGTTGAGAAGTTTGATTTACCTGACTATTATGAGAGAATTTTTTGGGAAGATACTTGTGCTTTTGACGGATGTAACTTGAGTAAAATATTTGAGAAAAAAATTTATGAAGAATCCACAGTAGCGGATAAAATTTTTGATAAAGGTTTAGATATAGAAGCCGCATCTGTGGATGACATAAGTCAATCCATGAGTCAATTTAAGGAAGGAAAAAGAATTATCAGACAAGAGATATGATAACATTTTTTAAAAGGATTAAACTATAATAATAGAAGAAGTGAATTAGGAGGTGGTTATTTTTGAAGAAGGCTATTTTGAAAAGAATGGTTTTGAGGAAATGTTTAAAGAGAAACACATGATCTTAGGCGAAAGTGGAAAAAAACTGTTCATGACATTTGTTATTTAGAGCCAAATTTTGAGAAACATTTTAAAAATGAACTTATGATTTTAGAAGAGCCTTTAATAGTTGAGCCTAATCCTCAAATACTTCCATTCATCATTGAAACCAATTCTATTAAAATGCAAGAAGAAATTGTGCCTTTAACTCAAATAACTGGATCTTTTATTTATACTCCACATGTTCATATTGAAGATTTTGATCCATTTAGCTAATGCATTGACAAGGTAGTACAGTTGTATAATTCTTTTAGATTTAAATCATTTATTACTGCATTGGTTTATTTAGAGAAGTGTGGATCATAATTTTGTTCACCCACATATAAACACCATACCAATTTTCTGCATATCAATTTTAGGGTGTTTATTGATTCTTATTACTATAATTTATTTTACTACTCTTACATGATTATAGACAAAATATTTGAGTGGTTAATATTAACGTTTTCTTTAGCCAAAGCGTTATGTAAATTTAAATTCTTTTCCTTTTCTTTTTATTCTTTTATTTTTCCTTTTATTTATTTTAGGGTTTTAATCATAATTTTTTTTAAATAAAAAAAACAATCATCTTATTCCTTCCTACTTATTTTTAAAAAATTATTTGACTCCAAAACCTAACATAAAAACAGGAGATAAGTTGCAGGGTATGCAGTACAAAGCACGAACTAGAAATCCAATATTAGATCGCATATCAGCGGCCGACCACCGCTATTTAACATCTTGATGAGAGAAGAATCTTCTAAATTTTTGGGACTCTGTAAGTTTGTTCTTTTTTATTAATTTTAATTGTTTATCTCTTTCTAAACTAATTTTACTATGTTATTTTATAGTTATGGTTATAATAGAACATTGTAGTGACTATGCTTAACTGATTTATGAATATACTAGAGAGATGAGTGCGGGGTCGACATTGAGGACAATATCAAAAATAAGTGTGGCGTGGTTTGCACTATATTGTTTTTTTCTTTTATTTTTTATTTTTTTAGGTTTTCTTTTTCAAAATTTTTTTTAAAAAAAAGTTTTTGAATTAAACTAGTAATAGGTAATCTTGAATTTAAAATCCGAAAAGTTGAGTGATATGAAGGAAAATTATTGAATCTGAGGATAGATCTAAAATATGAAAAATAATTCTTTATCTTGAATTCAAACTTAGAAAATATACACCCTACAAACTGCATAAACACGAATCTTGAAACTTGAGATAGTAAAAGATACCTAGAAATATCTCTGCATAAATACCCAAGTAAAAAAAAAGAGCATAAAAATGATAAGGCTAGTCTTATAGTTATTAAGGGCAAGAAAATCTTCAGTCGAAGGGACGTTTCATCACCTAGTGATTTAGACCAACTGATTTGAGAGTCGCTGCTGAAACTCCTAAGTTGTTGCAAGGCAAGGCATAATTAAATATTGAGCATAACTTAAACTCTTATATTGAGTAATCGGTTGGTTAGTGCCTAAGGAAGCAGTAGTGATCGCATTGAAAGATATGTGAGTACATCCATAAATATTAATATAAAATAAAGTATGAGGGGAAAAGGGGAAAAGATACTATAACTTGAATTCTCAAGTGTAGGGATGATTTTACACACAAGTAGGGGTATAGGATCGATGTTTGAAGGAGAGATAGGGATGAAGAATAGGACGAAGTTCTATTGAAGGAGGATGTAATTTCCGGAGTTAAATGAGATGGTTAAGATGAAAATTCATGAAAGCTGAAAAACGAGTGGAAATTCAAAACTTTTCTTTTTCTTTCTTTTCTTGTCTTTTCTTTTCTTTTGTATATATTTTTTCACTTTCTTTATTTTTGGTTTTTATTTTTATTTTTCTTTCTCTTTTCTTTTCTTTGTTTTCCTTTTTGGGATTTTATGCGTAGTATCCACTGAAAACCCTTAAAAGAAAACACTCCTCCTATTAAGGACACCTAGAGATTTAATGGCTTATTGCATGTGCTCAGTGCAATCGATATGCCTATGATAAGGAGTATATGAGTAGATTTTAGTTAGATGGTTTTTTTAGAGTGTGAAACTCTAGATTTTACTCGAGCACTAGCAAAAAATAAATGTGGAGGTATTTGATTGGTGCATTTTAATGCACATTTATATTACCATATTTATCTTTATTTTGCCTATTTTATGCTATTCCGGATATGATTTGTCAATTATTGCATATTACAGGGCTAAAAGAGAAAAGTACGCAAAAGATAGATTACGTGCATTGGATGTGGACTTATTTAAACTTAAACAGAGACAAGGGTTGAAATTATCAAAAATAACGCGTGTAACAAGATTCTCGAAGTCAAATTGTTGGCTATAGTGCGCTCAAGTCAATTATTGTAATCGCAGACACGCGATTGTGATGATTGAGGGGGGACCTATACGGGTAGAACAGTCTTACTCAAAATGATAGTATGCTATCTGGTTTGTCTTTATCATCATGTACATGCATTATGTGGTATTACAGATTACTATTACATGTTGATAGAGCCTATAGGATTCTTGCTTGACTACCAGCATTATGATGGTGATCATATATGTGGAAGCTGGGTGGTCTATAAGCACATCCTTAAATATCCCTAATCGAGGGAGTATCAAGACTGGGCATCGATACTCCGGAGTAGACTAGTGTATACTTTTCGAGACCCCGACGAGGGGCGGTGGCCGGTCTCACAAGCCATTGGTGTTAATTAGTCGCCTAAGATAGTATACATGTGCTCATTGGGTTATGAGTATATTGGACGGACTCGCCGGGAACATGCTAGATGGTATTATACCTATTGTCAGATAGCAGTTCTCGGGTGACATGAGTATAGCTTAGTCTGTCGACCTGAGATCGTCATTTGTTTCATATGAATTCTCACTGTGCTTTGATTACTACCCTATCACGGCTCAAAAGAGTCGTGCAAACAGGTTTTAGTTGGGTACAGTCTCGAGCCACATGGAGATATTGAGCGGATCGTCGGGGATCCGTCTCTCCCGGTATTGGGGGTTGATGTCGCGTAGTGCACAGGTGGCCATCACCAGAAATCCTTGGTCAAGGTAGATGAGAATTACTGATTTGCATCAGTAGTTTCTCAGTGGGTGATGAGCTTCACACCGACACAAAATATCGTATTATTAGGGGTCTAACTTTATCCACCCCCTAGACCCGATATGCGATACTCTTAGACGAACAGACCGGACTGTATGGAGATTGTCACGGACATACTCAGTAGGGGTTTGGATGAGTTTGGTTAAATCCACTGCTAGCGTATTGACGGGTCTTTAGAGTCCCACACAGAGGGTTTCCCTGGTTCTGGCGAAATGATGTAGTAGCCGTATTGGATACGTGTAGGGTTCCGATAGAATGATTGTACTAGATACTCGGACTTTCGATCAGACAATTGATAATACTAGCCGGCTCAGGTTTGAGCCGGATTATTGAATCAGGTATTGATTTAATAATTTACGTATATGTATTTCGATATGTATATTCTAGTATTATGTTCTTTGTGGTATTCTATCTCTTTGGGTATTCGTATTTCGGTACGAATACAGGTATATATATACAGTAGAGTGTAATCCGTATTTATACGAAAAACATTCTAGAAGGTGGAAACCTAATTTTAGATTTATCCATTTATTATTAATGGAAAATGAGGTGTAAAAGAAGAGAGGGGAGTATGGTAAGAGCCATGCTTCAATAGTGTTGCACAAATGAATTAACAATTCATTTGTGCAAACTATTCAAGCATGGTTGGAATTGTTTTATTGAAAAATGAGATATACAAAAACCATGCTTCATGGTTTGCTCTCTTGGTTGGATGGTTCATTTTGGAGATGGATTTTTATTCTCACCATTAGCTTCACTCTCCTCACTCCTTTTCGTGAGCTCCTCCATCTTCATCTTCAACCTCCTCTCTACAATCTCATGTGTTGAGAATCAAGAGAGGAGGTGAGATGGTTACACACATAGAACATTTCACTACATCCTAGAAACTTTAGATTAGCAATCTAAAGTCTCTAGTTGATCCACTAGACTTTTCACTACATCCTAGAACATTTCACTACATGACTCATGACCCTTCAACCGATGATGATGTTCATCCCACATTTCCTAAGTTAACATTAGTCTCCCGAAAATGGATAATGGTTCTTAGATGGTCCACCGTGATCTTTTCCCTCAGACACGGAAATTGGTTCAAGGGTACATCTCTCTACACCTCTGACACATGTCATTGTAATTCCTCAACGTCGTCAGAGAGGTGGCGGGTCCCAACAACCAACTGTTTTATGGTGCACTTTCCAAACTGGCGTGCACATCTTGAATCAAACCACACCCCAAACTGAGTGTATCCCATATCAACACCAATCATCCCGTCACGTGACAAATACACGTGCACGCAAGATGATCTACGGACCAAAATGTCCTTAAACTAAACCCCCACCTCAAAATTGTGATCTACGGATCAAAACATCCTTAAACTAACTACGAACTGAAACGTCCTTAAACTAAACCCTCACCTCCAAAATGGTGATCTACGGACCGTAATGTCCTTAAACTAATAATGGACCGAAACGTCCTTAAACTAAAACAATAGAGCCCAAATGCTCTTTTGTTGGATCTGAATGATCCTAAAACCCTATTAATTAGATCTTAGTCTCAAATTGGACTAACATATCCTTAACAAACATTTAAGTTGATCTTAATCTCAAACAAGATTAACGATCTTTAAATCAAACCAAACCCAAATCTAAGAATATACGGATTTGGACCAATCCACGTCCTACGGGCAACAACATAAATTAGTCTTCGTATACAATTCACGGGCAACCAAAAATAAAACAAACACACACGACACGAAGTGAACTTCTGGAGCATGAGAAAGTGGTTATCGCGATGCGGTAATGTAATTAACTGTAGGGGCTTACACCTGCAGGGAAGAGCGTCCCCACAATCAAAAACCCCTCATAAACGAGGGGGAATCTGACGAAATCTGCTACAACGGCCACATCCATCCAAACCTCCGATACACAGTACCATAAATCAACTTAGCATCTTCGGAGAGGTGGACGGATAAATCCAAATAGCATTTGCCCCCAAATTCAGGCAAGACGATCCATCCCGGATCCGTCTCCATTTTCGGCGGTGAACAGACCCCCCTTTCGATAAGTACCTGGGTAGCCGTTACGTACAGCTAGTGCCGCTGACGTGCTTGTGGTTAAACCCACTGCCAGCGTATTGTCGAGTCTTTAAAGTCCTACACAAAGGTTTTTCCCGGTTTAGGCGACAGATGTAAGAGTCGTACATTGGTACGTGCAGGGGGTCCGATTAAATACGTGTAAGCGATACACGAAATTTAATCGGACGGTTGATAATACTGGCCGGCTTAGGATTAAGCCGGATTATTAAATCGGGTTTTGATTTAATAATTTATATATCTATTTTTATATATATATTTTAGTATTATTGTTCACTATTTATTTTCTCTCTTTGGTGCCATCCGTATTTTTTTATACGGATACGCGTATATGTAGCGATACATATACCAGATGAAGTATTCCGTATTTATACGGGAATGCTTCTAGAAGAAGAACACCTCATATTTATTTTTCTATTTAGAAAAATAAAAAGGGAAATGAGGTGGAAAGTGGAGATATGGAACATGGTGCAAACATTGTAGAAAGGCATGGCTTTGTTTTGAAAAATGATTATTTCATTTGGATGCACTATTGCACCATGGTTGATATTTTGTAGTCATTCCTTAGTTGACTTGATGATTCGTTTTCTTTGCTTGAGAGATTTTTCTCCATGGTTCCTTCATGCTTCAACCTCCTTCACATTCTTCTTCTTCTTGCTCTCCATTTGAGTGAAGTATTCCTACATTTGTGAGGGGTTAGAGCCTCCTCCGGCCATCTCTAGAGAAAAATTAAGTGAAGTATTCCTACATCACCAGACATCCAAACCTAGGGATTTTTGATCGTCGGTTAGAGCCTCCTCCGCGTTGCCTCAGGTGGATCGTCTTCGGCAAAGGGTGGTCGATTCTCAAGCGCGATCCCGGCGGCTACGAGCTTGGAGGGGTCTTCCATAATTGGGTGGACACGCGACAAAGATTGTATTTCTCAAACCTTGCATGTTTTAGATTTCTAGTTTAGGATGTTTGGATCAAATCCTCGGGTGTGCGCGTCCAGTGCCCGCAAAAAGTTTTTGTTTTCGCTTCCATCTCACCCGCGGGCGCCGGATCCCAACATGGTATTAGAGCCACCCAAACACCATAAACTAGTGTTTGACGATACTTCAAGTTTCAAAACTGAAAACTTCATTTTCAAAACCCAGTTTCTGTTCGAAATATTTTTGGTCTCTAAAAATTTTTTAAACAAGTGCAGAAGCTTACTCTTGACTAGATAGTGACACACAATGAAAACGAGCGGATTTCATCATGTTTGGACCGGCGAGATTGGTGATTTGGCCAGCCTCATCTTTTTACTGTTCATATTTGGAGCTCGTTTTCATAGTGTGTGTGGGTTTTGTAAAATGGTATTTTTAGTATTGTTTGTTTTGTCCCAGATTTCACTTTGTGTCATCTTAGCATAGGGACAACTCGGGAGTTTTAAAAACTCAAAACTTTTCCATCGTCCGTATCTGTGATGTAATATATATGTTGCTGAACATCGTCTAATTGCTATATGTTCATTTAGACGGGGTTGCACACATTCTGGTGTTGCTTGCTTCTGCGGTTATATATGTGTGTGTGTGTGTGTGTGTGTGTGTGTGTGTGTTGCTTGCTTCTGCGGTTATATATATGTATATGTATATGTATATATGTATATGTATATGTATATGTATATATATATGTATAGTTATGGTTTGTGCGGATTGTCGTGATGGATAGCCTTATGTGCAATATTAGATGTATAGTTCAGATTCATTTGTATATTCATTATTGCGAGACAAGCGTCCGACATGAGGACCGCCGTCACTGTCAGTTTGTATAGCCAGCCTCATCTTTATACTGTTCATATTTGGAGCTCGTTTTCATAGTGTGTGTGGGTTTTGTAAAATGGTAATTTTAGTATTGTTTGTTTTGTCCCAGATTTTACTTTGTGTCATCTTAGCTTAGGGACAACTCAGGAGTTTTAAAAACTTGAAACTTTTGCATCGTCCGTATCTGTGATGTGATATATGTGTTGCTGAACGTCGTCTAATTGCTATATGTTCATTTAGACGGGGTTGCACACATTCTGGTGTTGCTTGCTTCTGCGGTTATATATATGTGTTGCTTGCTTCTGCGGTTATATATATATATATATATATATATATATATATATATATATATAGTTATGGTTTGTGCGGATTGTCGTGATGGATAGCCTTATGTGCAATATTAGATGTATAGTTCAGATTCATTCGTATATTCATTATTGTGAGACAAGCATCCGACATGAGGACCACCGTCACTGTCAGTTTGTATATTCTTTTATTGGGGCACGACCGGGGTGAGGTCGATGTCGCCGTTGTATATATATTTTCTTTTTTGTACTAGGATTACCCCGCGGAGGAGTGCTTGAATAGCCGGGTTCTAGAGGGCAATGGGCCCGTATCTCATGGCATTGAGACCGAGGGGGCCTTACTCTAGAATTGGCCGCACTCGTAGGGGTATAGGTTGACCCACGGAGGGTTGCTCAAGTTACCGGATTCCGTGAAGTACTGGGTGGCCCATTCACTTTGTTGTCTGGGGTTGCCTCACTTCTGGGATTGGCGGGTAATTTGTCGCACTCGTAGGGGTCTAGGATCTTCATTGCACTGGCTATCCATACAACCGGGGAACGTCAGGTTTCATTTATGGCTCAAATGAAACGCGGGGCTCCTAGATTATCCGCTATTCCATATTGTTGTTCGCATGCTTGTGATGTTTTTTATCTGCCTGTGATGACTATTATCTTCCTGCGATGTTGATATATATATTATATATATTTAGTAGATGCTTCTGTATGTTTTGCATCCGTGCTAGTTCAGCCCCCGCTCTGCCGTTAGTTAAGTAACCTAACAGTGCATGACGGGGCCCCATGGCGAATGCGGATGACATATAAAAAGCATGTTATTTTGGTTGTTTTTTTTGTAGCTTGGAAACATAAAATGATGGGAACGCATCATCAATATAATACAAGGAACATAAACCTAAATGATGTTATCGGAACCAATTTTAAAACTACTCGGTTTTCTTCAAAACTCAGTCATATTCTTCTGCTTTACATAGAGGTATTCGGTTAGGAATATCCCGCACCTCATTCTATAAGGGAAGAGCCTTAATCCCTTCACTGGGAGTTCACTCTTAAAAAAAAGTTTATGTTACTAGTTTTAAAAATCGGAGCTTAAGCCACTCCATTTCCTTCAAAGATATCAAGTTCATTACGTTAAAGGTTTTTCGCTAAAAACCGGCCGTAGCTCTCTGTCATTTCAGATTAGTATTGCTTAGTATTCATGCTGCATTTGTTGACCTTGTCAAGGCATAGTGTGCGGTAGCTCTGTAATATTTTTCTGTCGTAAGGTTATGTGGATTAGTTAGGACGGTCGTTCGACCTTGTTGACCTTGTCAAGGGTCTGTGCGGATGAGTCTAATGCAATCGGTATAATGACGAGTTGAACTTGACTAGGACTCTTTGACTTGTTGACCTTGTCAAGGTCACTTGGATCCTAGGGGTAAAAACCATATCGGGATTTTCAAACATACGGGAAACTTTCCAGGCATGCGCATACCTTCTGGAGTGTGGTGACTTGAGTGGATTCCGTCAAGTTATCACACGATGATAGTTCGGTCCCGATTCCCACTGATGAGTATGTATTACTCCTCGGGAGATTTCTTCACTTCGCAATTAGCTAACATATTAGGTATCTAGAAAGTGTTAATGAGGTTACACCTCTACGGAAATAGGGTTATTAATTAGGTCCGTACGAAAGCACGAGGGACCTCCCTCGAAGTACCAACACTGGCCAGGCTGAACGATTAGCGAACTTGTAAAGTGTAAATAATCCCGACTAGTTCTCCTTTTAGGGTTTGAAGGAGAATTCGAGGAAACAGTGGGAGCCATCCTGATCAGATAAAGTGATAACCAATCTGATCTTGATAGAGTGCACACTGAATGTTTCTTTTCTCTCTCTCTCTCTCTATGGTACAGCAACCTATGACTTACCTTAAAAACTCATGAACCAATTTGACCGAACCTTTTTACATCCTTTGGCTTTGGTTTGTCTTGATTTGCGACAAAGTCATATATATATCCCTGCCACTCCTACTTTACCCTTTGCATTTCTTCAGAACACGCCGTATCGCTATGATGATCCATATTGCTTGAAACGACCATCGTATAGTTACTTACAAACTCGAAGAAGTTGCTTCAGTCGAGGATGGCCACAGGTTCCAAAGAAATTGAATAGGATTATTCGGTTGTCTCTTCCCTTTACCTTCTCTCAGCTTGCGAGAGCTCCTTGTATTAGGAGAGTACACCCGTTACGCTTGTTGGATAGTCTTCTTCCAAATCTCAGGCTGGTGCCGAAAGGTAGGGAAAAAAGAAAACCAGTTAGCGCAGGAACGGTGTGCAGAAGGTAAAGTGTAGAGACATATAAAGGGATTGAAATGAGGGAAAAGGAAATTGCGACTATTGTCATGAATCTGGATAATGGAAAAGGCATTGCTAGGAATACCTGACCATCCCCTATGAAACATTTTTCATGTTTCAGTATTTCTGTGTACATGTAAAAAAGAACTGATTTCCCAATTAATAACTGACCCGATTTGGATCTCACATCTGTACGGTGTTACAGATGATGAGTAGGAGCAGAATATTGGGAAATGGGCAATTTGATCCTCAATATCAGAATTCGTTGTAATTGGTAATATTGGATTAAATCGCCTGATTTTTTCCTGACGGCAAATATTTGGTATCGAATAACCGTTGTTATGCACCAAATTTTAAAATGAAATATATGTACCTTTATTTTTATAAAGTGAGATATACATTTTGAAAATTGTGTTGTAAACATTTACCTTTATCAGTTGAGGATAGGGTAAGGTGCATTGAATAACAGTATAAGACATTCTTAACCAAGATACAGTTTTCAATTTACAAAACACAGAATTTGAGTTAGTATACTCTCGGGATATATACATGAAAGTGTATGTTGTCTAGTTTCCTTCGGGACAAGGGGTTGGTACTCTTACTTCATTCTGTTTTACCTGTGAGTTCTCTGGTTTTAGACACGCGTTCATTGTAATACAAGGTCTAAAGATTTTGAGAAGTTTGTAGGTATAAGAATAAAGTAGAGAACCATACGTTGGAAGTATCGGGATTCTTCGAGATGGTCGAAGATGTAGATACTTATGCTAGATATTCCATTTTAGTAATATCGAGAACTTGATTCTCTCACAGGTTACTCATCCATAGACGCGCTCCATGATAAATAATGATGTATTGGCCTTTTTCCATTAGGTGGTATGCACTGGAAACAGCTGCATGACTTCTGAATCTGGTTCCATCTAAATTAGTGTCTTGATTCTAATGGACATAGAATGGTTACATATCTTTAGGTTGTTAAGATATGGAGTTATCCAGTTTCTGTCTAAAAGCAAAATCCGGAAAAACTCGAGGCACGCTTCGGTAATGGCGGTTAGTGGATTATCCCAAGTATTCGCTAGGATTTTGTTTCTGCCATTTTCAAGATCAATAATTACATTGTTCTTGACTCGCCACATTTTTATAAAAGGATCTTTTTGCAAAAGAAACTAGTGGGAGTATGGTAGAATTGGAAGTGATTCTAGAATCACAAACGATTACCGAAAATTTAGTAGGACCTAAGAATTCAATTGGACTTGACAAACCGTTGGCCACTCCGCAGATTTTAGTAGGTGACCTCAGACACCTGAGAGATACTTCGGTTTTCTCGTAGAAGGTGACATGGAGGTCAGCATCATAGTGATGATGACCTTACTAGTTATCAGTAGGTCATAGGAAGTGGTAATTTCCAGGTGACCAGATGCTTCATATCCAAGATGGACTCTACGCACTTCAGCAAATCATGGATTTTAGATTTTGCTGGGTGCTCCTGAAGGGGTAAAACCCATTAGGAGTAAAAAGATCTTTCAAGATCTATGCAGGTGGAAAGGTGCTAACCTAATAAGGCTGGACTTGTTGTAAAGAGTTTTCATCAAATACCCGTTGTGGATTGTGATGTGACTTTTACTTCAGTATCTATACTGAAGTCCATATGGATATGACTTAACACTACTATTCCCCCTACTTGTTATCAGCAGGTCATATGATGTGGCAACTTCCAGGTGACCAGTTTTTTCATACCCAAGATGGACTCTACGCACTTCAGCAAATCATGGATTTTGGACTTTGCTGGGTGCTCCTGAAGGGGTAAAGCCCATTAGGAGAAAGAAGATCTTTTGAGATCTGTGCAGGTGGAAAGGTGCTAACCCAATAAGGCTAGACTTGTTGTAAAAAGTTTTCATCATATACCCGTTGTGGATTGTGATGTGACTTTTACTTCAGTATCTATGTTGAAGTCCATATGGATATGTTTTGGCGTGATGCAGTCCATGGCTATGATATCTGACAAGTGGGTGACTATAACGTCTTTCTAAATGGGATTTTAGAAGTGCACGTGTATATGACTCTGCCAAAGGGTTATCGTAGTCAGTGGGAGCAGCGGAAGGTATGCAATTTGCTTATATCTATTCGTAGACTGAAGCATGGATAGCGGAGATGGATCATCTGTTTTAATGTGACAGTCAAAGTGATTGACTTCATCAAAACAATATATGAACCTAATAAGAAAGATGTAGGGAGTATTGTCCTGAGATTTGGATGACATACTCCAGATAGGAAGTGATGTTCCTATACTACAATCGGTCAGATTTTGGTTGTCACACAGTGTTTTCTCCACGTTGGATATGGATAGTATATCAAGAATTCTGATGACTAGATCTATAGTTTTAGATCTAGATTTGGGAAGTTCCCCAATCAGGTACTTGGACAGCATTCTATAAGTATTTTAGAATGGATGACTTATGGCGTAGTGGTGTACCCGCAGGTGATGGAGTCACCCTCTCTAAAAAGATGTCTTTTTGGACTGATGAGGAGAGGGGCTGTCATGAATGACATATCATTTGCTTAGGCAGCTGAGTCAATCGTGCAATGTCTTGTACAACACCATATATTGCTTTTGCAATAGTTGCAACAAGTATATATTAATCCAATTCTTGAGAAACAAAGGGAAGCGATAAAGAACATAAGAGGATGTTCTTGGTATAGCATAATGGCAGCCTTCTTTGAGGGGCGGTTATTAGTTCAGGCTTTCAAGGTAACATGGATGACAGAGATACTGTCAAGTTTTGAGTTTAGCCTCTTCTGAGGATCAGTATATTGGATGGAGTTCCAATAGAAATACTGAGATAATCATGGTGCAGGATGCCGGTTATAGCTCAACAGAGGATACAGCCCAAGAAGTTTGTTGGATGGAGGTGTTCATTGATGAACTTGGTCCCATCAGGTTTCCAGACAAATTCTTGAGATGGGGTATCGCTCGGTTTTGGGAGATTGTTAATCTCCGCAAAATTGAGATATAAAGAGATGAAGTTGGAACATTGGAGCGAGTCCACTCACTAAGGCTATTTCTCGAACACGTTATGTTTCACAAACATAGTTTACGAAACTGATTAGTATAGAATTTAGGTATTCGGTAGCATACGAGCTGTGAGTACGCGATACCGCAATAATTGGTTTTAAGTGCAAGTGGGAGATTGTTGGATATAGTGCCCTCAAGGCAATTATTGTAATTGCAGGCACGCGATTATGATAATTGAGGGAGGACTTATACAGATAGAACAATCTTACTCGAAATGATAGTATGCTATCTGGTTTGTCTTTATCATTTATGTGTACACGTTTTACTTTTTATTACGTGTCGCTAATATATAATGATGAAGCCCGTAGGATTCTCGGTTGACTACCAGCATTATGATGGCGATTATATACGTAAGAGCTGGGTGGTCTATAAGCACATCCTTAAATATCCCTAGTCGTGGGAGTATCAAGACTGAGCATCGATATTCCGGTATAGACTAGTGTATACATTTCTAGACCACGACGAGAGGTGGTGGCCGGTCTCACAAGCCATTGGTGTTATGTCACCTAAGATAGTATACAGGTACTCACTGAAGGTGAGTACACTGGACGGATCACCGAGAACATCTAGATGGTATTATACCTATCGTCAGATGGAAGTTCTCAGGTGGCATGAGTACAGGTTACTCGTTTGACCTGAAGTCGTCATTTGTCTCGTATGAGTTCACGCTGTACTTTAATTACTACCCTACCATGGCTTAAAGGAGTCGTGCAAACAGGTTTTAGTTGGGTACGGTCCCAAGCCACATGGAGGCAGTGGTCAACTGTTAGGGATTCGTCTCTCCTGATATTAGGAGTCGATATCGCGCTGTGTTTAGTTGGCTATCACCAGAAATCCGTGGCCACGGTGGATGAGATTTACTGATAATTAATCAGTAGTATCTCAGTTGGTGATGAGCTAGACTCAGACACGATTTATCGGGTTATTAGGGGTCTGACGTTATCCACCCCTAGACCCGATATGCGATACTCTTTGACGAAGAGACTGGACTGTACGGAGATTGTCGCATTCAGGTTCAGTAAGGTAAGGACGCACTTTGTTTACCCCAATCAGAGCAAGGCTCTGTTCAAATTCTAAGGCGGGAAATGAAGCAACGCTTCTGATTCCCCCAATCAGAGCAGAGCTCTACTTTGAAAATTTAAATTTTAATAATAATTGAAGCAACGCTTCAAATCCCTTGCGCTGCGCGCAACGCGTAACGTGTCAAAAGCTGATACGTCAGCACAGCGTTCAAGGCAGCGCGCCTAATCAGAGCAAGGCTCTATTTAAAATAAAAATTAAAGGAAGCAACGCTTCAGTTACGCAAGCACTGCGCTGCGCGACACGTGTCAGTGCAGTTGCGCTGCGCTGTGCTCTGCGCGACACGTGCCAGCGTAGTTGCGCAAGCACAGTTGCGCTGCGCTGTGCGCTGCACGACACGTGTCAGCGCGGTTGCGCTGTGCGCTGCGTGACACGTGTCAAGCGCTGGTGCATCTGCGCCAAACAGAATTAAAATTCTAGTAAGATCTTTCTGTTCTTGTTAAAACAAGAAAATTGTCTTCTGTAAAACAGAAGCTCTTGGATCAAATATCCAACGGTGGGGAAAATTCCCCAAATCACTCAGAGAAGGATCTCTTTAACAAATTTAACAAATTAAGGGGCACTATATAAAGGCCCCTAGACCCCAATTCAAAAAAGATGAACATCATCATCAACTTCGACATCATCATCAAGATTGTGAGAAGAACTCAAGAAAACAAAAGAAAAAGGTAAAAATCTTTATAAAAGAGAAGAATTTCTTCTGAATAGATCATTGATCTAAGAACAAGATCAATGATCTTCAATAAAAAATAACAGTGCCTTGCATCTTTTTTTATGAACCATTGGTTCTGGAATCTTAAAAATTCCTCTCTTAAATCCAAAATTGGATTAAGTTATTAAAACAGTGCCCTGCACTTGCAAAAACTTCACTGTTGCGCTCTTGAGTTGGCGCAAGCCACCAGAGAGCGACACGTGTCAACACCATAACCACTTGCGCTATGCGCTTTTAAAAATAGAGCATTGCTCTTTAAAATTGGCGTAACTCACCAGAGCGCGCCACGTGTCACAGCGCAGCGCGCTGGCACGGCGCACTGCGCTAGCGTAACACGTGTCATCTCCACATGCGCTTGCGCTCAATAATTGGCGCAAAGCGCCTGACAAGCCAATGTCAGACAATTAATGCACTGCATTATTTACAGAAGGGCTGAGCCCAATCAAAAAGAGGCCTAACAGGCCTAATAAAATGCCATGCATTATGTTAAAGAAGGGCAGAGCCCAAACAGATGCTCTGCATCATTTATAAAGGGACAGAGCCCAAATCAAAAAGGCCTAGCAGGCCAGAATAAAATGTAGTGCATTATTAAAACATGGGCAAAGCCCTAGCACAGGCCTAATAGGCCAAAGATAAAAATGTTGAATATTCTCAACTGGACTTAGCCCGATCATGGCCGTAAGTCCTCAAATTAAATTGACTGAGCAAGACTGCTCTATTAAATCAATTTACATCCGGTTCAAGGGTACATCTTCGAACTCCTCTGACATCTATCGTTGTAATCCTTCAACGACGTCAGAGAGGTGACGGGTCCCGACAACCACACATCGACACGGACTGTGGGGTCCTTAAACTCATGGACTTATGCGTCCTTAAACCAAGATACGGACTGTGGGGTCCTTAAACCTATGGACTTATGCGTCCTTAAACTAACGGACTAATGCGTCCTTAAACACAACCATACGGACTGTGGGGTCCTTAAACCCATAGACTTATGCGTCCTTAAACTAACATCAATCCCTAAAACGGGAACATGGACCACCATGTCCTTAAACTGGCGATGGACCCCCACGTCCCTAAACTGGAATATAGACCACCATGTCTCTAAACTGGCAATGGACCGCAATGTCCCTAAACTACCTATGGACCACCACGTCCCTAAACTGGAACATGGACCACTACATCCCTAAACTGGAACAATAGAGCCTCCAAATGCTTTTTTATTGGATCTAAACGATCCCGTTTAAGTTGATCTTAGCCTCAAATATGGCTAACGTATTCTTAAACCTTCAAACTGACTTTAGTCCCAAATTGGACTACAGATCCCCCAATCAACTTTGGTCCTAGGGTACATCTCTGAACTCCTCTGACACTTGTCGTTGTAATCCTTCAACGTCGTCAAAGAGGTGATGGGTCCCGACGGCCATACATGCAATGGACCACTATGTCCCTAAACTGGAACAATAGAGCCTCCAAATGCTTTTTTGTCGGATCTAAACGATCCTGTTAAGTTGATCTTAGTCTCAAATTGGACTGACGTATCCTTAACGAACGTTTAAGTTGATCTTAGCCTCAAACATGGCTAACGCATCCTTAAACTAGAACCCCAAACCCAAATCTATGTAAATACGGATTTGGACTAATCTACGTCCTACGGGCGACAGCATCACTTAGTCTCCGTATACAATCCACGGGCAACCACAAACAAAACAAACACACACGACACGAAGTGAAATTCTGGAGAAGGAGAAAGTTGTTACTGCGACGCGGTAGCGTAATTAACTGCAGGGGCTTGCGCCTGCAGGGAAGAGCGTCCCCACAATCAAAAACCTCTCAAGCGAGGGAGAATCTGACGAAGTCTGCTACATCAGTCGCATTCGTCTAAACCTTCGATGCACGGTGCCATAAATCAACTTGGCATCTTCGGAGAGGTGGACGGATAAAACCAAATAGCATCTGCCCCGAATCTCAGGCAAGACGTCTTCACGTCGTCGCCGTCTTTCGGAAGGGAACACACTTGATTGTCGACCCCCCTTTCGACAAGTACCTTGGTAGCCGTTACGTACAGCTAGTGCCACTGACGTGCTTGTGGTTAAACCTACTGCCAGCGTATTGTCAAGTCTTTAGAGTCCCACACAAAGGTTTTCCCGGTTCAGGCGACAAATATAGGAGCCGTACATTGGTACGTGCCGGGGGTCCGATTAAATACGTGTACGCGATACACGGATTTTAATTGGACGGTTGATAATACTAGCCGGCTTAGGATTAATCCGGATTATTAAATCAGGTTTTGATTTAATAATTTACATATCTATTTTTATACATATATTTTAGTATTATTGTTCACTATTTATTTTCTCTCTTTGGTACTATCCGTATTTTTTTATACGGATGCGCGTATATGTAGCGATACATATACCAGATGAAGTATTCCGTATTTATACGGGAATGCTTCTAGAAGAAGAGCACCTCATATTTATTTTTCAATTTAGAAAAATAAAAAGGGAAATGAGGTGGAAAGTGGAGTTATGGAGCATGGTGCAAATATTATAGAAAGGCATGGCTTTGTTTTAAAAAATGATTATTTCATTTGGATGCATTATTGCACCATGGTTGATATTTTGTAGCCATTTCTTTCTACTAGTTGACTTAATGATTCGTTTTCTTTGCTTGAGAGCTTTTGCTCCATGGTTCCTTCATATTTCAACGTCCTTCACGTTCTTCTTCTTCTTGCTCTCCATTTGAGCATAAATTCTAGAGAGAAAAATTAAGTGAAATAATCCTACATCACCGGCCATCCAAACCTAGCGATTTTGGATCGTCGGTTAGAACCTCCTCCGCGTTTCCTCAGGTGGATCGTTTTCGGCAAAGGGTGGTCGATTCTCAAGCGCGATCCCGGTAGCTACGAGCTTAGAGGGGTCTTCCACAATTGGGTGGACACGTGACAAAGGTTGTATTTCTCAAATCTTGCATATTTTAGATTTCTAGTTTATGGTGTTTGGATCGAATCCTCAGGTGTGCGCGTCCGGTGCCCGCAAAAAGATTTTTTTTCGCTTCCGTCTCGCCCGCGGCCTCTGCGGCGCGGGCGCCGGATCCCAACAACATATACAAGATCTGGTTACGATACAACCGTGTAACCTATCTTTCAAAGCAATCATCCGAAGAAGAAGTGTGCCAGCAAGCCACTACGATCCGAGCGGTCGGTCCTATAAGAAAGTAAGGCACAACGGGGGTGGGTTGCCAACTCGTGAGTAAAAAAATATCGTAAGGTAGAAATCGTATGAATAACGCCCTATCTGAGTCATAAGTATAGTACTATCATACTATGTACAATATATATCTACTGTATATGTAATATAAGTGCATTCTACTGGATCGCATAAATATCTCTTACATAGTATGCATCAATATAAGCATATAAAGTAGCCGAAAGATATATGTATGTAAATCGTTTCAAAATATCCGTATGATATGTATATCACGGCACAAGTAGCGGACATTGATTTATATAGTGATATATGCAATTTTGTTTGGAGTATACGCCACGCCTTTTGAAAATGATTTAAAGAGGGTTTTCTTTTGAAGATTTATTGTTTCTTCATAAACACGTGGAAAATAGGGAGGCCGTAGCTTTTTTGAAAACCACTTTAATATACATCATAATATGAAAATAGTATTTCAGGTACTATATTTAGGACCAGTCCTGTTCGGCTATAATATAGTATAAATCATCTTAATCTGTGCAGGAAATCTATATTGATCCCTCACATATATCATAGCATATCAAATAAGACACATCATAATCGGATCGTGCAGATGGAAACACATCACCAATAAAATCATCATAAAATCGTGCCAATCATCGACACATAAATCTCATGTGTTTTCTTAGGCGCTGTCTTTTGGACCAGCCTTCTCTTTATCTTATAATCGAACCACGGCCATCACCGTGTTACTATCACCGATCGGTATCCTCCGGATATCCTTCGTGATCAGTCATGTATCCGTAATTGTCTACATCCCAACTCAATTACCGGATACCATCAAATCCAAAACCCGTCCACCCGATATCCATAATCGTCTACATCCCCAACTCGATTACCGGATATCATCAAAATCATGAATACATAGAAAACTCAGGATGAATGTATCATCATCATCATCATCAAATTAAGAGAAAACCGTACTTTGAAAACATAATCAATGTTTCGTAAATCATACTGCGACTTCTCATATCTATGGAAAATATCAAGTCCATAAGGACACAATTCATAATTCAATCTTTGCCACAATTGGTAACAATCATATACAAATATTCATGACAATGTTCGTTTATCAATATCATGATAAGTATCTTACATACTAGCATGGATAACTAGAACACGAATAAATATGGTAGTTTCTACTGTATCATAGCAATACCAACGATGTGTAATGCAGCATACGTATCTGTGATCATGCAACATGGAAATCATTAGTAGATATAAAAGTGTTCTATCAAGTGTATTCATACGAGAATAGCTCTCGATTTGCTATCGGTCAATATCATAATTGTCAACAATGCACCATGCATCTTCCTTAGTTTACGATTAAACACACAGATATATCAATCAATCACATTCGTATAACGACATCAACATCCGATATAATTAGAACACTATCGGGCATGATAATTCCACAGTGTCATGGCAATACCTATGATGTGTTTGTGTAGAGTCTGTGATTGTGCCACATGAAAATCATTAGTAGTTGTGTAGTGTTCTATGAAGTGTTCATACAGGTGTGGTATCATAACTAGATATACGAAGAATCTAGGACAAATAATATAAATATAACATAACTTAATAAACTAATCGAAACGTGAGGGTATAACGAGTAGAATAAACGTAACGTGAACAAGCGTTATATATACGATTATACAGTTTAAAATAGAACAAAACGTTGTTTGGAAAGGAGGAGGTTGTAATGTTTTTAATATAAATATTCATTTGAAATTAGCAGCGTATTCTTGACATTATCATATAAAAATAGAAACGAATCGTTTGTTTTAAAATGAGTATAATCAAGCAACATCATAATATCCCAATCGGGATTATTAGCAAGACTCCACGAGTCAAATAATCATAAGCCGCATTCGACAATCTATCCTCATCACATTAAGTATGGAATTTCCATCGTACGATATCAACCAATCATCCAATCAATATTAGTACGGATCTATAGTCGCGTACGGCATATATATATATATACTACTACTACTACTACTACTAGTTACGAACTATATACTAACTTAGTTATAAACTAAGTTTTCTAACAAAACATAATAGCCTAGATATACAGTATAAGTATTCTAGTTAATTGGTTGCGGGGGTGCTATACGCCATCCACCCGACTTCCCCCGCAAATATAAACCTACTCATCGAAGTCCTTCTCGAGCTAGTCAAAGCCGACGACTGTCTTGCCCTTCCTCACCGACTTGGAAATCCCCGCAATCAACCCTATAGCCAAAGTAGTCATAAACATGTAAGGAAACTCCATTAAAATCAATACAAACACAATAAAACGAAATACAACGAAAACAATCAAAACTATTAAAAATCATGAAGGGCAGACGTCTGGTTAAGGTGTTAATGTCGCACAGATAGCACAACAGACATCTGAAGAAGGGCTCCCAGATTTCTGAATAACAAATCTCAAGAAATCCAAATCAAAAGCAGACGTCTGGTGACTTGAGCATCAAACGTCTAAATATCAAAATAATAAATTCGCAGATCATAAACAGACGTCTGAATCTTTAGGGGCCAGACATCTGAATAAGAAAAACCATGAAATACATATCAAGGGCAGACGTCTAAAGCTCTATTGAGCAGACGTCTGTAGAAGAAATATGCTAAAACGAAATTTTGAAAAACTTGAAAATTCTTGAAACCTTAAAAATCCATTATTCTATACCAAAATACCCTCGACTTCTCTAAATAGAGTGTAATCATCAAGTAAACCATAATAGATCCATCACTACTAATAGATCACTTCAAAACTAAATTTTGGAAGATCAAATCCAATAAAAATACCGTTTTTTATACTAAATATGTAGTTTTTCCTTGGTTACTACTTTAAAAACTTGTAGAACTTGTAGGTACGAGGGATTTTTACCAATTTGGGTGTGAATTAGAGATGATCCAAGCTCTAGAGATGGCTACTTGAAGATCTTTGAAATTGTGATGGCTTCACTTGAAGTCTTGGGAGGTCTAGTTGTAAGACTTGGTTTCAACCATGAATTTTAGTGGAGGATTCTAGGGTTTTGGTGGAGGAATTTAGGCTTGGGAGTTAGGATATTTTTAAGAGGTGGAAGGGGAAGGGGAAGGAGATATTTATGAAGAGAGAAAATGAAATGGGCATTATGAGAGGTAGAGGAGAGAGGGGGTGAGGATAAGGGAGTAAGCATGGGAAGAGGCATGGGCTCTCCCATGCTTTCTCTCTCCCTCCCTCTCTTCAATAATACAATTAACACAAAAATCTCATATCATTTCCTAAAAACAAAAATACTTTCCAAACCAAAACATCTCACATTTTCCAAATTCCAAAAATAAATATAAATACGGACATCAATCCGGAAAACCGAAATCCATACTCGATATTATTTCCGTAAAACTCATAATATTCTCTTTTAAATTGTAAAATAATATTTATAATTTTCAAAATGTTACAATTGGCTAGCTGTGAAGTGGATTCTAAGGTACTTGAGGGGTACCACAGGGTTCGGCAGATAGTACAGAAGATTGTATCGTGACTGGGTATTGTGACGCGGATTTTGCTGATGATAAGGGCAGACGGAGATCGACGACTGTTTACGTATTCATGTTGGGTATTAGCACAGTGTCATGGAGATCGACGTTACAGTCCATTATCGCGTTATCAACGACAGAGACAGAGTTGAGAGCTGCTATAGTGGCTGTCAAGGATGCCATATATTTGCGAGGATTGATGGGTGTTTTTGGTGTTCCGCAGGATAACACGGAAGTGTTTTGCGATAGTCAGAGCGCGATTCACTTCAAGAAGTATCAGGCTTACAATTATAGGTCTAAGCACATCGAGATTAGAGATTCTTTTTTGGAGAGTGAAAAAGGTGTTTATTTTTCTTACGAAAATTGGTACCCATGAGAATCCGGCAGACGCATTTACGAATGTGGTTCAAGTTTTCAAGTTCAAGTTTTGCTTGGAATTGATTTGCCTAGTTGCTTGATAAAGGTTAAAGACAATGAATTGCAGAGTTCCAAATTTTTTCACGGAAGTGTAGAAATTGTAGTGGATTTTTAATCAAGACGGGGATTGTTATTTTATGATTAAGAAATCCAAGCTCAAAAATCCAAGAGTCCAAAAACAATTAAATCAAAGCCCACTAGATCGCATGCACCCAAGTCTTGCAGCCTAGAAGCAGCAACAGCACAAGCCTTTGTCTCGTGGTCACGAGACAATGAATTTTCTTCATGATAGGTGGCTGCACTCTAGAGGATGCAAGGAAATCCTTGTCGTTAGTGAGCTGCGCTGGGAACCCATGGCGATTCGCTGCGTTTTGGATGGATGCGGATTAAGGCAGTTTTAACGCTTAATCTAGAGTTTAAATTCATTTAAACTTTCACTTATTTACTAAAAGTTCTCGTCAGATACGGATCATTTTAACAAAACTCCTATTACCTTTAAAGCTATAAAGAAACTATCGACACTTTAGCACAATCAGCGCGCCATGTAAGCATCATATCAATTAGGTTGTCACGTCAGCAATTATTTTTAAAAACTTCCAAAATGTCCATCATCCAACCATAAACCTAATTTCTAAATAAAATAAAAATCCTAACCCATCTTATTCCCTCATTCCCTCAGGCCGCCACGACAACCCGCCGACGCCAACAACCCCTGCCCCTCCACCCTTTGCTCCCCTCCCCCCACAAAATACATCATCAATATCATCATTTTCATCGTCATCTTCTTCTTCTCCTCCCTCGCCGGGATGCTCTTTCCCCGCCTTGGTCGTTGCCCCTACTGACCCCCACTCCCACGGCTCCTCCTCCGGCTACCACTAAAAGAAGATATTAATTTTTTAATGAATATTTAATAATTATTAAATTATTTAAAATGTAATTTATAATTAATTAATTATATTAGGAAAATGTCATATATAATGGTCATTTGACATGAACGGTAACGTTGACTGTCAAGGCATTGTAGTTTCTTAATAGTTTCAAAGGTAATTAGAGTTTTATTAAAATGATCCAAAGGAGTTTTCGGTAAATAAACTTTTAAACTTTAGCACTATCTCTAAGAAAACTAACACTACTACAAATAGGGGTTGCCCCTACGGATAAAGCCGTAGGAGCAAACCACTGTCCCTACGGGTATATTCGTATGGACACAAAAATACACCGTAGGTGCACACGCCGCAGGTGCAAGTTTTTGCCTTAAATATGCTCCTACGGAGTAATAATTGCCTCTACGGATTAATGCATAGGTCCATATGTCCTTACGGTGTAATCCGTAGGGACAAAATATTTATTTAATTTATAGGTTTATAAAATAAAATAGTTGCCCTTCCGGATAACTCCGTAGGGACAAATACATGCCCCTGCGGCGTAATGCGTAGGTCCAGATATATCCCTCCGTAGGTCCATATTTATGCCCCTACGAATAAATGTGTAGGGGCAAAATATTAGGTATCCTGATATTTTGTCCCTACGGATAAATGTGTAGGGGTAAAGTTTATGCCCCTAAGAATTAATCCGTAGGAACAAGGGTAACACCTGTTACTGAGTTCATAGGGGCAAAATATCAGGTATCCTGCTATTTTGTCCTTACGGATAAATTTGTAGGGGCAAAGTTGGACTCTACGGAGTAAACTGTAAGTGCAACATTTGTCCCTACGGATTAATCCGTAGGGACAGATTATCAGGGTTTTTTTTAAAAAAATGGCTGTCTGTTTTTTCCTCGCCCTGTGCACAATAATATATACATCATATATGAAAGTAATCAACAAACAGAATATATACCGCAGTATTCGTAATCAATATCTCACGCATAATATATAAAAGAAATCAACAAGCAGAATACGATATCAATCTAAATCAATATGAACACGCAAACACTACCAATATCGTCCAAAATATATACAATATGTATTGTATAAGTAAATACATGTTTAAAATATAAAAATCAAAAAGCTACCCTAACTCGGTCCAGCTCCACCTCTGATAATCGCTGTAATCTGGCGTATCTGCTCCTCGGATAAATCCTGAGTCAACAACTCGATCAATACGGACTGTGCGGGAGTCTGAGCGGGCTGTGGAACTGTAGGAGTGGTCTGCGCAACCGCAGCCGAGGTAGTGGCTTGCGGAGCCGCAACCGAGGTAGTGGCTTGTGGAGCCGCAGCCGAAGGAGATGCATGTGGAACCGCAGCCGAAGGAGATGCATGTGGAGCCTCAGCCGAAGTACTCTGTCGCGTCTGTTCAGTTTTGTGTGTGATAAACGAGTAAGAACTGTGTATTAGTCGAATTCGTATCATTATCAGGTTATCGCGAAACCCCAATCTATGAATACTTAGGGACTTGGGTCTCGTTTGGATATCTAGCTGGAAAACTGTAGTTTATTTTAATTAGACAGTTTTATGTATGTATGATTAATCAAATCTAAGTCTACAACCAAATAAGCTCAGGCTACGTACTAATATTGGATATGTTGCTATCTATAATATGATATAATATTTTACTATTAAGTAGTATACAAACCATCTTCTCCTTCAACTCCTGGACAGTGGCCTTCAAGGTGGCAAGATCTTGCTCTAGACGTCGCTCACGGGAGATAGAGGAAGTAACCGCCGGAGTGGAGTCCAACCTCATATAAGCCCTGCTAGGACCTAGTCCCCGGCCTCTCTCCCAACCTCCATGGTGCCCTCCGTGTGCGGCATCTGGGGTCAGCAGTATCGAATCGTTCTGTCCAGTAAAATCGATCCCCGATGCCTCCGCCTGCTCAACCACCCGCTCCTACACCCACATTAACCAGTAAAATATAAGTATATCGTTTAAATTTGAACTTTTCAAAACAAAAATTTCAAATAGAGGTTGAATAAATATTAACACTTACGCAATACTCCTGGGTAGTGGTGTCGGGGTATCGAAGCTCGCCCGTGGCGGGATCTGTCGAATTGTCGTGGACGGTAAGATACGCGGTCAGCATGCTTGGTGTACCACCCTGTGCCAGAGTCTGAGATCTCTGCAATTCGCAAAAAATTTACATATATTATAAAATAATTCTTAATATTACATTATATCACAGTAGATCTATTGTAATTTACTGATACCTCCATGGCACGCGTAATATTCCTCGAGCCACCTGTATAAGTGGGGCAGCCCCTCTTCGCCGACTTTCTATTCTCTTTATTTTGATCCGCCTGTTTTTGCACAACACATTCAGATTTAGTTATCTAATTAAGCAACACAAAAAAATAAATTATATACTAAACAATGAATTATATTTAAAATACAAACCTGTTTGCGCTGAGAGTCGAAATATTGGCATAAGAGAGGCCATGTATCTACGTCGACTCTCGCAAAGGCCGGAGTATGTAGAAAAGCCGCTCTCTCTGCCTCGGGGGTCACCATCCACATGGAATGACAGTCGATCTTCAGCTCGTTCCTATTGTATCGGACCTTTGATTGCATGTTCTTCATCAGGCCATGGTATAGAGCGTGAAAATCGAGCACCCTCTCAGGGTGATCAGGGTCGGGTACAGGCTGAAAATCGTAATCCAACTGCAAATACAAAAAAAACAATGTTATTAAATTGTAAGTGTTAATAATAAATATATTGGATAAATCAAATGAAAATATATATTAATACCCGAGCCTGATCCCAGAAGAGAGCGAATGAGCGCCGGTGCTGGTCGCCCCACTCAACATGAAGTGGATACTTCTTCACGAGGCGGCTCTCATCCCCCATATACCGGCCGAATCTCTCGGCATAATCGCCGGTATAGCGATAATCAGGGGTAAAGAAGAGGGGGAATGCTGCCTCCCCCTATCTCTGTCGGGCCTCAGCCTGTGGGACTGATTCGGGCCTCGAGTCCCCCTTTCGGGATGGGGATGCCCTGCATCTACAAGAAATATCAAGACAATCAATATTAAGACAAAGTGGTATTAAGAAATCAAGCTTTAACGAAAATTGAAGTGTGATATATACCTCCGGCGACAGAAGCACGAACCTGGGCCCGGGCAGCAGCACGATAGTTCCTCCGGTGAGGAACAGCCGGTGACCCGGACGTGGACGCATCTCCAACTAGAAAATAAATATCGATAAAATTACATGAAGTTCATGTTTATTCTTAAAAGATATGTAAAATGAATAAATATTTTATATTTATTCATACAAACCTGCAGACTGAACGGAGGGTATAGAAGTGACGGGAGTGACCCCTGCACCAGACGTGGACGCACCACCTATAATTAGACAACCAAACATTGACTATATAAGTAATTGCAAAAAGATTGTGTATATCAATAATATAACATTCTAAATCAACATGTATACACCAGAGGATATATAAACATACCCGCAGGTGTGGTGGTGGGCTTTACCGGAGATGTGGAGGCACCACTTACAGCCCGAGATGTAAGTACGTAAGAGCAAAAATAATGTATGTATATTTATGATATAGCATTCTAAATCAATATACATGCACTATATGATATATAAACATACCTGGAGGTGCGGGAGTGGCCTCTGTCCCTGATGTGGACGCATCACCAACAGCTAGACAATCAAACATTGACACTGTAAGTAATTTTGACATGAATATGCATGTATATCTATAATATTGCATTCAAAATGAATATGCGTGCAATATACCTGGAGGTGTGGCAAAGTCCACACGGAAGGAGGCATCCGAAGGGGTCTTCGATCAGGGTGCAAGACCGGCCCTCTGAAACTCCCTACGCAGCTCTCCGGACGGCAGAACCGCTCTGCCTCTGCCTCTGCCTCTGCCTCTGCCGCGGCTGGAGCTCCTGCCGCCCCTCGTTGCTCCCGTCATCGTCATCCAATCTAGATAAAACGGTTCGCGGACGCATTAGACAATCATTACAAACATTGACTATATATGTATAGATCGTAAAATGTGAAGTAATAATATAACATTACTGATAACCTTTTTCGTTTCGTGGACGCATTAGACATATCTACTTGGATTTCATCATCGATATCATTTCTAACCCACATAACTTCATGTTCAGCCAAAGACAACCCATCTTTTGAAACAGACGGTCGGAGCACTCTAAGTCTTCTCTCTTCTTCATCCTCATCGCTGTCCTCGAATTCCGAGACATCGTAAACATCCCTGAGTTTCTAACGGCATACGACACTCCATCCCGGATGCTTCAAACACTGTGAGTAGTATACTTGGAACGCTTGGTTCGGAAAGATAAACAGATCGTCCTGACCGTAAAATCGAAGTGTGTTCACGCTGGTCAATCCATATTCATCTTTCCAAGTCCCGAGATTGTTTCTCCACTTATCTGTATCGGTTCGTGTATCGTACCAAGTACACTGAAATATATAAAACGGTTCTGATCGTCCGGGATATTGGATACCAAGTATACAATTTAAGTATCCATAATAAATCACACCATCCTATCCTACCGTCGCAATCCCACTATTCTGAGTGGTTCTAGATGTTTCTATGTCCTTAACTTCGAATTTGTATCCAAGGACACCGAATCCTTTATAATATGCAACCTCCATACTAGGAAACTGAGCTAAACATCTTGAATCACTCTCTAATGATACAGGCAAGTTCGGATCGTGGATCTAACAAAACAAATTTTATGACAAATACATAACGATATAAGTTTAGATTAAAACTGATAACAATAATATATTATTCGAATAACTTACATGATCTGCAACCCAATCGCAAAAATTATCATGATGATATTTTTCCATTCGTTCATCGTTCCAATCAGGATGCCCCTCACGTACCACGTTAAAATGAATTCTGTTTTCGACAATAAATTATGACATTAATATTATATCATTTCATACACACACAAACACAAATATAACAATTAATCTAAAAAAACTTACTCTCTAATTTTTTCAAGACATGCGCTATTGAGAAGGATAAACCGGTATATCTTGTTGATAAACATAGTGTCTACCCTCTTATAATCGGCTTTACCATATGGCCCATCCTGAATTCTTCGAGGCCGGTTAAGTCTCGTCTCAATGTTCTCGTCCAGATAGCGCGAACAAAATGTGGTTGCTTCATCTAGAAGATAATCTTGCATGATAGAACCCTCTGGTCGATTTCTATTGCGTATATACTTTTTAAGAGTGTAAAGATACCTAAAGAAAAATATGTTAAATAAATAAATGCGGGCATATAGGACAACAATAATTTTACAAATTGCGCGAAACGAAAAATTCCACGTACCTCTCGACGGGATACATCCATCGATATTGTACCGGTCCGGCTAACTTAGCCTCAGTTGCAAGATAAACCGTCAGGTGTATTATGATATCGAAGAATGACGGTGGGAAAATACGCTCAAATTTGCAAAGTATCAACGAAATAGAATTTTCTAGTTTCTCCAGCGTCACAACATCCAGTGTTTTAGCGCATAATTCTCTGGAAAAAAAACATGGGTCATTGATTACTTGACCAACCGATTCGGGAAGAGAAGTCCTGAGGGATAATGGGAGAAGGTGCTCCATAATTACATGGTGATCATGACTTTTCAGCCCATCGATCTTGCTTTTCACAATTTTTATCTTCTTGCTGAATGATCCTAAGAAACCTGTAGGAACTTTCAAATCATGCAACACCTGCAGGAATCTTTTCTTCTCCGGTTGTGACATATGATACGCGGCATTGGGAAGTACAAACTTGCCTGATTTACCCGCTACCGGTTTAGGATGCAATTCACTTCTAATTTCCCAGTCCTGTAGATCCATCCGAGTATTGAGCTTGTCTTTCGATTTCCCGTCTTTACAAAGAAGCAAGTTGAGTATGTGCTCGGATACTCACTTCTCTATGTGCATGACGTCCAGATAATGACGCACTAAATTTTTTGACCAGTACGGACGCTCGAAGAAAATGCTTAACTTGTTCCAGAATGGTGGTTTGACCTGTTTTGTCGGATCCATCCCGAAGGTCATATTATTGTAACCATCCCACTGAGCAGTCACGTACTCTCCGGACAATGGGGCTGAAGGTCCAAGAAGCTCCTGATGACCATCAAAGTGAACAGCGTCTAATCTGTAAGGGTGGTCTAAAGGCAGGAAACATCGATGGCCGCAATAACAAACCTTCCTGCTAAAATTCAAAAATTTCGATGTTGTGTGTTGATGGCAATAAGGACATACTTTGTGACCATATACGGACCAACCTGATAGCATTCCATACGCAGGAAAGTCATTAATTGTCCACATTAAAGCCGCACGCGGTATGAAGGTTGTATTTGTGTTTGCATCGTAAGTCTCTACACCATCAATGAATAAAGATTTTAACTTCTCGATCAGAGGTCGGAGATAGACGTAGATATTGTTTCCTGGTGAGTTTGGTCCGTCGATAAGAAGAGGTATCATAAAGTATGATTGATCCATAGCCAACCAAGGCGACAGAATATAAACTATCATTACAACGGGCCATGTGCTGTGGCTTCCAGCTATATAGTTGAATGGGCAGAAGCCATCATTAGCGAGTCCGAGCCTGACATTGCGAGGATCGCTACTAAATATTTCGTGCCTCCTATCGAAATCCTTCCATGCTGGTGAATCTCTTGGATGACTCATTTTTCCATCTTCACTTGGAAGAGCACGGTGATGCCAAATTATTGCCTCGGCTGTTTTCTTGCACCTAAATAACCTCTGCAGCCTCTGTGTTATGGGAAAGTATCGTGCTATCTTGACAGGTATACCGGGCTTCTTATCAGAATCTTTCAGCTTATACCTGGCCTCTCCGCATGTTGGACACTCTTTCAAATCTGAATTCTCTTTCCGGTACAACACGCAATTTTTAGAACATGCTTGAATCTTCTCACACTTCAGACCCAAATCAGACATCATCTTCTGGGCTCCGTACCAGTTGTCGGCACGTTATTTTCCGGTGGCATAAAATCTTTCAAGAACGAAAAAAGTATTGTGAATGACTTGTTGCTCCATCCATTTAGACACTTAATCTGGAAAAGTTGGACGAACCATGAGAGGGTGGAATACTTTGCATTCTCATAAATTGGTTTTCTAGCATCATTCATGAAATTTTCATACTTATCCGCACGCGGTCCTTGACCGGAAGGAATGTCATCTTCGGTACGAATAGATTCACCTAGGGCAGTCTCTACCATATCCTCCATTTTTTCTCCTGAAAAGAAATTACCGTCTTCTTCTTCTGCCGTATTACCGTCTTCTCCTTCTTCTTCTGCCGCATTACCGTCTTCTCCTTCTTTTTCTGCCGCATTACTGTGTTCTTCTCCTTCCCCATGATATAGCCAAGTTGTATAAAGTCTAGTAAAACCATGTTTAACGATATGAAACTCTGCAAATTCTACCTTCTTCCAGTACTTATTCCCACATCTATCGTACGGGTAGAGAATCTTCCCTATCACGATCTTATTATGTGCGCGTGCAAATTCAATAAAAGCAGCAACTCCTGCAACAACCTTAGGTTGCATATGTTGTTGCCAATCCACATACATCTAGTCCTTAACTCTGATGTACTCATGGGCCATGTTAGACTGTATAACATATAAATTGTAGGTTATGATGACTATATTGAGAAATCTAAGAACGTGATAGTTACTGACAAAAGAGAAAATCCATGTATATGCTTTATGTGTGCGTTTGTCGTTGAAAAGAATAAATTATCGATAATCAAAGTTAGATTTGAGGATACCCATGTATGAGTTGTATTCTATATATGTGTGTTTCAATTTATGATTTCGCTTAAGTATAGGGTTGTTAGTGTGTATGTGCTGTGTGTGCGTTTGTTGTGTATTCGTATTGTATATGTGTTTCGGATGTCGGGGGTAAGGCATCTATCCCATTAAGAATGTATAGAGCAAACACCCATTCGCTTGTGCTTTCAACCGTTTCGAGTAAATTTCGGCAGCACATCCCCGCTGTTCTCCGAGTACACTGTAATAGAATAGATAATCATTTCAAAACTGTGAAACAACGTTGAAATGAACATCTAATCTATCTTTGTACACGGAGAACCAGCGGAAAAGTACCGACGAAATAACTCGAAATGGATGAAAACACAAGTGAATGCAGGTGTTTGCTTTATACATTCCTAACTTGTCCACACTGGATAAATCTATCGGTTATCATACGATTGAATCTTCTCGTCATATAGACTACACGACGGTTGTTAGTACTGAACTATACCGTCCGATATTTAACAACCTTCGTATAGTTCTATGTCACGACGAATATCGAACGTATGTTAACCGATAGACGGAGACTAAGTCGCGCTTTGATTTTCATATATGAGTATCGATGAGAATATGAAAGTTTCATATTATAATCGAGTATCATATATTGGTTTTAACTTGAACATATTGAATCACTCTCTAATGATGCGTTTGTTGTGTATTCGTGTTGTATGTGTGTGTTTCGGCTGTCGGGGGTAAGGCTTCTATCCCATTAAGAATATATAGAGCAGACACTCATTCGCTTGTACTTTCAACCGTTTCGAGTAAATTTCGGCAGCACCTTCCCGCTGTTCTCCGAGTACACTGTAATAGAATAGATAATCATTTCAAAGTTGTGAAACAACGTTGAAATGAACATCTAATCTATCTTCGTACACGGAGAACCAGCGGAAAAGTACCGACGAAATAACTCGAAACGGATGAAAACACAAGTGAATGCAAGTGTTTGCTTTATACATTCCTAACTTGTCCACACGGGACAAATCTATCGGTTATCATACGATTGAATCTTCTCGTCACATAGACTACACGACGGTTGTTAGTACCGAGCTATACCGTCCGATATTTAACAACCTTCGTATGGTTCTATGTCATGATGAATATCGAACGTATGTTAACCGATAGACGGGGACTAAGTAGCGCTTTGAGTTTCATATATAAGTATCGATGAGAATATGAAAGTTTCATATTATCATCGAGTATCATATATTGGTTTTAACTTGAACATTTAACATGAATACCTTTTACGTTTACGTTTCGTTATTAAGGGTTCGAAATTTCAAGTTTAAGGTAAATTTTTCTTGCGTTTACGATAAAATTGTACGTTTATGTTATCATCGAGTATCCTACTGAATGAACTAGTGCACCCTAAACCCTAACCCTAAATAACCCAAATTAACCACAATTAACCATAATCGTTACCCTAACACAAATTATCCCTAATTAACCCAAACATAACCCAATTTACCCAAATTAACCTAATTAACCATAATCAACCCAAACTTAACCCAATTTACCCTAATTAACCCTAATCAACACCCTAACCCTTTCAAATTATTACTAATTAACCCAAATTAACCCTACCCTCTAATTAACCCAAATTAACCCTAGCCTCTAATCCCTAAACCTGAACCAAACCCTAACCCTAACCATATACTGAACCCTAACCCTAACCCTAACCCTAACCATACACTGAACCCTAACCCTAATTACCCTAACCCCAACTAATTAACCCTAATACTAACCCTAACCCTAACCCCAACTAATTAACCTTAACCCTAACCCTAATCCCAACCCCAACTGAACCGAGCCCTAACCCTAACCCTACCCTAAACTGAACCCTAGCTAACCCTAACCCTCACCGGCCCTCACCCTAACCGAACCCTGAACCCTGAACCCTAGCCCAAGTTGCAACCCATCAATCATCAAAATTATAAATAAAAGCATTATAAGAAGTAAAAATTTAAGATTTACTAACCTATAGCGGGCGGTGGTCGACGACGCAATCGGCGACGAGTCGCGGGCGGTGGTGTCGAGGAAGTCGAAGAGGAAGTTTTGGGAACGACCGAGGGCGGTGGCGGGCCGCGGGCGGAGGGCGGTGGCGACGAGAGGCGGGAGAGGTGGCGCGCGCGGGAGAGTGAGAGAGAGGAATTTTTAGGAACGATCGAGGACTTTTCTGTGCTTTTTTTTATATTAATAACCCATTTATATGCCTCTACGGACTTAACCGTAGGGCCATCGTTTGCGGCTCCGTAGGGCCAAATAATAAATTACGTTTTAATATTTTTAAATTAAAACGTAGGGCACCGTAGGAACAGCCATGAAGACCTACAGATTAATCCGTAGGGACAATAAAAGGTTGTCCCTACGGATGCCTTTATCCGTAGGGGCAACCATTTATTGTAGTAGTGTAAGAGACGGAGAGAGAGAGAGAGAGTAATGAAGAAAAGATGTCTTAGGAGAATTTTTCGTTCGGTGGCGTCAAATATCTATTTCCTCAACGATTTTTTTTGACTACCGGCGTTCATCATCATCACATTTATCATGTAAGATGTGGATACACCAAATTTCATGTGATTCCACCATTTTCACCGTTGAATTATCAATGTAAAAAGTTCTATTGTCGGTAAATCGTCAATTTTGCATCCACTAAATCAACAGTGAAAATGTGATGAGATCACTTGAAATTTGGTGTATCCACATCTTAAATGATAAAGATGATGAGGGATGCCGATCGTCGAAAAAGACATGAAGGATGTATTTTTTCAACGCCACAAGAGGAAATTCCCTCCTATGACACCTCTCCTCCATTATCCTCACACATGTACGAGCGCACACATATATATTGTAGATTAATTAATACATAATTAATTTACTTGTGCGACAATTATTTGAAGCGGGGAGAGAGAGAGAGGTGTTTTAGAGAGAGTTGCCTTTGTATTTGGATGAGATCAGAGAGCAAATTTCTCTCGTAATTTTTCGTTTAATAGTGAAAGCAATTCATTGTCGGTTTGCAAGATTAGATTCGAGCTTGTACTAAACTTGGGTAATATCTTACTTCCTTTGTTGCTTGGTGTGTTTCCTTTTATTACTTATTGCGTTTGCATAGTTGCTGCTGATTATTCTTTTTCATTAGTTTTGATTCACGCGTTTCGATCTTCCGCAGCGTAGTTTGATACTATTTTCACAACAAAAACAGCCACATTATAAAATATCTTTCATATTCCAAGAGCCTCTTCCAAACTCACGATGGATAACAGAAAGTTTGGATAACATCTTGAGTTGGAATATGGGACTTGCAAAATGACAGTGAAGAAGAACAATATATCTAATGCATCAAGCAAGGCCAACATATGCTAGAGCAGATGGAGACCATTAAACCAGAAGTCGCTTTCATCGTAATCTAGACGGACCTGTGTCCCGAAGTCACTTTCGCTAGCGGGCGAAGGAAGATTATGCTGCTAAGAAGCATCATAGAAATGAATGGTTGCCTAAATGAGGCAAATATTAATAATCAAACAAAGAGATTTCTGACTAGATATTTGTAGAATTTTATTTATTCTGAAAAACTACAGGTAATAAAAGTCGAGATAGGTTGGATCAAGTCATTAGTTCTAATACCATGATAAGTTAACATATGAACTCATCAAATTTATTACAAAACTAATCACCTCAATCTATACAACTCTTACTCCAGCTAGGATAGCAAATAATCCCAACAATATATCTAACAGGTTTGATTCTCAGCACATCCAATCAAAACTAAACATATCTAAATATGACAAATTGATTCCCAACACATTAATTAAACCAAAACTAAACCTTATCTAAAACAATAACAATATCCAATATCCAATGCTCATGCTCTAAGAGAAACTTCCATAGAAAAAACAAGTATAACAAGAAGAACATATATATATATATATATATATATATATATATATCATTTAAGAATAGTACATGCGAAATTACAATAAGAAAGCAAGGTAATTACCATTCCCTGCTTAGAATAGACACGGAAGCAAGATATAACCGTGCCTTAATTATTCAAAATCTTATGCACGTGCATGGTATATATGTTCCTCAATCTAATATCATATGAGACTCCTCGACAGTGTAGAAAAGTTACGAAGCTTTCCATCATCAGAAGAAAAGCTTGGATAACCATATTTGAATAATAGATAGATTTTTCGATAGAACAATGTTTATTTAGCGTGCCAAAGAACTTAAGCAATCCATGGTTTTGCAACGAGAGGCAAGCCCGTCTTCTTTGGTGTTGTGATTCCAAGGCCGTCGCTCATATCCAATACTTCATCTTCCTTTCCTTTTGGCAACTCCCAATTAAAATGATGCAACAAACTGGCAAGAGTTAGTTCAACTGTGGGGATAGCAAAAGCAATTCCAGGACAACTTCTTCTACCTGCTCCAAATGGAATGAATTGGAAATCTTGTCCTCTGAAGTCGACACTACTATTTAAAAACCTATCAGGCACAAATTCTTCGGCCCTTTCCCACGAGCTTGGATCTCTTCCAATTGCCCACGCATTAACCATGACTCTTGTTCCCCGTGTAATGTGAAAGCCTCCTAACATTGTATCTCTTACCGCTTCTCGAGGAATTAATAAAGGAAGCGATGGATGCAACCTTAGAGTTTCTTTGATTATTGCTTTCAAGTACGTCATTCTATCAATATCTTGATCCGTGATGTTCATTTTACATCCAACAACTCCTCTCACCTCCTCTTGTGCTCTCATCATGAGTTCCGGATTTCGAATAAGCTCAGCCATTGCCCATTCTATGATTGTGAATGATGTGTCGGTTCCAGCAGCAAACATGTCCTACCAAATGAAAATGAAAAAAATGAATGTGTTCAAACTTCAAATACACATAATACATATCTACTACAAATAGGTTTTGAACACCGAATATCAGTTCATATTTGATGGTCTTTTCAATCGGTTAGATAATATCAAACCACATATTGGATGTACAGGTCAATATCGGATGTTCATATCAAAAGATTATAATGAGAATTTTTATTAACATATCAAACATACACATTTTATTACATTGCACATATTTGAACATATATATCTTAAGCATAAAAGATCATGACAAAAACATAAAATATCTTCTACTGTTTGCAAGAGCGTAAAATAAAATAAAACTATTTTAAAATAAAAGATTCCAATAAACTTCTAAAATAAAAAAGAATGAATTAATGAAACTTTCTAGATGTCACTTCTTTAATTATTTAATTGGAATTCAGGAAGCGAATTACCAAACCATACTAACTGCACCCACGATTCAAAATAACTCACTGGACCAATTAATTGAATCATCAAAGATACTTTGACTGATATGAAGAACATGATATATCGGCCGGATTTTCGATGTATCGGCCGATATTTACGCTAAATAATATCCACCTATTATTGTTTGTATCATATCATTAAGGGTTCCAAATCGATGGCACATTTGGTCGATATTTATCATGTGTTTATTTTAGTACCTAAAAATCTTAATATGCGGAGGGAAAGGCGAGCATACCATAATAAGAGCTTTAATGCAGTTTCTATCGAGGGAAATGCCAACAGATTCATCATCCTTCTCATAGAGAGAGAGCAAAACATCTACAAAGTCACAATCTTCCTTGTGATTACCGCCTGGCTCTCTTCTAGCTCGAAGATGATCATCCACTACTTCCTCAAAAAATTCATCTAGTTCTTTAGCGTTCTTTCTGGCCCTCGCATTAAGCCCACTCAAACTATCCAACCAAGCAAGCCATGGAATGAAATCTCCAATCGGGATTGACCCGATCAGTTGAGCAAATTCCGTTGCCATATCAGTCCTTTTAGATGCATCTCCCTCTCTTTCGTTGTACTTCTTTCCGAAAGCCACCCTAGTTATTATATCGGTGGTAAGCGTGACGATCAACTCGCTCAACTCCACAAAATCCCGTTCCGACGAACGGATTTTACTGACCATAAGGGATACCTCTTCTTCCCTTACGTGCCGGAACGATTGCACCATCTTCCCGCTCAGTACATGGATGACACAAATCTTTCTTGTTTGCCTCCAGTACTCTCCGTAGGGCGCGAAAGCCATGTCGCAATCATAGAGGAGCATCTTGGCCATGCTCATACGAGGCCTGCTAGCAAAGGTAAGATCTTGTGTCTTCATCACCTCGTGCGCCATCTCTGCGGAAGATACTATGATAGTCGGAACGCTACCAATATGTATGAGCGTTATAGGACCGTACATGTTCGATAACGCTCGTAAAGAGCGATGAGGCAAGGAGCCTAACTGGTGGAGGTTGCCAATAATGGGAAGTCCCGGATGAGAAGGCGGCAAGTTTTTTCTAGTGTTTCGACGCCGGAGGACAAAGAAATAGAAGAAGATCAGGATGAAGGCGATTGTGGGAAGAAAGAGCATGGGGAATACACAATTAATATAGTCTTGCTGAAAATTGTGCAGCAGCTCAGCTAGAGTCTTCATATTAATCATTATACGAACTATAGATGGCTATGCGGTTGGAATTTGTGGCTACTCTTATCTCCAATGTGAACCTGTTGTGTTCTTGGACAAACTATCTTGAGGAAGGAACAAATAGTTTTGCCACTGCTGGTAAATATAGACAAGGTTTAATTTTAGTACTGTGGCTCAAGATAGAAAGGCATGGGTGGGTCCCATCCCACCGATCTAAAAGACTAAAACCAAGTGGGAAACCCACTGCAGACGCACGCAACTACACATAACTCTACTGACGAAGCATAAGATAGTTACAAAAATTGTAATTAAAGGCATGAACTTAGCATGGCCCGGTCTACATGATTAATTTTTAGAAAAAGTCTCCCAAACTTTTGCTATTTAGAAAAAGCCTCCTAAACTTTTCTAATTTGAAAACTCTTTACCATTACTGAAAAAACCCAACGTTAAATTAACTCGAGTAAAACTCAAGTTTACTTTAATTCCCTTAGTTTCCCTCATATCCCCCTACTGTTCGCAACATTTAGTAACCCTCGTATTCTCCTAGTCCTTCACAGCCGAGGTATGAAGGTAAAGGAAGGTCTCCACGGACATTGGATTTGATGTGGTTCAGACTTAAGAGGCATGATAAGAGATGAAGTCGAGATCAATGGAGATGCCGATGTCATGGTCGGAGAAGCAATGAGAAGAATGGAGGGTTTGAGGGGGTGGTTGTGGCAGGAGAAAGAGGAGGTTAGGAATGAGGGGAGAGAGGATTCATGGCTGCCACGTGGTAGCCATTGCAGAAGCAAGAGAGGGTTAAGAATAAGAAAAGTTAGAGTTAAGATGGTAAAATAAGACATAAATTACAGGGCTTGGAACAGCTCATTGGTGGGATTTAGAAGAGCACATGGGACATAAGGGTCTTCCGTTTATGAAGGATTGCGAATTTATCACATCTTTTATTTCAAAAAAATAAAAATAAAATGTAAATTACACATTTTTAATGAGGTAATTAAAAAAGATTTTAAGAGCCCTGACATTTTAAATTACATCCCGTCAGCATGTGCTCCATGTCACCTGACTCGACTCAGGATTTCTTAATTAAGTTAAGAGGTTTGGGTGGCTTTTTACCAAATAGAAAAGACTTGGGGCGCATATATCTCAAAAAAAAACATTTTTTAATTTTCCATTTCCAATCAATTATTGTTTTCTTCAACCAAATTATTCAATGGCTTGCCCACAGGTAAGCACACCTCAGCATACATGAATATAAATTAGAGGAGATCAAGTACGACACGGCAAGGGAAATGATAGTTGACAGACGTACAAATTACTTTTTGTAAACAAATGCAGGGCTACTTATAATATTTAAGAGTTCGTACAAATTTTTATTAGAATGAAAGGGAAGTGATGGTCGACAAATTAAACAAGGCATGATTGTCATATCATCTCCATGAGATGCCTCATGCTAGTCCCGGAAAATGAGACGAGCCGGACGGATTCGCCTCGCAAATCTCGTCTATGTGGCAAGACGAGCTGAACTCGTCTCACTTGAAAAACGAGAAGGGATGAGACGAGTTGGCTAACTTATAAACTCAAACCGACTCATCTAAACGACTCACGAGTCGAGACGAGTTACTCGCCTAACATTAGTTTTAAAATAACTTACTTAAAAGATTAAATAAATAGACAAAAATAAATGAATAATAAACTAAAATTTTCATTAAATTAAATCAAATTATAATTAAATAATACAGCTTGTTTTTTTACATTAAAGACCGAACTCACTCAGGCTGCCTATGTATCTCTCCCAGTATATATTGAGCTCAATGAGAAGGAATCAGGTCTACATAGTTTTTTTCTACTCTTAGTCCACACTACTCTTCGCCGCCAGCTGTGGTACCTTCTCTTTCGGTGTTTGATTCTCCCGATCCTGTAAACTCCTCGGGTAGATAATCTGAGTCCAAACATATTACATTTTGTTTCCTGACAGCTGCGGCTTCCCAATCTTTTCGAGCAAATCATGCACTTCATGGTGTCGTACGCCAAACTGCATCTGTTCACTCTTAATCACTACTCGATACTGTGCGTGTTAATGACCGTAATGAACGGTCGCTAATACCCCACCAACAGTCGCTAAAGTCTATGAGCAACCGTATATATATTATACAATCGCTAATACACGGTCGCGGAAAGTTCAGTCACTGATATGTGTATTAGCGATCGTATAGAGGACGGTCGCTGATATAACGGTCGATGATACCTATCAGCGACCGCCTATCACCGTCCTTAATACATTACGCGTGGACAGTCACTCGGATATTTAACGATTCACTGTATCAGCGAACGGTCGCTAATATGTATATCAGCTACCATTCCTGTATAACAATACGGTCGCTGATACCAAATTATTAGATAGAAAATACTGAAAGTCACAATATATCGCACAATAAAACTTTTAATTACAATATATAATCCAACAATAGTGTTTTGAATACAAACTAACACATAAACTCAATACACTATATACCCAACAATACCAACAATTCAAACCAATACATATATGAACTAAAATCGTAATAAACCAATACATACAAGAACTAAAATCATAATAAACCAACACATACACTACAGTAAATAGACACCTATTTCGACGCCAGTATAACGTCCAAATAGGTCTATTTCGTTGGGTGACACCAAATAACCACGAAGGAATGCCGACGTGATAGCTTGCGTCGCAATAGGTTATTTCAATGGTTAAAGTTCGTCACAATAATCTAAACAATTTCGACGGTTAATTCCCGTCGAAATAGTTTTTTTTGCTCGACAGGTAATTTCCGTCGAAATATATAAGTTTTTTAAGTTAAAAAAATTGTTTCAGGAATCATTTAAAAACCCTTTTCTATATTTCGACGGGAAATTGCCGTAGAAATAAGTCTATTTCCACAGGCTAGTTCCGTCGAAATGGTCTATTTCGACGGAAATTTTCCATCGAAATACAGTGGATTACACTAAAAAAATTTAAAACAGCCAAGAAAATCTCCAATCCAATCTATTTCAATTTAATATCGATTCCATTCCAGTCAAATAACGATTCTAATACAAATTCCATTCCATTCAAATATCGATTATCCAAATATGATTACAATACATACTACGCGTTCCTTTACAATCTTAACATCACAGATTTATAAACGTGGTAAATGAAAAATCAACGGAGAACGGAAGGTGGGAGAGTCGATCATGAAAGAGGCGCTCATGGATTTTATGGGTAAAGCCCATGCGATTAAGAGTTTAAAATACATGAATTAGTATAGATATTTTATTTTAATCAAAAGTGTGCACGCCTTCACTTGTTTGTGTCTATGTGTATTCTTGTGTGTGCATGCGCGTGTTTGTTTGTTTGTGTGTATGCTTGTGTACACGCGCGCGCCTGTTTGTGTCTGTGTGTATGCATTTGTGCGCGTGCGCGCCTGTATGTATGCATGTGTGTGTGCGCGCGCGTATGTATGCATGTGTGTATATATGTGATATGTGTGTATGTATGCATGTGTATGTGTGTGTATGATTGTGTATATGACATGTGATATGTATGCATGTGTGTTTGTGTCCGTGTGTATGTATGCATGTGTGTGTATTATTATGCGTGTATATATGCACGTGTGTGTGTATGCATGTGTGTATGTGATATGTGCGTATGTATGTGTGTGTGTGATTGTGTGTATGTGACATGTAATATGTATGCATGTGTATATGTGATATGTGTGTATGTATGCTTGTGCGTGTATGGTTGTGTGTGTTTGTGATATGTGTGTATGTATATATGTAAGGGTTATCGAACTCATCGGATGTATGAGCCTCCCAGCCTGGACGTATGCGTCGATAAGATTAAACCTCTGCTCGAGAGTTCAGCCAGTTAATAGATCGATAGAGGGAGCGGGAGCAGCAGCGGGAGCTGGAGCGGCAGTCGATCGGTGTGAGGAACCACCGGATTCCGGCGTCCGCTCCTGGACGATTCATGAAACACAGAGGTCCTGGTCCTAGAGGTCCTGGTCTGTATCGGCATCTCCGAAGGTGATTCGTCAGCCGGCTGAAATCTAGGAGGTGGATGCCCGGTCGGCTTGAAAGGAGTGTTATACTGACACGGAATGATCTTGGAGGACAAGCACTGTACTCTCCCGTGACGATCCGGCCTAAACACCGTGAAATCCCTATCTACGATGAATGTTCTCTGCACGTCATCAACCGGGTTTCACTGCTCCACCTCCGTTGCCTGGATCAACCAATCTCTCTCAGCCGCCATCGCCGCCTGTTTATAGAAGAAATGTATTACTACCATTTTAAAATCTACACAATAATTATTCTGAAATAATTAAAAAGCTCGGCATATGCAGAGTCTTACGTATATCTCATGTGCCTCAATCGATGCAAATGTACCGTCGTCCCGTACAAATTGAGCTCGGTATATTTCTATACGATCAAGGGACTCTCCACCATGACTTTCTTATTGCATATATCATTTAGAAAGTTCATACATAAATTTCTAAGATAGTTTTAACGTATTAATATCAAATACGATACTACATGTTCAATGTCAATCTACTGGGAACTATTGCTCCTACCCCTATAAACATCATGCAGCTAAGTGCGGGATGCTTTTCCTCGCTCGCTCTTCTCCTACAGTTACATCAAAATATATTTTACTGAGTTGCTATAAAATAGTAAAAAGACATCGTCAAAGATATACCCTAAACTTTCCGAACAAGAAATGATCGACCAAGGCATGCCAGTACTCGTCGGACCAATCTGGATCCGGCTTAATCGAATACATCTCATCTAGGGAAGTGCAGTTTTCTAAACATTTTGTTCTTATACCCTTTCCAATTCTTCGACATATGACATCTTATCATAAACTGTGCGTTCATCGCAAACCCTCTAGGGGCCCTCTACACTAACCCACCGGAACTCGAACCAAGCCTGCGAAACGGGATAATTCATTATTGTATAAATATTTTATAGTAATTTAGTAAATGTGTATGTATATGTGTGTGTGTGTGTGTTTTTTATATACGCGTACGTGTGTGTACATGTGTGCATATAAAAAAAGTGCAGTATTGAATCGTATAAAAAACATCTAACCATCATCTCCCATATAGCGACTTGTTTCTTTACCCCTAACGCTTCACTGTCCCAATCTAAGACCTTCTACTCGTCATCTTCGTCTTTCAACAAATGAAGCATGCTGTCCTTACTGATCACTATTGACGACATCATTTTTTTCACTTCTTTATTATCTCCTGTCACGACGTCCCCTGCAAACGCAAGGTATACAATCGGCTTGCCAGGAGTATGTGGCGTCCTCCTCCATATATCACTGGCCTGTGTGGGTTCTCTCCCGGTCCATTTCTTTTTTTAAGAGGACTGCCCCTCGTCCTCGGTAGAATGATCGGTCCTGCAATCTAAACCTGACATATCTAAAACAACTTCATGGAATATAATTTAATATGTTAGATAAAAAAACAACAGTGAAAATTATTGCTGAAAAGAATATCATACATGATCAATAAATGGTGGAAATAATATACAGGGGAAAAAATGAAATGCGGAAATAATATAAATTAACTTGAAAATCCTTGTACATTAGAATTTTAAACTGTACGAGATAATATGCGGAAATAATATATGGAAAAAGATAAAATGTATGAAATAATATGCGGAAAGAAAGATGCAATAAATTGTAAGTTTCACATTACTTAAATTATGAGTATCATACAAGAGCGAGTTAATATATCAAGATATTTAAAGTCTTAATTAGACTTTTGGTTCTACAACGCCGATGGCATATCAGAGACTATTTCCGGCTCTATGTCTGTTTTTGATAAACCACTGTTGAATTCGATAGAAATAGTATCATCTTATATAACCGGGATTGTAGGACAACTAATCTCGCTTACATCACTTTCACCCATGTTATAATAGTCTCGTGGATTCATCACAATAGCAATATCCCACTGGGTATCCCTAGGGTCCGCGATATAAAAGTATTGACGGGCTTGGCTGGCGAGAATATAAAGCTCTTCACCAAAGCGAGTTTCAATGAATTGAGTAAAACTAGGCTATTTTCAATTTTGAACCCAGTATGTTCATGATGGACATCGTAGCACAGACACTTGAACATGACAACCGTATGTTCATGATAACGCACCCAAATTATTTTTTTAAGCACCCCGTATTAGTTCAATTTTCCCGTGGTTGGATTTGAATCTTTAGAAGATGAATATTCAGTAATGGTGGATATGACAAAGACGCCACAATTCTTAAAACTTTTATTTTGATCTTTTTTTCTGGTGTGAAATCTATACTCGTTAACAACGTAACTAGAGAGGTGCTCAGTTTGTTCATCTGGACCATACGCTAGCGTTTTTATAACTTCTAAAACATGTCTATCAGCGGAATTTCTTTCAACCTATTAGGGAAAAATGGATTAAGTTGTATGTGTGTGTATCAACGTGTAACACCTTAGAATGCGATTAGAATTAATTAAGCTATATATTGCGGATTTTTAATAAATTTAACCAATTATTATTTTCACATATTTTATTATTTTTAATTAATATTTTATTTAATTATTTTTGTACTTGCACACACTTGTGCATGCTAATGTAGGGTTAAGGAGGTATTAACCATGCTTGGTTAGTCATGACACACATAACCTTTTGTTTTATGTCATGTTACATATTTATATATTTAGTTTTAAGTAAAAGAGCTTTTATTATAAAAATAATGAGAAAAGAGAAAAGATTTGAATAATGGTGGCATGATGGCATGGGAGACAAGGCATGGGAGACAATTAATGAAGAGAGAGAGAGAGAGAGAGCATGGCTCTCAAAAAGCTAAGTCTCATCTCACTCTCACCCTCTCACCCTCTCATTTCTTCATTATCCCTCAACTCTCTCATTTTCTTCTTCCTTTTCTTCTTTTTCACTTGGAAACTTTTCCTCCACAAACCTTAAGCCTAAATTCACATCACAACTCACTAAACCCTTCACTAAGCATGTTTAGCCCTCTTGAGTTGTCTTGAAGCTTGCTTGGCTAGGGTTCATACAAGTTTGGTGAGGTAAGGATGCTAATCTGTTAATTAGGCCTTATGGAAGGTTTTGTGTTAGTTAGTTTCAGTTTTTACCTTGTTGTTTTAAATTTAGTGTCGATATCGTGTTTTATGTTAAGTTAGGGTTCTGTCTTGATCTGCTATCTGTATGTGGATCCATAATTAAATCTAACAATATAGTAGCATCATGATAGAGTCTTGTTTTTACCCTAGAAAGCTGGACCCAACCCACCTGTTTTGGACCGGCGAGATGAGCAATTTTCCAGGCGCCGCCGGATCATCTGTAGCTTTGGGTGTTGTGTTTTTTTGGGTAGCTCTCTGTGGGTCATGTAGGAGATTTGGTATACTTTGTTTTTCCTATATTATATGTAGGAAAAATCTGGGACTGTTTAGCTAGATTCAAGAGTTTCGGCAACGTGCGATTCGGATTTATCCGACTTTCGTTTATGTGTCTAGTGCGTTAACAACCGTAGGGTTGGTATAGAGAGTCGTTGCACACGTTTAGCCCGCTAAGCTAACACTTGGTAACTTATGAGAGTCGATTCATTAGTTTGGCGTTGTGTCTGTGTTTCTTTTGAGAGTTTACTAATTTCACGAGTTTTGGTTTTGTGTGATATTAGCTAGGATCATAGGAGGGGGTTTCGGACGCAGCCAGGAAGGGAAAACAGGTGATCGGATACACTTAGCTCGAGATCGTCTGGTAAGTAGATTTAACATCTACGAGGGAATCGCCTGTATGGCGTTAAGAGCCGAGGGCTAGATTCAAATGATATATTACTGTGTGAAATGCTCATATATGTGTTGTGTTTGTACATGAATACCATTTTGCAAACCCTATTTCCTGTTGTACTTTCACATATCATTAATAGGACACTGCATCATTACTGACGGTTCATGTTGCACGAGCACTGATTTATATGCCACACACACCGTTGGTAATTGTCATGCCACGCACACTATAGAAATTACCATGAATAAATATATGTTATATTGCATTCATTATTGACAGTTAGACGTTGATTTAGTACTAGTACGCATTGTTTCCCCCAATCAGAGCAAAACTCTGTTCAAAATTCAAATTTTGAAATAAAGCAACGATTCATAGCAGTGCCAAGTGCGCTGCGCCTTAAGCAGTGCACCATGTGCAAAACACGTGTGCGCTAACGCTAAGAGCGTTGCACTCTAAGCAGCGCACCACGTGCAAAGCACGGGTGCGCTAGCGCCAAGTGTGCTGCACTCTAAGCAGCGCACCACGTGCAAAGCACGGGTGCGCTAGCGCTGGAACTAAAAGCTCCCCACCGTCAGATCAAAGATCCAATAAAGATGATAAATCATCAATTAATCAAAATAAAATTCTATTAAGAAAAGATTCCTCAAAATCTTTTCAAACAAGAAGATGATGCTCTGTAAATCAGAGCACCATTGGATTAATGATCCAAAGGTGATTAAAAATCACCAAAATTACAGAATAAATTTTGTATGGGAAAATTTCCCTATCTTGTTAAAAAAAAGAAGATTTCCTTCTGTGAAACAGAAGCCTTTAGATCAAAGATCCAATGGTGGGGAAATGCCCAAATCAATTGGAGAAAAGATCTTCTTAACTGATTGAACAAATCAACCTTCACTATAAAAGGGACCTAAGACTTCAAGTCTCAGGTATACAGAAACACAGAGAGGAACCCTCCATAAACTGTGAGAAATCTCAGAAAGAAGAGCCAAGCTCTCGGTAGAAGAACAATTTTTCTTCAAGGTAAAAAGAACAAAAAGACGAAATCGTCTCATATAAAAAAGAAGAATTCACTTCTTTTTTTAAGATCATAGATCTACAAGACTAAGGTCTTTCACAAAGAGATCAAAGGACTTCATCATAAAATAAGAAGAAGAATATAATTCTTCCCACAAATCATAGATCTAAGACTAAGGTCTTTTACACAAAGAGATCATAGTATCTCATTATAAGAAGGGGGAGAGAGAATAATTCAATTCTCTTAGGATCACAGATCCATAAAGGCAAAGCCTTTCACCAAAATAAGAGATTGAAACATCTCCTACAAAATAAGAACTTTGTTCTTGGAACCTTGAGACAAAGTCTCTTCTAACAAGAATTTATTTTTCAGATCATAAAATTGATCAGATGCGCTTCTGCGCTCTTTGACTAGCGCAAAGCGCCAAGCACACCACGTGCTCATCACATGTGCGCCACCGAACAGATAGTGCTTTGCTCTCATAAAATAGCGCTTTACGCTTATGGACTGGCGCTCAGCGCCGAGCGCACCACGTGCTCCTCACGTGTGCTCCATTGAACAAATAGCGCTTTGCGCTCATAAACTAGCGCTTTGCGCTCATGGTCTGGTGCTCAGCGCCAAGCGCGCCACGTGCTCCTCACGTGTGCGCTACCCAGCAGAAGCGCTCTGCGCTCTTTGAATGGCGTAAAGCGCCAAGCGTGCCACGTGCTCCTCATGTGTGCTAAAAGAACATAAATTGTTCTATGAATAAAGCCCAGAGCTATGATGAATGCTCAGCATTCAGTAAAATACAAAAATATTGTTAGAACTCAAATCAATGCCTAACATTGTCAAATGTTTAACATTTTAACTGAGTGGGCCGAGCCCAAATTGGCTATAAACTCCTCATTCAGATTAAATGAGCCCATATGCTCATAAATCTTTTTAACAGATCTCAGTCTCAAATTGGACTACAGATCTCTCAACCATAATTGGTTCAAGGGTACATCTTTTCACTCCTTTGATATTTGTTGTTGTAATCCTTCAATGTCTTCCTCTAGGTTCTTGTCCTTCCTTTATCAATCCTTACCCTAACCTCCATGGAAAACACGCTCAACCGGGCCTTTATACTACGGTATCACCGCTACCTCGTGGGATGGGGTGCCGTAGGGAGCGGTGTGTGCATGTATGCATGGAGTCCTATTAAAAAAGTGTGATGGGCAAGAAAGGGATGAGAGATCTCATCTCTCAAAAGCCTTCCCCAAAGCTAACCCTAACAAGCGAGGAGACTACTCGCTCATTAGGGAATTGAAGAACATTCTATCTATCTAACTAGGGCAAGGAATTAAAATCTATACTAGGGCAATTAAATAAAACTACTTACTTGATGGCTCTCTCCAAACATTTACACAAGACTTGTCAGATCTGAATAGATGAAATGAAAAGAGGCATCGATGCTCTCCAAAAGAAATCTGAATTTTATTAATGAAATGAGGCATACCTTAAAAGAGGTATTTGGGTTTCTATTTATAGGACATAGAAAACCCTAGGGTTACAATTGACTCGCACATCTGCTATTACAAAAATACCCCCTAATAAAAAGACCTAGTCAACGCTCGCAGCCTCCAGTAGAATTTTGCACCGCCACGGGCCCCGCATGGCCGCAGATCCGCGGCCAAAGCCCATGTTTGGCCGCCGTTCCGCGCCCATTTATGGGCTTTGTGGGCTCATTTTTCCTGGGCTGATTCTGGCTGCTGTCGTCTTATGTTTTCTTCACCTTTTTCTCAGGTTGGCTTCTAGGTTTCTTCCAGATCTCCACAGTGAATAATTGTAGTGGACTTTTACCGTTGCTTCGTGACGAAGCCTTGAACCTTGCACTGCCTTGTACTTTGTGAACTGATCTTTGTGTAGGCTTTATCAAGATTCTCTGTTTGTTGGTCGAAGTCTCACTTTTGCATCGTCTTTTCATTGTTTTCACTGTTTTTGTTCTGAAAACCTGTAACCTGCAACTATGTAGCAGACATGGGTCAAAAGCACATGTTTATTTGTAAAACGAATAAGAATATGGAATATAATAATGCAATATTATGATATGAACAAATACCCCCAAACTTATCTTTTGCTCGTCCTCGAGCAAACCTAGTTTTATTCTCAACAAAATCCTAACCTCACTTTCCCAGGGAATCGCGATTGCACTGAGCTCGTGCAACAAGTCGTTAAACCTCTAGGTGTCCCTAGTAGGAGGGGTGTTGTCTCCTGAGGGTTTTCAGCGGATACTACCCACAATATCTTATCAATTTGTCCCATTAACTTTTATTCTCCAATTAGGTTTTCCAACAAGGAATTCTATTATCTTTGACTCGTAAATTATCCACCCATATTCTTCACACTTTCTTATTATATAACTTAAGATTATATATATACTTGTGAATTTACTTAGCTTTTAGCATCTTTTAAGTTTTCCTTCAAGGGTTCTGTTTCCCCCAATCAGAGCAAAGCTCTGTTTGAATTTCAAAATTCAAAAATTGAAGCAACACTTCAAATCCCTGGCGCTGCGCGCAACGCGCCACGTGCCACGTGTCAAAAGCTGATACGTCAGCGCAGCGCCCAAGGCAGCGCGTCCAATCAGAGCAAGGCTCTATTTAAAACAAAATTAAAGGAAGAAACGCTTCAGTTGCACTGCGCTGCGTGACACGCGGCAGCGCAGTTGCGCTGCGCTCTGCGCTGTGCGACACGCGGCAGCGCAGTTGCGTTTGCACAGTTGCGCTGAGCTCTGCGCTGTACGACACGCGTCAAGCGCTGGTGCATCTGTGCTAAACAAAATTAAAATTCCAGTAAGATCTTTCTGTTCTTGTTAAAACAAGAAGATTGTTTTCTGTAAAACAGAAGCCCTTGGATCAAAGATCCAACGGTGGGGAAAATTCCCCAAATCACTCAGAGAATGATCTCTTTAACAAATTTAACAAATTAATGGGCACTATATAAAGGCCCCTAGACCCCAATTCAGAAGATGAAGAACTTCAAAAACAACAAAACAGAGAGAACTCTGAATTTTTTTGAGAAGAACTCAAGAAGGGAGAAGAAAAAAGGTAAAAACCTTTATAAAAGAAGAACTTCTTCTGAATAGATCATTGATCTAAGAACAAGATCAATGATCTTCAATAAAAAATAAATAATAACAGTGCCTTGCACTTTTTTATGAACCATTGGTTCTGAATCTTAAAGATTCTTTTCTTAAATCCAAAATTGGATCAAGTTATTGAAACAGTGCCTTGCACTTGCAAAAACTGCACTGTTGCGCTCCTGGGTTGGCGCAAACCACCAGAAAGCGCCACGTGTCAGCTCCAGAACCACTTGCGCTATGCACTTTTAAGATAGAGCATTGCTCTCTGAAGTTGGCGCAGCGCACTAGAGCGCGCCACGTGTCAGCAGCGCAACAGCGCAACGCACTGGTACAGCGCACTGCGCTGTTGCGCTTGCGCTCACCAGAATGTGATACATGTCACCACCACAAGCGCTTGCGCTCAATAATTGGCGCAAAGCGCCTGACAAGCCACTTTCAAAAGGGCCAAGCCCAGTTAAAAAGGCCTAACAGGCCTAATAAAATGCAATGCATTATTTTAAAAAGGGCAGAGCCCAAACAAAAATAGATGCTCTGCATCATTTACAAAGGGACTGAGCCCAAATCAAAAAGGCCTAGCAGGACAGAATAAAATGCAGTGCATTATTGAACAAGGGCAAAGCCTTAGCACAGGCCTAATAGGCCAAAGATAAATTAAAACGTTGAACATCTTCAACTGGACTTAGCCCAATCATGGCCGTAAGTCCTCAAATTAAATTGACTGAGCAAGACTGCTCTCCTAAATCAATTTATACCCGGTTCAAGGGTACATCTTCGAACTCCTCTGACACCTATCATTGTAATCCTTCAACGACGTTAGAGAGGTGACGTGTCCCGATAACCACACATCGATACGGACTGCGTGGTCCTTAAACTCGTGGACCGAAACGTCCTTAAACTAATATTCGTCCCAAAATGGGAATGTTGGACCGGAATGTCCTTAAACTAATGTTCGTCTCCAAATGGGAATGATGGACCACCATGTCCCTAAACTGGAGATGGACCCCTACGTCCCTAAACTGGAACATGGACCACCATGTCCCTAAACTGGAAATCGACCGTAACGTCATTAAACTAAACAATAGAGCCAATTGCTCTCTTGTCGGATCCAAATGATCCCGTTAAGTTGATCTTAGTCTGGAGATTAGGCTAACGTATCCTTAACAAAAGTTTAAGTTGATCTTAGCCTTAAATAGGGCTAACGTATTCTTAAACTAAAAAACCAAACCCAAATCTAAGAAAATACGGATTTGGACTAATCCACGTCCTACGGGCGACGGCATAAATTAGTCTCCGTATACAATCCACGGGCAACCACAAACAAAACAAACACCCACGACACGAAGTGACCATCTGGAGAAGGAGAAAGTGGTTACCGCGATGCGGTAGCGTAATTAACTGCAGGGGCTTGCGCCTGCATGGAAGAGCGTCCCTACAATAAAAAACCCCTTACCCTGAGAGGGAATCTGATGAAGTCTGCTACATCGGTCGCATCCGTCTAAACCTCCGATACACGGTGTCATAAATCAACTTGGTATCTTTGGAGAGGTGGACGGATAAAACCAAATAGCATCTGCCCCGAATCTCAGGCAAGACGTTTATCGCGTCTCCGCCGCGTCATTCGGAGGGGAACAGATTCTGGTACGTCCGGTGGGACCTTTTCCACTTTCCACTCCACACTTTGTGTGTCGTCTTTGTTAAGGGTTGCCTTTGGATTTCAAGTTACTAAGATTTGGTCTTTTTCCTGGCGCAGAAATCAAGCATCAATGGCCTCTAACTGCTCGAGCTGCTCAAAGTGCCAGTGCAACCAACGCTCCTCCTCACCTGGATGTGTAGCCTATGGGCCTCAAGCGGCCTCCATCCTTGCCATGCCGGTGGGCCAGGTGACCCAGGCTACCACCAGTCTGTTTTTCGGGACCATGCTCCCGCCTGCAAGCTTCACCATGCCAGTGCCCGCACCAGAAGCGAACAAGAAGTCGGTTTTCGATCGGCTCACTGCTACAACAGCCCCTTTCAACGGGTCGTCCAATATCAAACCGGCAGCCTCTATCTTTGCCAGGCTGAGCCAGAACCCTGATGGGCCCGCCAGGAAGCCCATGAACCCTGAAATAGCCGTCCCGAGAAAGACAGCCACCCCTGCTCCAGAAGTCATCAAGGCGGCTTCTCCTGTTAAAGAGTCAGTCTTTTCAAGGCTGACTATTCTGGCTCCTGCTCCTGCTCGAGGATCTGTCTTTGACAGATTGAACATCGCCACTCAAAGGACAACATCAGTCTTTAAGAGGCTGACACCAGCAGCACCTCATTCGGACATGGGGCAAGAAGAGGCTGTCTCTACCGCCGAGCCAGTCCCAACGGCTCGTCACGCTCGACGTCGCCACTGGCGCTGAGTAAGGAAGGCCAGGGGCAACTCCCCCTCAGGGATAACTCCACCTGCTCTAGTGGTGGAAGTTAATGCTGCTGTTCCAACTGGGAACAGCTTTGAACCACTTAGGAGGGTACATAAGAACTCTCCAACTGCTATGCTAAAAAGATCTCCTCCACCTGCGGAAAGGGTTCCGGAAACGAAGCTGGAGCAGCCCCCTCAGCGGCTATCCTCCAAAATTTATAAAGTTTGGCGAAGGGTTCAAGACTCCGTAATTGACCAAGGTCACTCTCGTCAGCAGAAAAGAGCGAAAGTGCAGGAAGAAAAGGACCGTCCAATCAAACAGCAAAGGACGACAATCACCAGGGTGCCCGCTGCAACGGCCCCTTCAACTTCAACGGCCCACAAGAGAAGGAGGCCAGAGAAAATTCCCACGCCCGCGACAAATACCAGAGGCGGTGAGCCTAAATGCCCTAAGTCCGGGGGCATCGTGGTCCATACTGTATACATGGCGTCGGGGAAGGAGGACAACCGTGCATTTACAGGTCATAGACCGCTTACACGGTCAGTGACCACAGCTCAGGAGCAACAGCAAAAGTTCCAGGAAATGATGAACGCGATGGCTGCACTCACTGGGCCAAAAGAAAGCCCCGAAGCGTCCTCGGATGAACGCCAGGAGCATGAAACTGACGCTGAATTCCTTCGTCGGATATTGGAGGAGAAGGATAAAGAGGCTGCTGAACAAGCAGCCAACATAAAGCGAATGGCACTCCTATTCTAGGACATGGTGGGAATAATGATCCAACAAGATCCTCCTGCTGAAGATCCCCCGATCGTCCTTGAAGACGAAAGGGGAGAAACGTCAAATCCTCCACCGGCTCTGTCAACAGCCAAGGAGGAGACAATCTCCAAACCTGACTTGGATGAATATATAGCTCAGCAGATCCGGGTTCATCAGGCGACTGAAGCAACCGGCCAGATCGTAAAAACGGGGAGACCATATCCGAGCTGGTATGATCAAATCAAGTACCCGCCGGGCTATACAATTCCGAAATTTCATGTCTACAAGGGGACGGGCAATCCCTACCAGCATGTTGCCCAGTTCAGGGCGCTTTGCGGCAACACTGGTGGTGATAATTTGTTACTTTGCCAGTTCGTTGGTAGCTTATCGGATACAGCATTCGAGTGGTACTCCGAGCTCCCAAACGACTCTATCAAGACCTTCGCGGAGATGGAGCTGCTGTTTACCCAGCGTTTTGCAAGCGCCAGCGAACGCACCCCGGTAACGGCATTGATTAATGCCAGGGTGAAGCCAGGTGAAACGTGGGTGCAGTACGCAATACGGTGGAGGAACTTATGGTCAAAATGCAAACAACGCATCGAAGAGGCTCCTGCGGTAGGCATGTTTGTGGGAACCCTCGATCCGCAAGCGACCATCTCGCAATTCATGATGTTCTTCAAGCCGACTACCTTCCAGGCCCTGATCGACAAGCTAGCTCAGATGGATCAGATGGGCCATAGACCTCCCCCTCTAAAGCCGGACTCTCGAAATGAGAAGGGAAGGGAAAAGCAATTGTTGTCGCTAATGCTCAACAACAGCCGAGCAACTTGAAACCGGCTGTCCGTCAAAACAATATGCGTCCACACCTGTCCCTCGAGGAAAGGCTGGGACGTCCTTACTCGTTTCCCCGAGATAAAACGAGAAGATTGTTCGAGCCGGCCTTGCGCAACCGACTCATTAATCTGCCGGATCCAAGACGCCCGTCGCAGCCAAACGACGTCCATGATCCCAATTACTGTCCCTATCATCGAGTACTGGGTCATCCGATCGAAGATTGCTACGTCTTCAAAAATTGGATTGAAGACCAGTACCAACAGGGCAAGTTCGTGTTGTCCGACAGATGGAAGGTGAATCCGCCGCAGCCTCACACCCCTAAAAGAATGAATACGCCGGGGGTGACATGCTCCCTCGTTGAAGAAGCTCCATGGGAGGTCGTACTATCAGCTAAAAAAGAGAGGATGCTGAACGATCTTCAAACATGCCCAGCGATCAAGTGGAAGAACCCGTTGGAACCTCAGATCATTGAAGAGATGTTGAAGCCGCGTCTAACTCCAAAGACCGATGGTGGTGGCCCAAGCACTCACAACCAGCCGTCAAAATCTTCAAAGAAGAAGAAGAAGAAATCCAAGAAGCCCGTGAAGCCTGGCGACAAGCGCACGGACTTACAGAAACAAATTGACGCACTGGAGGAATACAACCAGAAAGCACGGAATCCCATTACACTCCAAGAGTTCCTCAACCACGTCTTTCAAGAGAAAGATGAGGGAGACAGTTCGTCGGATGAATCTGAGGAATACGTGGCGAGCTGTCATATGATCTTCCATTCGTTTACAGACGATGAGGAAACTCCTTGCACTGAAAATCTGGGGGCAGATCCTAAACCAGAAATTCTGGGGCCATCGGATGAAACAATTGACGCATTCCTCAATGAAGCTCTATTGAAAAGTAAAGCTGATCGGGAACGCGAGACGGCCATATTTGAAAGGGCCAAGCGACAGCGACTTGATGGAAGAGTTGGGACACTCCCGCTGGAGCAAAGCACATCCGCCGCGGATAGAAGCAAATTCAAGACGAGGAAAAGGTTTGCTAAGTCCATATCAATGGGTATGAAGCTACCATCCTATGAAGGAAACATTACTGGTGAAGCGGAGATGTACCCCTCCTATTGCTTATATCATCGGAAGGTTTTGCACCCCACCGAAGAGTGCAAAGCTTTCAATAAATGGTGGCAAGGATATGTTGCTCACCGGCAATATTTTAAGCGGGAAAAACACAAAACTCGTCGGGAGCGAAAAAGTATGACTGAGGGGCTTAACAGAACTACCGGCAATTGTAGTATGGTTAATGCCGGGGGATCGCAAGTGCTCACATTCGGGAGCGATTCTGATGAGGAGCTGGAGCTTGGCCCTCTCTTTAAAGAGTCCACCTCGGGAAAAGGGGAAGAGCCAAGGGCCTGCGAAAATATCCGGCTGCGTAATCGGACGCTACCTGAAAAGAATTTCGGACCCTCAAACAAAAAAGATAAAGAGAAAGAAAAGGTCTCTGAGGATATCGCCTTAGATGACCAAGTCATGGAAGAGCTAACTGCCAAGGACCGGCCAAGGAAAAATAAGGTGGACTACAACGTTCTGGCATACTTGAGGAAGTTACCCTCGCAACTCAGCATTCTTAACGCCCTCTTACTATCAAAAGAAGCAAGAGAATCACTGATCAAAGCGCTGCAAGAACCCGAGCAATTTCAAGCTTTTCTCGCCGAAGAAAGGATGAAGGATGAACTGGAAGAAGTGCACACAGCCGATGTCACTTTCGGTGATGAAGACCTTCTCCTAGGGACGTGCGAACACAATCGCCCCCTCTATGTCTCAGGGTATTTCCATGATATAAAGATAAGAAAAATCTTGGTTGACAATGGGTCTTCCGTTAATCTCCTCAACGTGCGGGTGTTAAAGGAAATCTGCATGAGCGTCCAGCACCTCGCTCGGGATAAGATCACCATCTCTGGTTTCGAATCTCAATCATCCCGGAATCTTGGGTCTGTGATACTGATGCTACGCTTCGGGCTGCTTGTCACAGACATTAAATTCCACGTCATAGACGCCAAGACATGCTATAATGCTCTGCTTGGCCGACCATGGTTACACGAGTACAACATCATCCCTTCTACACAGCATCAGTGTATGAAATATTTTAGGGATGGTTTCGAATATACCGTGACGGGAGAACTGAACCCATTTTCCATGAACGAAGTCCGCAAATATGAAGATGCCAAATACTTCTTACCGGATTTCGAAGACACAGAAAGGTGTCACAAGCCGGAGAACAAGGCTAACGCCACCATCCCTATCTTCGGGAGTGATACCGAGGAGGAGGAGATAGTTTATTCGGGTCCACCCGAATACAACAAGCCGGGACCATCCGCTCCTACTTTGATCTTTGGTAGTGACTCGGAAGATGAGGTCCATGCCGTGTTCTCTGCTCGGCCTTCAATACAAATGTCCGCTAACGAAGAGCAAAGTCTGCAAATCGCCATGGTGCCGCTTAAACATTATAAAGAACTGTACGCGCTCGATACCTACAGTGTAGAGGAGTTGCAGACGTTCTATGTCCCTCCTAGGCGAGAAGGAGAAAAAGCAATTCTATTCTACCGCTCTGAGGAAACCAAAGTGGAGAAAGAAATCTGGCACGGTATGGATCCTACGCTTGACAGACTTCAGCCCATCCGTCTCCCCAGATATTATACAGAAGGCTTGAAGAGGCTGCTAAAACGCCAAGGGATATCCTTTAAACAGACCGCTCGAAAATCCAAATTCTATGACAGGGTCTGGAACGTTCCCGGGACTCAGCACAAGTTGCCTAATGGGAGAATGGAAACAATCGGGCTTGGTTACATTCAGTCCAAGAAACGAGAGCTACTCCACGGTTGCTACGTCGTGCATGACTTCGATGAAGAAGCGGATGCTCAATGGTAGGATGCTAATCCTTAACCAGTAAAAGTTCCTGATGCAAAAGTGCCCAGCCCGTCGTTCGAAGAACAAATGGACAAGCTTATAAGGGAAGCTGGTCAAAAAGTCCGAGACGACCATAACCGCAAAATGGCCATCTATGAGAAAGCCAAAACGCAACGCCTCCTCCAACAGGCTGTGAAAGATGAAAATGCCGCTCCCTGTCAACCTGTTATAAAAAAGGCTCGACGCAGAGGCAGAAATAAGCCGAGAGGCGAAAAAGGCGCTCAACAGCAACAAAGCGGGACTAAGAAGCCACGCAAGCGGGAATCGAGCGGTTCCGATCTATCCCTCATGAGGAAAATGGGTCGAGCGTACTCTTTTCCTCGGGACAAGACGGAGAAGATACTTGACCGAGCTATAAAATACCAGATGCTTACGCTGCCGGAGTCTAAACACCCCGAACAAGCAGGCGAAGTCTCACACCCAAACTATTGCTCTTATCACCGAGTGATAGGGCATCCTCTCAAAGACTGCTTCACCTTCAAGAACTGGGTGGAAGATCAATATCAGCTCGGCAAGTTCGCTCTATCTGAAAGTTGGAGGGTAACGCCACCACAGAAGCATGAACCCAAAGCCACGAAAGCAGAACCAGATTCACATCGGTCGTCGAAGCGAGCTCGTACTTGTCACATGATAACAATATCAAAAGAAGAGCCCGAGAATATGGATGACCTTCCATGGTGCTTCGAAAACAGCAACGATAAGGTGATCTCAGAATTTCCACCAGCACCAAAAGAGCTGGAGGATGGAATACATACTACCTCAGATAACCTCAAGAAAATTGAGTTGGGGACAGCGAATGACCCGTGACCGATATTCGTCAGCGAGCTGCTATCTGATGAAAGGGTGGCTACGTTAAAAGACGTGCTTATGCAGCATAGAGATTGCTTCGCATGGAACTATTCCGAAATGCCAGGATTAGATCCAGAAATTGCTGTGCACAAATTGGCAGTATCTCCGGACGTCAAGCCGGTCAAACAGGCGCCATGAAGAATGCGGCTCGAGCTTGAGATGAGTATCAATGCTGAGGTCAAGAAGCTGATCGACTCTGGCTTTATCCAGGAGGTTCAATATCCTGAATGGATTGCCAACATCATCCCTGTGATGAAGAAAAATGGGACAGTACGCATATGCGTGTACTTCCGGGATCTCAATAAAGCCTGCCTAAATGACGATTTCCCAGTGCCAGTCACCGAACTGATGATAGACAATACGTCCACTCATAAGGTTTTCTCCTTCTTGGACGGCTCATCTGGGTATAATCAGATAAAGATGCATCCCGAAGACCAGAAGCACACCGCCTTCAGGACCCCTTTGGGTATATTCTGCTACAAGGTGATGCCCTTCGGTTTAAAGAATGCCAGTGCCACCTATCAGAAGGCCATGACGAAGATCTTCGATGACCTCATACATGAAATCGTCGAGTGCTATATCGACGACCTCGTGGTCAAAAGCAAATCATACGAGGAACATCTCGAGCATCTGAAGACCGTATTTCAACGCCTTCGACAATACAACTTGAAGATGAACCCTCTCAAGTGTGCATTCGGAGTTTCCTTGGGCAAGTTCTTAGGATTCATCATCTGACACCGAGGTATTGAGATAGATCCGTCAAAGATCAAGGCAATCATGGAAATGCCCCCGCCAAGTACTCTCAAACAGCTGCGGTCTCTCCAAAGAAAATGCTCACCTTCGGCTTGAGGAGCTTGATGCTCTTGATGAGACCCGACTAATAGCGCAACAAAATCTGGAGGTTTATAAAGCAAAGATGACGCGCTCATATGAAAGATTGACCCAGCCGAGAACATTCCGCCAAGGTGAACTCGTGCTAGTGGTCAAAAGGCCTATGATCCCCAATCGCGCCAAGCGGGGAAAATTCGAGCCGAACTATGAAGGCCCGTACATAATAGACAAGGTCTACCAGGGTGGAGCTTATCTACTCATGGATATGCACGGTGAAAGGCCTTTCAGGCCAATAAACGGCCGCTTCTTAAAGAAATACTACGCTTAATGAGCCACGGCCTAGGTCAATGATAGAAGACGACGACGACTATGTCCGCTCGCTATCTTCATAAGCTCAGACTCTATAAGTAGTAGCCAGCCTTCTCCAGCAATGGACCGAAACATCCTTAAACTAACGAAGGACCGAAACGTCCTCAAACTACTACCGCAGCATCCTTAGGCTGACGAAATGAATAATAAAAAATATATATATATATAAAAATATAAAAAAATATAATAAACGGTAGGTCCATAAGCAAAATGGGCACGGATGAAAACCCGAAAGGGCTCCGTGAGTAAAAACAGCAGGGCTACCGGCGAGTGTTCATGAAAACCCGAAAGGGCGCGGCCTCGTAAAAAAAAAGAATAAAAAGAATAAAAAAACGGTATGTCCATAAGCAAAATGGGCATGGATGAAAACCCGAAAGGGCTCCGTGAGTAAAAACAGCAGGACTACCAGCGAGTGTTTGTGAAAACCCGAAAGGGCGCAACCTCGTTAAAGGACACTTACAGGGTCCTCTCGACCTTGTAAGGAGAAACCACCCGGTGAGATCCTTACGACTCACAAGGGAGCAACACACTTAGGGATCCCTACGATTGCTAAGGAGAAAATACACTTGCGAGATCCGCACGACTCGTAAGGAGAACTCTCTTATGGGACCCTCACGGCTCATAAGATTTGAAAGTCTTAAGTTACAGAGACTTAAACCCATGCTTAAGCAACCTCCACAACCTTCGATTTTGCCCTACAAGTGGTTCAATACTGACCTTTGTATACAATCCACGGGCGCGAATAAACATTTCCCTAACCAAGTCCTATCCGTGACTGGGGATATGTTCGCATGGTGAATGACCCTTGTAAGTCCTCTAGATTTACAAGGAGAAAACCCTCTTGTAGGATCCTTACGACTTACAGAGGAACATACACTTAGGAATCCTTACGATTCCTAAAGAGAAAATACACCTACAAGATCCTCATGACTTGTAGGGAGAAATACCTTTGTGGACCCTTACGGCTCATGAAGTCAAAAGCCTTAGTCGACAGGACCTTAACTCTGTAGGGTTCCTAGGCACCCTAATGAGGTCTCACAAGGCATCGAACATGCCAATTTCAAAATTTACGGTGCCGAGAAACCCTAAACTACGGATCGTTTGCTAGAAAACTAGGCGAAAAAGCTAACTAGTTACCACTTAACTACAAGATACGGAAATACAACATTTGTAGATCCGGTCCTCCACCTCCACGGCTCCGAGATGAGGTCCTCTCCGCTGTCCAAATCAAATCCGGGCTCTAGCGTCGGCTTCGTCGGAGAATGGGCAAGCTAGGTCGTCGATGTCCATGCCGAAGATGATCTACGTCGAGGCATCGCTAGATCAAGCTCACAACTTCACCAAGTCATGAAACTTGTGAAGGAAACACACTCTACTACTTGGCAAGAGGTAGAGGATGAAGAAATAGGAAGTGGGTAGACTTTAGAATTGGATTTCTCACTCATTTGCATCAATCACCATTGATGACCTCAAGCTTCTTCAAAGAAGAAGATGAAGAAGAAGAAGAAAGAGTTATGATAAGTTAATTATAATTGGAAAAGAAAAATGAATACTTATCATATTAGAACCATGGTCAAGTGTAGATAATTAACTAAGGTTAGATTAATGGTTAGGGTTAAAGACGAAGACACGAATGGTTACAAAGTCAAAGCTTCATGAAGCTTCAACTAAACTCCAAAATTAGCAACCATTCTTTTCTTATCTATTCTAAATAAATAAATAAATAAGTAAGTAATAAAAAGAAAACCCTAATCATTAGTTTAACCATGGCTTAATTCATTACACTTAACTATAGTTAAACATGTATCATCAAACATGATACAATCAAGTGTACAAAAGTATATCACATATACAATGTGTACAATCCGAGTGAGAAAATCCATTCAAAGTGAACCGATACTAGTTAATGCAAAGTAATATATCAAATATATAATTATGCATTAAATCACTAAATCAACACTTGATTCAATGATCCGGTCATGTCGCACATAACCGACTGGTATCATCAGTAACAACTTATCGAATCAACACTTGATCCGATAACCCGGCTATATCGCATATAACCGATTAATGTCACATCGCGAGAATGAAATACGGTATCACATACACGCATCATTCTCGGTCCCGCACATATCTCATATGCGCTCCTATTTCGTTTCGCTTGAGCCAGGAAACCTCTGTGTAGGACTCTAAAGACTCGTCAATATGCCGGCAGCAGGTGATGATCATATCAAGCACCCACAAGCCGCAAGCGGTCTGCTAAACGTAACGGCCACCCGGGTATTGAGCGATCTGAAGATCGACGAGCAAGCCCGCTCACACTCCAGTGAATCCAACCAGTAACACTACCGTACAGTCCGGTCTGATCGTCTGATATGTCGCATATCTCGCCTAGGGGTGGTAAACGTCAGACCCCAATAGCTCAATAAGTCGTGTCGATATGAGGTCTATAACAATTCGAGAAACTACTGGTAACACTTACCAGTAAATCTCAGCAACCCTGGCCAGGGATTTCCTGTTATAGCCAATCGAACACAGCGCAACATCAACCCCATATACCGGGAGAGACGAATCCCCTCCTATCGCTCATTGCCTCCATGTGACTCGGGACTGTACCCAAAAACCACCGTTTTGCACGCCCTCTTGGACGTGGTAAGATGGAAATCAAAGCACAGTGGGAACCACACAAGACTCTATGACGATCTCGGGTCAACAGACTACTCTGTACCAGTGTCACCAGAGAACTGCCATCTGACGTGAGGTATAATACCATCTGGGAGTTCTCCGCGAGTCCGTCCAGTGTACCCAGTCTCTACTGAGCACCCGTATATCATCTCTGATGTCAAACACCAATGGATATGGGATCATCCATCGTCCATCTGTATGGGTCGAGAAGGCATACGCTAGTCTACTCTGGTATATCGATGCCCCGTCTCGATACACCCACGACTAGGGACTTTGAAGGATGTACTTATGGACTACCATGTCGCCACTAGTATGATCTGCATCATAGTCCAGGTCGTCAAGTACAGATCCTAAGGGCTTTACCAACATGTAACAGAGAGACAAACAGCATACATGTTAAGGTAAAGAGTAACCAGATAGTATACTATCATGTCGAGCAAGAAAGTCCTCCCTATATACATCCCAGCATCCACTACAATATACATCCTATGTACAGTAATGGCCTCTAGGGCATACATATAACTAATAATCTCCCACTTGCACTAGGGCCATCTGATAGCAGTGGTTGTAGTATCTCATACTCAACCATCCCAAAAAAAATCTCTCTCTGGGAACAGGCCTTCGTGAGTGGATCCGCCGTGTTGTCCTCTGAGTCTACTCTCCAAACCTCGATCACCCTGGAGATCAATCATCTCCATGATCAAGTGATACTGCCTTAGAATATGTCTGGATCACTGATGGGACGGGCGTTCCTTGGCATAAGCCACAACTCCATTGTCACACAATGGGAGGAACATAGTTCATCTCATGAACCATTATACATCCAAACAGTCTCTTTGGTAGTATCTTAAGTAGCGATTTATCCTGCCTTTATCGTCTAGTATGCCACGGTAACTAGCTTGGAACTCTTCCAACATACCGTCCCTTTACTGAGGGTAAAGACAATGCCTGCGACTGACTTTCAGTCGTCTTTATCACCCTGGAACCCTTCCAGTGATTCTCCCTAGGATCGATTGATACCATCTCACTACATCTAGTGAGAATCCTAACATCCAATTAGATCTATCTCATAGATCCAAAACCCAGGATTTAGGAGGTATCATCTTGATCCTATGTGGAGAATCATTGTGATAAGCCAAGATTGATCGAGCGTAGCATAAGAAACTCCTTTCTTATCAAGAGTATGTCATCTACGTACTCTACGAGGATCGTCACCATACTCCCTACTACCTTTTTGTATATACAAGGTTCATCTACCATTTTGATGATGTCAAACTCTTTGACTTATCCATCAAAACAGATGTTCCAACTCCGCGATGCCTGCTTTATCCTATAAAGCATCTTGCACACGTTTCCGCTGCTCCCACTGTCTACGAAGCCCTCTGGCTGTGTACTTATAGACTTTCTCTTCTAAAACATCATTTAGAAAAGCAGTCATGGCACCCAACCGCCAGATATCGTAGTCATGGTATGTAGCCGTGGCAAGTAGGATCTGGATGGACTTAAGCATAGCCACTTGAAAAGGTTTCATCATTATCCAGACCTGGTCAATGATGCAAACTTTTAACAAGTCTAGCTTTGAAAGTCTCAACTTTTCCATGTACACCAAGTAATCTTCTCAAGATATACCTGCTCCTGATGGGGATTTAACCCTTCAGATATAGCAACCAAAGTCCATACTTTGTTGGTATATAAGGATTCCATCTCAGATCACTAAGCATCCAGCCATTCTTACAGAGTCTTACTCCTGATGGCCAGCTCGAAACTAGTTGGGTCATCATCTCATGATGTAATCCTCGCTCCCACTATCATAGAGAAACCAAAGTATCTCTCAGGTGGGTGAGGAACCCTACTAGATCGGCGGAGAGGCTGAGGTTCGTTGGTATCTACTGAATCCTTTGGTTCTATCAAATCATCTGCTGTAGTTTGTATAGCTGGAACATTTCCAGTTCTACATAACAGATCTTGCCTCGAGCTTGTCCGGATTTTGCTTTTAGACATAGGCCGGACAACCCCAAATCTTAACTAACTTAAGAAATGGGCTCTTCCCTTTCCATATCACATATGAAGTGGTAGGCAACTGATTTGATTTGAACCCTATTCAATAGGTATGCAGCTTCTCAAGTGCATAACTCCCAAAAGGAAATAGGTAACTCAGCAGTACTCATCATAGAGCACACCTTATCATATAGGGTGTGATTGCTCCACCCCGATATACCATCGTGCTATGGTGTATACGGAGGAGTAATGCCGAGAGGGAATCTCATTCTCCTCTAGAATAGTCCAGTATTTCCGTGCTTAAGTATTCTCCTCCTTGATCTCATCATAGGACATAATACTTATACCCGTTTATTGGTTCTCTACTTCTAACTTATATTCTGTGAATACCTCAAAAGGTTCGGACTTATGTTTCAACAGGAACATATGACTGAATCTTGAGAGATTATCAGAGAATATAATGAAGTATAAAGAACCGGTCTTGGCATGTGTAGACATGGGACCTACATACATCAACATGTATCATCCCAAGAGTTCACTAACTCTTTCTCTGTTTCCAGTAAACGGAGCTGTGGTCATCTTATCTTTGTGACATGACTGGCGAGCTTCACAAGATGTAAATTCAAACTGATTTAAATATGCATCTATATGTAACTCAGCCAGTCGGGTCGCATTGATATGACCTAGTCTACAATACCTCAAGAAGGATTCGTTCATTTCTGAACTCTTCCTCTTGTGTGTGTTCTGTATACGAAGAACTGTAGTTTGATTTAGAACATTAATGCTTTTAGATAACGTGCCTGAACCGATCAACTTTTGATATAGGAAATGTTCAAAACATTATCCAACAATACAAAATTTTATCATTTCTTTATTAATAAAGAGACTGATATGATTTTGTATATCAGGTTCGGTATCTAATAACATTCGTTCAGAATCAATGTATTGTAATACAGGGTGACAGTGACCAACAGACTTAGCTGCAACTCTTGCCCCATTTTCTGCCTCATGAAACTTATCACCCGTTCTTAGTTCTCTACCTTTCTGTAGCCCTATGTAACAGATTACATATCTGGGATCCTGATCTGGTATCACATACCCAGGACGTAGAGGATACAGAGAAATAGTTCTTTGTAATGAACACACCCGAAGATGATGCATCAGCATGCACTCTCTTCGTTTGGGCGGCACGGGAAATCTGGTATTCCCCAATTTCCTGCTCTGTCTTATAACAATTATAAGTTGGAGCGGGACCAACGTTCCCCAGCTCAGTATAACAAGCGGGTTCGGTCAATATTCCGTATTATTATCTTGATTAAGGCGTGATATGGTCGCTACCTGGAGAGAGAGAGAAGAAAACACTCAGCGTGCGCTCTGTCAAGAATAGATTGGTTATTATTTTATCTAATCAGGATGGCTCCCACTGCTTTTTATCAAATCTTCCTTCAAACCCTAAAAGGAAAGACTAGCCGGGATTAATTACACACTACAAGTTCGCCAATCTTTCAGCCAGGCCAGTGTCGGTACTTTAAGGGAGGTCCCCGTGCTTTGGCACGAACCTAATTAATGTAAACCTCGTTTTCCCAGAGGCGTAACCCCGTTGACACCTTTCTAGACACCTACTTGATCGGCTAATTGTAATGTATAAGACTCTCCCAGGAGTAACTCTTACTCGCAGCGGGTATCGGGATCCAACTATCTCATAGAAGGTATGCAATCTCATTGCAAATTTCAACACTTGAAATTCCCGATAATATTTTGCCCCTAGCGTCCTATGACCTTGACAGAGGTCAACAAACCATAGGCTGCTAGTCAAGTTCAACCCGTCATTTCCTGATTGAAGTAAACCCACCCGCACGACCCTTGACAGAGGTCAACAAGGTCGCACGACTACCCTAAATCAATCACATCATATGCTTATGCAGATAAGCACTAATCAGCTACCGCACACTACGCCTTGACAGAGGTCAACAAACGCAGCACGAATACTAACCAGTACATATCTGAAATGACGGAGGGCTACGACAGGTTTTTCTAAAAACCTATTGCGTAATGAACTTGATATCGTTGTAGGATCGAATGAATTTTGAAATGGAGTGTTTTTGAGGCTTTTCTAGTTTTGCTAAAGGAGTCACTCCCGGTGAAGGGATCGTCGGTCCTTTCCTCGTCGAATGAGGTGCGGGATATATCACATATATCACTGTGCAAAGCAAAAACTCTTAAAAGCTATCAAAAAACAAACCGAGTGTGTAGCATCTGCCAGTTATTGCTAAAGGAGTCACTCCCGGTGAAGGGATCTCGGTCCTTTCCTCATCGAATAAGGTGCAGGATATATCATATATACCGCTGTGCAAAGCAAGAACTGTAGCTACCTGTTTTATTTTGAAATTCGATTCTACAACATCTTAGGTTTCTTTTATTTCATTAATCACATTAATGAAGTCCCATCATTTAAGTACCTAAACATCACAGATAAATACGACGTACACTTATGCCATCCGCATTCGCCTCGATGTCCCCTCGTGCACCGTTAGGTTAGGTAACTAACGACAGAGCGGGGCAGGGCTAGCGCGGGTGTAAAACATAAGTAACGTCTATATAATATATCATATATACTATATACTGTATCTATCACAGAACATCACATGATCACATCACAGATATCGCAGCAGAAGAATCATATGAAATATTGGATATACTAGGACGTCCGTGTTTTCAATACGAGCCAGTATAAAACACGGATTCCACGGTCGTGATGAATAGCCAAACCCACACCCCTAGACCCCTACGAGAGTGGCAAGCAACCCTGCCAATTCTAGAGTTAGGAGACCCGGACTCGACTCCTCGAGTTGGTCTCCCACTGGACTCCAGAACCCGGTTACTTGTGCTCCCCTCCTTGGGTCTATCCTAGTGCGGAAAAGTAAATAATATACAAAGGGTGACAACTTCCGCAACCTGGAAGCGCCCCAATAAAAGAATATTACATACAAGTTTTTACATGAATGAAAATGAAAAACACTCATCTCACATAAAAACCCCCGGCTATTCAAACACGACGATCCAATATAACATATCCAGCAACACATAACATCACATGTCATCAACGTAAGTAAATATGCGCATCCCAATTGTCGTTGACATATAGCAACGAAACCGGCGATATCACATATTACACTTACGGTCACAGAAAAGAAAGTGTAAAACTACAACAGTTGGAATCCGCAATCACCTCAGACATCGCATGCCTTACCAAATGAATTACTTAGACATCACATGCCTAACAATTATAAACCCCGCATTTCAGTCTCATTATCGAAAACACTTTTCAATATCAAGTCGGGTAATTCAACAAGATTCCCGACAGTCTGATCGAATACTCGTCGCAAACTTTAGTAGGCGGCCGCACCCCCGATACCGTCGACGAAGTGCACCAAGGCGGAACACTGCTGCCGCGAGCACCCGAACGGATGCTTTCGGCGACGGGGTTCTCCTACAGTCACTTGGTCGGGGCTATGGAGTGAGGCTGTCTATTAAGTTTACCCGGCGAGTATCCGCGTACGCTACGTGATTGCGACGGACTTTTGATCACATCAAAATTCCGTGGCAACCGATCAAGTGAGACTAAACTGCTGTGTTTATAACATTCATTCAGTTATCTCATAACTCATTGTGAATTCCAATTATTGTATCCCTTTCCAGATAATTAGAAAATGTTAAACTTTCCGATCGAACAATCGAACACCCAAGTTTTCCCGATATAGATCAACACATGAAATAAGTCTAACAACATTCAGTTCGTGCCTCAGTACCAACGGTCCAGCCGTAGAAGGGTCAAGCCAACGCCTCACATGTGGCACGCCGTACTGCCCCAAACCCGAAGGTTCAAAGGGCAGTTCAAGACGGTCACATAATCGAGTTAAGGTTTGTTGTCTTCTAGAGGGTCCATCGCGTTACTTGCACTACTTAGAACGTCGTTAAACTACGGAAAAATCCAACACTTGGAAATTTCCCGGCAGGGGAAAAGTTGGGTATTTATATCCGGTCGAACTTTTTAACATATTCTAAAAATTATCCGGAAAGTTATATAGACAAAATTTGATAACTCGATCGAAACACCGAAACCCCAAAACAACTGCAGAAAATTCAACTCTTGAATAAATATTAAAAATTCCTAGAAAACTCAGCATAATTTATCAGGAATTACTGTGCAAACAAAGTGGGCTGACGTCACCAAGGGGCCGCGGAACCGCCGCAGAAGGCATGCTTCTGCCGCGGTTCCGCCGCGGAATTTACTGTTCATCCAAAAATTTTTGCATCGTAATTCTTATTTTTTCTTGCTGAATTTTTTAGCAATTTTTAATTTGGAAAAATCCACGTTTTTGAAAAAAGGACAGAGAGCATGTTCCGGGTTGGTTTTTCGGGTCGATCGGGTTTCAAATTCCGTCTAGACTTCGCCTAAGGCTCTAGCTAGGCTCTGATACCACTGTAGGGTTTCTAGGCACCCTAATGAGGTCTCACAAGGCATCGAACATGCCAATTTCAAAATTTACGGTGCCGAGAAACCCTAAACTACGGATCGTTTGCTAGAAAACTAGGCGAAAAAGCTAACTAGTTACCACTTAACTACAAGATACGGAAATACAACCTTTGTAGATCCGGTCCTCTACCTCCACGGCTCCGAGATGAGGTCCTCTCCGCTGTCCAAATCAAATCCGGGCTCTAGCGTCGGCTTCGTCGGAGAATGGGCAAGCTAGGTCGTCGATGTCCATGCCGAAGATGATCTACGTCGAGGCATCGCTAGATCAAGCTCACAACTTCACCAAGTCATGAAACTTGTGAAGGAAACACACTCTACTACTTGGCAAGAGGTAGAGGATGAAGAAATAGGAAGTGGGTAGACTTTAGAATTGGATTTCTCACTCATTTGCATCAATCACCATTGATGACCTCAAGCTTCTTCAAAGAAGAAGATGAAGAACAAGAAGAAAGAGTTATGATAAGTTAATTATAATTGGAAAAGAAAAATGAATACTTATCATATTAGAACCATGGTCAAGTGTAGAGAATTAACTAAGGTTAGATTAATGGTTAGGGTTAAAGATGAAGACAAGAATGGTTACAAAGTCAAAGCTTCATGAAGCTTCAACTAAACTCCAAAATTAGCAACCATTCTTTTCTTATCTATTCTAAATAAATAAATAAATAAGTAAGTAATAAAAAGAAAACCCTAATCATTAGTTTAACCATGGCTTAATTCATTACACTTAACTATAGTTAAACATGTATCATCAAACATGATACAATCAAGTGTACAAAAGTATATCACATATACAATGTGTACAATCCGAGTGAGAAAATCCATTCAAAGTGAACCAATACTAGTTAATGCAAAGTAATATATCAAATATATAATTATGCATTAAATCACTAAATCAACACTTGATTCAATGATCCGGTCATGTCGCACATAACCGACTGGTATCATCAGTAACAACTTATCGAATCAACACTTGATCCGATAACCCGGCTATATCGCATATAACCGATCAATGTCACATCGCGAGAATGAAATACGGTATCACATACACGCATCATTCTCGGTCCCGCACATATCTCATATGCGCTCCTATTTCGTTTCGCTTGAGCCAGGAAACCTCTGTGTAGGACTCTAAAGACTCGTCAATACGCCGGCAGCAGGTGATGATCATATCAAGCACCCACAAGCCGCAAGCGGTCTGCTAAACGTAACGGCCACCCGGGTATTGAGCGATCTGAAGATCGACGAGCAAGCCCGCTCACACTCCAGTGAATCCAACCAGTAACACTACCGTACAGTCCGGTCTGATCGTCTGATATGTCGTATATCTCGCCTAGGGGTGGTAAACGTCAGACCCCAATAGCTCGATAAGTCGTGTCGATATGAGGTCTATAACAATTCGAGAAACTACTGGTAACACTTACCAGTAAATCTCAGCAACCCTGGCCAGGGATTTCCTGTTATAGCCAATCGAACACAGCACAACATCAACTCCCTATACCGGGAGAGACGAATCCCCTCCTATCGCTCATTGCCTCCATGTGACTCGGGACTGTACCCAAAAACCACCGTTTTGCACGCCCTCTTGGACGTGGTAAGATGGAAATCAAAGCACAGTGGGAACCACACAAGACTCTATGACGATCTCGGGTCAACAGACTACTCTGTACCAGTGTCACCAGAGAACTGCCATCTGACGTGAGGTATAATACCATCTGGGAGTTCTCGGCGAGTCCGTCCAGTGTACCCAGTCTCCACTGAGCACCCGTATATCATCTCTGATGTCAAACACCAATGGATATAGGATCATCCATCGCCCATCTGTATGGGTCGAGAAGGTATACGCTAGTCTACTCTGGTATATCGATGCCCCGTCTCGATATACCAACGACTAGGGACTGTGAAGGATGTACTTATGGACTACCATGTCCCCACTAGTATGATCCGCATCATAGTCCAGGTAGTCAAGCACACATCCTAAGGGCTTTACCAACATGTAACAGAGAGACAATCAGTATACACGTTAAGGTAAAGTTCAACCAGATAGCATACTATCATGTCGAGCAAGAAAGTCCTCCCTATATACGTCCCAGCATCCACTACAATATACATCCTATGTACAGTAATGGCCTCTAGGGCATACATATAACTAACAAACCCTGTTCGCTAAGCCACCTTTGTTCGACATCGACAGAGGAAAATGATGATTCGCTCCTGGCAATATCCCAGTTATAGCGGTGCTGATGCCGAAACCGGTGTCTAATTCCAGGCTTACGGCGAAAAGCCAGCAAGCCGCACCTGCATACAAAATAGCCGAAATGATGGGGCAGCTTGCTATAAAAAGCAGCAAGTAAAAACGTATGCATATAGAACAGCCGAAATGATTGGGAAACTCGCAATAAAAAACAGTGAGTAAAAATAAAATAAATAGCCGAAATGATTGGGCACCGCGGGAAATAGCCGAAATGATTGGGCAATCACGACCTTCACGATATAAAAGCTGAAATGATAGAGCATCGTGGAAATAAAGCAATAATATAAAAAAATGATGAAACTTTTGCCCTACAGGTGAGATCACATCGATCCCTATATACAATCCAAGGGCACAAACAAAGACGGAACCATACCTTCCCAACAAGCTCCGCCAGAAAGAAAAGCCAAATCTCGACGGTTCACTAACAGCCTAGAGACAACCGCGACATCTTGATGCAACAGACGTAGTGCCAGCAAACGAAGCGAAGATCAAATTCCTAGCTTCACGGTTCTGACGGTAACTTACATAAAACCTGAAAGATCACCCCGAAGAAACCAGTATCTTCGGCCAAATCCATCAACTCAGGGAAACCAGTGTCCTTGACGAGAACATCCTGATTCGCGTCGACCCGCAGAGAAACTAGCGTCTTTGCAGGAAAATATCGATTCGTTTCAACCCCAGGGAAACCAGCGTCCTTGGCAAATGACTCAATTCAGGAAAACTAGCGTCCTTGATGAGAGCCTCCTGATTCGCATCGGCCCTCAGAGAAACCAGTGTCTCCGCAGGAATACTCCGATTCGTTTCAACCCCGAAGAAACCAGTATCTTCGGCAAAATACTTCGACTCAGGGAAACCAGTGTCCTTGACGAGAACATCCTGACTCACGTCGACCCACAGAGAAACTAGCATCTTTGCAGGAACACCTCGACTCGTTTCAACCCCAGGGAAACCAGTGTCCTTGGCAAATACCTCAATTCAGGGAAACTAGCGTCCTTGATGAGAGCTTCCTGATTCGCGTCAGCCCGCAGAGAAACCAGTGTCTTTGCAGGAATACTCCGATTCGTTTCAACCTCGAGGAAACCAGTGTCCTCGGCAAAATACTTCGACTCAGGGAAACCAGTGTCTTTGACGAGAACATCCTGATTTGCGTCGACCCGCAGAGAAACTAGCGTCTTTGCAGGAACACCTCGACTCGTTTCAACCCCAGGAAAACCAGTGTCCTTGGCAAATACCTCAATTCAGGGAAACTAGCGTCCTTGATGAGAGCTTCCTGATTCGCGTCGGCCCTCAGAAAAACCGGTGTCTCCGCAGGAATACTCCGATTCGTTTCAACCCCGAAGAAACCAGTGTCTTCGGCAAAATACTTCGACTCAGGGAAACCAGTGTCCTTGACGAGAACATCCTGACTCGCGTCGACCTGCAGAGAAACTAGCGTCTTTGCAGGAACACCTCGACTCGTTTCAACCACAGGGAAACCAGTGTCCTTGGCAAATACCTCAATTCAGGGAAACTAGCGTCCTTTATGAGAGCTTCCTGATTCGCGTCGGCCCGCAGAGAAACCGGTGTCTTTGCAGGAATACTCCGATTCGTTTCAACCTCGAGGAAACCAGTGTCCTCGGCAAAATACTTCGACTCAGGGAAACCAGTGTCCTTGACGAGAACATCCTGATTCGCGTCGACCCACAGAGAAACTAGCGTCTTTGCAGGAACACCTCGACTCGTTTCAACCATAGGGAAACCAGTGTCCTTGGCAAATACCTCAATTTAGGGAAACTAGCGTCCTTGATGAGAGCTTCCTGATTCGCGTCCGCCCTCAGAGAAACCAGTGTCTCCGCAGGAATACTCCGATTCGTTTCAACCCCGAAGAAACCAGTGTCTTCGGCAAAATCCTTCGACTCAGGGAAACCAGTGTCCTTGACGAGAACATCCTGATTTGTGTCGACCCGCAGAGAAACTAGTGTCTTTGCAGGAATACATCGATTCGTTTCAACCCCAGGGAAACCAGTGTCCCTGGCAAATACCTCAATTCAGGGAAACTAGCGTCCTTGATGAGAGGTTCCTGATTCGCGTCGGCCCTCAGAGAAACCAGTGTCTCCGCAGGAATACTCCGATTCGTTTCAACCTCGAGGAAACCAGCGTCCTCGGCAAAATACTTCAACTCAGGAAAATCGGTGTCCTTTACAAGAGCTGCTTGATTCTTCTCGACTCGTGAGGAAATTAGTGTCTTCGCGAGGACTTCTCGATTCGTCTCAACTTACAAGATGAAGCCTTAGGCAGCAGGGATTAAAAAACTTGTTTCCTAAGCACTGGGATCCTGCAAGTCGGTCTAAAACGGTCTCTTGCATACTATCTACGGGTCTCACTCTCCAAAGTCGAATCTCAACAAGGAGGGAAACAACCGCTTACGAGCCCTCTCGACTCGTAAGAGGGAAAATTCTCTTATAAGATCCTTACGACTTATAAGAGAAAATGCACTTAGGAATCCTCACGATTCCTAAGGAGAAAATCCACCTACGAGATCCTCTCAATCTGTAGGGAGAAAAGTCTCTATGAGACCCTCACGGCTCATAGAGTTGAAAAGTCTTAGGCGGCAGATCTGAACCTGCGGCCTAAGCCATCGCTATCTCTTGAAGAAACCAAGATGCTTACTCTATTATCTGTCAACCATGTTTGTCAAGACAGCATGCCGATAATAAGAGAAGGGAGAAAGCAAAGAAATAGTACAAGACATTGCAAAGAAAAAAAAAGTGTATCTTTATTTATTAATTCAATCGAGTACAAGGTGAATCGTACAAAAGAATAAAGAATGGATACATCTTATTCAAAAGAGAAAATTTTTACAAGTATATTGATACAAGGGCAACTACTGGGAAGGAAGCGTCTTAAATAGCCCTATCAGTTGTTCGCGCACTTCCTTCCACGCCTTTTCCTGGTCGGCCGTCACCGCCAGTTCCGCCTCCACTTGAGCCCGCTGCTGCAAGAAGGATGCAAGCTGCTCCCCGACGGCCTGCTGAGCTGCTTCACGGCCTTGGGCGTCACGCTCGGTGGCATCAAGCTCCCGCTTCAAGTTTATCCCGTTAGAGATACACTCCAGAAGGCCCTCGAAGATAACCTTCACCTGGGCAGCGTTCTCCTCAACCTCAGCGCGCAGACGAGCCGTCTCGTTTGAGGTCTCTTGGCATTCCCTTAGCCTTAAAGTCGCTTCTTATTCCAGGTGATGGAAGTAAGAAGCGCTTTGCTCAATCCATGCTGCTCTTTGACTGCTTGCGGCTAAGGTCTCAGGAGCAGGGTGCATAAGCTCCGATTGATGCAGGCGGACCTCGATTTCCCTGCAGTGATTAACCCAAAGCTCGACGACACCTCCATCATGAAAAGTCATAAGCGCCGCCAACATCGGGTTAACCTCCGCAGCGAAATCCGCAGCAGATGGGAGAGTGTCTGCGTCAAGCTCCTCGACGTATCCGCTCAGCGTGCCCAAGCTCATTACAACACCCTTTGAAGACGGACGTCTCAGGAAAGGGCCTGCCGGCATTATAACGCGAGACTCAAAGGGCGCCGGGATCGGAACGACAGCTGAAAGAACAAAATACGATTAGATGACGGTTCAAGAAATACAAAAAAAAGGTCATCGATGCGATAGTTTATTATACCAGCTGCAGCAGGCGGCAAGGCCGGGAGGGCCGGTGGCACGACCGATCTTTCATCTCCTCCTTTGATTTGTAGAACTGCAATTAGGACAAGGAAGAGTCAGAAATAATTCCATTATTGAAAAAAGAAAAGCATCAATTGGAAACGATACTCACCAGCGCCACTGGAGGAAGAAGCGAGTTCAGATGGGAAGGAGAAGTGCGGGTGCAACACCTGATAGAGATGATCAAAAAGCACTCCTGAAAAGACGCAGTAGTACGACATTAGTACATAAATTATGCGGCTGAAAGATAAAACTAATGGGTTGCAAATCCATACCTTCCAACATCTGCGATGGTACAAGGGAAGGCTGAGAGGTGACCACTGCCAAGGTAGTAGTTGACGGCGCTCCCTCGAGCAATGGAGCATCAGCACTGGCCGCACCTGCGTTAAAAACAAAGATAAACTTATCAGAAAGGATTGCAAGATAAAAAGGGACAGTAACTCGAGATTTACCTGATGAGCCGCCGGCCGAAACAGAGGCGTCTCCCTCCTCCATCGATACGAGTCCACCTCCCGTGGCCTCATCACCGGACTCGACAGGGGCTGTTATCGTGCTCGCATGACCAAGAGACGACGGAGGACTGCAGACGGGGAGAGCAATGATTGGAGCATTGCCAGACTCTTGAGAAAGAGTGTCTGGCTCGTCCCCGGGAGTCACCCCCATCTCACTCACTACTTCTTCAGGCTCGGCGGTCGCCATTGTCTCGTCTGCCATTATTATGGGGTCACCAGTTTCAGATGCTCCGCCCGCCCGCCGCCGCCCCAGGCTCAGTTGCCGCCGCCCCAGGCTCGGCATCAACGACCTTCTCTAGTACAGCTCCCTGAGCCCCCAGCTCAGATTCAGCAACCCCGGCGACGTTGCCCACCATTGGCTCGGGTTCGGCCGGTACCTCTTCCTCTGTCCCCTTAGGTTCGACGATTTCCGCCTCCCCTTCGGTTGGACTTGTCCCTGCAAGACAAGATATATAAAAACCGACAAATTTACAATTCTTATAACAAAATCTTGAAAAACACACTACCTGAGGTGGAATGATCGTTGGTCTCCCGAGCTGCACGCAACGCCCGCCTATGAGCAGTGGACAGGGCGACCGGAGACTCTTCCGAAGGAGTAGCAGCACGAGGGACGGTGCTTGGGCCAGCTCCCACGGCCACAGCAGCCCTGCGTGCCTTCGCCTCGTGCCTTAGCCGCTTTCTCTCCTCCTGAGCCGTTGAGACAGACCTCTTCAAAGCCTCCTTCATTGAGACGTCCTTGTCTGTGAACATGGATGCCTCCAAATCCTTCAAGGCATCCCTCGTCGACTTGTCGAGTTGAGGCTCTCACGGTAGCCCCGAGGAGACTGGGACTTCGGTAGCGGGCCCAGGGAGAGTCCCCGCATCAGCTGGCGCAGCCCCTGCAAAGAAGCAAAGGAAGAAGGTTAGGTTGACCATCAGAAAAGAGGATAAAAACTTAATAAGACGAGACGTACCGATGCCCATTAAAGCACGCTTCTCTTCCTCCTCCTGGAAGGTTTTTAAAGAGGCAGCGACGACTTCTTCGGTAGTGACACCTGTTAAAAAAGGGGGAAAGCATTAGTCAAAGATAATAATAAAAATGCTATAAAATGACGAAGAGTACAACTAATGATTACCTTCTTGAGCGAGTTTATCCAACCACGCTTCAAGCCTCGCTGATCGCACAGAAGCCGCAATGGCAGCCGCCAGGTCAGTGTCTGCGGGGTCTACCGAGAAGACTTTATTGCTGCCATACTCGCTTATACCTTCGGTAAGAGGGGCCTGAGGCTCTAAACCGAGGATCGCATCGAGAGAGAGGAGCGACTTCTTCTTCCTCTTCTGCCTACCAGCCCTGGGTGCACCCGAGACCGACTTGCACTTTGTAGGCACCCTAAGGTGGCGGGTCCCGATATCCGCGCCCACACCGGACTCCGGCGAAACCATATCTACCGTCTCCACTGGAGCACGGGGCACTGGTGTTGCATCCACAGTACCACGGAGCGACAGTCCGCGCAGAGGGTTCAACACGCGCGGTGGCATGGTTCCGGCATCTTTCAGCGGAGGAATGACCGGGGTCCTTGGCTTCAAGGGAGCCTTACGATCGCCGCCGGGAGGCGCACCCTTGCGGTCAACCAGCATGCGCTTTTCCATAAGGATAACTGGACCCATTGCATGTGCGTACCAAGCCACGTACGCGTTGAGCACCTTGGGGACGCAGCTCGGCTCGCTGATGAAGAAATAGGAACCCGTGTTAAGCCGCATGAAATGGTGTATTGCATTCCTTATCCCCTCTCGGCTGGCCACAGGCTTTTCCAAAAAAGCTTTCATCGGGATCCCCTGGTGATAGCTCGATTGCTGAGCGAACCGGTGAGGGTTATACCTCATGAAGAGTGCCGTCTCATTCTGCCTAAACATCAGGTAGCCCGGCCGAATAGAGTAGAGGTGGAGGATCTCCCGAGCTTTCAATATGGAGGCCTGGTCCTTAAAATCATCGCGCAGCGGCACTACCGACTTGGTGGTCTCTGAGCCCATGGTTATGACTTTATCCAAAAAAGAAACCTTCGCTCCGACCAGGTGTGGACGAAGGAGCAGCCCCTTAGCCTCCCGCGGAGGTGCAACCACTATTGAAGCGCCGACCAACCGCATGACTCTTGGGAGTCTGCACTTCTCAAAAAACGGAGGGATCTTATGGGCGCCGAACACCCCGTTCATATGCATTTCTATCCAAGAAGTGAAGTAGTGCATCGGGAAGTTAGCAGGCTGCACCCCAGGCTCATTAGCGTCCGCCGCTACGCTGAGTCTATTATAAAGGTGAGCCAGCCCGGCGATTCCTACTGTTAGCTGCAGACCAGCCACCATCCGATGCGCTGGGTAGAAAACAGATGGCCGCATGTAGCGCGGGTGCATGGGGAGCGCAAAGCTGCACAGCCACTGTTAGTGTATATGCCGTAGGGGCCATTATTGTATCATACTTGTATGTATATTACTTAATGGAAACTTGGGATATTCACAGTTGTATATACAATCTTGCTAAAAATGGTAGTATGCTACTTGGTTTGTGTCTACTTTAATATGTGCATATGTTTCTTGTAACGTATCACTTATACATATTAGTAGAGCCCATAGGATCTTTGCTTGATTACCAGCGTTGTGATGGCAGTCACACTAGTGGGGGCTGGGTAGTCTATAAGCAACATCCTATACTTGTCCCTAGTCGTAGGATTATCGAGACAGGGCATCGATATTCTGGAGTAGACTAAGTGTGTACGCTTCTCATCCCAGTTGGGGAGATGGTCTGTCCCACAGCCATCAGTACGTCGTACTGGAGATAGTATACAGGTGCTCGTTAGGTTACGGGTACACCGGACAGGACTCGCAGGGGACCTGATTGGTTGGTATTATACCCATCGTCAGTTAACAGTTCCCAGGTGACATGAGTACAGCATAGTCCACAGACTTGACACTGCTACTTCTTCTCGAGTGTGTCCCACTGTTCTTAGATTGCTACCCTACCACGGCTCAAAGGAGTCGTACAAACAGGTAGCAGTTGGGTGCAGTCCCGAGCACTTGGAGGCAGTGGCGGTAAGAAAGGATTCGTCTCTCCCGGTATTGGGAGTTGATATCGCGCTGTGTCAGAGTGCCATTACGCAAAGTCCCTGGCCAGGGCAAGCGAGATTTACCGGTAGGTTCCGGTAGTTTCTCAGGGTGTAATGGGCTACGCTCCGACACGACTTATACAGCTATTAGGGGACTGACGCTTGCCGCCCCCTAGGCTCGATATGCGATAGTCTTAGATGAACAGACCGGACTGTACGAAGATTGTCACATCAGGCTCAGTAGGAGTTCAGATGGGTTTCCTCATCGGCCTTCTTATCGACATCTACCCGGGGACCGTTACGTACAGCTAGTGCCGCTTGCGGTCTGTGGTTAAACCCACTGCCAGCGTAGTGTCGAGTCTTTAAAGTCCCACACAGAGGGTTTCCCGGCTCCAGGCGAAACGATATAGAGGTCGTATGGTTTTACGACAAGGGTTCGGACGCATACGTGTGTTTACGCACGTACGACGTTCGGAAAGTTTTTACTAGCCGGCTTTGGTTTAAGCCAGATTCTAGTATCGGGTTATTGGACTTATAAAGTCTAAAGTTTTTCCGTGTTTTCACGGATTGGAGGGGCATTCTCGTAATTTTTCGGGAAGCTTCTAGAAGCATGGTGACTTGGAGGGTAAGGTGGCATTTGCATTAATTGGATTAGTGAGTCATGTAGTGATTCATGCAATGAGTTAATGATTCATTTAATGATTTATATGACTCATATGATGAATCACTTAGGGTATTAATGAAACATGATGATAATGCTTTATTTATTATTTACTTAATAATATCATATGTTTCATATATACTCAAATGATTTCATTCATCCAAAGTAATTCACTTTCTCACCTTCTCTCTCCTCAAGCTCTCATTCTTGAAACCCTAACCCTAACTTCTCATGTGTTGAGATCAAAGGTTAGCTAGACAAATACATCCATAACCTCACTCTATATCCCCTAGGTAGCTTAGATTAGCACTTTGAGCAACCTAGTTATCTCAAGTTAGAGATAAAGCTTGGCGTAGGAGCTCTCGGGTGGATCGTCTTTGACTCGAGGAGGCCGTTGAGGTGCCGATGTTCTAAGGAGCCTACGAGGAGTGGAGGACAACGATGAAGACCCGAAGGACAAGTAACGGGAGGTATAACTTCGAATCCGAGTAGTTAAACCTCTCGTAGTTTGCTAGTAACGGTTAAGATATGATTCATGCGCTTAAGTCCGTGTTACGAAGCTTTGATAATCGTTTTTCATATATTCCGCCTCCCCGCAAGTTCGTGGGGTGCGTGACATGGACTTACAGCCACAATCCCAGGAACCCTACAAAAAAGGTCTCCTCATCCATGCCCGGGATGGCGATTTCTGACAAGGGCATGACGACGGCGCCGGGGAGATAAAAGTCCTTGTGATCATCCTCCGATGTGGGTCGGCGGTCCAAGCCGAAGCCAAAAGGGTCGTCAAGCTGGGCGAACTTCTCACTCCGCTCCGATAGGAACTCCGGTCGAATGAAGCGGGCGATAAAATCTGCGAAACAGACTCCCCGGATGCCCGATTCCAGATAGAGCCCTTCATAGATCTCCAGCACCTTCACCAAGCCCGGAAACTGGTGCTGAATAGCGTTCTCCGGCGTCGGATCAAACACCAGCGGCTTGGTGGCAAAGACGTATTCGTCATGAGGAAGCAGCTCTTCGTAATGCTCCCCCCTCATCGGCAAACCCGAGATTTCAGCAAACTCCTCCAAGGAGATAGAGACTTCCCTGTCCGTCATCAGGAAGGAGTGGGTTGGGATATTCCACTGTTCGATAAAAGCCTTAACCCACCACGGTGGAGGAGAGGGATACACAAAGAGCGAGACGTAGATGGCCGAATACAAACCAATCTTCATCAGATGAGTCCTCTTCGCTGATAAGATGTACCGGGCCCACTGCAAATATCCGGCGGGCGGTCGCGGGATCAATCCAATGTTATAGGCCTGTCCCCAAGGGCGTGCTTCACCCTAACAGATTCGCCTCCCCAAAATATCTATTGCCGGCGGCGGCTGCACGGAAATAGCCCCAATTGCAGGCTGGAGGAGGTCATCCGAATTCCAATTTTTGACCTCCACGGCATACTTCACCGGGGGTTCATCTGCATAGGGGATCGAAAATATTGGCTCGGACGGCGTAGCAAAACCGAAGCTTCGGCGACCCTGGATGATATCGTTATACCACCTACCCCACAAGTGAAGGTTCTTATGATCGGGGTCTTGATCCTTGATGAGAGTGAGCACCTCTCGGTCCACTGGTGCCTGGGGAAATCCTCCCTCCGAGCGAACAAACGGGAATGATAGGTCAGCAGGTATGTTTCCTATGGAGGGACAAAAATTAGCCGTCAGTGTTGTAATTCCAACGCTTGGCATTTTAAAAATTTACACCACACTGCAATGCAGTGGGTAGGGGATCAAATGGGGACCCACAAAATCTGGACGACAGTGCATCAGTTAATAGGACAACCCCATCATTGGATGAGACTGTCAATTAATCCCCAAGAGAATATTCTCGTTAATAAAAATCCCTAGAGACAAGGAGAAAATCTCCTCTTTCAGAGCAAAGCTCTGTCACAGAGTGACACTTGTCAAACTCTGGTCTCAAGGGAATAAAATTCCTTAAAAGAGTCTAGCTCTGTGATAATGATGAGAAAATCTATTAAAAGATTTTTTTTTCTTTTAAACTCCTAAAGATAAAAAAATTTGGGATCTTAAAGATCCATGAAAACTCTTAGGAGTTCTTCATTTTCAGATCAAAAAGATCAACATTTGATCCAAGAGCAAAGCTCTGTTCATAGGTTAAAACCCATGAAACAAGATCTCTGTAGATCTGTGAACTCTTGAGAGCAAGGCTCTGTTGGTGAAACCTCAAAGGGGTTTTCTTTATATCAATGATCTATAAGAGCAAGGCTCTGTTGATTAAAGTTAATTTAATTTAAGTTAAATTTTACCTAAGATGATCTAAAATCTGAATTCTGGAGTTCTTGGAAAGAAACAAGAGCAAGGCTCTAAAATTCTTAAGCAAGAGCAAGGCTCTGAAAATCAAGATTCTTGAAAATGGTAAAACATTTACTAAGTACTAAGGGTCCTATTTATAGGCGCCTGCGCCCCTTCAACTCACCCGTTGATCCAACAACCAAGATCTTGCTACTGCTGCACTCACGTGTGCGCCACGTGAGCGCAATGGTGGGGGGGCATTTGTTTCCCCCAATCAGAGCAAAGCTCTGTTTGAATTTCAAAATTCAAAAATTGAAGCAATACTTCAAATTCCTTGCGCTGCGCGCAACGCGCCGCGTGTCAAAACCTGATACGTCAGCGCAGCGCCCAAGACAGCGCGCCTAATCAGAGCAAGGCTCTATTTAAAACAAAATTAAAGGAATCAACGCTTCAGTTGCGCAAGAACTGAGCTGCGCGACACGTGGCAGCGCAGTTGCGCTGCGCTGTGCGCTGCGTGCCACGTGGCTAGCGCAGTTGCGCTGCGCTCTGCGCTGCGCGATACGTGGCAACGCAGTTGCGCTGCGCTTTGCGCTGTGCGACACGTGTCAAGCGCTGGTGCATCTGCGCCAAACAAAATTAAAATTCCAGTAAGATCTTTCTGTTCTTGTTAAAACAAGAAAATTGTCTTCTGTAAAACAGAAGCCCTTGGATCAAAGATCCAACGGTGGGGAAAATTCCCCAAATCTCTCAGAGAATGATCTCTTTAACAAATTTAACAAATTAATGGGCACTATATAAAAGCTCCTAGACCCCAATTCAGAAGATGAAGAACTTCAAAAACAACAAAACAGAGAGAACTCTGAAATTTTTTGAGAAGAACTCAAGAAGGGAGAAGAAAAAAGGTAAAAACCTTTATAAAAGAAGAACTTCTTCTGAATAGATCATTGATCTAAGAATAAGATCAATGATCTTCAATAAAAAATAAATAATAACAGCGCTGTTTCGCCCAATCAGAGCAAAGCTTTGTTGAAATTCAAAATTCAAAATTTTGAAGTAACGCTTCAAATCTCGGGCGCAACGCACCACATGTTAGGCGCTGATACGTCAGCGCAGCGCCCAAGAAGGCGCGCCCAATTAGAGAAAAGCTCTATTTAAAGGAAGCAACGCTTCAGTTGCGCAGGCACTGCGCTGCGCGACACGTGTCGGCGCAGATGCGCTAGCGCAGTTGCGCAGGCACTGCGCTGCGCGACACGTGTCGGCGCAGATGCGCTAGCGCAGTTGCGCAGGCACTGCGCTGCGCGACACGTGTCGGCGCAGATGCGCTAGCACAGTTACGCAGCGCTTTGCACTGCGCAGATGCGCTAGCGCAGTTGCGCTGCGCTGTGCGCTGCGCGATACGTGACAGCGCAGATGCGCTAGCGCAGTTGCGCTGCGCTGTGCGCTGCGCGACACGTGTCACGTGCTGGGGCATCTACGCCAAACAGAATTAAAATTCTAAGAAATATTTTCTGTTCTTGTTAAAACAAGAAGATTTTCTTCTGCAAAGCAGAACCCCTTGGATCAAAGATCCAACGGTGGGGAAAAATCACCGAATCACTCAGAGAAAGATCTCTTCAACAAAATTAACTAATTTATGGGCACTATAAAAGTGACCCCGGACCTCAATTCAAATCTTGAACATTTTTTCTTGAAAAAAAGTTAAGAGCTTCAAACAGAGAGAGAACTCTGAGAAAATTTCAAAGAAAAAGGTAAAAAACCTTCACGAGAGAGAAGAAATCTCTTTTAATAAATCATTGATCTAGAAACCAGATCAATGTTCTTCACATAATAAACAGTACTTTGCACTTCTTTTGAACCACTGGTTCTTTAAAAACAAGAAAACAACAAAATAAAAAATAGTGCTTTGCACTTTTATGAACCTCTGGTTCCTGAAACAAAAAGAAAAACTTATTTTTCATTGATCTAAATTAGATCAAGAAATCAAATAGTGCTCTGCACTCCTGTTCTTGAATCTAAAAGATTCTTAGTGCTTTGCACTTCCAAACTGCGCTGTTGCGCTCTTGAGAGAGCGTCACGTGTCAGCTACAGAACAATTTGCGCTACGCGCTCTTAAAAAAGAGCTTTGCTATCTGGAATTGGCGCAACTCACCAGAGCATGCCACCTGTCAGCAGCGCAACAGCGCAGCGCACTAGCGCAGCGCACTGCGCCGTTGCGCTTGCGCTCACCAGAGCATGACACGTGTCCTCACCACAAGCGCTTGCGCTCAGTGATTGGCGCAAAGCGCCTGATAAATGCAATGCATTTCCTGAAGGGTCAGGCCCAAGTAAAAGGCTTAACAGGCCTAATAAATAAAATGCTATGCATTATTTAAAAGAGGAGAGCCCAAACAAAATGGATGCTCTGCATCATTCATAAAAGGGCAGAGCCCAGTCTAAATAAAAATAGAAAATAATGCAATGCATTATTTTAAAAATGGGCCAAGCCCTGGCACAGGTCTAAAGACCAACAGCAAATAAAAATGTTGAATATTTTTTAACTGGACTTAGCCCAATTCTGGTCGTAAGTCCTTAAATTAAATTGAACTGAGCACAAATGCTCTCGCTCTCTTAAATCAATCTACATCCGGTTTGAGGGTACATCTCCGAACTCCTTTGACATCTATCGTTGTAATCCCTCAACGACGTCAAAGAGGTGACGGGTCCCAACGACCACACATGAATACGGACTGCGGGGTCATTAAACTCGTAGACCGAAACGTCCTTAAACTAATATTGGACTGAAACGTCCTTAAACTAATGTTGGACCGAGACGTCCTTAAACTAATATTGGACCGAAACGTCCTTAAACTAATGTCGGACCACCACGTCTCTAAACTGGAACATGGACCACTACGTCCCTAAAACTGGAACAATAGAGCCTCCAAATGTTCTTTTGCCGGATATAAACGATCCCGTTTAAGTTGATCTTAGCCCCAAACATGGCTAACGTATCCTTAAACATTCAAACGGACTATAAAACTCCAAATCAACCTTGGTTCAAGGGTACATCTCCGAACTCCTCTGACATCTGCCGTTGTAATCCTTCAACGACGTTAGAGAGGTGATGAGTCCCGATGACCAGATATTAAATGGATTATCACGTTAAGTTGATCTTAGTCTCAAACAGGACTAACGTATCCTTAACGAACGTTTAAGTTGATCTTAGCCGCAACGCGACTAATGCATCCTTAAACTAAAAACACCAAACCCAAATCTAAGTAAATACGGATTTGGACTAATCCACGTCCTACGGGCGACGGCATTACTTAGTCTCCGTATACAATCCACGGGCAACCACAAACAAAACAAACACACACGACACGAAGTGAAATTCTGGAGAAGGAGAAAGTGGCTACCGCGACGCGGTAGCGTAATTAACTGCAGGGGCTTGCGTCTGTAGGGAAGAGCGTCCCCACAATCAAAAAGCCCTCAAGCGAGGGGGAATCTGACGAAGTCTGCTATATGGCCGCATCCGTCTAAACCTCCGATACATGGTGCCATAAATCAACTTGGCATCTTCGGAGAGGTGGACGGATAAAACCAAATAGCATCTGCCCCGAATCTCAGCGTCAGGACACTGCGGTCCTGTGTGCCGCCGTTCGTAGGGGAATAGATTCTGGCACGCCCGGTAGGACCTCTTCCTCTTTCCACTCCACACTTCGTGTGTCGTCTTCGCGAACCAATCGCGGTTTGTTAAATGGTTGCCTTCGGATTTGAAGTTACTAAGATTTGGTCTTTTTCCTGGCGCAGAACTCAAGATTCAATGGCCTCTAACTGCACCAACTGCTCGAAGTGCCACTGCAATGGACGCTCCACCTCCCCCGGAGGTGTAGCATATGGGCCCCAAGCGGCTTCCTTCCTCACTCTGCCGGTAGACCAGGTGACCCAAGCCACCACTGGTCTGTTCTTCGGGACCATGATCCCACCTACAAGCTTCCCTATGCCAATACCTGCACCGGAAGTGAACAAAAAGTCGGTCTTCGACCGGCTCACTGCTACGACGGCCCCTGTCAACGGGTCGCTCACTACCAAACCGACAGCCTCTGTTTTCACCAGGCTAAATCAGAACTCTAAACTGGCTGTCCCACGGAAGGCAATGACTGCTGCTTCAGAAGTCATCAAGGCGGCTTCCCCTGTCAAAGAGTCAGTCTTTTCAAGACTGACGATTCCTGCTCCTGTCCCTGCTCGAGGATCTGTCTTTGATAGGTTGGATATCACACCTCAGAAGACAACCTCAGTCTTTAAGAGGTTAACACCGGCGGCGCCTCATTCAGACAGGGGGTAAAAAGAAGATGTCTCAATCTCCGAGCCAGTCCCAACGGCTCGTCATGCTCGACGTCGCCATTGGCAACGAGTGAGGAAGGCAGGGGCCAACTCCCCCTCTGGGCTAACTCCACCGGCTCCAGTGGTGGAAGTCAACGCTGCTGTTCCAACTGGGAACAGCTTTAAACTGCTGAGGAGGGTACGTAAGAATTCTCCAACCGCTACACTGAAAAGATCTCCTCCGCCTGCGGAGAGAGTTCCGGAAACAAAACAAGAACAGCCCCCTCAACGGCTGTCTTCAAAAATTTATAAAGTTTAGCGGAGGGTTCAATACTCCGTGATTGACCCAGGTCACTCTCGTCGCCAGAAAAAGGCGAAGGTGCAAAAAGAAAAAGACCGTCCTATTAAACAGCAGGGGACATCGTTTCATCCTGGCGACGACTGACTACTTCTCTAAATGGGCAGAAGCAGTACCGTTAAGTGAAGTTAAGACAGAGAATATCCTCCATTTCTTCAAGACGCATGTCATATATCGGTTTGGAACTCCGCGACGGATCATCTCCGATAACGGGCCAGCCTACAGAAGCCACAAGATCAGTCGCTTTGCACAGCAGCACAATATAGACTGGAGATATTCCTCGGTTTATAATCCGCGAGCTAACGGTCTAGCTGAGGCCTTCAACAAGACCTTGACGAAGATCATGAAGAAAATGGTGTCACGAAATAAGAAAGACTGGCACGAAAGACTGCAAGAAGCTCTCTGGGCGTATCGAACTACGTTTAAAACGTCCACGAACGCAACACCATATGCGTTGGTATTCGGTATAGAAGCAGTACACCCTCTCGAGATAGAATTACCCTCTCTACGAGTGGCAGTCCACTACGAGCTGACGGACGAAGAAAATGCTCACCTTCGGCTTGAGGAGCTTGACGCCCTTGATGAAACCCGGCTCATAGCGCAACAAAATCTGGAGGCTTACAAAGAGAAAATGACGTGCTCGTATGAAAAATTGACCAGGCCGAGGACATTCCGCCAAGGCGAACTCGTGCTAGTGATCAAAAGGCCTATGATCCCCAATCGCGCCAAGCGGGGAAAATTCGAGCCAAACTATGAAGGCCCGTACATCATAGACAAAGTCTACCAGGGTGGAGCCTATCTACTCATGGATATGCATGGTGAAAGGCCTTTCAGGCTAATAAACGGTCGCTTCCTAAAGAAATACTACGCTTAACGAGCCACAGCCTAGGTCAATGATAGATGACGACGACTATGTCCGCTCCCTATCTTCCTAAAGCTCAGGCTCTATAAGTAGTAGCCGGCCCTCTCAACGACGGACCGAAACGTCTTTAAGCTAACGACGGACCGAAACGTCCTTAAACTAACGACGGACCGAAACGTCCTTAAACTAATAGAAGACCGAAACGTCTTTAAACTACTACCGCAGCATCTTTTAGGCTGACGAGATATAAAAAAACATATAAAAATAAAATAAAAAAAACGGTATGTCCATTAGCAAAAAGGGCACGGATGAAAACCCGAAAGGGCTCCGTGAGTAAAAACAGCAGGGCTACCGGCGAGTGTTCATGAAAACCCGAAAAGGGCGTGACCTCATAAAAAAAAGAGAGAAGAAGAAAATAAATAAAAAAATATAAAATAAAAATGGTATGTCCATAAGCAAAATGGGCACGGATGAAAACCCGAAAGGGCTCCGTGAGTAAAAACAGCAGGACTACCGGCGAGTGTTTGTGAAAACCCGAAAGGGCGCAACCTCGTTAAAAGACACTTATAGGGTCCTCTCGACCTTGTAAGGAGAAACCACCCGCGTGAGATCCTTACGACTGACATGGGAGCAACACACTCAAGGATCCTCACGATTCCTAAGGAGAAAATACACTTGCGAGATCCTCACGATTCGTAAGGAGAACTCTCTTATGGGACCCTCACGGCTCATAGGATTTGAAAGTCTTAAGTTACAGAGACCTAAACCTGTGCTTAAGCAATCCCCACAATTTTCGATATTGCCCTACAAGTGGTTCAATACTGACTCTTGTATACAATCCACGGGCGTGAATAAACATTTCCCTAATCAAGTCTCATCCGAGACTGGGGATATGTTCACATGATGAACAACCCTTATAAGTCCTCTCGACTTACGAGGAGAAAACCCTCCTGTAGGATCCTTATGACTTACAGAGGAATATACACTTAGGAATCCTCACGATTCTTAAGGAGAAAACACACCTACAAGATCCTCATGACTTGTAGGGAGAAATACCTTTGTGAAACCCTTACGGCTCATGAAGTCAAAAGCCTTAGCCGACAGGACCCTAACCCTGGTCGCTAAGCCACCTTTGTTCGACATCGACAGAGACAGATGATGATTCGCTTCTGGTAATATCCCAGTTATAGTGGTGCTGATGCCGAAATTGGTCTGCAGCAAAAAGCCAATAGGCCGCACATGCATACGAAATAGCCGAAATGATAGGGCAACTTGCAATAAAAAGCAGCAAGTAAAAATGTATGCATGAAAAATAGCCGAAATGATTGGGCAACTCGCAATAAAAAGCAGCGAGTAAAAATAAAATAAATAGCCGAAATGATTGGGCACCGCGAAAAATAGCCGAAATGATTGGGCAATCGCGACCTTCGCGATATAAAAGCTGAAATGATAGAGCATCGCGGAGATAAAACAAAAAAAAATGATGATAAAACTTTGGCCCTACAGTTAAGATCTGTATACAATCCAAGGGCGTAAACAAAGAGGGAACCATACTTTCCCAATAGGCTCCGCCAGAAGACGAAGCCAAATCTCGACGGTTCAGTCCAACTCCGAAGAAACCAGTGTCTTCAGCAGATACCTCGACTCACGGATACAAACACTCCTTGACGAGAGCCTCCTGATCCGCGTCGACTCGCAGAGCCACCAGTCCCTCTGTGGGAAATTTTCGACTCGTTTCAAACCCCAAGGAAACAAATAATCCTTGGCGCTAGGGAAACAAATAATCCTTAGCAAATTCCTCGACTCACGGATACAAACACTCCTTGACGAGAGCCTCCTGATCCGCGTCGACTCGCAGAGCCACCAGTGCCTCCGTGGGAAATTCTCGACTCGTTTCAAACCCCAAGGAAACAAATAATCCTTGGCGCTTGGGAAACAAATAATCCCTAGCAAACTCCTCGACTCACGGATACAAACACTCCTTGACGAGAGCCTTCTGATCTGCGTCGACTCACAGAGCCACCAGTGCCTCCGTGGGAAATTCTCGACTCATTTCAAACCCCAAGGAAACAAATAATCCTTGGCGCTTGGGAAATAAATAATCCCTAGCAAACTCCTCGACTCACGGATACAAACACTCCTTGACGAGAGCCTCCTGATCCGCGTCGACTCGCAGAGCCACCGTGCCTCCGTAGAAAATTCTCGACTCGTTTCAAACCCCAAGGAAACAAATAATCCTTGGCGCTTGGGAAACAAATAATCCCTAGCAAATTCCTCGACTCACGGATACAAACACTCCTTGACGAGAGCCTCCTGATTCGCGTCGGCTCGTAGAGAAACCAGTGTCTCCGCAGGAAATTCCCGATTTGTCTCAACTTGCAAATGAAACCTCAGGCAGCAAGGACTAAAAAACTTGCTTTCTGAACAATGGGACCCTGCAAGTCAATCCAAAATGGTCTCTTGCATACTATTCACGGGTCTCACTCTCCAAGGTCGAGTTTCGACGAGGAGGGAAACAACCGCTTGTGGGTCCTCTCGACTCGTAAGAGGGAAAAATTCTCTTATAGGATCCTTACGACTTATAAGAGAAAACCACACTTAGGAATCCTCACGATTCCTAAGGAGAAAACCCACCTACGAGATCCTCTCGATCCGTAGGGAGAAAAGTCTCTATGAGACCCTCACGGCTTATAGAGTTGAAAAGTCTCAGGCAGCAGATCCGAACCTGCGGCCTAAGCCATCGCTATTTCTTAAGAAAATCAGGATACTCGTTCTAATCATCCGTCAACCATGTTTGCTAAGGTGATATGCTGATAGTAAACGAAAGAAAAGACGGAGAAAATGACACATTACAAAAAAGGTGTATCTTTTATTCATAAACTTGATTGGGTATAGGATACATTATGTCAAAGAATAAGAAAAATATATATATACATTCTTTTATCTACAAGTACAAACGATACAAAGATGGATAGCTACTGAGGAGGAAGTGTCTTTAGTAAATCTACAAGCTGCTCTCGCACTTCCTTCAGCGCCTCCTCCTGAGTGACAGCCGCAGCCACCTCCGCTTCCACCTGGGCCCGCTGCTGCAAAAAGGATGAAAGTTGCTCCTCCGCCGCCTTCTGGGCTGCTTCCTGGCTGGGTGCATCTCGCTCGACAACGTCAAGTTGTTGCCTCAATGATAACCTTTCAGAAAGACATTGCAGAAGGCCCTCAAAGACAACCTTCAGCCGTGCGGCGTTGGCCTCCACCCGAGCATGCAGTTGGGCAGACTTGCTCGAAGTCTCACCACGCTCCTTACGCCTTGAAATGACTTCTTGTTCGAGGTGGCGGAAGTAAGGAGCGCTCTGCTCAATCCATGCTTTTCTTTGATTACTGGCAGCCAAGGTCTCGGGAGCGGGATGCAGCGACTCCAACTGATATAGGCGACCCTCGATCTCCCTACAATGGTTAACCCAGGATGCGATGATGCCCTCATCATGAAAGTTCACGAGTATTGCTAGCATCGGGTTAACCACCATAGCGAAGTCTGCGGCAGATGTAGGAGTTTCAACGTCGAGTTCCTCGACGTAGTCACTCAACATGCGCAGACTATTTGCGGCGCCTTTTGAAGACAGATTCCTCTGGTAAGGACCCGCCGGCATTGTAATACGAGGCTCGAAGGGCGACGAGGCCGAAACGACAACTGAAAAGAAACAGGATGCGATCAGATAACAGTACAGAAAATAAAGAGAGGGAAGTTATCAACGTGATAGTCGCTGTACCAGTCGAGACAGGTGGCAAGGTCGGAAGGGCCGGTGGCGCAGCTGATCTTTTATCCCCTCCTTCAATCTGTAGCATTGCAGTCGAAATAAAAAAAGGGAGGGGTTAGAGGTAACTCCATCAATGAAAAAAGAAAGACATCAATGGAAATCATACTCACCAACGCCACCAGGGGAAGAAGCAAGTTCGGATGGGAAAGAGAAGTGTGGGAGCAACATCTGATATATATGATCAAAGAGCACTCCTGAAGAGACACAACAATATGACTTTAGTACACAAATTATATGTCTGAAGTATAGGATTAATAAATTGCAAACCCATACCTTCCAACATCTTAGATGGTATGAGAGAGGGTTGAGAGGTGACCACCGCCAAGGCAGTTGTTGAAGGTGCTCCCTCAAGCAGTGGAGCATCGGCACTGGCTGCACCTGCGTTACAACAAATGCGAATTTGTTAGAAAGGATTGTAAGATAAAGAAGATAGCAACTTGGGATTTACCTGATGAGCTGCCGGCTGAAACGGAGGCGATTCCCTCCTCTATTGACATGAGACCACCGCCCTTGGCCTCATCACCCGACTCAATGGGAACCGTTGTGGTGCTCGTGAGACCTGGAGACGGCGGAGGACCATAGACGGGGAGGGCTATGACTGGAGTATTGCCAGATTCCAGAGAAGGAGCGGTTGGCTCGTCCTCGGGAATCATGGCCACCTCACCCACTACTCTCTCAGGTTCAGTAGTCGCGGTTGTATCGTCCACCATCACCACGAGATCGCCGGCCTCGAGCGCCTCATCCGCCACCACCCTAGGCTCAGTTATAATGATCACATCATCTGCCACCACTTCAGGTTCGGCATCAATGACCTTCTCGGCTGTAGGCCCCTCGACCTCCACCTCCAAAGCCACAACGACGTTGCCCACCGTTGGCTCGAGTTCGGCAGGTACCGCCTCCTCTATTTCTTTGGGATCAACGGTTTCCGCCTCCCCCTCGATCGGACTTGGCCCTGCAAGATAAAAGATATAAGGACCAATGACATTAAAATCCTTATAACAAAAACTCTGAGAGAAATATTACCTGAAGCGGATTTACCGTTTGCGCTCTGAACCACGCGCGCCACCTCTCTGCGGGCAGTGGATAGGGCGACAGGGGCCTCTTCAGATGGAGTATCAGCACGAGGGGCGGTGCTGGGACCCGCTCCCATAGCCAAGGCAGCCCTGCACGCCTTCGCCTCACGCCTCAGCCGCTTCCTTTCCTCTCGGGCTGTCGCGATGGACCTTTGTGACGCCTCCTTCAAGGCGTCGTCATCCTCGTTCAGGGATTCCTCCAGAGCCTTTAAGGCATCTTTCATCGGCTCTTCAAGACGAACCTCCTGCGGTGGCCCAGAGGAAGCAGGAACATCGGCAGCTGGTAGAACATCTGCGTCACTTGGAGGGAACGGCATTGAGGTTCCTGTGATTAAAAGGGAAAGGTTAGATCGACCATAACACAAAGGAAATGAAAACTTGATGAATCGAAACTTACTAAGGCCCATGGATGCTCTAAGACGTTCCTCCTCCTGGAAAGTCTTCAGAGAAGCGGCAATAGCTTCTTCATCAGTGATGCCTGTTGAAAGAAAAGAAAGAAAAGCGTTAGTCAAAGGCAATGAAGAGGATATGTTGCAATAAAGAAAAGGGCGACTAGTAGTTACCTGATTGCGCAAGCTTAGCTAGCCACGCGTCACGCCTCGCCAACCACGCTGAAGCTTCGAGAGCAACCTCCAAGTCTGTATCATCCGGCGGCGGCATCACTAATCCTTCATTAGTCCCGTATTCGATCAGGCCCTCGGCATAGGGAGCATAGGGTTCCTGATCGAACACGACGTCCGCAGCGAAGAGCGACTTCTTTTTCTTCTGCCCTCCGACCCGGGGTGCACGTGGGATCGACTTCCGTTTAGCAGCCACCTTGGGACGGCGGGTCCCGATGTCCGCACCCATGCCAGACTCCGGTGAGGCTATAACCACTGTCTCCACTGGAGCACAGGGCGCTGGTGGTGCATCCGCAATATCAGGAAACGACAATCCGTGCGGAGGACTCTGCGCACGCGAGGGTCCGGCTCTGGCATCTTTTAAAGGGGGATTACCGGGGTCCTTGGCACCAGAGGAGCGTTGCGATCGCTACCTGGAGGTGCACCCTTACGGTCGATCAGCAACCGCCTTTCCTCCTTTATGACCGCTCCCGTCGAATGACTGTACCATTCTGTATATACCCTAAGAAGTCGAGGGGCGCAAGCCGGCTCACTGATAAAGAAGTGAGAGCCCATGTTTAGATGCATGAAGTGATGCAGCGCTCTCTCCACCCCTTCTTCAGTCGCGGCAGGTTCCGATAAAAAAGCCTCCAGCGGTATCCCTTGATTATAACTCAGCTGTTGGGCGAAACGATGCGGGTTATATCTCATGAAGATCGCTGCCCCGTCCTGCCTAAACACCAAGAAGCCCGGTCTGATGGAATATAGGTGAAGGGTCTCCCGGGCCGTTAAAACTGAAGCTCCATCCTTGAAAGTGTCTTGCAATGGCCGCACTGCAGTGGTGGACGTTTTTCCAATAGTCAACACCTTGTCAATGAAAGACACACCGGCTCCAACGGTGTGGGAGCGAAGGAGTAAACCCCTGGCATTTCGTGGCGATGGATTTATAATTGATGCGCCGATCAACTGTAGAATGCGAGGAAAACTGCACCTTTCGTAGAACGAGGGCCTTTTATGCATGCCGAAGACACCCGCCGTATGTAGCTCGAGCCACGACATAAAGCAGTGCATCGGGAAGACCACGTGCAGCACCCCAGGCTCATTAGCATCCGCTGCTCGACTGAGGCCATGATATAAGTGCGCCAAGCCGGCGATCCCAACGGTCACCTTTACTCCGATAGTCATTCGGTGGGCCGGGTAAAAAACAGAGGGCCGCATGCGGTGAGAGTGCATTGGGAGCGCAAACCAACTCAGCCAAAGCCCAAGAAATCCTAAAAAGAAGGCCTCCTCGTCCATCTCGGGGGCTGCGACTTCTGCAAAAGACATGGTTGGGGAGTTAGGAAGAAAAAATTCTTTTTGGTCTATGTCTTTCGCCGGCAGGTTATCCAAACCTAAACCAAAAGGGTCCTCAAGGGTGGCAAACTTGGCAGCTTCCGCCGAGAAGACGTTTGGATGAAGGAACCGAGCAATGAAATCCTCAAAATTAACTCCGCGGCTCCCACGCTCAATGAAAAGGGCCTCGTAGATGTTCAACACCTTGATCAGACTTGGAAATTGATGTTGAACAGCGTTCTCCAGCATGAGCCCCCTTATCACCGGCTTAGCACCAAAGACGTACTCATCCGGCGGGAGCAACTCTTCATAATGTTCCCCCATGACCGGTAGACCGGATACTTCCGTAAACTCTTCCAAAGAGATTGACACTTCCCGATCCATGGCAAGGAAAGTGTGGGTAGGAATGTTCCACTGCTCCAGGAAGGCCTTGAACCACCAGGTGGGAAGCGTGGGATACTGGAAGAGGGAGACGTAGACTGCGGTATACAATCCTAATCTTATCAACTGCGACTTCTTCGTCGACAGGATATACCGGGCCCACGGCAGATAGCCGATTGGGTGGCGGGGGATCAAACCGATATTATATGATTGCCCCCAAGGTCGCGCTTCGCCTTGACAGATGCGGCGCCCCAGGATATCCAAAACCATGGGACGCTGAACCGGAATCGCATCTATGGCGGGATGTAGAAAGCCCTTCGATGTCCAATCAACCATCTCCACGGCGTACTGCACCGGGGGTGGGCTGGCGTAATGAATCGCCGTTATGGGTTCTGACGGCACCGCGCATGTGAAGCTCCGTCGGCCCATGATGATCTGATTGTACCACGACCCCCAAAGATGGAGACTCTTGTATTCCGGGTCGTACTCCTTAATCATGGCCAGGACTTCACGGTCCAAGGGCGTCTCGGGAAATCCCTCCTCCGAGCGGACGAACGGGAATGAAGTGTCTAGAGACATGATCGCTGCAAAAGAACAATTTAGTCGTTAGTGTTGTAATTTCAACGTTTGGCGTCTAAAAAAGAAAATGCATTAATTAAATTAAATTAAAATTAATTAATTACACCACACAGCAGTGCAGTGAGTAGGAGACCAAAGAGGGACCCACAAAATCTGGATGACAATACGTCAGTTAATAAGACAACCTCATCATTGGATGAGATTGTCAGTTGGTCCCCAGGAAAACATTCCCATTTAAAAAAAAGGGAGGGGGGAAGAGTCCCTAGAGACAAGGAGAAAATCTCCTCTTTCAGAGCAAAGCTCTGTCACAAAGTGACACTTGTCAAACTCTGGTCCCAGGGAAATAAGATTCCTTAAAAGAGCATGGCTCTGTGGTAATAATGGAAAAGGTCCTTCAGAAAATTTTTTACACTTAAAAGAATCAACAATTTTGGAATCTTGAAAGATTCATGAAAAAACTTATAAAAAGATTCCTCATTTTTCAAATCTAAAAGAGCTATTTTTTTTGGATCCATGAGCAAAGCTCTGATCATGGGTTGAAACCCATGAACAAGATCTCTGTAGATCTATGGATTCATAAGAGCAAAGCTCTGTTGATGAAACCCCAAAGGGGATTTCTTTAGATCAGAAGATCTGTGAGAGCAAAGCTCTATTGGTTAATTAAAATTAATTTAACTTAAGATTAATTTTATCTAAAGTTTTCTAACTTGGAAAATGAGAGCAAAGCTCTAAAGTTCTGGAAGCGAGAGCAAAGCTCTGGAGTTCTAAGCAAGAGCAAAGCTCTGGAAATAAAAATCTTGAAATGATAAGATTTTTCTAAGGGCCAGAGGTCCTATTTATAAAGCGCTTGTGCCCCTTGAGCTCACCCCTAGATCCAACGATTAGGAGTTTGCCACCGTTGCACTCACGTGTGCGCCACGTGAGCGCAACGGTGGGGGGGCATTTGTTTCGCCCAATCAGAGCAAAGCTCTGTTGAAATTCAAAATTCAAAATTTTGAAGCAACGCTTCAAATCTCGGGCGCAACGCGCCACATGTTAGGCGCTGATACGTCAGCGCAGCGCCCAAGAAGGCGCGCCCAATCAGAGCAAAGCTCTATTTAAAGGAAGCAACGCTTCAGTTGCGCAGGCACTGCGCTGCGCGACACGTGTCGGCGCAGATGCGCTAGCGCAGTTGCGCTGCGCGACACGTGTCGGCGGAGATGCGCTAGCGCAGTTGCGCTGCGCTGATGCGCTAGCGCAGTTGCGCTGCGCTGTGCGCTGCGCGACACGTGTCACGCGCTGGGGCATCTGCGCCAAACAGAATTAAAATTCTAAGAAATCTTTTCTGTTCTTATTAAAACAAGAAGATTTTCTTCTGCAAAGCAGAACCCCTTGGATCAAAGATCCAACGGTGGGGAAAATTCCCCGAATCACTCAGAGAAAGATCTCTTCAACAAAATTAACTAATTTATGGGCACTATAAAAGAGACCCCAGACCTCAATTCAAATCATGAACATTTTTTCTTGAAAAAATTCAAGAGCTTCAAACAGAGAGAGAACTCTGAGAAAATTTCAAAGAAAAAGGTAAAAAACCTTCACGAGAGGGAAGAAATCTCTTTTAATAAATCATTGATCTAAAACCAGATCAATGTTCTTCACATAATAAACAGTGCTTTGCACTTCTTTTGAACCACTGGTTCTTTAAAAACAAGAAAACAACAAAACAAAAAATAGTGCTTTGCACTTTTATGAACCTCTGGTTCTTGAAACAAAAAGAAAAACACATTTTTCTTTGATCTAAATTAGATCAAGAAATCAAATAGTGCTCTGCACTCCTGTTCTTGAATCTAAAAGATTCTTAGTGCTTTGCACTTCCAAACTGCGCTGTTGCGCTCTTGAGAGAGCGCCACGTGTCAGCTACAGAACAATTTGCGCTACGCGCTCTTAAAAAAGAGCTTTGCTCTCTGGAATTGGCGCAACTTACCAGAACGCGCCACGTGTCAGCAGCGCAACAGCACAGCGCACTAGCGCAGTGCACTGCGCCGTTGCGCTTGCGCTCACCCGAGCATGACACGTGTCCTCACCACAAGCGCTTGCGCTCAGTGATTGGCGCAAAGCGTCTGATAAATGCAATGCATTTCCTGAAGGGTCAGGCCCAAGTAAAAGGCTTAACAGGCCTAATAAATAAAATGCTACGCATTATTTAAAAGAGGAGAGCCCAAACAAAATGGATGCTTTGCATCATTCATAAAAGGGCAGAGCCTAGTTCAAATAAAAATAGAAAATAATGCAATGCATTATTTTAAAAATGGGCCAAGCCCTGGCACAGGTCTAACAGACCAACAACAAATAAAAATGTTGAATATTTTTTAACTGGACTTAGCCCAATTCTGGCCGTAAGTCCTTAAATTAAATTGAACTGAGCACAAATGCTCTCGCTCTCTTAAATCAATATACATTCGGTTCGAGGGTACATCTCCGAACTCCTTTGACATCTATCGTTGTAATCCCTCAACGACGTCAAAAAGGTGACGGGTCCCAACGACCACACATGAATACGGACTGCGGGGTCCTTAAACTCGTAGACCGAAACGTCCTTAAACTAATATTGGACCGAGACGTCCTTAAACTAATGTTGGACCGAGACGTCCTTAAACTAATAGTGGACCGAGACGTCCTTAAACTAATATTGGACCGAAACGTCCTTAAACTAATGTCGGACCACCACGTCTCTAAACTGGAATATGGACCACTACGTCCCTAAAACTGGAACAATAGAGCCTCCAAATGTTCTTTTGTCGGATCTAAACGATCCCGTTTAAGTTGATCTTAGCCCCAAACATGGCTAACGTATCCTTAAACATTCAAACGGACTATAAAACTCCAAATCAACCTTGGTTCAAGGGTACATCTCCGAACTCCTCTGACATCTGCCGTTGTAATCCTTCAACGACGTTAGAGAGGTGATGAGTCCCGATGACCAGATATTAAATGGATTATCACGTTAAGTTGATCTTAGTCTCAAACAGGACTAACGTATCCTTAACGAACGTTTAAGTTGATCTTAGCCGCAACGCGACTAATGCATCCTTAAACTAAAAACACCAAACCCAAATCTAAGTAAATACGGATTTGGACTAATCCACGTCCTACGGGCGACGACATTACTTAGTCTCCGTATACAATCCACGGGCAACCACAAACAAAATAAACACACACGACACGAAGTGAAATTCTGGAGAAGGAGAAAGTGGCTACCGCGACAAGGTAGCGTAATTAACTGCAGGGGCTTGCGCCTGTAGGGAAGAGCGTCCCCACAATCAAAAACCCCTCAAGCGAGGGGGAATCTGACGAAGTCTGCTACATCGGCCGCATCCGTCTAAACCTCCGATACACGGTGCCGTAAATCAACTTGGCATCTTCAGAGAGGTAGACGGATAAAACCAAATACCATCTGCCCCGAATCTCAGCGTCAGGACACCGCGGTCTTGTGCACCGCCGTTCGTAGGGGAACAAGCGCCTTGCACTTTTTATGAACCATTGGTTCTGAATCTTAAAGATTCTTTTCTTGAATCCAAAATTGGATCAAGTTATTGAAACAGTGCCTTGCACTTGCAAAAACTGCACTGTTGCGATCCTGGGTTGGCGTAAGCCACCAGAAAGCGCTACGTGTCAGCTCCAGAACCACTTGCGCCATGCGCTTTTAAGATAGAGCATTGCTCTCTGAAGTTGGCGCAGCGCACTAGATTGCGCTACGTATCAGCAGCGCAACAGCGCAGCGCACTGGTGCAGCTTACTGGCACAACGCACTGCGCTGTTGCGCTTGCGCTCACCAGAATGTGATACGTGTCACCACCACAAGCGCTTGCGCTCAATAATTGGCGCAAAGCGCCTGACAAGCCACTGTCAAAAGGGCCAAGCCCAATTAAAAAGGCCTAACAGGCCTAATAAAATGCAATGCATTATTTTAAAAAGGGCAGAGCCCAAACAAAAATAGATGCTCTGCATCATTTACAAAGGGACTGAGCCCAAATCAAAAAGGCCTAGCAGGCCAGAATAAAATGCAGTGCATTATTAAACAAGGGCAAAGCCCTACCACAGGACTAATAGGCCAAAGATAAATAAAAACGTTGAACATCTTCTGTAAGTGCACGGCGGTGCCCCGGCCGTCAATCCGACGCCGGAATGCGGAAGCGGTGAATAACTTAAATTTTTGCGGACTTAGCAAACCGTCACCACCGCGCACTGTAACCCGGATCGTTACCATTAACTAGTCTAAGCTAACTACAAGAAAGGGAATAGAGATATACCGACGATCCAAGTCCTCCGGTCTTCTCGTCATGGTCCCGATCTCCTGCGGAAAAGTCCCGTCTCCTCCTCGTCGCCGGAAGTGCACCACATCGCCAACTATGTTTACGGGCTCCCACCTCAATGCCGAGGCAACTCGGGCACGAAGCCGGCTACTCGACGTGCCCAAGGTTCGCTGTAGAATATGTAGTCCTCAAGTCTCACTTTGGGGTTCATGGAGATGCCATTTTAGGTGGAGGGATGATACAAGAACAATGTGGAGGAACTTGGGGATTTTTCTAACATCAAGAGAGCAAAAATCCCCACTACAAAAATGGGCAACCCCTCCTCCAAGCTTGGCCGGCCATAACTAGAGGGGGAGGAGAGAATGAGAGAGAGAGAGTCAAGTGTGTGTAACCAAAGAGGGAGCCATTCTCATCTAATACCAAAGAGAGAGAGAGAGGAAAGCTATCATACAAAAGAAATGATAGCAAGGTAAACTCAACACTCAACACCACCATCATCACCTCACAAAGTCCAACCATCATGAACCATGATGACTCAAAAAGTCATGCCATCATGAAGAAATCAAGTCAAAGGATGGTGCACATCATGAAAGCCATCATGATGCAACAAGATGCAAAGAACCCCCTCCACTAATGCTTATTTGCAACAATGCAAATAAGCCCTCCTCCACCAATCTTCGGCCAATGAACGGAACAATGGAAATTGGCCGAAACGGAAAGCAAACTGGCAACTCCATAAAACTGGTCCCGTAATAAATTACAGGAAAACCCCGATACTGTGCATACACACCCGCATTTGTATTCCGACCGAAATACAAATGCAATGAGACAAAATCTACACTGTACTATATTAGGATCCGGCTTATACCAAAGCCGGCTAGTAATATCTGTTCGATCCTGATCCGTGCAATACCGCACGTATCTGATCGAACCCTGCCATATAACCATACGGCCTATAGTACAAACTGTCCGATCCTGATCCGTGCAATACCGCACGTATCTGATCGGACCATGCCATATCTCCATACGGCCTCTACAACCTTTCGCCCGAAAGCTGAGTAACTGAAATGTGGGGGACTCTAAAGACTCATCAACACCTCGGTTGTGGATTTAACCACTAGCACGTCAGAGGTATAAGCCAATACGTAACGGGCTACCAGGTATTGACTAAAAAGGACGTCGATGAGCGAACTCATCCTGACACCCTACTGAGCCTGTCAGTGACAATATCCGTGCAGTCCGGTCCGTTCGTCTATGAGCATCGCATGGCGGGCCTAGGGGGTTGGTAAAAGTCAGACCCCCAAAAGCGGTACAAGTCGTGTCGGAGTGTAGCCCAGAACACCCTGAGATACTACTAGAATACCTACCAGTAAATCTCCTTGCCTTGGCCAAGGACTTTGTGTAATGGCTCTCCTAGACACAGCACGACCTCACCCCCAATACCGGGAGAGACGAACCCCTGAAGATACGCTCACTGCCTCCATGTGGCTCGGGACTGTACCCAACTAAAACCTGTTTGCACGACTCCTTTGAGCCGTGGTAGGGTAGTAATCAAAGTACAGTGGGAACTCACACGAGACAAATGACGATCCCCAGGTCGATGAACTAACCTGCACACATGTCACCAGGGAACTGCCATCTGACGTCTGGTATATGACCAACTAGCATGTTCCCGGCGAGTCCTGTCCGGTGTACTCATAACCCAATGAGCACCTGTATACATCTTAGGTGATCCAACTGACACCAGTGGCTTGTGAGACCGGCCACCGCCCCTCGTCGGGGTCTCGACTGTATACACTAGTCTACTAATGGAGTATCGATGCCCGGTCTCGAAACTCCCACGACTAGGGACCTTTTAAGGATATGCTTGTAGACCCCCAGCTCCCACTTATATGATCGCCCTCATACTGCTGGTGGTCAAGCAAGAATCCTAGGGGCTCTATCAACGTGTAATAGCGACGTGTCATGTCACCTAAAGCAGTACACGATGATAAAGGTAAACCAGATAGCATACTATCATCTCGAGCAAGACTGTCCTACTGGGATAGGTCCTCCCTCAATCATTACAATCACGTACCTGTGACCTAATAATTGACTCTGAGGGCACTATCTCCAACAATCTCCCACTTGCACTCAAGGCTAATTATTGCGATGTCGCATACTCACAGCCCGTGTGATACCGAACACCCAACTCCTCTACTAGTCAGTCTCACAAAGCTCGTTTGCGGAACTATTGCGTTCGAGGAATAGCCTCAGTGAGTGGATCCGCTTAGTTGTTTCTTTCTATGTCTCTCTATATCTCAAGTTCGCGGAGAAACCTATCTCCCGAAATGAGCAATACCTGTCTTAGAATGTGTCTGGATGTCTGATGGGACATAGCTCATAAATGAACTCCAAATCCAAACTTCTTAGACTATATCGTCAACTGAACTTAATCAGTATCCAGCGCGCCATGCCTCCCTCAGTATTGCCTTGGACCACCTGTCCAAAATACTGCCCCTCATCAGAAGGAAAACTATAACTCTGACAACCTTCTTGTCGTCCATGTTACCTTGGAAGCCTGGAATGATAACTGTCTCCTGAATGAGGCTGTCGTTATCATCTCCCTAGAACATCCACTTATGTTCTAAAACTGCTTCCGACTGTTTCTCCAGGATTGGATTAATGTCAAGTTATTGCATCTAGTGCAAGAACAACATCTGGTGTGGTACTTGACATCTCACGATTGACTCAATTGCCTGAGCAAGTGATCTGCCAATCATGCCCGTCCCTCTCCCCTTTAGTCTGTAAGACACCTTTGGAGAGGGTGACTCCATTACCTGCAGGTACACTACCGTGCCAGGAGTCGTCCATCCTAAATACTCTTAGAACGCTGTCAAGTACCCTGATTGGGAAACCACCCAAATCTAGATCTAAGACCATAGATCTAGTAACCAGTATGTCTGATATAAAATCCATTTCCTTTGTGGAGAAACAACTGTGTGACGACCAAACTATAACCGATCGTAGTGTAGGAGTTTCCTTTCCTACTCTGTGTATATCATCCAAATACCAGGATATCACACCCTACTACCTTCTCAACAGATCCATCCCCTATTCTGATGAAGTCAAACCCATGACTGTCACGTCAGAAATAGATGATCTTTCTCCACTACATCTGCTCTAGTCTATAAATAGACATAAGCTACCTGTCCACCAATGCTTCCGCTGCTCCCACTGACTACGACAACCCTCTGGCAGAGTCATATAGACGTGCACTTCTAAAACTAGTTTAGAACGACGCTATACTCATCCTCCCGCCGGGTCTCGCAGCCTGGAACAACAGCAATGGTAATTGTGGGTAAACAAGAACTTCCCTGTCACCGTCCTTGAGGCTACCGTAGTACCTCTCGGGTGCCTGAAGTTACCCACCTTATCTGCGGAGTGGCCAATGGAATGTCAATTCAGATTGAATCTTAAGGTTCCTTATCAAATCTTCAGTAATCGTTTGTGGTTCTGGAATCACTTCCAGTTCTACCATACTCCCACTACTGTTTTCTGAAAAAATCCATTTTTAATAAAACTGTGGCGAGTCTAGAACAATATCACCATTGTTCATCCAGATGGTAGAAAATCAACCCTCGTCATAGCCTGGGTCAACCCACAAACAGCCATTACAGAAACGTGCCTTGAGTTGTCCAGTGTCTGGTTTTAATCATAAACCGGACAACTCCCCGTACCTTAACATCGTTAAGATATGAACTGTTCTATATCATATATAGAACCAGAGGCACTGATTTAATTGAACCAGATTCAAATCATGCAACTGTCTCCAGTGCATGTCAACTAAATGGAAGGAGGCCGATCAGCGTTACTCAACTTAGGAATGCTTCCAATTATGAGTAACCTGAAAGAGAAGCAATTTCTCTTAATCACTACTATCAACTGAATACCATATACAAGTATCTACATCTTCGATCACTTTGAAGAATCCCGATACTTGCTACACCTGGTTCTCCACTCTATTCAAATACCAATAACTTCTCCAAATTCGGACCCTGTGTTTCCACGAAACACCTGTCTAAAAACTAGAGAAGTCATAAGTAAACTGAATGTAGTACGAGGACCAACCCCTCTGTCCTGATGGACCCTGGACAACATACAATACTCTGTATAAGTCCCTTGAGTCTGATAACTCATTCACTGTGTGTCGTAGGTTGAAAACTGTACTTATGGTTAAGAAGAATTACACCGCTGTTTAATGCTCCTTACCTAACCATCCACTGATATAGGTAAATGTCATCGACATAATATCAAAAAGGTATATCTCACTCTATGAAAATAGACGTACAGATATATCAATTTGAAATTGGTGCATAACAGCGGATATTCAAAACCAAATATTTGCCGACCGGCAAACAACCCAGGTGGCATCCTCAAATATCACCAATTACAACGAATCCCGATATAATGAGGATGATCACCCAATTCCCAATAACTTACTCCGACTCATCATCTGTAAAACCATACAGATGTGAGAATCATACCTGGTAAATACATACCCTGGAGTAAGTATCTAATCGGGAAATCAGTTTTCCTTTAACATTACACAGTGAAACTGAAACATTGAAATGTTCCGATGGGGTATTCTGGTATTCCTAGTAATGCCTCTTCCAGATTCACGACTGTAACTGTATAGTTCTTTGCCACCTCTCCAAATCCCTTCATATGTCTTTAGTCTTTACGTTCTGCACACCCCTTTAGGCCAAATGGTTTTCTTCCTTCCCTACCGTTCGGCACCAGCCTATGGTTTGGAAGAAGACAATCCAATAAGCATAATGGGTGTACTGTCCTAATCCTAGGAGCACTCGCAATGCGAGAGAAGGTGAAGATAAAAGACACCTGAATAAACCTTATTCCTATTTCTCCTGGACCAGAATCCATCCCCGAACTGGAACAAGTTCCTTTCGAGTTCGTATATAACCATACGATGGAGTATCCAAATAAACTGTGGATCTTCGTAGTGATACGGAGTGTCCTGGAGAAATACAAAGGTGATGTGGGAGTGGTAACGAAATATTTGGTTTGGTCGTGAATATCTGTTGCAATTTACTTTGCCCTCTTACTAATCCCTTGCTTTGTCTGAACTTAATACCTTCTGTACACCGTTTAGGCTAACTGGTTTTCTTCATTCCCCACCGGTCGGCACCAGCCTATGGTTTGGAAGAAGACTAACCAATTTGCGTAATAGGTGTACTACTCCTAAACCAAGGAGTACTCGCAGCCTGAGAGAAGGTGAAAAGAAAAGACAACTGAATAGTCCTATCCGTTTTCTCCAGAACCGGAAACCATCCTCGAATTCCTTCGAGTTCGTATCTAACCATACGATGGTTTTGTCCAATGGAAGTGGACGTTCGTAGTAATACGGGATGTCCTGGAGAAAAGGGTAAAAGTAGGAGTGGCAATGAGGTTCGCAACTCAGACAATCCAAAAGCCGGTGTTAAGAAGGTTCGGTCAACTTGGTCACTGAGTCAAAGTCTTAGGGTCGGGTCAATGGTCGCTGCCAAAGAGAGAGAGAAAAGAAACACTCAGCGTGCACTCTAACCTAGATCAGAATGGTTACCAATTTATCTAATCAGGAATCCTCCCACTGTACCTCAAATTCTCCTCCAAACCTGAAAGAAGAATTAGTCGGGGTCACCCGAGGAGTAAACTAACTCATCAGTGGGAATCGGGATCTAACTCTCATCGCATGACAACGTGACGGAATCCGCTCACGGTGTCACACTCCAGAAGGTATGCGCATATCTGGCAAGTTTCAGTTCTTTTGAAACTCCCGATGTGAATTTCTGCCCCATGCTCTTATGACCTTGACGAAGGTCAACAAATCATAAGTCACATGTCAAGTTCTACCCGTCATTATCCAGGGTTAATCTGAATCCACCCGTACAAACCCTTGACGAAGGTCAACAAGGCTATACGACTGTCCCAAACCAACGCATCTATCTATGCAGCAGAAAGGTAACAGGCAGCTACCATACACTATGCCTTGACGAAGGTCAACAAACATAGCATGAATACTACGTGCTACCCGTCTGAAACGACGGAGGGCTACGAATGGTTTCTGGCGAAAACCTTTAACGTAATGAACTTGATATCGTTGAAGGAACGGATAGCTTTTTGAAAATATAGTGACGAAAACCATTGCTAAAGAGGTCACTCCCGGTGAAGGGATCTCGGCTCTTTCCCCGTAGAATGGGGTGCAGGATATTCCAAATGAATACCGCGATGCAAAGCAAAAGTAATCGGCTATAGTGAAGTTAATGCCCTGACGCAAACTTCTGTCCAAGGGGTCACTCCCGGTGAAGGGATCTCGGCCCTTGCCTCGTCGACTGAGGAGCAGGATATTCTAACTGAATACCACGATGCAAAACAAAAGTAAACGTCCTTGCAATAACAGCTTTTTGAAAAAGTGTTCCAACAACATCAGATTAGGTTTGTTTTTAACTTGCATTGATCCGAATCAATGCAGTCCCATCAATTGATCACACCAAAAAGAACGAAAATATACTGATGTACGTATATGCCATCCGCATTCGCCACTGGGTCCCGTCATTACCCGTTAGGTTAGCTTACTAACGACAGAGCGGGGACTGGACTAGCGCGGATGCAAAACATATACAACATCTACTAATATATATACCAATATATTATATTCGCTCAAGGCGTGAATAAAATGCAACATCATAGAGAATGAACAGCATCACAGAAACAATACAGATATCTGGGAACCCCGGGTTTCACAGAGCCACTACTGAAACCCGACGTTCCCCTGGTCGTGTGGATAGCCTGTGCAATGAGAATCCTAGACCCCTACGGGCGCGGCAATTCACCCGCCAAAACCTGAAGCGAGGCAGCCCCCTTCAGCACCGTGAATGGACCACCCAGCACTTCACGGAATCCGGTAACTTGGGCACCCCTCCTGGGTCAAACCTGTACCCCCTACGAGTGCGGCGAATAGCCCGCCAATCCTAGAGTGAAGCCCCCTCCGTCCCAATGCCATGAGATGCGGGCTTGTTGCCCTCCAGAACCCGGCTATCCGTGCACCCCTCCGCGGGGCAATCCTAGTACAGAAAGTAAAATATACATACACCGGGTACATCGACCGCAACCAGGTCGTGCCCCAAAATAATAATACAATCAGGCAGTGACGGCAGTCCACATGTCGGACGCTCGCCCCGCAATATCAAATGTACATAATACAACAAAACTGTACTAGCATTGCATCCAGGCTATCCCCCACGACCGATCCGCAACATCACAGCAAATACATAGAACATCAACGTGAAAGTCACGTTCGCAAATCCGTCTAACCGGGCTATAGCAGTTAGACCGGATTTACCGATCGAGTGACATTCACGGTCGCAGATATAATGTAAATACTGTGAAAAATGTGTTTAAAATATCCGATTGATCAAACTTTAACAAGTGGGCCCACAAAGAATACTGTAGCAGTCACAGAAATAATTGGCCCAATTTTAATATTCCAAAACCCCTGAAATAAACCCAGAAGGCATCTGTAAAAATTTGGTGATGTGACGTGCACAGTGCGCCGCGGAAGGGCGGCATGTATGGGGTTTATGCGGCGGTTCCGCGCTCACACTGTAGCTTTACATCGTCGAATTTTTACAGAACTCTTATATTTTTTGGTAGATCATTTTTCTGTCACCTGAAAAATTTTTGGACACCAAAAAATCTTAACAGAAAACTGATGTGGGTGTATTGGGGTTTTCGGACATTTCGATCGATCGGAACTCAAAAACACATTACACAAAGCTAGACTAAGTTAATGGGGAGGCTCTGATACCACTGTAAGTGCACGGCGGTGCCCCGGCCGTCAATCCGACGCCGGAATGCGGAAGCGGTGAATAACTTAAATTTTTGCGGACTTAGCAAACCGTCACCACCGCGCACTGTGACCCGGATCGTTACCATTAACTAGTCTAAGCTAACTACAAGAAAGGGAATAGAGATATACCGACGATCCAAGTCCTCCGGTCTTCTCGTCATGGTCCCGATCTCCTGCGGAAAAGTCCCGTCTCCTCCTCGTCGCCGGAAGTGCACCACATCGCCAACTATGTTTACGGGCTCCCACCTCAATGCCGAGGCAACTCGGGCACGAAGCCGGCTACTCGACGTGCCCAAGGTTCGCTGTAGAATATGTAGTCCTCAAGTCTCACTTTGGGGTTCATGGAGATGCCATTTTAGGTGGAGGGATGATACAAGAACAATGTGGAGGAACTTGGGGATTTTTCTAACATCAAGAGAGCAAAAATCCCCACTACAAAAATGGGCAACCCCTCCTCCAAGCTTGGCCGGCCATAACTAGAGGGGGAGGAGAGAATGAGAGAGAGAGAGTCAAGTGTGTGTAACCAAAGAGGGAGCCATTCTCATCTAATACCAAAGAGAGAGAGAGAGGAAAGCTATCATACAAAAGAAATGATAGCAAGGTAAACTCAACACTCAACACCACCATCATCACCTCACAAAGTCCAACCATCATGAACCATGATGACTCAAAAAGTCATGCCATCATGAAGAAATCAAGTCAAAGGATGGTGCACATCATGAAAGCCATCATGATGCAACAAGATGCAAAGAACCCCCTCCACTAATGCTTATTTGCAACAATGCAAATAAGCCCTCCTCCACCAATCTTCGGCCAATGAACGGAACAATGGAAATTGGCCGAAACGGAAAGCAAACTGGCAACTCCATAAAACTGGTCCCGTAATAAATTACAGGAAAACCCCGATACTGTGCATACACACCCGCATTTGTATTCCGACCGAAATACAAATGCAATGAGACAAAATCTACACTGTACTATATTAGGATCCGGCTTATACCAAAGCCGGCTAGTAATATCTGTTCGATCCTGATCCGTGCAATACCGCACGTATCTGATCGAACCCTGCCATATAACCATACGGCCTATAGTACAAACTGTCCGATCCTGATCCGTGCAATACCGCACGTATCTGATCGGACCATGCCATATCTCCATACGGCCTCTACAACCTTTCGCCCGAAAGCTGAGTAACTGAAATGTGGGGGACTCTAAAGACTCATCAACACCTCGGTTGTGGATTTAACCACTAGCACGTCAGAGGTATAAGCCAATACGTAACGGGCTACCAGGTATTGACTAAAAAGGACGTCGATGAGCGAACTCATCCTGACACCCTACTGAGCCTGTCAGTGACAATATCCGTGCAGTCCGGTCCGTTCGTCTATGAGCATCGCATGGCGGGCCTAGGGGGTTGGTAAAAGTCAGACCCCCAAAAGCGGTACAAGTCGTGTCGGAGTGTAGCCCAGAACACCCTGAGATACTACTAGAATACCTACCAGTAAATCTCCTTGCCTTGGCCAAGGACTTTGTGTAATGGCTCTCCTAGACACAGCACGACCTCACCCCCAATACCGGGAGAGACGAACCCCTGAAGATACGCTCACTGCCTCCATGTGGCTCGGGACTGTACCCAACTAAAACCTGTTTGCACGACTCCTTTGAGCCGTGGTAGGGTAGTAATCAAAGTACAGTGGGAACTCACACGAGACAAATGACGATCCCCAGGTCGATGAACTAACCTGCACACATGTCACCAGGGAACTGCCATCTGACGTCTGGTATATGACCAACTAGCATGTTCCCGGCGAGTCCTGTCCGGTGTACTCATAACCCAATGAGCACCTGTATACATCTTAGGTGATCCAACTGACACCAGTGGCTTGTGAGACCGGCCACCGCCCCTCGTCGGGGTCTCGACTGTATACACTAGTCTACTAATGGAGTATCGATGCCCGGTCTCGAAACTCCCACGACTAGGGACCTTTTAAGGATATGCTTGTAGACCCCCAGCTCCCACTTATATGATCGCCCTCATACTGCTGGTGGTCAAGCAAGAATCCTAGGGGCTCTATCAACATGTAATAGCGACGTGTCATGTCACCTAAAGCAGTACACGATGATAAAGGTAAACCAGATAGCATACTATCATCTCGAGCAAGACTGTCCTACTGGGATAGGTCCTCCCTCAATCATTACAATCACGTACCTGTGACCTAATAATTGACTCTGAGGGCACTATCTCCAACATCTTCAACTGGACTTAGCTCAATCATGGCCGTAAGTCCTCAAATTAAATTGACTGAGCAAGACTGCTCTCCTAAATCAATTTACACCCGGTTCAAGGGTACATCTCCGAACTCCTCTGACACCTATCGTTGTAATCCTTCAACGACGTTAGAGAGGTGACGGGTCCCGATAACCACACATCGATACGGACTGCGGGGTCCTTAAACTCGTGGACCGAAACGTCCTTAAACTAATATTCGTCCCAAAATGGGAATGTTGGACCGGAATGTCCTTAAACTAATGTTCGTCCCCAAATGGGAATGATGGACCACCATGTCCCTAAACTGGAGATGGACCCCTACGTCCCTAAACTAGAACATGGACCACCATGTCCCTAAACTGGAAATCGACCATAACGTCATTAAACTAAACAATAGAGCCAATTGCTCTCTTGTCGGATCCAAATGATCCCGTTAAGTTGATCTTAGTCTGTAGATTAGACTAACGTATCCTTAACAAAAGTTTAAGTTGATCTTAGCCTTAAATAGGGCTAACGTATCCTTAAACTAAAACACCAAACCCAAATCTAAGAAAATACGGATTTGGACTAATCCACGTCCTACGGGCGATGACATAAATTAGTCTCCGTATACAATCCACGGGCAACCACAAACAAAACAAACACCCACGACACGAAGTGACCCTCTAGAGAAGGAAGAAGTGGTTACCGCGATACAGTAGCGTAATTAACTGCAGGGGCTTGCGCCTGCATGGAAGAGCGTCCCCACAATTAAAAACCCCTTACCCTGAGGGGGAATCTGATGAAGTCTGCTACATCGGCCGCATCCGTCTAAACCTCCGATACACGGTGCCATAAATCAACTTGGCATTTTCGGAGAGGTGGACGGATAGAACCAAATAGCATCTGCCTCGAATCTCAGGCAAGACATTTATCGCGTCTCCGCCGCGTCATTCGGAGGGGAACATGTTCTATCTCAACTTAGGAATTTTTATCATCTCTATTAAAGATATAAGTCTTATTCTTCATTCCTATCTCTTATCTAAATCCCAATCACATACCCCTACGTGTGTGTATAAATCACCCTTACACTTAGAAATTCAAATCAAGCGATCATACTCTTGTCCGTTGTCTAAAGCACTTCTTAATAGGTGAATTTTTAGAATGAAGTTTGCTCACACATCCTTCATACAACCGTTAATACTTCTTGAGATACCAACAACCGATTACAAGATGTGTTTGCACATTAAAGCGTAATTCCTAGTCTTGTAACACCTAAGGCTTTAGCAGTGACTCCCAAACCAGTTGGTCTAAGGCACGATGAAGCACCCTCGCTAAATATTTTTCTGTTTTTGCAGCCTTAAGTAATTACAAAAAACCAGTGTTCATTTTTTTATTATCTCTTTATTCATACTTGTATTTTTCTATTTTCTTCGTACTAAGGACTTTAGACAAGAGCATTTCAAGGTTTCTTCTACTATTCCAAGTTTCAAGGTGCGTGTTTGTCAATTTGTAGGGTATATATTTTTAGAATCTAGACTTAAGCTTAGGAATTATTTTTCAAACTTATACTTTAATAAAAACATCAATACTCTTCCCTTTGTTTTAACTTAGCCCAAGAAGTGAACTCAAAATTTGCCTATTTCTAAATAAACTACAAAGACATATACTTTCTACCGTTAAATTTTAAGAAAGATTATTTTTAGGGTTTTTAATTTACTAAGTCTAAGATCTAGTTGTTCCTAACTAGTCAACCTTTTTGTTAAACTCAAGTCAATTAGGGCCAAAATTGAATACTTTAGTTTTTATAATTTTTAAAATTTTCAATTTTTATGGGTTTTGAAATAAGTATGCAAATGCAAAAATATACATATGAATGCGAAGGAAGAAGGCTTACCGAGCACACCCCAAACTTAAACTTGACAGTGTCCTCACTGTCATGCTACACCAACAGGGTCAAAGATGTCGGCACTCCCCTGTTTATTTATTTATAATTTTTTATTGTTAAAAGAAAAACAAAAAAATAAAATTATATATATATATATATATATATATATATATATATATATATATATACAACAAGGTCCTCCCCAAACTAAACAAGGCCTTACACAGACCAAAGGTTAGCACCAACCATTCAAAAATTCTATTGTGATAATGGTAGGGTTGGTGAAAGAATGGAGTGTAGAGAAGAGAAATGAGAAACACACGAGATCGTATGGGAAGAAGAGTGGAATATGGTCTCGGTGGAGTAGAAGAATGGTGGAAAAGAGAAAGAAGTGTAGTACGATCTTGAGGGTGTAAAACGAGTGAATAAATTAGCGCAATTTGTGATGAACGATGTGTTAAAAACGATTGTGCTAATCTACCAACTCGTCGAGAAATGGGGTCAAATCCCTCAAGATTCGCAAGAAAACATGGGTACGTCGAACTTGGTAAACCCTCCATTGAAAATGGAAACGCGACGGAGTCTTGCGTGGTTGAAGTGATAGGAAGGACGAAAGGGAGTGATTGGGGGATAGTCTTAATCTCACCTAAGTAATCTGTCTCGAACTTGAAGGATACCATCAATGGTTCGAAATGACTGTAAGCAACCGAGTCTGATGGTTCAACTAACTCATCTGAAAATGTAAAGGACTCAAACTCGGGCGGTGAGTCTTCAACATCGTCCGAAAAATTAAAACACTCATAATCGTTATCATCTGTGAGAACTGTTTCAGATTCAAAGAGAAATTTTTCAAGCTCACAGTCTTCAAGCGTGATCTTTTGCGTGGTCGGAATGATGGAAAGGAGGGAGGGTGATTTAGGAAGTATAACAGTTAAAGGTTCAGGAGGATGAATTGGAAAATCCGACACATCAAACAAAAATGGTTCAACCTCAATATTATCCTCAATACTCTCCTCAATACTATCCTCATAATTCTCTTAAAAATTTAGCTTATCCATGCTATTATCATCAAAATCAAGATGCATATGAGGTACGGGAGAAACAATTAATGACCCGGGATGATGAATTAGAGATAAAATTTCAGTCAAATTTACGGGTGCATCATCCAAAATATTCCCGGTGTCTATATCCTCAATCAAGTGAAAATTAATTTTTTCAGACACCTCATCAAAAGCATGGATTTTTATCAATTCAGGTTCTAGAGAGGAGGTATAAAGTTCAAAAGGATTCGGTGTGGTTTCACTCGAAAGGGGTTCCTCACAATCTGGCAAATCAAGCACTACAAAGTCGCACAACTCATTTTTATCCTTAACTTATGAATCATTTGGGACACTTGTTTGAAAACCGGAGTTGTGGAATTCAATTGGGTATGGATAGGTTTGATTTGGAAGGGCGTTTAACTCACTTTCTCCACTCAAATTCTCACTTTGTCCAACCGCCTCATGATACATTGGAATTTTTGGAGCTAGTTAGAAACTAGCTACCGGTTCATTAGGTTGTATAAAGGCAGCTATGGACGCATCCACATTCCTCATCATTCGGTTTGTTGCTGCAATGTATGCCTCCAACGACTGTTCTAGACTAGACATGGGTTGTGAAGGGGTTTCGGTAAAAGATTCAAAATTGTTTGGATACGTGAAACTCCCAAATGGCTGTGTAGAAGCACTGTCTAGTGAAGGTGGGAAAGTCGGGTAGGACTGGTAGGAGTTGGATGGTTGGATAGGAGTACGATCAACATTTGGATAAAAAGGTGAATGGACTTGTTGATCCCTAGAACTGGATGTGTGGAGAGGAGTGAAAGATCAGCTATGAGATTGTTCAATATGCTCAGCAATAGACATGGGTTTAGGAGTTACAACAGGACTCGAAAAAGTGGTATCAACATAAGAAGGTGGTGAAGGTTGAAATGGTTGATACAAAGTGGATTGCAAAGTCAAACTGTTTCTCCTAGACGCTTCTATTCGATCTTTCAAAGAAATTTTAGGCATGGAGGGGTCGTCCTTAAATCGACTAAAACAATTCGCGTAAGAGGAAAAGTTGGGTTCAGGGTACCAAAGTTCGGCAAGAGATTTGTGAGGTGGGGTACCCATGATGTCAGAAGGAGAAGAGAAAGAAGGTGGGTGTAAGTGGGGTGCAAAGATTTCTTAGCGACAAAATTTTGCAAGTTTTTATAAAAAGTTTTCCTTTTTTTTGTTTTTCTCTTTATTTGGAACTGTTTGCAAAAAAGATTTTTGATAAAGGGATTAGACAAAAATGCAATCAACCAGAAATGCACAATCAGGCCTAGATCTAGGGTCACCTAGGTCAGCTAGACAGCTCTTAACTGTTCCAAAGGGCTAGAAATAGGACCTCAAACCGCCTCTTCACCGCCAATTGTGGCTAGGTAAGTGCCAGGTGAGTGGGAGGCTCCCCACTACAAGTAGTGGTCCTAATTAAGTAACCACTCGTCTTAGACACACTTGCCTAAACACCGCAAAGTCAGGTTAGGATCAACGGCCGATGCCTATAACTAGTCCTCTGTCCTATTGAGCGCGATGTCCTTAGGGCTGAGTCTAGTATTTTTTAATTAAATATTAGTCAATGCATATGCCTTATGTGATTTCTGGGGTCCTGGGAAGGGTGATGAAATCCCCACCCAATCTGGATTGGTCTCAAGCCCCTTAGAGTCAAATTAAATATATGTAAAACAGTAACAACCATTATCAATCAAAAAAAATCTTTTTTTTTTATTTTAAGCGCGGCGCAAAGAATCCTGAACAAGATTTATTATTGGAAGGAGAAAGATTTTTAAGCGCAAAGAATCCTGCAGGAGATTTTTCAGAAGAGATATCAGAGATTTGTAGAGGAGGAGATCAGAAGACTTACAGAGTTGTTTTTTTTTTCAAGCCCTGAAACGACCAGGGCGCGGCGGTTCCGCGGCCAGAAGGGGGGTCGAGCGGCGGTTCCGCGGCCGGTTGGACGGTTCAACAGGATTTTTTTTTAACTAGATCGCCGCGGTTGACTTGTTGACTCGGTCCTCCAAATTTCTTCTGTTGTCTGTTGTGATATTCCTCTGTTTGTTCAGATTTGATATTTGCGGTTTTGATCTCTGGAGATTTCCAGATCCGAACTTGATTGTAGATCCTGCAAAATTCAAATAAAGATACCCTTAAAAAAATAACAAAATGATAAATTTTTATATTTTTTTGATTTTTCAGTTTTTATGATTTTTTAATTTTAGATTAACGCGAAATTGCAAAAAGAAAATAACACGCCATCCCCGGCAACGGCGCCATTTGATTTATCAAAAATATTTATAAACCGCAATCAAGAACGGCGTCGCTTGGTAGCTAGCCAGTGAGTACGGGTTGGTCCACAGGGATTTTATGAATTTCCTAATCGCTCTTACGAGTTAATTCCGATGGGTGTCAGATCTTATTGATTAAATCTAAAAACTAAATCTATCTAGATCTAAATCTTGCTAAGGTTAGGTTTAGGGTAGGTTTGGAAATGTAAATAAATCTCACCGCTTTCTATACCCAAATTAAGATCTATGAGGTGTTATGGTAATTATTAATAAAGAGGATTAGAACCATTCGGGAAGATGTTTCTTCCTCTAGGTTCTTGTCCTTCCTTTATCAATCCTTACCCTAACCTCCATGGAAAACACGCTCAACCGGGCATTTATACTACGGTATCACCGCTACCTCGTGGGATGGGATGCCGTAGGGAGCGGTGTGTGCATGTATGCATGGAGTCCTATTAAAAAAAGTGTGATAGGCAAGAAAGGGATGAGAGATTTCATCTCTCAAAAGCCTTCCCCAAAGCTAACCCTAACAAGCGAGGAGACTACTCGTTCATTAGGGAATTGAAGAACATTCTATCTATCTAACTAGGGCAAGGAATTAAAATCTATACTAGGGCAATTAAATAGAACTACTTACTTGATGGCTCTTTCCAAACATTTACACAAGACTTGTCAGATCTGAATATATGAAATGAAAAGAGCCATCGATGCTCTCCAAAAGAAATCTGAATTTTATTAGTGAAAGGAGGCATACCTCAAAAGAGGTATTTGGGTTTCTATTTATAGGACATAGAAAACCCTAGGGTTACAATTGACTCGCACATCTGCTATAACAAAAATACCCCCTAAGAAAAAGACCTAGTCAACGCTCGCAGCCTCTAGTAGAATTTTGCACCGCCACGGGCCCCGCACGGCCGCGGATCCGCGGCCAAAGCCCACGTTTGGCCGCGTTTCCGTGGCCATTTATGGGCTCATTTTTCCTGGGCTGATTCTGGCTGTTGTTGTCTTCTGTTTTCTTCACTTTTTTCTCAGGTTGGCTTCTAGGTTTCTTCCAGATCTCCACAGTAAATAATTGTAGTGGACTTTTACCATTGCTTCGTGACGAAGTCTTGAACCTTGCACTGCCTTGTACTTTGTGAACTGATCTTCGTGTAGGCTTTATCAAGATTCTCTGTTTGTTGGTTGAAGTCTCACTTTTGCATCGTCTTTTCATTGTTTTCACTGTTTTTGTTCTGAGAACCTGTAACCTGCAACTATGTAGCAGATATCGGTCAAAAGCACTTGTTTATTTGTAAAACGAATAAGAATGGGGAATATAATAATGCAATATTATGATATGAACAGGACTCTGATGTCCTTAAACTTTATAGACTATAACGTCTTTAAACTATGGACTGTGGGGTCCTTAAGCCCATGGACTATGATGTCCTTAACCTCGGACTATGGGGTCCTTAAGCCCATGGACTATGATGTCCTTAACCTCGGACCGTAATGTCCTTAAACTAACGATGGACCGTAATGTCCTTAAACTAATCGACCGCAATGTCCCTAAACTAAACAATAGAGCTTAAATGCTCTTTTGTTGGATCTAAACGATCCCGTTAAGTTGGTCTTAGTCTAAAATTAGACTAACGTATCCTTAACAAATGTTTAAGTTGATCTTAGTTTCAAATGAGACTAACGTATCCTTAAACCCAACCTAAACCCAAATCTAAGAAGATACGGATTTGGACTAATCCACGCCCTACGGGCGACAACATAAATTAGTCTCCGTATACAATCCACGGGAAACCAAAAACAAATAAAAACACACACGACACGAAGTGACCATCTGGAGAAGGAGAAAGTGGTTACCGCGATGCGGTAGCATAATTAACTGCATGAGCTTGCGCCTGCAGGGAAGAGCGTCCCCAAAATCAAAAACCCCTCAACGAGGGGGAATCTCATGAAGTCTGCTACATCGGCCACATCCGTTTAAACCTTCGATATATGGTGTCATAAATCAACTTGGAATCTTCGGAGAGGTGGACGGATAGCACCAATTAGCATCTGCCCTCGAAGTTCAGGCCCTAACGTCCCAACGTCCCGGTCGCGTCCTTTCGACGGGGAATAAATTCTGGTACGCCCCCGGTGGGACCTATTCTTCTTTCCACTCCACACTTCGTGTGTCGTGTTCGCGAACGAATCGCGGTTTTATGTGGTTGCCCCTGGATTCAAGGTACTAAGATTGGGTGTCTTTCTATGTGCAGAAAAGCTGAAGAACGATGTCTTTCAACTGCACAAACTACAACAACGGCAATAACTCTCACTCCGTTCCTGCTGGAGGAGTGACCTACGGGCCTCAAGCGGCCTCCGTTTTCAAAATGCCAGTGGAGCAGGTAACTCAGGCTACCACTGGGCTGTTCTTCGGGACCTTGCTCCCACCGATGAGCTTTAACACACCACTGCCATCGCAAGAAGCTCAGAAGAAGTCGGTCTTTGATCGGCTTACCACTACTGCGGCCCCTCTCAACGGGTCGCCCAAACCAAGCGCCTCAATTTTCAGTAGACTGGGCCAATGCTCCAACGGGCCCGTGAAGAAGCCCGCAATACCAGAAGGGGTTATCCCGAAAAGGATAGCCATTCCTGGTCCTGAATTCGTCAAAGAGGCTTCTCCTGCCAAAGGGTCGGTCTTCACAAGACTGGCCGTTACAACTCCCCATCCAAGCGAAGTCGCTAAGGCTGCTTCCCCCGCTCAAAAGTCTGCCTTCGACGGGCTGGCCATTCCCTCTCAACAGACGTTGGTCTTTAAGAGGCTTGCACTGGCAGTAACCCTTCACCAATATAGGGGGCATGATGAAGCCACCCTCATAGCTGAGACAATACCATCGGCTCGACATGCTCGACGTCGCCACTGGCGCCGAGTAAGGAAGGCTGGGGGCAATTCCCCTTCTGGATTGACTCCGCCAGCTCCAATGGTGGAAGTCGACGCTGCTGTTCTAACTGGGAACAGTTTTGAACCACTGAGGAAGGTCCGCAAGAACTCTCCGACTTCTGTGCTGAAAAGATCTCCTCCACCTATAAAGAATGCCACAAAGGCGAAGCTGGAGCAGCCCCCGCAACGGCTGTCCTCTAAAATTTACAAGGTCTGGCGTCAAGTCCAAGACTCGGTGATTGATCAAGATTACTCTCACCGACAGAAAAAGGTGAAAGTTCAGCGAGAAGACGACCATCTTGTCAAGCCACAGAAGACGACAGCTACTCGGGTGCCCACTGCAACGGCCCCCTCAACTTCGACCGCCCACAAGACGAAAAGGCAGGAGAAAATCCCTGCTTCTGCGACGAATCACAAGACCACTGAACCCAAACGCCCCAAGGCCGGGGGCATGGTGGTACACACCATCTATATGGCATCCGGGAAAGAGGATAGCCGTATCTCCACAGGTCATCGACCGCTTATGCGATCAGTGACTAAGGCTCGGGAGCAACAACAACAAAAGCTTCAAGAGATGCTAACAGCCATGGCCGCACTCACAGGACCGAAAGTAAGCCCAGAGACATCCTCAGAGCAACGTCATGAGTAGGAAACCGATGCTGAATTCCTTCGGAGAATGCTTGAGAAGAAGGACAAAGAGGCTGCGGAACAAGCGGCCAATATAAAACAAATAGCCCTTCTGTTCCAAGATATGGTGAGCATGATGATCCAGCCGGACCCTCCAGCCGAAGATCCTCCAATAATAATTGAAGACGATAGAGGAGAGACATCAAATCCTCTGCCAACCCTGTCAACGGCCAAAGAGGAAACCATCTCCAAAGCCACGCTCGATGATTATAGAGCTCAACAAATACGAGTTCATCTGGCGAATGAAGCGGCTGGGAAAATTGTTAAAACTGGACGACCCTATCCGGCTTGGTATGACCAAATAAAGTATCCGCCGGGATACACGATCCCAAAATTCCACGTATATAAGGGGACGGGAAATCCGCATCAGCACGTCGCTCAATTCAGAGCCTTGTGCGGCAACACCGGAGGTGACGATAAGCTACTGCTTCGCCAATTCGTTGGCAGCTTGTCGGAGACAGCATTCGAGTGGTATTCCGAACTCCCAAATGACTCTGTCAAGACATTTGAAGAGATGGAGTTGCTATTCACCCAGCGTTTCGCAAGCGCTAGCGAACGCACCCCAATCACGGCATTGATCAATGCTGGGGAGAAGCCGGGAGAAACTTGGGTCCAGTACGCGATACGGTAGTGGAATCTATGGTCGAAGTGCGAGCAGCGCATTGAATAAGCGCATGCGGTAGGCATGTTTGTGGGTACTCTTGATCCGCAGGAGACCATTTCAAAATTCATGATGTTTTTCAAGCCGACCACTTTTCAGGCCTTGATTGACAAACTGGCCCAAATGGATCATATAGGCCACAGGCCTTCCTCTTCGAAGCCGGTGCCGCGGAATGAAAAAGGAAAAGGGAAAGCAACTTTCGTCGCCAACGCTCAACAGAAGCCCAGTGGCCCAAAACTAACTGATCGCCTAGACGAGAGACGATGATTCTTCAATGAGAAAATGAAGCGCCTTTATTCGTTTCCCCAGGACAAAACGAGGAGATTGTTCGAGCTGGCGGTGTGCAACAGGCTCATCAACTTGCCGGATCCAAAACGCCCATTGCAACCCGGTGAGGCTAATAATCCCAATTATTGCTTCTATCACCAAGCGATAGGCCATCCAATCGAAGATTGCTTCGTCTTCAAGGGGTGGATTGAGAACCAATACCAACAGCGCAAATTCGCACTGTCCGAGAAGTGGAAAGTAAACCCGCCCTAGCCGCATGCTCTCAAAAAGGCGGACACAACGGGGGCATCATGATTTTTTATAGAAGAAACTCCATGGGAGGTCGTTCTTTCAGCCAAAACGAAAAGAATGCTGAAGGATCTCCAAACATGCCCGGTGATCAAATGGAAAAGTCCGCTGGAACCCGAAGTCATCGAGGAAATGTTGAAGCCACGCCCGACGCCAAGAATTGGTGGGGATGGTCAAAGCACCCATACCCAGCCGTCAAAGTCTTCGAAGAAGAAGAAAAAGACCAAAAAACCCGTGAAGCCTGGTGACAAGCGCACAGACCTGCAAAAATATATCGACGCACTGGAAGAATATAACCAGAAAGTGCGAACCCCGGTCACGCTTCAAGAGTTTCTCAATCACATCCTTGAAGACGGAGATAGCGACAACGATGAGATGGAAGACTCGTCGGATGAATCTGAAGACTATGTGGCAAGCTGCCATGTGATCTCTCACTCGTTAATAAATGGTGAAGAAGCTCCCGACGCAAAGAAATTGGGGGCAGATCCCGAATCGGAGCTCCTAAGACCGTTAGACGAGATGATTGATGCATTCCTCAACAAAGCTCTTCTGAAAAGCAAAGCTGATCGAGAGCGCGAGATGGCCATATTTGAAAAAGCCAGACGCCGGCGACTGTACGAAAGGGTTGAAACACTCCCACCAGATCAAAGTACATCCGCCGTAAATAAAAGCAGGGTCAAGACAAGGAAACGATTCGCTAGAGCCCTGTCAAAGGGAATGAAGTTGCATCTTTCAGAGGAAATTCTCCCGGCGATATACATCTGGATGAAGTGGACGTACATCCTAACTTCTGCTTATACCATCATAGGATTACACACCCTCCTGAAGAGTGCATGGCCTTTCAAAACTGGTGGCAGGGAAATGTTTCCCACCGACAACACGTTCAGCGGATGAAACGCAAAACTCGTCGGGAACAGAGAAGCACGACAGGGGAGCATAAAAGAACAGCCGGTGAATGTCACATGGTTAATTCCGGGGAATCATAAGTTCTCACTTTCGGGAGTGATTCCGATGAAGAAATAGCCCTTGGCCCTCTCTTCAAAGAATCCACCTCAGGAAAAGAGGAAGAACCGAAGAGCTGCGAGAACATTCAGCCGCGCAATCGCACATTACCTGAAAAGAATCTCAGACCCGTAAACAAGGGATCGAACAAAAAGGATAAGGGGAAAGAAAAGGTCCCTGAGGATATCGCCCTCGATGATCGGTTCGTCGAAGAGATGGCAGCCAAGGACCCACCTAAGCAAAACAAGGTGGATTACAATGTTCTGGCACACCTGAGGAAGATACCCTCGCTGCTCAGCATCCTCGATGCCCTTCTGCTATCTAAGAAGGCGAGAGATTCTTTGATCAAAGCAATACAAGTGCCCGAGCAGTTCCAAGCTTTCCTCGCCAAAGAAAAGATGAAGGACGAGCTGGAAGAAGTGCACACAGCCGATATCACCTTCAGCGATGAAGATCTCCTCCTCGGGACGTGCGAGCATAACCGTCCCCTTTATGTCTCTGGATACTGTCATGATATTAAGATAGGCAAGATCCTGGTTGACAATGGGTCCTCCGTCAATCTCCTCAATGTAAGAGTGTTGAAGGAAATCTGCAAGAGCGTTCAGCACCTCGCTCGTGATAAAATCACCATCTCCAGTTTTGACTCTCAGTCGTCGCGGACGCTCAGGTCTGTGATACTGACATTACGCTTTGGGATGCTCGTCATGGACATCAAATTTCACGTCATTGACGCCAAGACCTGCTACAACGCTTTGCTCGGCCGGCCTTGGTTACATGAGTATAACATCATTCCCTCTACACAGCATCAGTGTATGGAGTACTTCAAAGATGGGCTTGAATATACCGTGACAGGGGAATTGAACCCATTCTCCGTGAATGAAGTTCGAAAGTATGAAGATGCAAAGTACTTCTTACCAGATTTCGAGGACACGGAGAGATGCCATAAACCGGAGGACAAGCAAAAAGCTATCACTACCATTCCGGTCTTCGGGAGTGAGATCGAGGAGGAAGAAGAGATAGTCTATTCAGGGCCGCCCCAATGCAATAAGCCAAGACCGTCCACCCCTATGTTGATCTTCGGCAGTGACTCGGAAGATGAGGTCAATGCCGTATTTTCTGTTCGGCCATCGATACAAGCCTTCGCTGACAATGATCAGAGTTTGCAAATCACCATGGTTCCGCAAGAACATTACAAAGAGTTCGATTCACTTGATACCTACAGTGTGCAAGAACTGCAGACGTTCTACGTCCCTCCCGGGCGAAGAGATGAGAAGGCGATCCTCTTTTATCAATCCACGGAAACCAAAGTGGAGAAGGAAATCTGGCATGGTGCTGACTCTACACTTGACAGGCTCTAGCCCATCCGTCTGCCCAGATACTACACAGAAGGATTGAAGAGGCTGTTGAGGCACCAAGGCATACCCCTTAAGAAGACCGCTTGACAAGCTCAGTTCTACAACAGGATCTGGAATGTCCCCGGAACTCAGCGAAAATTGCCCAACGGGAGAATGGAAACGATCGGGCTTGGATATGTTCAATCCAAGAAACGAGAGCGATTCCGCGGCTGCTATATAATACATGACTTCGATGAAGAAGGAGATGCTCTGTGGGAAGATGCTATCCTTGAACCAAAATAAGGTCTCGCCATGAAAGTGCCATGTCCGTCGTTCGAAGAACAGATGGACAAGCTTATAAGGGAAGCGGGTCAAAAGGTTCGAGACGACCATAATTGCGAAATAGCCATCTACGAGAAAGCCAGAACGCAGCACCTCCTTCAGCAGGCTGCGGAAAATGACGAGGCTCTTTATCACCAGCCCATCATACAAAAGACCTGACGCAGAGGCAAAAATAAACCTAAGAACGGAAGAAGCGTTCGACAGCGACAAAGCGGGTCCAAGAAGCCATGCGATCGAGAATCGAGCAACTAGGATTCGTCTCTTATAAAGAAGATGGGTCGAGCATATTCTTTTTCCCAAGACAAGACAAGGAAGATACTCGATCTTGTCATAAAACATCAAATGATTACCCTTTCGGAGCCCAAGCACCCCGAGCAAGCAGGCGAGGTCTCTCACCCGGACTATTGCTCCTATCACCGAGCGATAGGATTTTTAGTTATATGTATGCCCTAGAGGCCATTACTGTACATTGGATGTATATTGTAGTGGATGCTGGGACATATATAGGGAGGACTTTCTTGCTCGACATGATAGTATGCTATCTGGTTGCTCTTTACCTTAACGTGTACACAGATTGTCTCTTTGTTACATGTTGGTAAAGCCCTTAGGATGTGTACTTGACTACCTGGACTATGATGCAGATCATACTAGTGGGGACATGGTAGTCCATAAGTACATCCTTCAAAGTCCCTAGTCGTGGGTGTATCGAGACGGGGCATCGATATACCAGAGTAGACTAGCGTATACCTTCTCGACCCATACAGATGGGCGATGGATGATCCCATATCCATTGGTGTTTGACATCAGAGATGATATACGGGTGCTCAGTAGAGACTGGGTACACTGGACGGACTCGCCGAGAACTCCCAGATGGTATTATACCTTACGTCAGATGGCAGTTCTCTGGTGACACTGGTACAGAGTAGTCTGTTGACCCGAGATCGTCAAAGAATCTTGTGTGGTTCCCACTGTGCTTTGATTTCCACCTTACCACGTCCAAGAGGGCGTGCAAAACGGTGGTTTTTGGGTACAGTCCCGAGTCACATGGAGGCAATGAGCGATAGGAGGGGATTCGTCTCTCCCGGTATAGGGGGTTGATGTTGCGCTGTGTTCGATTGGCTATAACAGGAAATCCCTGGCCAGGGTTGCTGAGATATACTGGTAAGTGTTAGCAGTAGTTTCTCGAGTTGTTATAGACCTTATATCGACACGACTTATCGAGCTATTGGGGTCTGACGTTTACCACCCCTAGGCGAGATATGCGACATATCAGACGATCAGACCGGACTGTACGGTAGTGTTACTGGTTGGATTCACTGGAGTGTGAGCGGGCTTGCTCGTCGATCTTCTGATCACTCAATACCCGGGTGGCCGTTACGTTTATCAGACCGCTTGCGGCTTGTGGGTGCTTGATATGATCATCATCTGCTGCCGGCGTATTGACGAGTCTTTAGAGTCCTACACAGAGGTTTCCTGGCTCAAGCGAAACGAAATAGGAGCGCATATGAGATATGTGCGGGACCGAGAATGATACCAGTATGTGATACTGTATTCGATTCTCGCGATTTGTGACATTGATCGGTTATATGCGATATAGCCGGGTTATCGGATCAAGTGTTGATTCGATCAGTTGTTACAGTTGATATTAGTCGGTTATATGCGATATGACCGGATCATTAAATCAAGTGTTGATTTAATGATTTAATGCATAATTATATATTTGATATATTACTTTGCATTAACTAGTATCGGTTCACTTAAGATGGATTTTCTCACTCGGATGTGCGCATTGTATATGCGATATACTTTTGTGCACTTGATTGTATCATGTTTGATGATACATGCTTATTTGGTTAAGTGTAAAGAATTAAACCTTGGTTAAGTATATGGTTAGGTTTTTATTTATTTATCCATTCATTTATCTATTTATTTTGGATTAATAAAGAGAGAAGAAAACAAAATGGTTGCTTTGATTCATGAAGTTTCTTGAAGCTTCATGCAACTTTGACGATTTTGTCTTCATCTTCTTGACCTAACCATTCACTAACCCTAGTCTATTCTCTACACCTAACTATGGTTGGAATTATGATAAGGATTCATTTTTCTTTTCAATTCTAATTAACTTATCATAATATTCTATCATATCTTCTTCTTCTTCTTCACTTGAAGAAAACCTCACTTCATCAATGGTGATTGATGAAAATGAGTGAGAAATCCAATTCTAAAGTCTACCCACTTCCTATTTATTCATCCTCTACCTCTTGCCAAGTAGTAGAGTGTGTTTCCTTCACAAGTTTTCTTAACTTGGTGAAGTTGGAGCTTGATCTAGCGATACCTCGACGTAGATCATCTTCGGCATCGTCGTCGATGACCTAGCCCGCTTTTTCTCCGATGAAGCCGACGCTAGAGCCCGGGATTTGATATGGACAGCGAGGAGACTTCATTGCAGAGCTAAGGAGGTGGAGAAACGGATCTACAAAGGTTGTATGTTCGTTTACTTCTAGTAGTTAAGAGTTAACTAGTTGCTTTGTCGCCTAAAAATCTAGCCAACGATCTTGTTAGGGTTTCTCGGCACCGTTAAAATTTCAAATTGGCATGGTTGATGCCTTGTGAGACCTCCTTGGTGTGCCTAGGAACCTTTCAATGGTATCAGAGCTACTAGGCATTGGATGTCGACCTATGGGGGGTTCTCACTGTGTGACAGTGTGGCGAAGCATAGGTTCTTACCCCCAGGGTGTCCCGAGACCGGAAGGTGTTGCGGCGGGTTGTAGTCCTCGCGAGGGGGCATGCGTAAAAAGTAGCGGCTGAGGGACCCGTTGGTGCCACGGCGACCCCATTGGATGGGGTGGTTGCCTGACCTACAGTGGTATCAGAGCCCAGCTAGAGCCTTAGGCGGTGCGTAGACGCAATTTGAAGCCCGAACGAACCCGAAACCCTAACACAAACATGCTCTCTGGACTTTTTCCAAAATCTGGAGTTTTTCGATATTAAAAATATGCAGAAAAATCAGCAGGGAATTGTAAGAATTACTGTGAAGCCCGTACCCATGAATCCACCAAAGTGCGGCGGAACCGCGGCAGAAGCCTGGCTTCTGCGGCGGTTCCGCGGCCAATTGATGACCTCAGCTTCCCATTTTTGCACAGTAATTCCTATTTTCTGGTGTTGGATTTTCTGGGAATTTTTAATATTTATTCAAGAGTTGAATTTTCTGGGTTGTTTTGGGGATTCGAATGTTCGATCGGATTATCAAATTTTGTCTATGTGTTTTTCCGGATAATTTTAGAATATGTTAAAAAGTTCGACCGGTTATAAATACCCAATTTTTCCCCTGTCGGGAAATTTCCAAGTGTTGGATTTTTCCGTAGTTTAACGACGTTCTAAGTAGTGCAAGTAACTCGATGGACCCTCTAGAAGACAACAAACCTTAACTCGATTATGTGACCGTCTTGAACTGCCCTTTGAACCCTCGGGTTTGGGGCAGTACGGCGTGCCACATGTGAGGCGTTGGATTGACCCTTCTACGGCTGGACCGTTGGTACTGAGGCACGAACTGAATGTTTTTAGACTTGTTTCATGTGTTGATCTGTATCGGGAAAACTTGGGTGTTCGATTGTTCGATCGGAAAGTTTGACATTTTCTATTTATCCGGAATGTGATACAATAATTGGAATTCACAATAAGTTATAAGATAACTAAATGAATGTTATAAACATAGCAGTTTAGTCTCACTTGATCGATTGCCACGGAATTTTGATGCGATCAAAAGTCCGTCGCAATCACGTAGCGTACGCGGATACTCGCCGATAAACTTAATAGACAGCCTCACTCCATAGCCCCGACCAAGTGACTGTAGGAGAACCCCGTCGCCGAAAGCATCCGTCCGGGTGCTCGCGGCAGCGGTGTTCCGCCTTGGTGCACTTCGTCGACGGTATCGGGGGTGCGGCCGTCTACTGAAGTTTGCGACGAGCATTCGATCAGGATGTCGGGAATTCTGTTGAATTGCCCGACTTGATATTGAAAAGAGTTTTCGATTTTGAGACTAAAATGCGGGGTTTATAATCGTTAGGCATGCGATGTCTAAGAAATTCATTTGGTCAGGCATGCGATGTCTGAGGTGGTTGCGGATTCCAACTGTTGTAGTTTTACACTTTCTTTTCTGTGACCGTAAGTGTAATATGTGATATCGCCGGTTTCGTTGCTATATGTCAACGACAATTGGGATGCGCATATTTACTTACGTTGATGACATGTGATGTTATGTGTTGCTGGATATGTTATATTGGATCGTCGTGTTTGAATAGCCGGGTTTTTTTTATGTGAGATGAGTGTTTTTTCATTTTCATTCATGTAAAAACTTGTATGTAATATTCTTTTATTGGGGCGCTTCCAGGTTGCGGAAGTTGTCACCGTTGTTGTATATTATTTACTTTTCTGCACTAGAATAGACCCAAGGAGGGGAGCACAAGTAACCGGGTTCTGGAGTCCAGTAGGAGACCAACTCGAGGAGTCGAGTCCGGGTCTCCTAACTCTAGAATTGGTAGGGTTGCTTGCCGCTCTCGTAGGGGTCTAGGGGTGTGGGTTTGGCTATTCATCACGACCGTGGAATCCGTGTTTTATACTGGCTCGTATTGAAAACACGGACGTCCTAGTATATCCAATATTTCATATGATTCTTCTACTGCGATATCTGTGATGTGATCATGTGATGTTCTGTGATAGATACAGTATATAGTATATATGATATATTATATAGGCGTTACTTATGTTTTACACCCGCGCTAGCCCTGCCCCGCTCTGCCGTTAGTTACCTAACCTAACGGTGCACGAGGGGACATCGAGGCGAATGCGGATGGCATAAGTGTACGTCGTATTTATCTGTGATGTTTAGGTACTCATATGATGGGACTTCATTAATGAGATTAATGAAATAAAAGAAACCTAAGATGTTGTAGAATCGAATTTCAAAATAAAACACGTAGCTACAGTTCTTGCTTTGCACAGAGGTATATGTGATATATCCTGCACCTTATTCGATGAGGAAAGGACCGAGATCCCTTCACCGGGAGTGACTCCTTTAGCAATAACTGGCAGATGCTACACACTCGGTTTGTCTTTTGATTGCTTTTAAGAGTTTTGCTTTGCACAGTGATATATATGATATATCCCGCACCTCATTCGACGAGGAAAGGATCGACGATCCCTTCACCGGGAGTGACTCCTTTAGCAAAACTAGAAAAGCCTCAAAAACACTCCATTTCAAAATTCATTCGATCCTACAACGATATCAAGTTCATTACGCAATAAGTTTTCAGAAAAACCTGTCGTAGCCCTCCGTCATTTCAGATAAGTACTAGTTAGTATTCGTGCTACGTTTGTTGACTATGTTAAGGCGTAGTGTGCGGTAGCTAATTAGTGCTTATCTGCATAAGCATATGATGTGATTGGATTAGGGTAGTCGTGCGACTTTGTTGACTATGTTAAGGGTCGTGCGGGTGGGTTTAATTCAATCGGGAAATGACGGGTTGAACTTGACTAACACTTATGATTTGTTGACTATGTTAAGGTCATATAGCTGCTAGGGGCAAAATATTATCGGGAATTTCAAGTGTTGAAATTTGCAATGAGATTGCATACCTTCTATGAGATAGTTGGATCCCGATACCCGCTGCGAGTAATTGTTACTCTTGGGAGAGTTTTGCACATTACAATTAGCCGATCAAGTAGGTGTCTAGAAAGGTGTCAACGGGGTTACGCCTATGGGAAAACGAGGTTTACATTAATTAGGTTTGTGCGAAAGCACGGGGGACCTCCCTCAAAGTACCGACACTGGCCTGGCTGAAAGATTGGCGAACTTGTAGTGTGTAATTAATGCTAGTCTTTCCTTTTAGGGTTTGAAGGAAAATTTGATAAAAAGCAGTGGGAGCCATCCTGATTAGATAAAATAATAACCAATCTATTCTTGCAAGAGCGCATGCTGAGTGCTTTCTTCTCTCTCTCTCCAGGTAGCGACCATATCACGCCTTAATCAAGATAATAAAACGGATTATTGACCGAACCCGCTTGTTATACTGAGCTGGGAACGTTGGTCCCGCTCCAGCTTATAATTGTTATAAGACAGAGCAGGAAATTGGGGAATACCAGATTTCCCGTGCCGCCCAAACGAAGAGAGTGCATGCTGATGCATCATCTTCGGGTGTGTTCATTATACAGAACTGTTTCTCAGTATCCTCCGCATCCTGGGTATATGATACCGGATCAGGATCCCAGATATGTAATCTGTTACATAGGGCTACAAAAGGGTAGAAAACTGAAAACGGGTGATAAGTTTCATGAGGCAGAAAACGGGGTAAGAGTTGCAGCCAAGTCTGTCGGTCACTGTCACCCTGTATTGTAATACATTGATTCTGAACAAATGTTATTAGATACCGAACCTGATATACAAAATCATATCAGTCTCTTTATTAGTAAAGAAATGGTAAAATTTTGTATTGTTGGATAATGTTTTGAACATTTCCTATATCAAAAGTTGATCGGTTCAGGCACGTTATCTAAAAGCATTGACGTTCTAAATCAAACCACAGTTCTTAGTATACAGAACACACACAAGAGGAAGAGTTCAGATCTGAACGAATCCTTCTTGAGGCATTGTAGACTAGGTCATATCAATGCGACCCGACTAGCTGAAGTTACATTTAGATGCATATTTAAAGCAGTTTGAATTTACATCTTGTGAAACTCGCCAGTCATGTCACAAAGATAAGATGACCATAGCTCCGTTTACTGGAAACAGAGAAAGAGTTAAGTAAACTCTTGGGACTGATACATGATGATGTATGTAAGGTCTCCTGTCTACATATGCCAGGACTGATTCTTTATACTTCATTATATTCTCTGATAATCTCTCAAGATTCAGTCATATGTTCCTGTTGAAACATGAGTCCGAACCTTTTGAGATATTCACAGAATATAAGTTAGAAGCAGAGAACCAAAATACGGGTATAAGTATTATGTCCTTTGATGTGATCAAGGAGGAGAATACTTGAGCATGGAAATCCTGGACTATTCTAAAGGAGAATGAGATTCTCTCTTAGCATTACTCCTCCGAATACACCATTGCACGATGGTATGTCGGGGTGGAGCAGATACACCCTATTTGATATGGTGTGCTCTATGATGAGTACTACTGAGTTACCTTTTTCCTTAGGGGGTTATGCACTTGAGAAGTTGCATACCTATTGAATAGGGTTCCAATCAAATCAGTTGCCTACCGCTTCATATGTGATATGGAATGGGAAGAGCCCATGTCTTAAGTTAGTTAAGATTTGGGGTTGTCCGGCCTATGTCTAAAATCATAATCCGGACAAGCTCGAGGTAAAGTCTGTAATGTAGAACTGGAAAGGTTCCAGCTATACAAACTGCAGCTGATGATTTGATAGAACCAAAGGATTCAATAGATTCCAACGAACCTCAGCCTCTCCGCCGATCTAGTAGGGTTCCTCACCCACCTGAGAGATACTTCGGTTTCTCTATGACAGTGGGAGCGAGGATTGCATCATGAGATGATGACCCAACTAGTTTCGAGCTGGCCATCAGGAGTGTGACTCTGTAAGAATGGCTGGATGCTTATCGATCTGAAATGGAATCCTTATACACCAACAAAGTATGGACTTTGTTGCTATATCTGAAGGGTTAAATCCCCATCAGCAGCAAGTATATCTTGAGAAGATTACTTGGTGTAGATGGAAAAGTTGAGACTTTCAAAGCTAGACTTGTTAAAAGTTTGCATCATTGACCAGGTGTGGATAATGATGAAACCTTTTCAAGCAGCTATGCTTAAGTCCATCCAGATCCTACTTGTCACGGCTACATACCATGACTACGATATCTGGTGGTTGGGTGTTATGACTGCTTTTCTAAATGATGGTTTAGAAGAGTGCGTCTATAAGTACACAGCCAGAGGGCTTCGTAGACAGTGGGAGCAGCGGAAACGTGTGCAAGATGCTTTATAAGCTTAAAGCAGGCATCGCGGAGTTGGAACATCTGTTTTGATGGATTAGTCAAAGAGTTTGGCATCATCAAAATGGTAGATGAACCTTATATAAACAAAAAGGTAGTAGGGAGTATGGTGGTGATCCTCGTAGAGTACGTGGATGACATACTCTTGATAAGAAAGGAGTTTCTTATGCTACGCTCGATCAATCTCCGTTTATCACAAAGATTCTCCGTATAGGATCAAAATGATACCTCCTAAATCCTGAGTTTTAGATCTATGAGATAGATTTAATTGGATGTTAGGATTCTCACTAGTTGTAGTGAGATGATATCAAACGATTCTGGGGAAAATCACTGGAAGAGTTCCAGGGTGATAAAGACGACTGAGTGTCAGTCACAGGCATTGTCTTTACCCTCAGTAAAGGGACGGTATGTTGGAAGAGTTCCAAGCTAGATACCGTGATATACTAGACGATAAAGGCAGGATACATCGCTACTTAAGATGCTACCAAAGAGGCTGTTTGGGTGTATATTGGTTCATGAGATGAACTATGTTCCTTCCATTGTGTGACAATGGAGTTGTGGCTTATGCCAAGGAACGAAGGTCCCATCAGTGATCCAGACATATTCTAAGGCAGTATCACTTGATCATGGAGATGGTTGATCTCTAAGGGATCGAGGTTAGGAGAGTAGACTCAGAGGACAACACGGCGGATCCACTCACGAAGGCCTATTCCCAGACAGAGACTTTTATGGGATGGTTGAGTATGAGATACTACAACCACTGCTACAGATGGCCCTAGTGCAAGTGGGAGATTATTAGTTATATGTATGCCCTAGAGGCCATTACTGTACATTGGATGTATATTGTAGTGGATGCTGGGACATATATAGGGAGGACTTTCTTGCTCGACATGATAGTATGCTATCTGGTTGCTCTTTACCTTAACGTGTACACAGATTTTCTCTTTGTTACATGTTGGTAAAGCCCTTAGGATGTGTACTTGACTACCTGGACTATGATGCGGATCATATTAGTGGGGACATGGTAGTCCATAAGTACATCCTTCAAAGTCCCTAGTCGTGGGTGTATCGAGACGGGGCATCGATATACCAGAGTAGACTAGCGTATACCTTCTCGACCCATACAGATGGGCGATGGATGATCCCATATCCATTGGTGTTTGACATCAGAGATGATATACGGGTGCTCAGTAGAGACTGGGTACACTGGACGGACTCGCCGAGAACTCCCAGATGGTATTATACCTTACGTCAGATGGCAGTTCTCTGGTGACACCGGTACAGAGTAGTCTGTTGACCCGAGATCGTCATAGAGTCTTGTGTGGTTCCCACTGTGCTTTGATTTACACCTTACCACGTCCAAGAGGGCGTGCAAAACGGTGGTTTTTGGGTACAGTCCCGAGTCACATGGAGGCAATGAGCGATAGGAGGGGATTCGTCTCTCCCGGTATAGGGGGTTGATGTTGCGCTGTGTTCGATTGGCTATAACAGGAAATCCATAGCCAGGGTTGCTGAGATATACTGGTAAGTGTTACCAGTAGTTTCTCGAGTTGTTATAGACCTCATATCGACACGACTTATCGAGCTATTGGGGTCTGACGTTTACCACCCCTAGGCGAGATATGCGACATATCAGACGATCAGACCGGACTGTACGGTAGTGTTACTGGTTGGATTCACTGGAGTGTGAGCGGGCTTGCTCGTCGATCTTCTGATCACTCAATACCCGGGTGGCTGTTACGTTTAGCAGACCGCTTGCGGCTTGTGGGTGCTTGATATGATCATCATCTGCTGCCGGCGTATTGACGAGTCTTTAGAGTCCTACACAGAGGTTTCCTGGCTCAAGAGAAACGAAATAGGAGCGCATATGAGATATGTGCGGGACCGAGAATGATACCAGTATGTGATACTGTATTCTATTCTCGCGATTTGTGACATTGATCGGTTATATGCGATATAGCCGGGTTATCGGATCAAGTGTTGATTCGATCAGTTGTTACTGTTGATATTAGTCGGTTATATGCGATATGACCGGATCATTAAATCAAGTGTTGATTTAATGATTTAATGCATAATTATATATTTGATATATTACTTTGCATTAACTAGTATCGGTTCACTTAAGATGGATTTTCTCACTCGGATGTGCGCATTGTATATGCGATATACTTTTGTGCACTTGATTGTATCATGTTTGATGATACATGCTTATTTGGTTAAGTGTAAAGAATTAAACCTTGGTTAAGTATATGGTTAGGTTTTTATTTATTTATCCATTCATTTATCTATTTATTTTGGATTAATAAAGAGAGAAGAAAACAAAATGGTTGCTTTGATTCATGAAGTTTCTTGAAGCTTCATGCAACTTTGACGATTTTGTCTTCATCTTCTTGACCTAACCATTCACTAACCCTAGTCTATTCTCTACACCTAACTATGGTTGGAATTATGATAAGGATTCATTTTTATTTTCAATTCTAATTAACTTATCATAATATTCTATCATATCTTCTTCTTCTTCTTCACTTGAAGAAAACCTCACTTCATCAATGGTGATTGATGAAAATGAGTGAGAAATCCAATTCTAAAGTCTACCCACTTCCTATTTCTTCATCCTCTACCTCTTGCCAAGTAGTAGAGTGTGTTTCCTTCACAAGTTTTCTTAACTTGGTGAAGTTGGAGCTTGATCTAGCGATGCCTTGACGTAGATCATCTTTGGCATCGTCGTCGATGACCTAGCCCGCTTTTTCTCCGATGAAGCCGACGCTAGAGCCCGGGATTTGATATGGACAGCGAGAAGACTTCATTGCGGAGCTAAGGAGGTGGAGAAACGGATCTACAAAGGTTGTATGTTCGTTTACTTCTAGTAGTTAAGAGTTAACTAGTTGCTTTGTCGCCTAAAAATCTAGCCAACGATCTTGTTAGGGTTTCTCGGCACCGTTAAAATTTCAAATTGGCATGGTTGATGCCTTGTGAGACCTCCTTGGTGTGCCTAGGAACCTTTCAAGGATATCCTCTCGAAGACTGCTTCACATTCAAAGACTGGGTAGAAGACCAGTATTAGCAAGGCAGGTTCGCTTTATCCAGCAGTTGGAGGGTAACCCCGCCGCAAAAGCATGAACCGAAAGCCATGAGAGTAGAGCCGGATCAACATCGGTCTTGGAAGCGATCTTGCACCTGTCACGTGATAACGATGCCGGGAGAAGGAGTATGCGAAGATATGGCTGATCTCCCCTAGTGCTTCGAAAAAGATGATGACGAGGTGATCTCAGAGTTTCCACCGGCACCAAAAGAGCTGGAAGATGGAATATATACTACTGCAGATAACCTCAAGAAAATTGACTTGGGGACGGCAAGTGACACACGGCCGACGTTCGTCAGTGAGCTGTTGTCTGAAGAAAGGGTGGCTATGCTGAAAGACGTGCTCATGCAGTATAAAGATTGCTTCGCATAGAACTATTCCGAGATGTCGGGACTAGATCTAGAGATTGTTGTGCACAAATTGGCGATATCTCCGGACATCAATCCAGTCAAACAAGCACCGAGAAGAATGAGGCTCGAACTTGAGATGAGCATCAACGCTGAGGTCAAGAAGCTAATCGACTCTGGATTCATCCATGAAGTTCAGTATCCTGACTGGATGGCCAATATCGTCCCAGTGATGAAGAAAAATGGGACGGTTTGCATATGCGTGGACTTTCGGGATCTCAACAAAGCTTGCTCGAAGGACGACTTTCCAGTACCGGTCACTGAACTGATGATAGATAATACGTCCACCCACGAAGTCATCTTCTTCATCGACGGCTCATCAAGATACAATCAGATAAAGATGCACCCCGAGGACCAGAAGCATACCACTTTCCGGACCCCTTTGGGCATATTCTGTTACAAGGTGATGCCCTTCGGTCTAAAGAACGCCGGTGCCACCTATCAGAGGGCCATGACGAAGATTTTCGATGACCTCATACATGAACTCGTCGAATGCTATATCGACGAACTCGTAGTTAAAAGCAAATCATACGAGGAACATTTAGTGCATCTGAAGATCGTGTTCCAACATATTCAGAAATACAACTTGAAGATGAACCGTCTCAAATGTGCGTTTGGAGTTTCCTCGGGCAATTTCCTAGGATTCATCGTACGGCACCGAGGCATCGAGATAGACCCGTCGAAGATCAAGGCGATTATGGAAATGCCTCCGCCAAGAACTCTCAAGCAACCGCGGTCTCTCCAAGGAAAGCTCGCGTATATCCGGCGATTTATAGCCAATCTCTCCGGCAAGTGCCGTCTTTACAGTCACCTAATGAAGAAGGGAACTTCGTTCGTCTGGGATCGCAAATGCCAAAGCGCACTGGACGAAATCAAGCAATACCTGCAGAATCCTCCGGTGCTAACCGCTCCGGTTAAGAGAAAGCCTCTCATTCTGTATACAACCGCCCTTGAGGGTTCTCTAGGCGCACTATGGGCACAGGAGAATGACCAAGGGAAGGAGAGAGCACTCTACTATTTGAGTCGAGTTCTCCTGGGGGCAGAAAGCAATTACTCCTCCATCGAAAAACACTGCCTGGCGTTGATCTTCTCAATAACGAAGCTCAGACACTACGCGTTGGCACATGAGGTTCATCTCATATCAAAGGTGGATCCTCTCAAATACTTGATGTCAAAAGCCATACTAACAGAACGGCTCGCTAAGTGGGCCCTACTCTTAATGGAATTCTCGGTGACATATCGTCCTCTCAAGGCAGTGAAAGGCCATGCCATCGCCGACTTCCTCGCTGAGCATCCCATACCTGTCGACTCTCCCTTGAACTGCGAATTTCCAGACGAGCACGTGTTTGACACGATCGACGGGGAGAGAAGAGAGAATGATACCCAGTGGGAACTCTACTTCGATGGAGCATCTTCCATGAAGAAGCGCAAACAAAGCATCCCCATAATCAAATCAGGGGTATGCCTCATCTTCGTGACCCCACAAGGAGGGATAATGCGCTTTGCTTTCAGAGCTATGGACAAACAATGAAGCCGAATATGAAGCTTTGATAGCAGGTCTCGAGATCGCTGTCGACATGGGAATTGAAAACCTCCTCATATATGGAGACTCCCAGCTGGTCGTTAGTCAAGCGAATGGTAACTATCAGACGTGCAAACTGAAGGTGTTTCTACAGCACCACTACAAGTGTTTGGTAGCATCATACATGCCATATTAAAAATTATAGGGTTCTAGAGAAACTATCCTAAGGATCATACTAGAAAAGCTAGGGTAACACTAAACTTTAACACAATCCACAAGTAGTAAAAGCTAGGTTTAGAGAATACAACCTTTGTAGCTCCCTACGCTAGACTCCTTGGCTACTTGAGTTTTGAAAGAAGCTCGCTTGAGATCCTCCAAGTCCATGACGATCCACTCGGAGTCCTCTTTGTCCAAGCTCAAGGCTCCACTTGATCAAGAAAAGAAGTAGAAGCCAACACTCTAAACTAATGGGCAAGAGTAGTGTAGAATGGTGATGTGATTTGTTTTCTCACTTCAAAACCCTAACTTGATCACTCTTTTGCTTACTAATGAAAGCTAGAGAGCAAGAGAGAGGAGGAAGAAGATGATGGCAAATAAGAGATCAAGAGATAATGATACAGATGAGATAAAAATGAGAATAGAAAATATATATATATTTTCTTCTTCTCATCTTTAACCCAAGTTAATAAATATCTAGATATTTATCTTTGGATCAAAAATGGCCATGGAAAATAACTCATGGTTAACACAAAGGTTAGTGGGGGGAATAAAATAATCAACCATGAGTAATTATCCAATTCCATTTATCTCAAAAATAAATATCAATAAATTTACTAGCAAGTGAGTCTTATATTGCCACCATCCAATATATCAACAACTATGATAGAATTGTGTATGCATGTATGTGTGCATGCACATCTATATGTGCATCAATAAGAATAAATGCATACATGCATACATACAACAAAAGACAAGAAGGGTTTAAAGTGAAAAAGCTAATGGTCAATGATAAATCAACACTTGATTTAGCAAACCGGTCATATCACATACGACCCGACCAATAGCGAACCGCCCGATTAATATACGGTATCACATACTCGTATTTAATCGGGTCCCCACGCATATCTCATATGTGCACCACATCATTTCGCCTGGACTAGGTAACACCATTGTGGGACTCTAAGACTCGTCAATACGCCGGCAGTGGGTGATGATCATATCAAGCACCCCCAAGCCGCAAGAGGTCAGCTAAACGTAACGGCCACCCGGGTATTGAGCGATCAGAAGAAAACAAGCGAACCTGTCACAACTCCCGTCGAACCAACCAGCAACACTACCGTACAGTCCGGTCTCTTCGTCAGATATGCTGCATATCGAGTCTAGGGATGGTAACGTCGACCCCAATAACTCAATAAGTCGTGCTGATGAATGGTCTATAAGAAATCGAGAAACTACTGATAACACTTATCAGTAAATCCCAACAGCCCTGGCCAGGGACTTACTGATATAGCCAATCGTGCACAGCATAGCATCAACTCCCAATACCGGGATAGACAAAACCCCTCCTATCGCTCATCGTCTTCGTGTGTCTCGGGACTGTACCCAAAAGCCACCTGTTTGCACGACTCAGTAGAGCCGTGGTAGGGTGGTAATAAAAGTACAGTGAGAGAACACACAAGACCCTATGACGTTCTCGGGTCTACAGACTAAGCTGTACCAGTGTCACCTGAGAACTGCTATCCGACGATAGATATAATACCATATAGGAGTTCTCGGCGAGTTCGTCCAGTGTACCCAGTCACCACTGAGCACCCGTATATGATCTCGATGTCAAACATCAATGGATGTGGGAACATTCATCGCCCATCATATGGGTCTAGTATCATATACGCTAGTCTACTCTGGTATATCGATGCCCCATCTCGATACACCTACGAATAGGGACATTTCAGGATATACTTATAAACTGCAGACGTCCCACTAGTATGATCTCCATCATAATCACAGTAGTCAACCAAATATCCCCAGGGCTTTATCAACATGTGTAAATGAATAAAAGCATGATCAAGTCAACATGTCAGATAAAGAAGAACCAGATAGCATACTATCATGTCGAGCAAGAATGTACACTAAATATATATATATATATATATATATATATATATATATATATATATATATAAATACATCCACTATCATATAATGGCCTCTAGGGCTTACATATATCCAACACAAACCGGAGTTGGTAAAGTACGGCGAAAGGGTACAACAATTGCTAGCTCAAATCCCTGCCTATGCCCTGGAAAGCATACCACGCGCGGAAAATAGCAAAACGGATGCATTAGCCAAGCTCGCTAAAGAATTGGCCGACGAGAACCTCGATGACGTGAGGATCGTTGTGCAAAGCCGTCGGGTCCTTGCACTGGCAGAAATATCTCTGGAATCTTCCGGTGAAAAGGGAGCGACCGAGCAAACGACCCTATAAATAAAAGACCAGGAAAAGGCTATGGATTGGAGAGAAGTCTTTATAGACGACTTCAAATCCCGTCGAACGCCTGAAGATGCGTCCTCAAGACATCAGCTTATGAAACGAGCTCTATCTTTTGCTTTCGTCAATGATACTCTTGTTAGTGTATATGCCCTAGAGGCCATTACTGTATCATACTAGTTTGTATATTACTTAATGGAAGATTGGGATATTCACCTTGTATAGACAATCTTGCTCAATATAGTAGTATGCTGCTTGGTTTGTTTCTACTTTAATGTGTATATGTGTTTATTTTAGTATATCACCTATACACATTAGTGGAGCCCTTAGGATCTTTTCTTGATTACGAGCGTTGTGATGGCAGTCACACTAGTGGGGGCTGGGTAATCTATAAGCACATCCTTATGCAGGTCCCTAGTCGTAGGACTATCGAGACAGGGCATCGATACTCTGGAGTAGACTAGCGTATGCGCTTCTCATCCCAGTGTGGGAGACGGTCTGTCCCACAGCCGTCAGTACGTCGTACTTGAGATAGTATGCGGGTGCTCGTTAGGTTACGAGTACACTGGACATGACTCGTCGGGAACTGTTGGTTGGTACTATACCTATCGTCAGTTATCAGTTCCCAGGTGACATGAGTACAGCTTAGTCCGCTGACTTGACACTGTCACTTCGCCTCGAGTGTGTTCCCACTGTACTTTGATTACTACCCTACCACGGCTCAAAGGAGTCGTGCAAACAGGTAGTAGTTGGGTGCAGTCCCGAAGCACTTGAAGGCGGTGACGGTTAGACAGGATTCGTCTCTCCCGGTATTGGGGGTTGACATCGCGCTGTGTCTAGGAGAGCCATTACACAAGTAGTCCCTGTCCAGGGCAAGCGAGATATACTGGTAGGTTTCCAGTGTTATCTCAAGGTGTTCTGGGCTACACTCTGACATGACTTGTACCTCTATTAGGGGACTGACGTTTACCGCCCCCTAGGCCCGCCATGCGATGTTATCAGACGAACAGACCGGACTGTACGGAGATTGTCATATTCAAACTCAGTAAGAGTTCAGATGGGTTTCACCTCGTCAGTCTTCTTGTCGGCATCTACCTGGGGACCGTTACGCACAGCTAGTGCCGCTTGCGGTCTGTGGTTAAACCTACTGCCAGCGTAGTGTCGAGTCTTTAGAGTCCCACACAGAAAGCTATTCGCCTTTAGGCAAAAGAGTAGAGGTCGCATGGTTTTGCGACAGGTCGCATGGTTTTGCGACAGGGTTCGGTCATATCCGTGCACTTGTGCACGTTTGGTGTCCGGACAGTTAACACTAGCGGGCTTTGGTTTAAGCCAGATCCTAGTGTACGTTTTAGGATTGGTTTTATCTCGTTTGTATTCATGTTCCTAGGAACGCGGATGCGGGTGTGTATGCACAGTTGACAGAGAGACAGAGGCAGGGGATTCTCATTGGGGTTGTTGACTGTTGACTGTTCACTGTTGACCATTAACTTTTGCTAAACCCTAATGAGAATAAGAAATATGATTAATGATAATATTAATTAAGTGTTATTGTGTCATGGTTGAGATGAGGGGTTAACTTTGTTGACCTGTTGACTTTGTTGGACTAGTTGACCATCATCATTACAATGGCTATCATTTCATGGCAAAGACTTTTGCTTGGTTGTTTGTTTTTGCAAAATGAGTGCATGAAATGATATGGCCATTTTGACTTGAACCATCACATAATACTCAATTACTATTATGAGTAATCATGGTTTTTGATTATGAGAGCTTGGATGGCAAAAGACTTTCTCATTCTCTCATTTTGCTTTCTCTCTCTTGCTTGAGCTCTCCCTCTTGCTCTTCCTCTTGCTCTCTCTAGCTCAAGGCAACTCCCTCTCATGAGTTGAGAAACATTGCCTTAGAGATAAAAGAAAACCCAAATAACTTCTCTACTCATCCTAGTTCATAAGGTTTAGCAAACCAAGTGTTCTAGTTTCTTCAAGTTCGAAGAAGAAGCCAAAGGTACAGGCTTTCAGGTGGATCCATCTTCGGCGCAAGTAGACGACGAGGTGAGGCCGATCCGTACACCGTAAAGAGTTGAAGACGAAGGAGTTCAAGAAAGGTATAACCCCCTAACCGAGTAGGTAAAACTCCTAGTTAGGTTGTTAGGTAGTTGTTTAACAAAGATCCGTATTATGAGTCCATGTTACCACCTCTTGAAAAATCGTTTTTCACCCTTTCCGCAAGCCCGTAAGTACCGGGAGAGGTAACGTGGACTTACAGTGGTATCAGAGCCAAGTTAAACACTATCTAATATGTTAGCAAAGTAACTAGAAGTTCGATCGGAGAAAAAGTCGCGAAACGAACCCGAAAAGTCAATTTTCTGTCGATTCTGTATTCTGTTCAAAAATTAATAAATCTTGCACCAAAAATCGACTCAGGCTTTCTAAAAGACACCCAAGAAATTTGGTCCACTGGCTCGGTCAAAGCGCCGCGGAACCGCGGCGGGAGCATGCTCCCGCCGTGGATCCACGGCCGAGTTGACTCGGCCGTGGCACAAATTTCCTGCAGTGTGGTTCTGGGGTTGTTTTGGGATTTTTGAAATATGTTTTTTCTTCCCAGATTTTACAGAAAAGAAAATTTGCTTATGGGGTCTAAAAATCCGTATTTTGATCGAACTTCTAAAGACTTATGCTGTCCAATATATATCTGTGATGTGTTATATGTATTGAACGTCCGCTAATCGCTATACGTTGATTAGTGGGGGTTATACATATCTGTGATCTGTAATGTTGATGGTATGTGTATATGAATTCATTGGATTGTCGCGGATGAATAGCCTGGGGTTGTGAGATGAGAGTTTTTCCTTTTATCTTTCAATTCATGTAAATTTGTAATTGATGTAATATTATTTTTGTCCGCACAACCGGGGTGAGGTTGTAGCCGTCATTGTATAATTTCTTTTACTGTTTTTGCTCCTAGGATAGACCTAAGGTGGGGTGCACAAACTACCGGGTATCTCGAAGTGCCGAGTGGCCTACTCACGTCGTTGAGGGAGGTTGCTCCGCTTCGGATATTTGGCGGATAGTTTGCTGCACCCGTAGGGGTCTAGGGCGGGGTATTGGCTATTCATCGCGACCGTGTAATCCGCTTTTCGTTACAGGCTCGTACGAATTGCGGATTCCTAGTATATTCAATGTGTTCATCTGTGATCTGAAATGGCTATCATTGCGATATATCTATATATGATATTATTTAGGCGTTGCTTATGTTTTGCATCCGCGCTAGTCCAGCCCCCGCTCTGTTGTTAGTTAAGTAACCTAACGGGTAATGATGGGGCCCCGTGGCGAATGCGGATGGCATAAGCGTACGTTATATTTTGGTTGTTTTCTGCAATGGTAGGATTAAATGATGGGACGCATTGGAATTAATTCAAGAAAAAATAAACCAAGTAAAAGTCGTTGGAACACTTTCAAAACCACTCGGTTTCTTTTCAAAAATAACTTTTAAACGTGGAGCTTAAGCCACTCCTTTTTAAAAGCTATCTCGTTCCTTCGATTATATCAAGTTCACTACGTTCACGGTTTCGCCAAAACCATTCGTAGCCCTCCATCGTTTCACATGAATGGTCAATAAGTATTCAAGCTATGTATGTTGGCCAAAGTCAAGGCATAGTGATTGGTAGCTATTGGGTATTCATGTGCAGCATAGATAGATGTGTTGGTTTGGGGCAGTCGTTCTACCATTTTGGCCAAAGTCAAGGGTATGTGCGGGTGGGCTCAAATTAACATGGAGAATGACGGGTAGAACTTGACATGTGACTTATGATATTTTGGCCAAAATCAAGGTCATAAGAGCATGGGGCAAAAATCCATATCGGGAGTTTCAAAAGAACTGAAACTTGCTAGCACTGCATACCATTTGGAGTGTGATGATTCTGGTAGGATTCCTTCAGTTTTGTCACGCGATGATATTTGGATCCTGATCCTACTGTGAGTATATGCTACTCCTCGGGAAATTTCTCACTTAACGATCAATGCTATAAACCAAGTAGGTGTCTAGAAAGGTGTTAGCGGGGCTACGCCCCCAGGGAAAAAAGGTTATTTAATTAAGGAACTTCGCGAAAGTATTGGAAAACCTCCCTCGAAGTACCGACACCAGCCTGGCCGAACGGTTAAGCAAGTATTGTACGGTGAGATTGATCCTGACTAATTCTTCCTTTTTGGTTTGAGGAGGGATTCGAGAGACAGTGCGAGCCATCCTGTTTAGACAAATTAAAAACCACTCTAAACTTGCAAGAGCATCATGCTAAAGTGTTTCTTCTCTCTCTCCTAATTGGAGCGACCAAACATCATGATCGGACTTAAGTTACTACTAGATAAAAACACACTGACTGGGCCAAACTACAAAGATTGGCTCAGGAATGTCAAAATGGCAATCACTTATGACAAGTTGGGGTATCTCCTTACCACCAAAGCTCCCCCCATCCCAGGTCCCAAAACCAGCGTCGCGGATAGGGAAATCCATAAGACCTGGGAAATTGATTGCGCGAAGGCCAAGTGCCTCGTGCTTTCCTCTATGGACATTGAACATCAGAGGAGGCACGAGAATATGGACCTAGAATCCATATTTCTCCATACAAAAGAACTGTATGGAGACCAATCTCGTATCGCCAGATACGAAGTGTCGAAAAAGCTATTTTCGGCAAGGTTGGCCGTCGGATCATCGGTAGCGGAACACATGCTTAAGATGATTGGCTTCATTGAGGAGCTCACGGACCTTGGGACCACGTTAGAGAACGAGCTCTACACGGACTTGATTCTCCAGTCCCTTCCTTCCACTTACGCCCAGTTTATCCTGAACTTCAACTTGCAAGAAAAAGAAGTTGAACTTTCAGAACTCCTCAACATGCTGAGGAGTGCAGAGGGCACCCTACAGAAAGGTAGGGAAACATCCACTTTGTTTATAGGAGGATCTTCCTCTTCTAGGTCCAAGGCGAAAGCCAAGGGAAAGAAGAAGAAAGCCCCGGCCAAACCAAGGGGCGGTGTTAGTAAAGTGGATACGAAGGGAAAGGCAAAAGCAACAAAGATAGCGGGGAAGCTTATAGGGAAGGAAGAGTGCTTTTACTGTCATAAGAGTGGGTACTGGAAGAAAGATTGCAGGGCTTGGAAGGCCAGAACACAAGATCTGAAGCAAGTTGCGGCTTCAGCTTCATGTGTGTATGTTATTGAAAACTGTCTATCAATAAACTCTACTTCCTGGGTATTGGATACCGGATCAGGATCTCATATCTGTAATTCTTTGCAGGCGTTGAGAAACCGTAGGTTTTTGAAGGCAGGTGACATGACCCTCAAAGTTGCAAACGGAGCTAGCATGGATGCTAAGGCCGTGGGGGACTATCACCTGGGAATGTCAGATGGACATGTTTTGGTTTTACGTGATTGCTTTTTTATACCCAACGCAACTTGTAATATCATTTCTGTATCTTTAATATCTAAAGAAGGTTATGAATTTACGTTTGTAAGTAATGTTGTAAACATTCACCTTAATCAAGTTCTGATTGGGTCAGGTACATTAAGCAATGGTATATACGTATTAAACCAACCACAGATTTTCAATGTCCAGAATACACACAAAAGAAAGTCTTCGAAAATAAATCATACTTTCTTATGGCATTGTAGACTGGGTCACATCAATGAGAGAAGGTTGATGAAGTTACATACATAAGGATATTTGGATCCGTTCGAATATCAATCGTATGCCACTTGTCAATCTTGTCTCAAAGGAAAGATGACAAAGACTCCGTTCACTGGACACGGAGTAAGAGCGAGCGAGCTCTTGGGACTCGTACACAGCGACGTGTGCGGTCCAATGTCTACACATGCGCGAAGCGGTTATTCTTACTTCATTACTTTTACGGATGACTTTTCAAGGTACGGTTATGTCTTCTTAATGAAACATAAATCCGAAGCCTTTGGAAAATTCCAGGAATATAAGAATGAAGTAGAAAAACAAACCGGCAAAAGTATCAAGACACTGAGATCGGATCGAGGTGGTGAATACTTGAGTGTCGAGTTCCTGGATTACTTAAAAGAGAATGGAATTTTCTCTCAGCTTACTCCTCCATACACTCCGCAACATAACGGTGTATCGGAGAGACGGAACCGAACCCTATTGGATATGGTACGGTCCATGATGAGTAACGCTGAGTTACCGCGATCATTCTAGGGATATGCACTAGAATCAGCTGCATACCTTTTGAACCGAGTTCCAACTAAGACTGTGCCTACTACACTATATCAGATGTGGTGTGGGAAGAGACCCTATCTTAACCACATTAAGACATGGGGAAGTCCAGCTTTCATCAAAAAGCAGCATGCGAACAAGCTCGAGGCACGCTCAGTACAGTGCAAGTCTGTGGGATATCCAAAGAACTCCAAGGGATATTTCTTCTATTGCGAAGAGGAACAAAAGGTTTTTGTTTCTCGGCATGCCCACTTCTTGGAAACTCAGTTTTTGGAGAATCAGATAAGTGGGAGCGCAATAGAACTGGAAGAAATTCCAGAACCACGAGCTATTACTGAAAGCTTAGTAGAATCAGAGGGTTCAAAAGAACATGACATTCCTATGCCGCTCCGCAGGAGTAGTAGGCAGTCTCATCCGCCCGAGAGATACTACGGTTTTCTCATAGACAGGGATAAAGAAGATTGCATCATTGATTATGATGAGCCGACTAGCTTCCAGCAGGCCATTCAGAGCGTTGGCTCGGTAAAATGGCTGGATGCAATGCGGACCGAAATGGAGTCCATGTACACCAACAAAGTATGGACGTTGGACGTTGCTCCAGATAGGGTAAAACCCATAGGATGCAAGCGGATCTTCAAAAGGAAGATTGGTGTAGATGGACAGGTTAAGACTTATAAAGCTTGACTTGTTGCAAAGGGTTTTCGTCAAAGACCTGGCTTGGACTATGACGAAACCTTTTCTCCAGTGGCTATGCTGAAATCCATTCGGATCCTTCTTGCCATTGCTGCCTTCCACGATTATGAGATCTGGCAGATGGACGTAAAGACCGCTTTTCTAAATGGAAATTTAGAGGAGTGTGTCTATATAGACCAGCCAGAGGGTTTCATTCAGAGTGGGAGCAGCGGAAATGTGTGCAAGTTGCTTAAGTCCATCTACGGACTAAAGCAGGCATCGCGGAGTTGGAACATCTGTTTTGATGAGACGGTCAAAGAATTTGGCTTTATCAAAAATCCAGATGAACCATGCATCTATAGTAGATTTGTAGCGAGAACTGTAGTATTCCTCGTTTTATACGTGGATGACATTCTCTTAATAGGAAATGACATTCCTATGCTACAATCTGTCAAAGGGTTCTTGTCACATAGGTTCTCCATGAAAGACCTGGGTGATGCCTCATACATTCTGGGGATCCGGATCTATCGTGACAGATCCAAGAGGATACTGGGACTCTCACAGTCCAGGTACATCGACACCATACTGAAAAGATTCAGTATGGAAGATTCCAAGTGCGGTAATTTACCGGCTTGTCACGGGATCACCCTTTCCAAAGAGATGTCTCCCAAGACTGATTTGGAAAGGGATCGCATGTCAATTATACCCTACGCTTCTGCGGTAGGCTTTATAATGTATGCGATGTTGTGTATCGGACCAGATGTAGCTTATGCACTAAGTGTGGTAAGCCGGTATCAGTCAAACCCTGGGGAGAAACACTGGATAGCAGTAAAGAACATTCTCAAGTACTTGAGAAGGACTAAGGAGATGTTCTTGGTGTATGGCAGAAAAGACCTCCAGATCGAGGCCTTTGCGGACTCCAGCTTCCAGAGTGACAAGGATGATTCCAAATCTATATCGGGTTATGCCTTTACCCTCAATGGAGGGGCGGTGTGTTGGAAGAGTTCCAAACAGGAAACCGTTGCTGACTCGACGATGGAAGCGGAATATATCGCTGCTGCAGATGCCGCAAAAGAAGCCGTCTGGATAAGGAAGTTCTTAACAGAACTTCAGGTGGTTCCGTCCATTGTTGATCCAATACCGCTGTATTGCGACAACAACGGGGCTATAGCTTTAGCGAAGGAACCCAGGTCCCATCATAATCACAGTAGTCAAGCAAATATCCCCAGGGCTTTATCAACATGTGTAAATGAATAAAAGCATGATCAAGTCAACATGTCAGATAAAGAAGAACCGGATAGCATACTATCATGTCGAGCAAGAATGTACACTGAATATATATATATATATACATGTATAAATACATCCACTATCATATAATGGCCTCTAGGGCATACATTTATCCAACACAAACCGGAGTTGGTAAAGTACGGTGAAAGGGTACAACAATTGCTAGCTCAAATCCCTGCCTATGCCCTGGAAAGCATACCACGCGCGGAAAATAGCAAAACGGATGCATTAGCTAAGCTCGCTAAAGAATTGGCCGACGAGAACCTCAATGACGTGAAGATCGTTGTGCAAAGCCGTCGGGTCCTTGCACTGGCAGAAATATCTTCGGAATCTTCCGATGAAAAGGGAGCGACCGAGCAAACGACCCTATAAATAAAAGACCAGGAAAAGGCTATGGATTGGAGAGAAGTCTTTATAGACTACTTCAAATCCCTTCGAACGCCTGAAGATGCGTCCTCAAGACATCAGCTTATGAAACGAGCTCTATCTTTTGCTTTCGTCAATGATACTCTTGTTAGTGTATATGCCCTAGAGGCCATTACTGTATCATACTAGTTTGTATATTACTTAATGGAAGCTTGGGATATTCACCTTGTATAGACAATCTTGCTCAATATAGTAGTATGCTACTTGGTTTGTTTCTACTTTAATGTGTACATGTGTTTATTTTAGTATATCACCTATACACATTAGTGGAGCCCTTAGGATCTTTGCTTGATTACCAGCGTTGTGATGGTAGTCACACTAGTGGGGGCTGGGTAATCTATAAGCACATCCTTATGCAGGTCTCTAGTCGTAGGACTATTGAGACAGGGCATCGATACTCCGTAGTAGACTAGCGTATGCGCTTCTCATCCCAGTGTGGGAGACGGTCTGTCCCACAGCCGTCAGTACGTCGTACTTGAGATAGTATGCGGGTGTTCGTTAGGTTACGAGTACACTGGACAGGACTCGTCGGGAACTGTTGGTTGGTACTATACCTATCGTCATTTATCAGTTCCCAGGTGACATGAGTACAGCTTAGTCCGCTGACTTGACACTGTCACTTCGCCTCGAGTGTGTTCCCACTGTACTTTGATTACTACCCTACCACGGCTCAAACGAGTCATGCAAACAGGTAGTAGTTGGGTGCAGTGCCGAAGCACTTGGAGGCAGTGACGGTTAGACAGGATTCGTCTCTCCCGGTATTGGGGGTTGACATCGCGCTGTGTCTAGGAGAGCCATTACACAAGTAGTCCCTGGCCAGGGCAAGCGAGATATACTGGTAGGTTTCCAGTGTTATCTCAGGGTGTTCTGGGCTACACTCCGACACGACTTGTACCGCTATTAGGGGACTGATGTTTACCGCCCCTAGGCCCGCCATGCGATGTTATCAGACGAACAGACTGGACTGTACGGAGATTGTCATATTCAGACTCAGTAGGAATTCAGATGGGTTTCACCTCGTCAGTCTTCTTGTCGGCATCTACCTGGGGACCGTTACGCACAGCTAGTGCTGCTTGCGGTCTGTGGTTAAACCCACTGCCAGCGTAGTGTCGAGTCTTTAGAGTCCTACACAGAAAGCTATTCGCTTTTAGGCAAAAGAGTAGAGGTCGCATGGTTTTGCGACAGGTCGCATGGTTTTGCGACAGGTCGCATGGTTTTGCGACAGGGTTCGGTCACATCCGTGCACTTGTGCACGTTTGGTGTCCGGACAGTTAACACTAGCGGGCTTTGGTTTAAGCCAGATCCTAGTGTACGTTTTGGGATTGGTTTTATCTCGTTTGTATTCATGTTCCTCGGAATGCGGATGCGGGTGTGTATGCACAGTTGACAGAGAGACAGAGGCAGAGGATTCTCATTGGGGTTGTTGACTGTTGACCATTGACTTTTGCTAAACCCTAATGAGAATAAGAAATATGATTAATGATAATATTAATTAAGTATTATTGTGTCATGGTTGAGATGAGGGGTTGACTTTGTTGACCGGTTGACTTTGTTGGACTAGTTGACCATCATCATTACAATGGCTATCATTTCATGGCAAAGACTTTTGCTTGGTTGTTTGTTTTTGCAAAATGAGTGCATGAAATGATATGGCCATTTTAACTTGAACCATCACATAATACTCAATTACTATTATGAGTAATCATGGTTTTGGATTATGAGAGCTTGGATGGCAAAAGACTTTCTCATTCTCTCATTTTGCTTTCTCTCTCTTGCTTGAGCTCTCCCTCTTGCTCTTCCTCTTGCTCTCTCTCTAGCTCAAGGCAACTCCCTCTCATGAGTTGAGAAACATTGCCTTAGAGATAAAAGAAAACCCAAATAACTTCTCTACTCATCCTAGTTCACAAGGTTTAGCAAACCAAGTGTTCTAGTTTCTTCAAGTTCGAAGAAGAAGCCAAAGGTAGAAGCTTTCAGGTGGATCCATCTTCGGCGCAAGGAGACGACGAGGTGAGGCCGATCCGTACACCGCAAAGAGTTGAAGACGAAGGAGCTCAAGAAAGGTATAGCCCCCTAACCGAGTAGGTAAAACTCCTAGTTAGGTTGTTAGGTAGTTGTTTAACAAAGATCCGTATTATGAGTCCATGTTACTACCTCTTGAAAAATCGTTTTTCACCTTTTCCGCAAGCCCGTAAGTACCGGGAGAGGTAACGTGGACTTACAACTCTATATAAGAGGTCATTCGAATCTCTGTGGCTGAGATGACTGGGACCGGAGGAAGCAAGGAGTGTCGTCCAAGAAACTCACGACGGACTCTGCGGTTCTCACCAAGCTGGGCCGAAGATGAAATTAAAGATCAAAAGGATGGGCTACTATTGGCCCACGATGATCCAGGACTTCCTCGAATACGCGAAGCAGTGCCACTCGTGCCAGATTCATGGGGACTTCATCCACCAGCATTCAAATCCACTACACCTAACGGTGGATATCTGGCCGTTCGAAATGTGGGGAACCGACATAATTGGGCCCATCGAACCAGCATCATCTAGAGGACATCGGTTCAAATTGGCAACAACTGATTATTTCTCTAAGTGGGCGGAAGCAGTACCACTAAGACAAGTGAAGACGGAGAATATCCTCCATTTCTTCAAGACAAACGTCATTTATCGGTTCGGCACTCCGCGACGGATTATCTCCGATAACGGGCCAGCATACAGAAGCCATAAAATTAGCCGCTTCGCACAACAGCATAATATAGACTGGAGATACTCTTCGGTCTATAATCCCCAAGCTAACGGTCTAGCTGAGGCCTTTAACAAAACCTTGACGAAGATCGTGAAAAATACGGTGTCCAAAAATAAGAAGGACTGGCACGAGAGACTGCATGAAGCTCTTTGGGCGTACCGAACTACGTTCAAAACGGCCATGAACACAACGCCGTATGCATTGGTATTCGACACAGAAGCGGTACTCCCCCTCGAGATAGAGTTACCCTCTATACGAGTGGCGGTTCATTATGAGCCAATGGACGAAGAGAATGCTTACCTTCGGCTTGAGGAGCTCGACGCCCTTGATGAAACCCGGCTCATGGCGCAACAAAACTTGGAAGCTTATAAAGCAAAGATGACGCGCTCATATGAGAGATTGACTAGGCCGAGAACCTTCCGCCAAGGCGAACTCGTGCTAGTGGTCAAGAGACCTATGATCCACAATCGTGCCAAACAGGGGAAATTAGAGCCGAACTATGAAGGCCCGTACATCATAGACAAAGTTTACCAGGGTGGAGCTTATCTACTCATGGACATGCATGGTGAAAGACCTTTTAGGCCAATAAATGGTCGCTTCCTAAAAAAATACTATGCCTGACGAGTCACGGCCTAAGTCAACGATAGATGACGACGCCTATGTCCGCTCGCTATCTTCCTAAGCCCAAACTCAATAAGTAGTATCCGGCAAACGGACCGAAACGTCCTTAAACTAATGATGGACCACTATGTCCTAAAACTGGCTGTTTACCGAGTCGTCTATAAATAACTACTGACCGCAGCATCCCAAGGATGACAAAAAAGGGGGTAAGTCCACAAGCGAAATGGGCACGGATGAAATCCCGAAAGGGCTCCGTGAGTAAAAACAGCAGGACTACCGATGAGTTTTGTGAAAACCCGAAAGGGCGCAATCTCGTTACTTGCAAGGTCCTCTCGACCCAGTGAGGAGAAAATACCTGCGTGAAATCCTTACGACTCACAAGGAAGCAACACACTTAGGGATCCCTACGATTCCTAAGGAGAAATTACAGTTGCGAGATCCTCACGACTCGTAAGGAGAGCCCTCTTATGAGACCCTCACGGCTCATAAGATTCAAAAGCCTTAAGCTACAGGGATCTGAACCTGTTCTTAAGCCATCACAATCTCCAATGCTTCCCTACAAGCGGTTCAATGCTGACCCTTGTATACAATCCACGGGCGCGAATAAACATTTCCCTAACTAAGTCCCACCCGCGACTAGGGATATGTTTACACAGTGGATAGCCCTTGTAAGTCCCCTCGATTTATAAGGAGAAAACACTCTTGTAAGATCCTTATGACCTATAAGAGACCATACGCTTAAGACTCCTCACGATTCTTAAGGAGAAAACGCACCTACGAGATCCTCACGACTCCTAAGGAGAAATACCTCCATGAAACCCTTACGGCTCATGAAGTTAAAAGCCTTAGTCGACAGGATCCTAACCCTGTTCGCTAAACCACCTTTGTTCGATATCGACAGAGGCAAATGGTGATTCTCTCCTGGCAATATGCTAGTTGTAGCGATGCTGATGCCTAAATCGGTATCAAATCCCAAACTCACAGCGAAAAGCCAGCGATCCACAAATGCATATCAAATAGCCGAAATGATGGGGCAACTTGCAACAAAATCATCAAGTAAAAATGTATGCATACAAAATAGCCGAAATGGTTGGCCAACTCGTAATAAAAAGCAGCGAGTAAAAAAAATAAAATAAAATAAAAATATAGCCGAAATGATTGGGCACCGCGAAAAATAGCCGAAATGATTGGGCAATCGCGACTTTCGCGATATAAAGCTGAAATGATAGAGCATCGCGGAAAGAAAAAATATATAAAATGAAACTTTTTGCCCTACAGGTGAGATCACATCAATCCCTGTATACAATCCAGGGGCACAAACAAAGAGGGAACCATACCTTCCCACCAGGCTCCATCAGAGAGAGAGAGCCAAATCTCGACGGTTCACAGACATCCTAGAGATCAACCTTGGAGCCATGGCAAAGTCCCTGTTCCAAATCTTGACGGTTCACAGACAACCTAGAGATCAACCTTGGAGCCATGGCAAAGTCCCTGTTCCAAATCTCGACGGTTCACGGACAGCCTAGAGACCCACAACAGCGTTCCTCCTCATTTCAGCAGGATTCAGACGCGACAATCAACCTTGGAGCAATGGCAAAGTCCCTATTCCAACCCTCGACGGTTCACAGACAACCGAGAGAGCAAATCCCTTTCCCATAGAACACGGCTAATGTCAATCCTGACGTGGGAAACGCCCAGAGCAAATCCTGGTCCCATAGAACACGGCCAATGTCAATCCTGACCCCGTGGGAAACGCCCAGAGCAAATCCTGGTCCCGTAGAACACGGCCAATGTCAATCCTGACCCCATGGGAAACGCCCAGAGCAAATCCTGGTCCCATAGAACACGGCCAATATCAATCCTGACCCCGTGGGAAACGCCCAGAGCAAATCCTGGTCCCCTAGAATACAACCAATGTCAATCATGACCCTATGGGAAACGTCCAGAGCAAATCCTGGTCCCGTGGAACGCGGCTAATGTCAATCCTGACCCGTAGGAAATACCCAGAGCACCTCCTGACCCCGTGAAATGCGGATAAGGTATAACCCTGACCCCGTGAAATGCGGATAAGGTCAACCCCTGACTCCGTGAAATGCGGATAAGGTCAACTCCTGACTCCGTGAAATGCGGATAAAGTCAACCCCTGACTCCGTGAAATGCGGATAAAGTCAACTGTAACACTTCAAAAAAAAATATTATTTTTGGGATTTTTTATAATTTAATATTAATTTTAATGAATATTTTATTATTTCGGTATAATTAAATACCGATAAATTGGGAAAATTTTGGAAAATTACTAAAAAGTGGGTACTTTATGTGATTTAAGCAAATTATGAAATTTTATGATTTATTTGACACTATTTTAGTGTTAATCGCGATTAAAAATCGCTAATCGGGCTTTAAGCGTGTTTTGTGCACATGACATGCATATGTCATTTTTAACACTTGTTACATTTTCCTACATGGTTTTCTTCATTTTCTAGCATGGTTTGTTTTGGAATGAATTGAGGAGAAAAGAAAAGAAAAGAAAAGAAAAAGAAAAGGAATATGATTAAATAATAAGGTATGGGTGAGAGAGAGAGGTGGGGGGGGGTCTCCTTTGACTTAGCCATTCTCTTTCCCCCTTCATTCTCTTCATATTTTTCCTCCCTCTTCACCATGGCAGCACCCCCTCTCCCTCCTCCACCATAACCCCCATTTCATCATCAAATCTTCATGAAAACTCCATTTTCACTTCACAAAAAATGTGCATGAGCTCACAAGCTACACTTTGGACCAAGAAAGTTTGTGTTTTGGTGCTGTAGGGGGATTCATGAGTGCCAAATGAGGTAACCCTTTCACAATTAGTATAATATTTCTTGTTCTTTAGCCTCTTTTCAAGTTTGTTTTCGATTTGGCGAAGTTTAGTGAATTTTGGGAAATTCTAGAAAGGGTTAGGGTTTAAGTTGAGATTGTGTGGTGAACTTGAGTGTTTTGAGTGACCTTAAACCCCCCCATGGTGTTACAAGCCTATAACTTACACTAGATAAAACCTGAAACCTAAATTTCTTAAAAACGGTAACTTGTTACGTCGGTTTGTGAAGTATTTGAGGGTGCAGGGAAATCTGGGATGACCTGGAACTTTTACGAGATAAATAAACAACTTTAGAGACCTAGTTAGAGCACCATAAGACCACCCTACAAAAACGACACCCTAACACCCCTAAAAAACCAAGGAGGCCAGAATTTCCTTGATTGTGGCTAGCCACTTGGTTGGTTCAGGTGCTCAGGTTGCTTCAGTAGGTCACATATTGGAACATTGTTTTCACCCTATACAAAATCTAAAGCATGTTTTCAATGTTGTTGCCTTATGTTTTGCGTTGTTTTCGAATCTAAGTTTTGATATTAGTGTTTGTACTCGGTCACTTGATGTTTGTACGTCTATTCCGAGTGTTATTGGGTTGAGTTGCGAGATGCAAACCATAGGTTCTAACCTATAGGCTTTAAGCGTACCGTTTTGGTTTTCGTGTGTCGTTTCGTCTTCGAATTTGATTTTAACGCGATACGATACGTGTGACATGTAGGTACACCCACGATGATTCGAGACGATGAAAGAGATGTTGGAGACATCGACATCGGTAATGCAAGATCAGGTGAGTAGATATATATCTACGGGGGAAGTCGGGTGGATGGCGTATAGTACCCCCGCAGTTCGTTGTGATGTATACGAATACGTATACACACACATATATATTATATGTTGATATGAGTTTATTGATGATAAAGATAGATTCTAGGTGTTCTTGGATTAGTTTAGTGTTAGTTGCGAAACCCTAGAGTAGTTGTTGCACCCACACCCGCACACACATACTAGCATACATTCATTCTTTTACCTGTGCGTATATGGGGATATGTATATATATATATATACACATGGGTATGGGACTATGTGTATATATATATATACACACACACGTATACATATACATGGATTATGAGTATAGTACTTGGGATTTGAGATGAGTCGATGAGATTGGGCTTGAGGCCGTGAGATCGGTGATGTGATGGGGTTCGTATTTGAAATACGACATGATGTTTTAGCGAGTCCTTTGACGTGGTGTTTTCATACACACGCATGCTTATACATAGATGGTATCAGTTTTCTACTAGACGTAGATCAGTACCCCGGATCATGATTTTTGATAAGAGGATACCGGATGAATAATGTGATGAATATGATATTTGACCCGTACCCAGATTTAGGATGCCTTACGACGGATTTACGTACGAGCTATATATTGATGATAGATCCGGACACTTGACTTGAGGACGTCATATTATAGATATTGTATCGTATGTGATACTATCGAGGCGGGATCACCGACTAATATATATATATAGATGTATGTATGTATGTGTGTGTGTGTGTGTGTATATATATGTATGTATGTATGTATCGACTCAGATGTTAGGCGGTTTCCTTACCTTTCGATCAGCCCGTTTAGTTTAGCCCTATAGTGTACATGTAAATGATAGATTAGATTCGACTCATACCTATTTCAAAAACTAACGAATCGTGGGTATTTTAAATATGGGACAAGGGAATCTACGGATATTTCAAAGGACATATCTTTTCTTAAAAAACACCGTAGCCCTTATTTTCAAAACACCACGATTCGTGTTATTTCAAATGGCACCACTGTATGACTCATATTTATATAAATGCAGATTAGTTATCATTGTGTTTATCATTCAGCTCCCGCACATTATTGTTGTTCGCTTCTCATCGCGTGCTTATATTGTGTTTTCATATACCATTATTGATACCATACTGTCAGGACACCAGCACTATTACCGATGATGCGTATGTTCCTCGTACACTTACTTACCGGCTCACACACATCCTCATCGGTAATTTCCATGTCACGTACACTTTAGAGAATACTATTTCATTGACATAGCTTGTTAGCTGATAGTTTCGACATGATATTAGTATACTTGCCTTACATGCCAATTTAGACATTGCAGTTATCACTTGCTACTTCATGCATATTATTATTCACTGTTATGTAGTATTATGGTGTTTTACGCCTATATTCACTATTTACTCGCTATTGATGATTGGATTTCGGATTTTCATGAGATTTCCTGGATTTAGGAGAAAACCGCAAGAATTTAATAAAAGCTTAGTATCATCATTTTAAAATGAAATGTGCGGTATTCTCATGATGTATGAGTCGTCCACCATGATGTTTTCTCGGTTATGAGATGGATTTCGAGACCCGATTCGAGGAGTTGGATGAACCGCCTGCGGGTACATGGTAGACCCGGTAAGGTACCCCGGGTTAAGAAGATCGAGTAGTAGACGATGAGCCCGGCAGGGGCAGACTGCCTACCGGTGATTTTACCCGACGCGTCGGATAACCGGAGGATACCGTTCGTGGTCGTGTGATTGATGTTAGGGGCCAATCCGGACAGACGGCGCCCTAGATAGTGAGATTTGAGATACTGAGATTTTGAGATATTGAGGTATTGAGATTTGATGATACAGGCCAGTCCGGATAGCCGGAGCCTGAGATATTGAGATATTGGGATTTATGTTTTGTGTCGATACTAGGCACTGTTTATGTTGGTTTTATTGATGATACCTCATTTTAAATGTACATAAATCTCACTAAGTTATGAAAGCAGTTTCTTGATTTACATGTATTCTGTTTTCATGCATTCATACCTCATTCATATGATATGTTGCTACCTGAGGCACTGACACGAGCGCATGGGATTACACTTATGTATAGATGTTTACCCTTGCCACCTTTTCATAGTTCCGACTTTATCATTTGAGGATTATATATTGATCGTATGACCTAGGATTGCTTCATACATACGATTTCTGCTCTGTGATGTTTTCTACTCATGAGTTGTCAACTCACCCCCGTTGTGCCACAGTTTCTTGCAGGTTTTTCCGTATAGGTTGTTAGTTATATGTATGCCCTAGAGGCCATTACTGTACATTGGATGTATAATGTAGTGGATGCTGGGACATATATAGGGAGGACTTTCTTGCTCGACATGATAGTATGCTATCTGGTTACTCTTTACCTTAACGTATACACTGATTGTCTCTCTGTTACATGTTGGTAAAGCCCTTAGGATGTGTACTTGACTACCTGGACTATGATGCGGATCATACTATTGGGGACATGGTAGTCCATAAGTACATCCTTCAAAGTCCCTAGTCGTGGGTGTATCGAGACGGGGCATCGATATACCAGAGTAGACTAGCGTATACCTTCTCGACCTATACAGATGGGCGATGGATGATCCCATATCCATTGGTGTTTGACATCAGAGATGATATACGGGTGCTCAGTGGAGACTGGGTACACTGGACAGACTCGCCGAGAACTTCCAGATGGTATTATACCTTACGTCAGATGGCAGTTCTCTGGTGACACTGGTACAGAGTAGTCTGTTGACCCGAGATCGTTATAGAGTCTTGTGTGGTTCCCACTGTGCTTTGATTTCCACCTTACCACGTCCAAGAGGGCGTGCAAAATAGTGGTTTTTGGGTACAGTCCCGAATCACATGGAGGCAATGAGCGATAGGAGGGGATTCGTCTCTCCCGGTATAGGGAGTTGATGTTGCGCTGTGTTCGATTGGCTATAACAGGAAATCCCTGGCCAGGGTTGCTGAGATTTACTGGTAAGTGTTACCAGTAGTTTCTCGAATTGTTATAGACCTCATATCGACATGACTTATCGAGCTATTGGGGTCTGACGTTTACCACCCCTAGGCGAGATATGCGACATATCAGACGACGAGACCGGACTGTACGGTAAGTGTTACTGGTTGGATTCACAGGAGTGTGAGCGGGCTTGCTCGTCGATATTCTGATCGCTCAATACCCGGGTGGCCGTTACGTTTAGCAGACCGCTTGCGGCTTGTGGGTGTTTGATATGATTATCACCTGCTGCCGGCGTATTGACGAGTCTTTAGAGTCCTACACAGAGGTTTCCTGGCTCAAGCGAAACGAAATAGGAGCGCATATGAGATATGTGCGGGACCGAGAATAATGCGTGTATGTGATACCGTATTTCATTCTCGCGATGAATGTATCGATTGGTTGTATGCGATATAACCTAGTTATCGAATCAAGGATTGATTCGATAAGCCGATACATTGGATATTAGTCGGTTGTATGCGATATGACCGGATCGTTAAATCAAGTGTTGATTTAATGATTTAATGCATAATTATATATTTGATATATTACTTTGCATTAACTAGTATTGGTTCACTTTAAATGGATTTTCTCACTTGGTTTGTGCACATTGTATATGTGATATACTTTTGTACACAAGTTTGTATCATGTTTGATGATGCATGCTAACTTGGGTTTGTGTAAAGATTAAACCATGGTTGTGTAATGGTTAGGGTTTTTATTTTCTTATTCATTTATTTATTCTTTTTGGAAAATTATTAGCATAAAGATAAATGGTGGCTTTCTTTGGATGCATGTTGAAGCTTCATGAAGCTTTGACCAAGTGACCATTTTGTCTCCATGCTTAACCCTAACCATTCCCACTAACCATGATTTATTCTCTACACTTGACCATGGTTGAGATATGATAAGTATTCTTATTATTTTCTTTTTAAAAAATAACTTATCATATTCTTCATCTTCTTCTTCTTCTTCAAGAAGAAAAACTTGATTCCATCAATGGTGTTTTGATGAAATGAGTGAGAAATCCAATTCTAAAGTGAACCCACCTCCTATTTCTTCATCCTCTACCTCTTGCCAAGTAGTATAGGGTGTTTCCTTCACAAGTTTTCACAACTTGGTGAAGTTGGAGCTTGAACTTGTGTTGCCTCGACGTAGATCATCTTCGGCACGAAGCCGACGACCTTGCCCGCCCATTTCACCGATGAAGCCGACGCTAGAGCCCGGGATTCCATTTGGACAGCGGAGAGGACTTCATCACGGAGCCGTGAAGGTGGAGGACCGGATCTACAAAGGTTGTATTTCCGTTCTTTTAGTTAAAGTAGTTAACTAGTTGCTTTTGTCGCCTAATCTCTAGTCAACGATCCGTATTAGGGTTTCTCGGCACATGTAAAATTTGAAATTGGCATGGTTGATGCCTTGTGAGACCTCTTTAGAGTGCCTAGGAACCCTACAGTGGTATCAGAGCTACTAGGCATTGGATGTCGACCTATGGGGGGTTCTCACTATGTGACAGTGTGGCGAAGCATAGGCTTTACCCCCAGGGTGTCCCGAGACCGGAAGGTGTTCCGGCGGGTTGTAGTCCTCGTGAGGGGGCATGCGTAAAAAGTAGCGGCTGAGGGACCCGTTGGTGCCACGGCGACCCCATTGGATGGGGTGGCTGCCTGACCTACAGTGGTATCAGAGCCTAGCTAGAGCCTTAGGCGATGCGTAGACGAAGTTTGAAACCCGAACGAACCCGAAACCCTAAAATTTCATGCTCTCTGGACTTTTTCCAAAAACTGGGTTTTTTCCAGATTAAAAATGCTTAAAAAATTCAGCAGGGAATTCTAAGAATTACGGCGCAAAATTTATCTCATGATCCCTCTAATACGCGGCGGAACCGCGGCATAAGCCTAGCTTATTCGGCGGTTCCGCGGCTAAAGTGTGACGTCACACTCCCAATTTTGCACAGTAAATTCTTTTATTCAGTGCTGAGTTCTCTGGGTATTTTTAAATATTATTCAAAAGTTGAATTTTCTGGGGTTGTTTTGGGGATTCGATGATTCGATCGGATTATCAGATTTTGTCTATGTGGATTCCGGATAATTTTTGAATATGTTAAAAAGTTCGACCGGATATAAATACCCAATTTTTCCCCTGTCGGGAAATTTCCAAGTGTTGGATTTTTCCGTGGTTTAAAGACGTTCTAAGTAGTGCAAGTAACTCGATGGACCCTCTAGAAGACAACAAACCTTAACTCGATTATGTGACCGTCTTGAACTGCCCTTTGAACATTCGGGTTTGGGGCAGTACGGCGTGCCACATGTGAGGCGTTGGCTTGACCCTTCTACGGCTGGACCGTTGGTACTGAGGCACGAACTGAATGTTTTTAGACTTGTTTCATGTGTTGATCTGTATCGGGAAAACTTGGGTGTTTGAATGTTCGATCGGAAAGTTTAACATTTTCTAATTATCTGGAATGTGATACAATAATTGGAATTCACAAGTAGTTATGAGATAACTGAATGAATGTTATAAATCTAGCGGTTTAGTCTCACTTGATCAGTTGCCACGGAATTTTGATGTGATCAAAAGTCCGTCGCAATCACGTAGCGTACGCGGATACTCGCCGGGTAAACTTAATAGACAGCTACACCCCATAGCCCCGACCAAGTGACTGTAGGAGAACCCCGTCGCCGAAAGCATCCGTTCGGGTGCTCGCGGTGGCGGTGTTCCGCCTTGGTGCACTTCGTCGACGGCGTCGGGGGTGCGGCCGTCTACTGAAGTTTGCGACGAGCATTCGATCAGAATGTCGGGAATCTTGTTGAATTGCCCGATTTGATATTGAAAAGATTTTTCAATTTTGAGACTAAAATGCGGGGTTTATAATTGTTAGGCATGCGATGTCTAAAGTATTCATTTGGTCAGGCATGCGATGTCTGAGGTGGTTGCGGATTCCAACTGTTGTAGTTTTACACTTTCTTTTCTGTGACCGTAAGTGTAATATGTGATATCGCCGTTTTCGTTGCTATATGTCAACGACAATTGGGATGCGCATATTTACTTACGTTGATGACATGTGATATTATGTGTTGCTGGATATGTTATATTGGATCGTCGTGTTTGAATAGCCGGGGTTTTTTTTATGTGAGATGAATGTTTTTCATTTTCATTCATGTAAAAACTTGTATGTAATATTCTTTTATTGGGGCACTTCCAGGTTGCGGAAGATGTCACCTTTTGTATATTATTTACTTTTCCGCACTAGGATAGACCCAAGGAGGGGAGCACAAGTAACCGGGTTCTGAAGTCCAGTGGGAGACCAACTCGAGGAGTCGAGTCCGGGTCTCCTAACTCTAGAATTGGTAGGGTTGCTTGCCGCTCTCGTAGGGGTCTAGGGGTGTGGGTTTGGCTATTCATCGCGACCGTGGAATCCGTGTTTTATACTGGCTCGTATTAAAAACACGGACGTCCTAGTATATCTAATATTTCATATGTTTCTTCTGCTGCGATATCTGTGATGTGATCATGTGATGTTCTGTGATGGATACTATAAATAGTATATATGATATATTATATAAACGTTACTTATGTTTTACACCCGCGCTAGCCATGCCCCGCTCTGCCGTTAGTCACCTAACCTAACGGTGCACGAGGGGACATCGAGGCGAATGCGGATGGCATAAGTGTACGTCGTATTTATCTGTGATGTTTAGGTACTTAAATGATGGGAATTCATTAATGAGATTAATGAAATAAAAAGAAACCTAAGATGTTGTAGAATCGAATTTCAAAAATAAAACAGGTAGCTACAGTTCTTGCTTTGCACAGCGGTATATATGATATATCCTGCACCTTATTCGATGAGGAAAGGACCGAGATCTCTTCACCGGGAGTGACTCCTTTAGCAATAACTGGCAGATGCTACACACTCGGTTTGTCTTTTGATTGCTTTTAAGTGTTTTGCTTTGCACAGTGATATATATGATATATCCCGCACCTCATTCGACGAGGAAAGGACCGACGATCCCTTCACCAGGAGTGACTCCTTTAGCAAAACTAGAAAAGCCTCAAAAGCACTCCATTTCAAAATTCATTTGATTCTACAACGATATCAAGTTCATTACGCAATAGGTTTTCAGAAAAACCTGTCGTAGCCCTCCGTCATTTCAGATAAATAGTAGTTACTATTCGTGCTGCGTTTGTTGGCCTTTGTCAAGGCGCAGTGTACGGTAGCTAACTGGTGCTTATCTGCTTTTGCATATGATGCAGATTGAGTTAGGGTAGTCGTGCGACCTTGTTGGCCTTTGTCAAGGGCCGTGCGGATGGGTTTAATTCAATCAGGAAATGACGGGTTGAACTTGACTAGCATCCTATGGTTTGTTGGCCTTTGTCAAGGTCATAGGAGGTTAGGGGCAAAATATTATCGGGAATTTCAAGTGTTGAAATTTGCAATGAGATTGCATACCTTCTATGAGATAGTTGGATCCCGATACCCGCTGTGAGTAAGAGTTACTCCTGGGAGAGTTTTATACATTACAATTAGCCGATCAAGTAGGTGTCTAGAAAGGTGTTAACGAGGTTACGCCTCTGGGAAAACGAGGTTTACATTAATTAGGTTCGTGCGAAAGCACGGGGGACCTCCCTCAAAGTACCGACACTGGCCTGGCTAAAAGATTGGCGAACTTGTAGTGTGTAATTAATCCCGGCTAGTCTTTCCATTTAGGATTTGAAGGAAGATTTGATAAAAAGCAGTGGGAGCTATCCTGATTAGATAAAATAATAACCAATCTATTCTTGCAAGAGCGCACGCTGAATATTTTCTTCTCTCTCTCTCCAGGTAGCGACCATGTCACGCCTTAATCAAGATAATAATACGGATATTGACCGAACACACTTGTTATACTGAGCTGGGGGACGTTGGTCCTGCTCCAACTTATAATTGTTATAAGACATAGCAGGAAATTGGGGATTACCAGAATTCCCGTGCCGCCCAAACGAAGAGAGTGCATGTTGATGCATCATCTTCGGGTGTGTTCATTATACAGAACTGTTTCTCAGTATCCTCCGCATCCTTGGTATATGATACCGGATCAGGATCCCAGATATGTAATCTGTTACATAGGGCTACAAAAGGGTAGAAAACTGAGAACGGGTGATAAGTTTCATGAGGCAGAAAACGGGGCAAGTGTTGCATCCAAGTCTGTTGGTCACTGTCACCCTGTATTACCAATACATTGATTCTGAACGAATGTTATTAGATACCGAACCTGATATACAAAATCATATCAGTCTCTTTATAAGTAAAGAAATGATAAAATTTTGTATTGATGGATAATGTTTTGAACATTTCCTATATCAAAAGTTGATCGGTTCAGGCATGTTATCTAAAAGCATTGATGTTCTAAATCAAACTACAGTTCTTAGTATATGGAACACACAAAAGAGGAAGAGTTCAGAAATGAACGAATTCTTCTTGAGGTATTATAGACTAGGTCATATCAATGCGACCCGACTAGCTGAAGTTACATATAGATGCATATTTAAATCAGTTTGAATTTACATCTTCTGAAACTTGCCAGTCATGTCGCAAAGATAAGATGACCATAGCCCTGTTTATTGGAAACAGAGAAAGAGTTAATGAACTCTTGGGATGATACATGTTGATGTATGTAGGTCCCCTGTCTACACATGCCAAGACTGGTTCTTTGTACTTCATTACATTCTTTGATGATCTTTCGAGATTCAGACCTATGTTCCTGTTGAAACATGAGTCCGAACCTTTTGAGATATTCACAGAATATAAGCGAGAAGTAGAGAACCAAAAAGGGTAAAAGTATTATGTCCTTTGATGCGATCAGGGAGGAGAATACTTGAGCACGGAATTCCTGGATTATTCTAAAGGAGAATGAGATTCTCTCTCAGCATTACTCCTCCATATACACCATTGCACGATGGTATATCGGGGCGGAGCAGATACACCCTATTTGATATGGTGTGCTCTATGATGAGTACTACTGAGTTACCTGTTTCCTTTTAGGGGGTTATGCACTTGAGAAGCTGCATACCTATTGAATAGGTTCGAATCAAATCAGTTACCTACCACTTCATATGTGATATGGAAAGGGAAGAGCCCATGTCTTAAGCTATTTAAGATTTGGGGTTGTCCGGCCTATGTCTAAAAGAAAAATCCGGACAAGCTCGAGGCTAGGTCTGTTATGTAGAACTGGAAATGTTCCAGCCATACAAACTGCAGCTGATGATTTGATAGAACCAAAGGATTCAGTAGATTCCAACGAACCTCAGCCTCTCCGCCGATCTAGTAGGGTTCCTCACCCACCTGAGAGATACTTCGGTTTCTCTATGACAGTGGGAGCGAGGATTGCATCATGAGATGATGACCCAACTAGCTTCGAGCTGGCCATCAGGAGTAAGACTCTGTAAGAATGGCTGGATGCTTAGTGATCTGAGATGGAATCCATGTACACCAACAAAGTATGGACTTTGGGTGCTATATCTGAAGGGTTAAATCCCCATCAGGAGCAAGTATATCTTGAGAAGATTACTTGGTGTAGATGGAAAAGTTGAGACTTTCAAAGCTAGACTTGTTAAAGGTTTTCGTCATCGACCAGGCGTGGACAATGATGAAACCTTTTCAAGTGGCTATGCTTAAGTCCATCCAGATCCTACTTGCCACGGCTACATACCATGACTACGATATCTGGTGGTTGGATGTCATGACAGCTTTTCTAAATGATGTTTTAGAAGAGAACGTCTGTAAGTACACAGTCAGAGGGCCTCGTAGACAGTGGGAGCAGCGGAAACGTGTACAAGATGCTTTATTGGAAAAAGCAGGCATCGTGGAGTTGGAACGTCTATTTTGATGAAGTAGTTAAAGAGTTTAACATCATCAAAATGGTAGATGAACCTTGTATAAACAAAAAGGTAGTAGGGAGTATTGTGATGATCCTCGTAGAGTACGTGGATGACATACTCTTGATGGGGAAGAAGCTTCTTATGCTACGCTCGGTCAATCTCCGCTTATCACAATGATTTTCCATATAGGATCAAAGTGATACCTACTGAATCCTAAGCTTTGGATCTATGAGATAGATCTAATTAGGATGTTAGGATACTCACTAGTTGTAGTGAGATGGTATCAATCGATCCAGGGGAGAATCACTGGAAAGGTTCCGGGGTGATAAAGATGACTGAAAGTCAGTCACATGCATTGTCTTTACCCTCAGTGGAGGGACGGTATGTTGGAAGAGTTCCAAGCTAGATACCGTGGCTAACTAGACGATAAAAGCAGGATACATCTCTACTTAAGATGCTACCAAAGAGGCTGTTTGGGTGTATATTGGTTCATGAGATAAACTACGTTCCTACCATTGTGAGACAATGGAGTTGTGGCTTAAGCCAAGGAACGTCCGTCCCATCAGTGATCCAGACATATTCTATGGCAGTGTCACCTGATCATGGAGATGGTTGATCTCTAAGGGATCGAGGTTAGGAGAGCAGACTTAGAGGACAACACGGCGGATCCACTCACGAAGGCCTACTCCCAGAGAGAGACTTTTATGGGATGGTTGAGTATGAGATACTGCAACCACTGCTATCAGATGGCCCTAGTGCATGTGGGAGATTGTTAGTTATATGTATGCCCTAGAGGCCATTACTGTACATTGGATGTATAATGTGGTGGATGCTGGGACATATATAGGGAGGACTTTCTTGCTCGACATGATAGTATGCTATCTGGTTACTCTTTACCTTAACGTATACACTGATTGTCTCTCTGTTACATGTTGGTAAAGCCCTTAGGATGTGTACTTGACTACCTGGACTATGATGCAGATCATACTAGTGGGGACATGGTAGTCCATAAGTACATCCTTCAAAGTCCCTAGTCGTGGGTGTATCGAGACGGGGCATCGATATACCAGAGTAGACTAGCGTATACCTTCTCGACCCATACAGATGGGCGATGGATGATCCCATATCCATTGGTGTTTGACATCAGAGATGATATACGGGCGCTCAGTGGAGACTGGGTACACTGGACGGACTCGCCGAGAACTCCCAGATGGTATTATACCTTACGTCAGATGGCAGTTCTCTGGTGACACTGGTACAGAGTAGTCTGTTGACCCGAGATCGTCATAGAGTCTTGTGTGGTTCCCACTGTGCTTTGATTTCCACCTTACCACGTCCAAGAGGGCGTGCAAAACGGTGGTTTTTGGGTACAGTCCCGAATCACATGGAGGCAATGAGCGATAGGAGGGGATTCGTCTCTCCCGGTATAGGGAGTTGATGTTGCACTGTGTTCGATTGGCTATAACAGGAAATCCCTGGCCAGGGTTGCTGAGATTTACTGGTAAGTGTTACCAGTAGTTTCTCGAATTGTTATAGACCTCATATCGACATGACTTATCGAGCTATTGGGGTCTGATGTTTACCACCCCTAGGCGAGATATGCGACATATCAGACGACGAGACCGGACTGTACGGTAAGTGTTACTGGTTGGATTCACAGGAGTGTGAGCGGGCTTGCTCGTCGATCTTCTGATCGCTCAATACCCGGGTGGCCGTTACGTTTAGCAGACCGCTTGCGGCTTGTGGGTGTTTGATATGATCATCACCTGCTGCCGGCGTATTGACGAGTCTTTAGAGTCCTACACAGAGGTTTCCTGGCTCAAGCGAAACGAAATAGGAGCGCATATGAGATATGTGCGGGACCGAGAATAATGCGTGTATGTGATACCGTATTTCATTCTCGCGATGAATGTATCGATTGGTTGTATGCGATATAACCTAGTTATCGAATCAAGGATTGATTCGATAAGCCGATACATTGGATATTAGTCGGTTGTATGCGATATGACCGGATCGTTAAATCAAGTGTTGATTTAATGATTTAATGCATAATTATATATTTGATATATTACTTTGCATTAACTAGTATTGGTTCACTTTAAATGGATTTTCTCACTTGGTTTGTGCACATTGTATATGTGATATACTTTTGTACACAAGTTTGTATCATGTTTGATGATGCATGCTAACTTGGGTTTGTGTAAAGATTAAACCATGGTTGTGTAATGGTTAGGGTTTTTATTTTCTTATTCATTTATTTATTCTTTTTGGAAAATTATTAGCATAAAGATAAATGGTGGCTTTCTTTGGATGCATGTTGAAGCTTCATGAAGCTTTGACCAAGTGACCATTTTGTCTCCATGCTTAACCCTAACCATTCCCACTAACCATGATTTATTCTCTACACTTGACCATGGTTGAGATATGATAAGTATTCTTATTATTTTCTTTTTAAAAAAATAACTTATCATATTCTTCTTCTTGTTCTTCTTCTTCAAGAAGAAAAACTTGATTCCATCAATGGTGTTTTGATGAAATGTGTGAGAAATCCAATTCTAAAGTGAACCCACCTTCTATTTCTTCATCCTCTACCTCTTGCCAAGTAGTATAGGGTGTTTCCTTCACAAGTTTTCACAACTTGGTGAAGTTGGAGCTTGAACTTGTGTTGCCTCGACGTAGATCATCTTCGGCACGAAGCCGACGACCTTGCCCGCCCATTTCTCCGATGAAGCCGACGCTAGAGCCCGGGATTCTATTTGGACAGCGGAGAGGACTTCATCACGGAGCCGTGGAGGTGGAGGACCGGATCTACAAAGGTTGTATTTCCGTTCTTTTAGTTAAAGTAGTTAACTAGTTGCTTTTGTCGCCTAATCTCTAGTCAACGATCCGTATTAGGGTTTCTCGGCACATGTAAAATTTGAAATTGGCATGGTTGATGCCTTGTGAGACCTCTTTAGAGTGCCTAGGAACCCTACACAGGTTTCGTTACGACTTTGCTGGCAACTGCTTCCATTCCGGGTGATTTGCTTTGGTAGGTGGGTTCACTTGTATCGTGACCACTATTGTACCTCATTTTATTCAGTTGTATCTAGTGACTCCATCAACCAAACTTGTATATTTATTCAGATTTAGTGACCAGTGATGTTTATTCTTTCGACCTTAGAGTCGCGCGTTGTATTATTATGGATTTCCTTGTTGTTTTGAGTTTCCTTTTGAGTTTTGATCCTCGTCCTTCGGCGTTATATATTATATTGCTTGCGTGGTTTTGACCGTCGATTGATGAAGAGCTAGGTTCCTCTTGGGGATGCCTTTTATCATTCATGTATATATTTATCATGTTGTACCCCATTCGGGACCAATATTTACAAAGGAAACTCTGCCGAAATTTTCAGAAAAGACTGGTGATTTTAAAATTGTATATTTCGGCTTATATTGCAAAACTACTTGATTTAAGTTGGTTTTTCCTTCACTCTACTGCTTTACTTGGTTTTGATATCTGGGTTTTGGCTTACTTAGATTACGTACGCCTCGAGACGTTTCGTAATTTAAGTGCCGGTCATGTTCCGTACTTTTCGGATCGTGACAAAGTTGGTATCGGAGCGTTAGGTTTTATCTTCGGAGTGTAGGATGACCCTTGGTAGATGGAGTAGGTAGCTTGAGTAGAGTGACGTACCGTACGTATGTTCCGCGGCATATTTACAATACGATACTCCGCTTAAGAAGACTTAGGATGTACATTTCCTTGCACAATATTATATTCCTTCCTATGATCTAGCCTCATCGGTACCGGTTATGGTTTTGCTTCCATGAGTATGGACAGAGAGAGCTACGGCTAGAGTTGCGGTCAGCACGAGCTCCTCACGGATGAGGACTGACCAGGGCGTGATTCTAGGGACATACGATTTGCATAGATGCGCCATGTTTTTGTGTTTTCGCGCCATGAGCGTTGATGGATCACTGTTATGAGATTTCTCGGACGTGCAGATCAGCACCAGAGGATTGGGCCACTGATAGAGGCCTGCAAGAAGGTGATGACCATTGATGTATCGCTTATTTATAATGATTGAAGCACTGTTCAGCGTGCAGACGAATGAGCCAGTTGTTGCGGCGAACGAAGAGATATTGCCCCAGATGTTGGAGCTATTGCAGTACGGGTTATACTCAGAGATAGGATAGATGGTCGCTAGTCATCCGAGGATGAATGACTAGGACATGTGGTTCGTTTGCTTACCCCGATGCGAGGTCACCAGATTAATTGATTCCACTTTGAGGAGACTTCACACGTATACGTTGGGAGTCGATAGAGACGATCGAATGTCACAAACCCATTTCCAAGTTTAAAGTGTTTGAAGAAAACATGCAAGTAACTCTACGGACCCTCTAGAAGAAGGAAACCCTAACTCGACATAATGACCGTGTGAAAGCCTTTGAACCTTAGGGTTTGCGGCAGTTCCGCGGCGCCATTAGTGAGGCTTGGGTTTTCCCTTCTACGGTTGGTCCATAGGTGCTGTGGCATGTACTCGATACTATTAAACTGTACCCAAGATGTTGATCTCTTGGGGGATTATGAAGTTTTGACGAGTCGATCGGATGGTTCAACATCTTTCGGATATCATGTGATGGGATGCATTGTTTGGGAGACTCCAGATATGAGTATAGCCGTTGGAGCAGAGTCCATGCAGCCACGAGGAGATGAGTCAGAAGCAGTCGATATTAGGGAAAAGTGGAGTAAGAGCTTCGTGCGAGATCTTGATGAGACGACGTTCCACTCCGCCGACATCATAGATGTGATACGCATGCAGAGGCGTTGTGTATGGGTATATCTTCCAGAAGGAGTCACAATGAGTATGCAGCCGTTCCGGAACAAGAAACAGATTTAGTGAAGGGTGATAACTTCCGGACAGTTCGGCAGAGACGAGATTTGGGAGAGACCTCGACAGGACCTTTCTGGAATAATGCATGAGAAGACTTGGACCCAGGAGTGGTCATTTTACGCACACCCAGCAGGCCAGAGTTCAGCATCGTCGACGGGACATGTTATGAGTGACCATAAGAGTTGGCCAGAGATCTTTAGAGGATGTGCCAGAGCGGACTACTTCCATTATCGTTTCCATATCGGGCCGTTGAGCCGATAAGCTATATAGCTAGCAATGCACCGTGAGAGACAAGAGCCTAAGGACACCATACGACGGGCCATGATCGGGAGGCAAGTAGATATCTTACTCTGCTAGCATTGGATGCACCGACACCTTCTCGACCTTGGAGGAAGGACATATCGACGGCAGTATTTTTGATTGGTGATTTTGTGAGTTGACTATCACGTATCAGTCACGTTGGATTTCGGTATTTTTGGTGATTTATTACATGATTGAGTTTTGCTGACCGTTCATGATATTTGCTTTTGTGCACCATGGTTGCACCTTCTGGGTATTTATATTTTGTGCATAGTATTGCACTTAAGATATGCTTTATATACTGTTGTGTTGATTTATGATTTGTGCACAGTTATCGCACGGGATCTCGTTTTTGTGCCTTGACTGCACATGTTTATGATTTCATGGGTTTCATACAGTTGAGTTGATTTTGTGCTTATGGTACGCACAAGATTTGGTTTTTTTGCACTCGGTATAGTTCATATATGCTTGCAGTGCAGTGATACGTATTTTGTGCACTACAGTTGCACAGGACTTCGATTTGATGTTATTTGAGGTATTGATTTTGACTTCGTGCCTAGGGCATACATATGTTTGACTTATACTTACGGCATAGTTTTCATTCACTTTTACTGTTTTGATTAGATTTTGTGCACGCTGATGTACATGGTTGTGAGATTTGATACCACGGTATACCTGATTTGGATTTGAGATGTGTTGTATACCGTCGATTTCAATAGTGATACTCGATAATTTTTTTGTGCACCTTGTGCACCTGATTGGATTTTTGCGCATGTTCGGCGCTTGATATTGGATTTTGTGCATGTTGGATGCACATGATTTAGATTTTTATTCGTGCATGATGGATGCACCTGATTTGGATTTTCGTGCATGTTGGGCACATGATTTGAGTTGCGATTTAGATGCACACCAGATGCACTAAATCGGATTCTTTGTGCATATCAGATGCACCTGATATTGTTGTCAGGCACCGTGGCCCTTGACAGATGTTTCGTGCACACCCGATGCACTTAGATGTTGTTTCTGTGCACATGAATGGCACATTCATGGATTTTGATTTTCGTGCGCACCAGACGCACGTAGCATTCGTATGCACATTTTGGGATTGATTTCTTATACGTTTTCATGATGTTTACTATTGGTTTTCGTACTGAGCAGGACTAGTCAGAGGACAGTACCTGGATATATTTTTGCATGCATAGATAGATATCGAAGGGATTTCCAAAGAAAGAGCTATAGTCTCAGTGTTTACCTACGTGTCTGAGATGACACGAAACTTTTACAAAAAGAAACCCTTCTAAATTGTTTTCAAAATGGCGGGACGTACATTTTTAAACAAAAGATATGTATATATATCTTTTATATATATATATATATATATATATATAGTTATTTTCTTACGATAGACGTCCGCCATTGTGCAGTGATACATACATCGCACTACAACTTTAAAAGTTTGGCATGCATTTGTTCCGATGTTTTAATGATAATTACATGTATAGTTTGACATATATATCATGTTGATTTCGTTTTGGATTTGACATTGATGTTTTCCCCAGGACTCCGATGATTGCGGGATGCATGACAGAGTTTTGATTTTGAGTTATCTGCTCATTGTTTACGCGCATGCATTGCGCTACGACGTATTTTATGTATTGATGGTTTCGGGACCCCGACGACTTAGTCTTTTTACTGAAATGTTTTAGTATTGAGGGGTTTAAATTTAAATTCGGGGACCGAGGGGGAATATTGTAACACTTGAAAAAAAATATTATTTTTGGGAATTTTTATAATTTAATATTAATTTTAATGAATATTTTAATATTTCGGTATAATTAAATACCGATAAATTGGGAAAAAATTGGAAAATTATGGAAATTACTAAAAAGAGGGTACTTTATGTGATTTAAGCAAATTATGAAATTTTATGATTTATTTGACACTATTTTAGTGCTAATCGCGATTAAAAATCGCTAATCGGGCCTTAAGCGTGTTTTGTGCACACGACATGCATATGTCATTTTTAACACTTGTTACATTTTCCTATATGGTTTTCTTCATTTTCTATCATGGTTTGTTTTGGAATGAATTGAGGATAAAAGAAAAGAAAAGAAAAGAAAAAGAAAAGGAATATGATTAAACAGTAAGGTACGGGTGAGAGAGAGAGAGGTGAGGGGTCTCCTTTGACTTAGCCATTCTCTTTCCCCCTTTATTCTCTTCATCCTTCTCCTCCCTCTTCACCATGGCAGCACCCCCTCTCCTTCCTCCACCACAACCCCCACTTCATCATCAAATCTTCATGAAAACTCCATTCTCACTTCACAAAAAATGTGCATTAGCTCACAAGCTACACTTTGGACCAAGAAAGTTTATGTTTTGGTGATGTAGGGGGATTCATGAGTGCCAAATGAGGTAACCCTTTCACAATTAGTGTAGTATTTCTTGTTCTTTAGCCTCTTTTCAAGTTTGTTTTCAATTTGGCGAAGTTTAGTGAATTTTGGGAAATTCTAGAAAGGATTAGGGTTTAAGTTGAGATTGTGTGGTGAACTTGAGTGTTTTGAGTGACCTTAAACCCCCCAAGGTGTTACAAGCCTAGAACTTACACTAGACAAAACCTGAAACCCAAATTTCTGAAAAACAGTAACTTGTTACGTCGGTTTGTGAAGTATTTGAGGGTGCAGGGAAATCTGGGATGACCTGGAACTTTTACGAGATAAATAAACAACTTTAGAGACCTAGTTAGAGCACCACGAGACCACCCTACAAAAACAACACCCTAACACCCCTAAGAAACCAAGGAGGCCAGAATTTCCTTGACTGTGGCCGGCCACTTGGTTGGTTCAGGTGCCCAGGTTGCTTCAGTAGGTCACATACACCCTATATATCACCCTAGTGTTGTTTTGGAACATTGTTTTCACCCTATACAAAATCTGGAGCATGTTTTCAATGTTGCTGCCTTATGTTTTGCGTTGTTTTCGAATCTAAGTTTTGATATTTGTGTTTGTACTCGGTCACTTGACGTTTGTACGTCTATTCCGAGTGTTATTGGGTTGAGTTGTGAGATGCAAACCATAGGTTCTAACCAATAGGCTTTAAGAGTACCGTTTTGGTTTTTGTGTGTCGTTTCGTTTTCGAATTTGATTTTAACGCGATACGATACGTGTGACATGTAGGTACCCCTACGATGATTCGAGGCGATGAAGGAGATGTTTTCGACATCGACATCGGCAATGTAAGATCAGGTGAGTAGATATATATCTACGAGGGAAGTCGGGTGGATGGCGTATAGCACCCCCGCAGTTCGTTGTGATGTATACGAATACGTATACACACACATATATATTATATGTTGATATGAGTTTATTGATGATAAAGATAGATTCTAGGTGTTCTTGGATTGGTTTAGTGTTAGTTGCGAAACCCTAGAGTAGTTGTTGCACCCACACCCGCACACACATACTTGCATACATTCATTCTTTTACCTGTGCGTATATGGGGATATGTATATATATATACACACACAGGTATGGGACTATGTGTGTCTATATATATATAAATATATATATATATATATACATATACATGGATTATGAGGATAGTACTTGTGATTTGAGATGAGTCGATGAGATTGGGCTTGAGGCCGTGAGATCGGTGATGTGATGGGGTTCGTATTTGAGATACGAAATGATGTTTTAGCGGGTCCTTTGACATGGTGTTTTCATAAACACGCATGCTTATACATAGATGGTATCGGTATTGTACTAGACGTAGATCAGTACCTCGGATCATGATTTTTGATAAGAGGATACCCGATGAATAATATGATGAATGTGATATTTGACCCGTACCCAGATTTGGGATGCCGTACGACGGATTTACGTACGAGCTATATATTGATGATAGATCCGCACTCTTGACATGAGGACATCATATTATAGATATTGTATCGTATGTGATACTATCGAGGCGGGATCACCGACTAATATATATATATATATATATATATATCGACTCAGATGTTAGGCAGTTTCCTTACCTTTCGATCAGCCTGTTTAGTTTGGCCCTGTAGTGTACTTGTAAATGATAGATTAGATTCGACTCATACCTATTTCAAAAACTTACGAATCGTGGGTATTTTAAAGACGGGACAAGGGAATCTACGGATATTTCAAAGGACATATCTTTTCTTAAAAAACACCGTAGCCCTTATTTTCAAAACACCACGATTCGTGTTATTTAAAATGGCACCACTGTATGACTCATATTTATATAAATGCAGATTAGTTATCATCGTGTTTATCATTCAGCTCCCGCACATTATTGTTGTTCGCTTCGCATCACATGTTTATATTGTGTTTTCATATACCATTATTGATACCATGCTGTCAGGACACCAGCACCATTACCGATGATGCGTATGTTCCACGTACACTTACTTGCCGGCTCACACACATCATCATCGGTAATTGCCATGTCACGTACACTTTAGAGAATACTATTTCATTGACATAGCTTGTTAGCTGATAGTTTTGACATGATATTAGTGTACTTGCCTTACATGCCAGTTTAGACATTGCAGTTATAACTTGCTACTTCATGCATATTATTATTCACCGTTATGTAGTATTATGGAGTTTTACGCCTATATTCACTGTTTACTCTATATTGATGATTGGATTTCGGATTTTCATGAGATATCCTGGATTTGGAAGAAAACCGCAAGAATTTAATAAAAGCTTAGTATCATCATTTTAAAATGAAATGTGCGGTTTTCTCATGATGTATGAGTCGTCCACTATGATGTTTTCTCGGTTATGAGATGGATTTCGAGACCCGATTCGAGGAGTTAGATGAACCGTCTGCGGGTACATGGTGGACCCGGTAAGGTACCCCTGGGCAAGAAGATCGAGTAGTAGACGATTGTTCCCGTCAAAATTTTGGCTCAAAACCCACTCCCTTATAAAATAATAACAATAAAATAAATATAATAATAATAAAATATAATAAAAGGAAAAACTCCATATGCAAAGAATGTAACAAATGATTCAAAGCCAATAGTTAAAAAATTGAAGCAACACTTCAGATCCTGTGCGCTGCGCGCCACGTGTCAAGCGCAGACGTGCTGGTGCCAGGTGCGCTGCGCCCTAGGCAGCGCACCCCCAATCAGAGCAAAGCTCTGTTTCAAAATTCAAAATTTAAATTGAAGCAACGCTTCAGATCCTGTACGCTGCGCGCTGCGCGCCACGTGTCAAGCACAGACGCGCTGGCGCCAGGTGCGCTGCGCCCTAGGCAGCGCATCCCCAATCAGAGCAAAGCTCTGTTTCAAAATTCAAAATTTAAATTGAAGTAATGCTTCAGATTCTGCGCGCTGCGTACCTCGTGTCAAACACAGGTGCGCTAGCTCTCTGCGCTGCGTGCCACGTGTCAAACAAGGGTGAGCTAGTGCAGTTGCGCTGCGCTCTGCGCTGCGCGCCACGTGTCGAACGTAGGTGCGCTAGCGCAAGGTGCGCCAGCGCAAGGTGCGCCAGCGCTGGAATTAAAAATTCCCCATCATCAGATCAAAAGATCTACTAATAATAAATTATTAATTAATCAGAACTAAAATTCTGTTATGGAAAGATTTTTCAATTTTATTAAAAAAAGAAGATTATCTTCTGTAAAACAGAAGCCTTTGGATCAAAGATCCAACGGTGGGAAATTATCTCAAATCAATCAGAGAAAGATCTCTTAAAACTGATTCAACAAATCAATTGGCCCTATATAAAGGCCCCTAGACTTCAAGTCTAAGATACAGAAAAAGAAAGAGAAAAACCCTCTGCAAAACTTTGAGAAAAAAAGAAGAGCAAGCTCTTAGAAAAAAGAATATTTTTCTTCATTTTCAAGGTAAAAAACTATGTTCTTGAATAACAGAGATGAAACCACCTCGTAAAAAGAAGAACCATCTTCTAAAAAAGATCATAGATCTGAAAAAACACCAAGGTTTTTGATAAAAAGAAAAAGATCAAAATATCTAATCAAAAAATAATAAAAGAAGTATTTTACTTCATTCACAGATCTTTGATCTATAAAGGCAGAGCCCTTTTATAAAACAAGAACTTTTGTTCTTGAATCTTGAGGCAAAGCCTCCTTTAAGAAAATCATAAATTTGTTCTTTGATATTAAATCTGATCAAATGCGCTTTGCGCTATTTAGAAAGCGCCTTGCACTCATGAATTGCGCTCTTGCGCTTATTGGACCGGCGCTCAGCGCCAAAAGCTGCCACGTGTCAACCAAAGATACAATCTGCGCTTTGCGCTTCTGAAACAGCACACTGCGCTCATGGGCTGGCGCTCAGCGCCAAGCGCGCCATGTGTCACTCACTGGGGTGCCAACAGATTAGCGCAAAGCGCTCATAAATTAAAAGCGCAATGCGCTAATGAACTAGTGCTTAGCACTAAGCGCGACACGTGTTCTCTTCGTGTGCGCTGCCTGACAGAAGCGCAATGCGCTCTTTAACTGGCGCAAAGCGCCTGGCGCGCCACATGGCGCATTGTTAGAACACAATTTGTTCTGATCAAGACAAAAATGTCAGAGCCCAATGCCTAGCATTATTAAAAGGGCTAAGCCTAAATAAAGGCTTAATAGCCAGAACAAAATAAAAATGTTAAACATTTTAATTGGACTTAGCCCAATTCTGGCCATAAGTCCTCAACTTATATTGAACTGAGCACTTCTGCTCATAAATATTCAACAGATCTTAGTCCAAAAATGGGCTACAAATCTCTCAAACAATTCACACCGGTTCGAGGGTACATCTCGTTACTCCTCTGATATCTGTCATTGTAATCCTTCAATGTCGTCAGAGAGGTGACGGGTCCCGACAACCACACATTACTACGGACTGTGGGGTCCTTAAATCCATGGACTATGATGTCCTTAACCTCGACCGTGATGTCTTAAAACTAACATCGGACTGTGGGGTCCTTAAGCCCACGGACTATGATGTCTTTAACGTCGACCGTGATGTCTTAAAACTAACATCGGACTGTGGGGTTCTTAAGCCCATGGACTATGATGTCCTTAACCTCGACCGTGATGTCTTAAAACTAACATCGGACTGTAGAGTCCTTAAATCCATGGACTATGATGTCCTTAACCTCGACCGTGATGTCTTAAAACTAACATCGGACTGTGGGGTCCTTAAGCCCATGGACTATGATGTCCTTAACCTCGACCGTGATGTCTTTAAACTAACATCGGACCGTGGGGTCCTTAAACCCACGGACTATGATGTCCTTAACCTTGACCGCGATGTCGTTAAACTAACGATGGACCGTAATGTCCTTAAACTAATCAACCGCAATGTCTCTAAACTAAACATTAGAGTCCAATTGCTCTTTTGTTGGATCTAAATGATCCCGTTAAGTTGATCTTAGTCTAAAATTAGACTAACGTATCCTTAACTAATGTTTAAGTTGATCTTAGTCTCAAATAAAGCTAACGTATCCTTAAACCGAACCCCAAACCCAAATCTAAGAAAGATACGGATTTGGACTAGTCCACGCCCTACGGGCGACAACTTAACTTAGTCTCCGTATACAATCCACGGACAATCAAACACCCATGACACGAAGTGACCATCTGGAGAAGGAGAAAGTTGTTACCGCGATGCAGTATCGTAATTAATTGCAGGGGCTTGCGCTTGCAGGGAAGAGCGTCCCCATAATCAAAACCCCCTCAAACGAGGGGGAATCTGACGAAGTCTGCTATATCGGCCGCATCCGTTTAAACCTTCGATACATGGTGCCATAAATCAACTTGGCATCTTCGGAGAGGTGGACGGATAGCACCAATTAGCATCTTCCCCCAGATTCAGGCAAGACGTTCGTCTTCCCGGTTTCCGGCGGTAAACAGATTCTGGCATGCCCGGTGGGACCTTTTCCTCTTTCCACTCCACAGTTCGTGTGTCGTGTTCGCGAACGAATCGTGGTTTGCTATGGTTGCCTGTGGATTCGAGGTACTAAGATTTGGTGTCTTGTTCCGTGCAAAAAAAAAGAAGATCAATGGCTTCAAACTGCACTAACTGCAACTGCAACTCTCACTCCGTCCTGTCCGGAGGAGTGACTTACGGGCCCCAAGAGGCCTCCCTTTTCAAGATGCCAGTGGAGCAAGTAACTCAGGCCACCACTGGGCTGTTCTTTGGGACCATGATCCCACCTATGAGCTTCAATGCCCAGTTGTTGTCGCAAGAAGCCCCAAAGAATTCGGTCTTTGATCGACTCACCACTACCGCGTCCCCTCTCAATGGGTCGTCAAAACTAAGCGCCTCAGTTTTCAGCAGACTGGGCCAAAGCTACAACGGGCCTGTGAAGAAGCCCGCAATACCATAAGGAGTTATCCCGAAAAAGATAGCCATTCCTGCTCCCGAAGTCTTCAAATCGGCTTCTCCTGCCAAAGGGTCGGTCTTCACAAGACTGACTGTTTCAGCTCCCGTTCCAGGCGAAATCGTCAAGGCTGCTTCCCCTACTCGGAAGTCTGCCTTTGATAGGTTGGCCATCCCCACTCAATGGACATCAGTCTTCAATAGGCTGACAACGACAATTTCTGACCAAGACAGGGGGCATGAGGAAGCCACCCCCATAGCTGAGCCAGTACTGTCGGCTCGACACGCTCGACGTCGCCACTGGCACCGAGTAAGGAATGCTGGGGGGCAGCTCTCTTTCTGGACTGTCTCCGCCAGCTACAACGGCGGAAATTGATGCTGCTGTTCCAACTGGACACAGTTTTGAACCACTTAGGAAGGTACGCAAGAACTCTTCGAAGGCCGTGCTAAAAAGATCTCCTCCACCTATGGAGAGCGCTACAAAGGTGAAGCCGGAACAGCCCCATCAACGGCTGTCCTCTAAAATCTACAAGGTCTGGCGTCAAGTCCAAGACTCGGTAATTGATCAAGATTATCCCCGCCGATAGAAAAAGGTGAAAGTTCAGCGGGAAGATGACCATCCTGTCAAGCCACAAAAGGCGACAGCTACTTGGGTGCCTACTACAACGGCCCCCTTAACTTCGACCGCTCACAAGAAAAGAAGGCCGGAGAAAATCCCTGAGTCTGCGACGAATCGTAAGACCACTGAACCTAAACGCCCCAAGTCTGGGGGCATGGTGGTGCACACCGTCTATATGGCGTCTGGAAAAGAGGACAGCCGTATCTCCACAGGTCATCGACCGCTTACGCGATCTGTAACAAAGGCCCAGGAGAAACAACAGAAGCTCCAGGAAATGTTGACGCAGATGGCCGTACTCACAGGGCCAAAAGAGAGCCTGGAAACGTCATCAGAGCAACGTTAAGAAGAAGAAACTGATGCTGAGTTCCTTCGCAGAATCCTTGAAAAGAAGGACAAAGAGGCAGCGGAACAAGCTGCCAACATAAAATGAATGACGTTCTTATTTGAAGACATGGTCGGGATGATATTACAGCCGGATCCTCCAGCAGAAGATCCTCCGATTATTCTCGAAGACGACCGAGGGGAGACATCAAACCCTCCTCCGGCTCTTTCAGCAGCCAAGGAGGAGACTATCTCCAAGGCCACTCTGGATGATTACATCGCTCAGCAAATACGAGATCACCAGGCGAATGAAGCGGCTGGGCAGATCGTTAAAACGAGACGACCCTATCCGGGCTGGTATGGCCAGATAAGGTACCCGCCGGGATATACGATCCCTAAATTTCATGTATATAAAGGGATGGGAAATCTACATCAGCATGTTGCCCAGTTCAGAGCCTTGTGCGGCAACACCAGGGGTGATGATAAACTGCTACTTCACCAGTTCGTCGGCAGCTTGTCAGAGACGGCGTTCGAATGGTACTCTGAACTCCCGAATGACTCTGTCAAGACATTTGCAGAGATGGAGCTGCTGTTTACCCAACGTTTCGCAAGCGCTAGTGAACGCACCCCGACACCACATTGATTAACGCCAGGGTGAAACCGGGAGAGACATGGGTCCAATACGCAATCCGGTGGCGAAACCTGCGGTCAAAGTGCGAACAGCGCATAGAGGAAGCACCGGCAGTGGGCATGTTCGTGGGTACTCTTTACCCTCAAGCAACTATTTCCTAATTTATGATGTTCTTCAAGCCGACCATCTTCCAGGACTTGATTGACAAGCTGGCCCAAATGGACCGGATAGGTCATAGGCCTTCCTCTTCGAAGACGGAGCCTTGGAATGAAAAGGGCAAAGGGAAAGCAACCTTCGTCGCCAACGCTCAACAACAGCCGAGCAACTCAAACCCGGTTGTTCGCCAAAACAACGTGCGTCCACGTCCATCCCTCGAGGAGAGACTGGGACGTCCTTACTCGTTTCCCCGGGATAAAATAAGGAGACTGTTCGAGCTGGCAGTGCGCAATAGGCTCATCAATCTGCCGGATCCTAAACGTCCGTTGCAGCCAGGCGATGTCAACAATCCTAATTACTGCCCTTACCACCAAGCAGTAAGCCATCCAATCGAAGATTGCTTCGTCTTCAAAAGATGGATTGAGGACCAATACCAACAAGGCAAGTTCGCATTATCCGAAAATTGGAAGGTGAACCCACCACAACCTCACGTCCCTAAAAAGGTGGACATGCCAGGGGTATCGTGCTCATTCATAGAGAAAACCCCATGGACCGAAAAGTCTGTAAACTACAAATTTGCCTCAAATATGGTAACGATGGACCCCAATGTCCTAAAACTTGCAACGGACTGAAATGTCCTAAAACTAACAATGGACCCTGATGTCCTAAAACTTGCAACGGACCGAAACGTCCTTAAACTAACAACGGACCGGAACGTCCTTAAACTAACGATGGACCGCAATGTCCTAAAACTTGCAATTGACCGAAACGTCTATAAACTACTACGGACCGCAACATCCTAAAGCTGACACAAAAAAACGGTATGTTCATAAGCAAGATAGGCACGGGTGAAAACCCGAAAGGGCACTGTGAGTAAAAACAGCAGGACTACCGACGATGTTTGTGAAAACCCGAAAGGGCGCAGACTCGTTAAAAAAATAACGGTACGTCCATAAGCAAAATGGGCACGGATGAAAACCCGAAAGGGCTCCGTGAGTAAAAACAGCAGGACTACCGACGAGTTTTGTGAAAACCCGAAAGGGCGCAAACTCGTTAAAAGACACTTGCAAGGTCCTTTCGACCCTGTAAGGAGAAACCACCTGCGTGAGATCCTTACGACTCACAAGGGAGAAATACACTTAGGAATCCTCACGATTCCTAAGGAGAAATTACACTTACGAGATCCTCACGACTCGTAGGGAGAATTTCCCCTTTGAGACCCTCACGGCTCATAGGATTCAAAATCCTTAAGCTACAGGGATCTGAACCTGTTCTTAAGCGGCCACCACATCCTCCAATGCTGCCCTACAAGCGGCTCAATGCTGACCCTTGTATACAATCCACGGGTATGAATAAACATTTCCCTAACAAAGTCCCTCCAGCGACTAGGGATATGCTCACATGGTGAATGACCCTTGTAAGTCCTCTCGACTTATAAGGAGAAAACACTCTTGTAAAATCCTTACGACTTATAAGAGAACACACACTTAGGAATCCTCACGATTCCTAAGGAGAAAAAGCACCTACGAGATCCTCACGACTCGTAGGGAGAAACACCTTTATGAGACCCTTACGGCTCATGAAGTCAAAAGTCTTAGTCGACGGGATCCTAACCCTGTTTGCTAAGCCACCTTTGTTCGGCATCGACATAGGCAAATGATGATTCGCTCCTGGCAATATCCCAGTTGTAGCGATACTCATACCTAAATCAGTATCAAATTCCAAGTCCTTTCATGGTAAATGATGAATCGCTCTTGGCTATATTCCAGTCACAGCGATGCTGATGCTGAGATTGGCACCAGATTCCAAGTTCCACACCCACGATAAAAATATCAACGAGCCAAAAATGCATATGAAATAGCCGAAATGATGGGGAAACTTGCAACAAAATTAGCAAGTAAAAATGTATGCATACAAAAACAGCCGAAATGATTGGGCAACTCGCAATAAAAGCAGCGAGTAAATAAAACAAATAGCCGAAATGATTGGGCATCGCGAAAAATAGCCGAAATGATTGGGCAATCGCGATTTTCGCGATATAAAAAGCTGAAATGATAGAGCATCGCGGAAAGAATTAAAAATAATAATGAAAGAATGAAACTTTTTGCCCTACAGGTGAGATCACATCGATCCCTGTATACAATCTAGGGGCACAAATAAAGTGGGAATCATACCTCCCCACCAGGCTCCATCAGAAAGCGAAGCCAAATCTCGATGGTTCATAGACAACCTCGACATTTTTCGCAATATTGCAGACAGAATGTCAACAAACGAAGGCCAAATTTCTAGCTTCAGGGTCTTGACGGTAACTCATATAAAACCTGAAAGACTACCAGAGATCATCCCACATGGAATGGTCACCACCACGACGTTCGTCTCGATACAGTAGACGAGATGTCAACAATGGCGTCCTTCCTCCAACAGGATCCGGACACGCCAAAGAAAACGAAGCGACAGCCAAATTCCTAGCTTCAGGATCCTTGACGGTAACTCATATAAAACCTGAAAGACTACCGGAGATCATCCCACATGGAATGGTCACCATCACGATGTTCATCTCGATACAGCAGACGAGATGTCAACAACAGTGTCCTTCCTCCAACAGGATCCGGACACGCCAAAGAAAACGAAGCGAAGGCCAAATTCCTAGCTTCAGGGTCTTGACGGTAACTCATATAAAACCTGAAAGACTACCGGAGATCATCCCACATGGAGTGGTCACCACTTCGACGTTCGTCTCGATACAACAGACGAGATGTCACCACAACGTCCTTCCTCCAACAGGATCCGGACACGCCAAAGCAAACGAAGCGAAGGCAAAATTCCTAGCTTCAGGGTCTTAACGGTAACTCATATAAAAGCTGAAAGACTTCCGAAGATCATCCCACATGGAATGGTCACCACCACGACGTTCGTCTCGATACATCAGACGAGATGTCAACAACAGCGTTCTTCCTCCAACAGGATCCGGACACGCCAAAGCAAACGAAGCGAAGGCCAAATTCCTAGCTTCAGCGTCTTGATGGTAACTCATATAAAACCTGAAAGATAATCGGAGATCATCCCACACCAGCGCGGAGTGGTCACCACCTCGACGTTCGTCTCGATACAGCAGACGAGATGTCACTACAGCGTCCTTCCTCCAACAGGATCCGGACACGCCAAAGCAAACGAAGCGAAGGCAAAATTCCTAGCTTCAGGGTCTTGACGGTAACTCATATAAAACCTGAAAGACTATCGGAGATCATCCCACATGGAGTGGTCACCATCTCTACGTTCTTCTCGATACAGCAGATGAGATATCAGCACAGCGTTCTTCCGCTAGCAGGATTCAGACGCGACAATCAAACAACGGAGCCACGGCAAAATCCCTAGTTCCAAACCTCGACGGTTCGCCCGCAACCTAGACACAACCGCGACATTCGTCTCGTTACAGCAGACGCGATGCCAGCAAACGAAGCAAAGGCTAAATTCCTAGCTTCAGGGTATTGACGGCAACTCATATAAAACCTGAAAGACTATCGGAGATCATCCCACACCAGCGCGGAGTGGTTATGACTCATCGGGGCTCTCCAAAATGAGCCTAACCTCAAGTAAAAAGCGACATGGCAAAATTCCTAACGCTTGCTCTTCCGACGGTCAAACTGCCTAGGAAGATTGCTTGAAGACGTCTTGTCCAGCCCCCGAAGGGATCAGAGACGTGACAGTCGCAAGTCTACTCGAACAGCAGGATTACCTGTCGAGCAATACATCAGCCAACGCGACGGTACGATGGACAAAACCCTAGTACCACAGACCCTAACGGACCTCTGTCGTAAAGAGCAAAGGTTAACTATAACGTTAGGACATCCTTACGAGAACTTCTCGATTTGTCTTGACTCGTAGGGAAACGCCTTAGGCAATGGGGATAAAAAAAACTGTTTCCTAAGCACCGGGGCCCTGCAAGTCGGTCCAAAATGGACTCTTGAATACTATTCACGGACCACACTCTCCAAAGTCGAATCTCGACAAGGAGGAAAACAACCACTTACGAGTCCTCTCGACTTGTAAGAGGGAAAAATTCTCTTGTGAGATTCTTACGACTCTAAAGAGAAACCACACTTAGGAGTCCTCACGACTCCTAGGGAGAAAATACACCTACGGGATCCTCTCGACTCGTAGGGAGAAAAGTCTTTATGAGAACCTCACGGCTCGTAAAGTTGGAAAGCCTTAGGTGACAGATCCTAACCCTGTCTACTAAGCCATCGCCGCTCTACAAGGAGGTCAACATGTACTATCTGCGGGCTGCATTTCCCAAAGCCACATTCGCCAATGAAATAAAGAAGCTACTTACGGGTCCTCACGATTCGTAAGGAAAAATACCCGAATGAGATTCTTAAGACTCACGGAGGTAATGAACACTTAGAAATCCTCACGATTTCTAGGGAGAATTTGCACCAACGAGATCCTCTCGACTCGTAGGGAGAAAAAACCTTCTTGAAACCCTTACGGCTCATGAAGACGAAGAAAGTCTTAGGCTACAAGGACCCTAAACTTGTCCCCTAAGCCCTCAATTCTGTGGTCATGCATAACTTTGCACTACTTCACTCACGTATATACTTACGTGGGCAAAGTAGTGGGGGGCATTTGTTCCCGCCAAAATTTTGGCTCAAAACCCACTCCCTTATAAAGTAATAACAATAAAATAAATATAATAATAATAAAATATAATAAAAGGAAAAACACCACATGCAAAGAATGTAACAAATGCTTCAAAGCCAAGAGTTAAAAAATTGAAGCAACGCTTCAGATCCTGTGCGCAGCGCGCTACGTGTCAAGCGCGCCAGGTGCGCTGCCTAGGAGGCAACGCACCCCCAATCAGAGCAAAGCTCTATTTCAAAATTTAAATTGAAGCAATGCTTCAGATCCTGTGCGCTGTGCGCCACGTGTCAAACGCAGACGCGCTGGCGCCAGGTGCGTTGTGCCCTAGGCAGTGCACCCCCAATCAGCGCAAAGCTCTGTTTCAAAATTCAAAATTTAAATTGAAGCAATACTTCAGATTCTGCGCGCTGCGCACGCAGTTGCGCTGCGCTCTGCGCTGCGTGCCACGTGTCAAACACGGGTGCGCTAGCGCAGTTGCGCTCTGCGCTGCGTGCCACGTGTCAAACACGGGTGCGCTAGCGCAGTTGCACTGCGCGCCATGTGTCGAACGTAGGTGCGCTAGCGCAAGGTGCACCAGCGCTGGAATTAAAAATTCCCCACCGTTAGATCAAAAGATCTACTAATAATAAATTATTAATTAATCAAAACTAAAATTCTGTTATGGAAAGATTTTTCAATCTTATTAAAACAAGAAGATTATCTTCTGTAAAACAGAAGCCTTAGGATCAAAGATCCAACGGTGGGAAATATTCCCAAATCAATCAGAGAAAGATCTCTTAAAACCGATTCAACAAATCAATTGGCCCTATATAAAGGTCCCTAGATTTCAAGTCTAAGATATAGAAAAAGAGAGAAAAACCGCCTGCAAAACTTTGAGAAAAAAAGAAGAGCAAGCTCTTAGAAAAAAGAAGATTTTTCTTCATTTTCAAGGTAAAGAACTATATTCTTGAATAACAGAGATGAAACCACCTCGTAAAAAGAAGAACCATCTTCTAAAAAAGATCATAGATCTGAAAAAACACCAAGGTTTTTGATAAAAAGAAAAAGATCAAAAGCTCTAATCATAAAATAATAAAATAAGTATTTTACTTCATTCACAGATCTTTGATCTATAAAGGTAGAGCCCTTTTATAAAACAAGAACTTTTGTTCTTGAATCTTGAGGCAAAGCCTCTTTTAAGAAAAACATAAATTTGTTCTTTGATCTTAAATCTGATCAAATGCGCTATTTAGAAAGTGCCTTGCACTCATGAATTGCGCTCTTGCGCTTATTGGACCGGCGCTCAGCTCCAAAAGCTGCCACATGTCAACCAAAGATACAATCTGCGCTTTGCGCTTCTGAAACATCACACTGCGCTCATAGGCTGGCGCTCAGCGCTAAGCGCGCGACGCGTCACTTACTGGCGCGCCAACAGATTAGCGCAAAGCTCTCATAAATTAAAAGAGCAATGCACTAATGAACTAGCGCTTGGCGCTAAGCGTGACACGCGTCCTCTTCGTGTGCGCTACCTGACAGAAGCGCAATGCGCTCTTTAACTGGCGCAAAGCTCCTGGCGCGCCATGTGGCGCATTCTCAGAACACAATTTGTTCTGATCAAGACAGAAATGTCAGAGCCCAATGCCTAGCATTATTAAAAGGGCTAAGCCCAAATAAAGGCTTAATAGCCAGAAAAAAATAAAAATGTTAAACATTTTTAATTGGACTTAGCCCAATTCTGTCCATAAGTCCTCAACTTATATTGAACTGAGCACATTTTCTCATAAATATTCAACAGATCTTAGTCCCAAACTGGGCTACAGATCTCTCAAACAATGTACACCCGGTTCGAGGGTACATCTCTTTACTCCTCTGATATCTATCGTTGTAATCCTTCAACGTCGTCAGAGTGGTGACGGGTCCCGACAACCACACATTGCTACGGACTGTGGGGTCCTTAAACTCATGGACTATGATGTCCTTAACCTTGACCGTGATGTCTTAAAACTAATATCGGACCGTGGAGTCCTTAAATCCACGGACTATGATGTCCTTAACCTCGACCGTGATGTCTTAAAACTAACATCGGACTGTGGGGTCCTTAAGCCCATGGACTATGATGTCCTTAATCTCGACCGTGATATCTTAAAACTAACATCGGACTGTGGAGTCCTTAAATCCATGGACTATGATGTCCTTAACCTCGACCGTGTTGTTTTAAAACTAACATCGGACTGTGGGGTCCTTAAGCCCATGGACTATGATGTCCTTAACCTCGACCGTGATGTCTTAAAACTAACATCGGACTGTGGGGTCCTTAAGTTCATGGACTATGATGTCCTTAACCTCGACCGTGATATCCTTAAACTAACATCGGACTGTGGGGTCCTTAAACCCACGGACTATGATGTCCTTAACCTTGACCACGATGTCGTTAAAGTAACGATGGACCGTAATGTCTCTAAACTAAACATTAGAGTCCAATTGCTCTTTTGTTGGATCTAAATGATCCCGTTAAGTTGATCTTAGTCTAAAATTAGACTAACTTATCCTTAACTAACGTTTAAGTTGATCTTAGTCTCAAATAAGGCTAACGTATCCTTAAACCCAACCCCCAAACCCAAATCTAAGAAAGATACGGATTTGGACTAGTCGACGCCCTACGGGCGACAAAATAACTTAGTCTCCGTATACAATCCACGGGCAATCAAACACAAATCAAATACCCACGACACAAAGTGACCATCTGGAGAAGGAGAAAGTTGTTACCGTGATGCGGTAGCGTAATTAACTGCAGGGGGTTGCGCCTGGAGGGAAGAGCGTCCCCACAATCAAAAACCCCTCAAATGAGGGGGAATCTGACGAAGTCTGCTACATCGGCCGCATCCGTTTAAACCTTCGATACATGGTGCCATAAATCAACTTGGCATCTTCGGAGAGGTGGAGGGATAGCACCAATTAGCATCTGCCCCCAGATTCAGGCAAGACGTTCGTCTTCACGGTTTCCGGCAGTAAACAACGATGAGCCCGGCAGGGGCAGACTGCCTATCGGTGATTTTACCTGACACGTCGGATATCCGGAAGATACCATTCATGGTTGTGTGATTGATGTTAGGGGCCGATCCGGACTGACGGCGTCCTAGATAATGAGTGTTCCCCTCCGAAAGACGCACAAAGACTGACGTCTTACCTGAAATTCGAGGCAGATGCTAATTGGTGCTATCCGTCCACCTCTCCGAAGATGCCAAGTTGATTTATGGCACCGTGTTTCGGAGGTTTAAACGGATGCGTTCGATGTAGCAGACTTCGTCAGATTCTACCTCACTTGAGGGGGTTTTGATTGTGGGGACGCTCTTCCCTGCAGGCGCAAGCATCTGCAGTTAATTACGCTACCGCATCGCGGTAACAACTTTCTCCTTCTCCAGATGGTCACTTCGTGTCGTGGGTGTTTGTTTTGTGTTCGGTTCCCCGTGGATTGTATACGGAGACTAATTTTTTGTTGTCGCCTGTAGGACGTGGATTAGTCCAAATCCGTATTTTCTTAGATTTGGGTTTGGGGTTGGGTTTAAGGATACGTTAGCCTTATTTGAGGCTAAGATCAATTAAACATTTGTTAAGGACACGTTAGTCTAATTTGAGACTAAGATCGACTTAACGGGATCGTTTAGATCCAACAAGAGAGCATTTAGACTCTATTGTTTAGTTTAGAGACATTGCGGTCGATTGCCAGTTTAGGGACATGGTGGTCCGACATTCCCATTTTGAGGACGAATATTAGTTTAAGAACATTTCGGTCCAACATTCCTATTTTGGGGACGAATATTAGTTTAAGGACATTTCGGTCCAACATTCCCATTTTGGGGACGAATATTAGTTTAAGGACATTTCGGTCCATGAGTTTAAGGACCCCACAGTCCGTAGCAATATATGGTTGTCGGGACCCGTCACCTCTCTGATGATGTTGAAGGATTACAACGATAAATATCAGAGGAGTTCATAGATGTACCCTTGAACATGGTGTAAATTGATTTGGGAGAGCAGTTGCGCTCAGTTCAACTTAATTTGAGGACTTATGGCCAGAATTGGGTTAAGTCCATCTGAAAATGTTTAACATTTTGTTCATGATTGGCCTGTTTAGGCCTTTGCTTGGGCTCTGCCCCTTTTTAAATAATGCACAGCATTGGGCTTTTTATTTAAATGCACAGCATTTATATTAGGCCTGTTAGGCCTTTTAATTGGACTCTGCCCCTTTTTAATAATGCATAGCATTTGTTTTGGTCAGTTAGACCTTTTAATTGGGCTCTTCCCCTTTTTAATAATGTAGAGCATTTAATAGTCTGACAGTGCGCCACGTGGCTTGTCAGGCGCTCTGCGCCAATTAAAGAGCGCAAGGCGCCAGCGCATGTGGAGGTGACACGTGTCACGCTCTGGTGAGCGCGAGTCTGTTAGCGCTGTGCGCTGCGCTAGTGCGCTGCTGACACGTGGCGCGCTCTGGTGCAGTGCGCCAATCCAAGAGCGCAGTGCTCTGTTTTTAGGAGTACAACGCGCAGATTAACACGTGGTGCTCTCTGGTGACTTGCGCCAGCCCAAGGAGCGCAACGGCGCAAATTAAGAGTGCAGGGCACTGTTCAATAGCGCAGAGCGCATCTTGATCAAATTTAGATCAAAGAAAAGAATCTTTTTTTTAGTTCTCAAGAGGTTCTACCTCAAGTTTCAAGAACCAATGGTTCATCAAAAGGCTGTGCGTTTATATAGATCAAAAGATCTAATAATGAAGTAGATTACTTTTTTTATTTTTGTGATTGGATCTTTTTTTGATATTTTTCTTTTATTGAAGATCTTGATCTTGTTCTTAGATCTTTGATCTTTTTTAGAAGAAATTCTTCTTTTAGTGAGATGTTTTCATCTCTGTTCTTCCAAGAATTTTAATTCTTTACCTTGAAGAAGATGATCTTCTTTCTTCAAAGACTTGCCCTTTTAAATTTTTCCGAGAGTTCTCTCTTTTTTATTTCTGTATCTCTTATTTCTCCCTGAGACTTGGAGTCTAGGGGCCTTTATATAGGGCCAATTAGTTTGTTAGGTTAGTTACAGAAATCTTTCTCTGATTGATCTGGGGATATTTCCCCACCGTTGGATCTTTGATCCTAAGGCCTCTGTTTTACAGAAGACAATCTTCTTATTTTAATAAGATTGGAAAGATCTTTCTAGAATTTTAATTCTGATTAATTAAATAATTTATTATTTAAATTTTAGTGCTGGCGCAGTTGGCGCAAGCACACCTGCGCTTGACACGTGTCGCGCAGCGCAACTGCGCTAGCGTACCTGCGCTGACACGTGTCGCGCAGCGCAGAGCGCAGCGCAACTGCGCTGACACGTGTCGCGCAGCACAGAACGCGGCGCAACTGTCGCGCAGCGCAGAGCGTAAGTTATCTGAAGCGTTGCTTCCTTTATTTTTATTTTTAAAATTTAAATTTTAAAACAGAGCTTTGCTCTGATTGGGGGAAACGGAAGCGTTGCTTCATTTCTCGCCTTGGAATTTGAACAGAGCTTTACTCTGATTGGGGAAAACAAATACCCCCCCACCGTTCCGCTTACGTGGCCCCAGACGTGGGCGCAGCGGTGGCATAATTCCAACCGTTGCGCCATCTTTTGAAAGTTGAAACGGCTCTCAATGCCTATAAATATGACCTTTGGTCCATTAGATGATTTTCATTACCTGCTTGAGAATTATCTCTTATTCAAAGCATTGCACTTAGGGTTTAAGAACTTTCCAAGAGTAAAACTCCGTTAAAACTTAGGTATAGTTTTAAAACTTTTAAGAAACCAGGGTTTTATCCATTAACAAAGCTTTGCTCTTTATAGATCTTTGATCTAAAGAGAACCCTTTTAGGGTTCCATTAATAGAGCTTTACTCTCTAAAAGAATTTTATTTATAATTTTCTTGATTCATTAATGGAGCTTTGCTTCTTTTAAATCATATAGCAGAACTCTTAAGAATTTTTCATGGATCTTTGAAGATTAGAAACGGGATTTTATTTCTGATGAATTATATCATCTTTATTTTCCTGATGAATTATATCATCTTTTCAGAGCAAAGCTCTCAATGTTCTCTGGGAATTTCTTTAAATTCCTTTTATAACTGACTTTGATGGGTGTCACTCCTGTCTGTAGAGCATTGCTCTCGGGGAGTTTAATTTCCTGTGCCTGTCTTGAATAAGAACTTGCTTAATCATTCTTTCTGATAATTTTGTTGATTTTCTTTTACAGGAGTAATGGACGCCCACATGTATGACCTTGATGAGATCATCTCTTACGGGGACATCCGCCGACTCGGCCGTTCTCAGAATCGAGAGTTCACCAACGCCGAGTGTGCTGAAATCATGAGTCGCTTCGACGCATATAATGGTCAACTGCTTCCTCGGCGTTCCTCTCTCCTGAAGCTTATCGTGGGAGCAATCTGGGAAGCGCTTCCCTTGTTCTGTACTGGTGTGCCACTTGGGGCATTGGATTCCGTCGAGGATAAGGTGCACTCGGTGTATCTGATGAGCCTAATCTCAAAGAGGAGGCGAGATAACCTTATCGATCTTCTGCACCAGGCCTTTCTACAGTCCGCCGTTCTTGCTGCCTATCGGAGGGTGGAGGACATCAGTGAGGATCCCGACGCCCGTGCTCGCGAAAGGAAACACACTAGGATGGTTCGCCAGGCCTGGAAATTCTTGGACAAGGTCACTTTCGAGTTTCTCAATCCATGTCCGGGATTTGAGGTTTTACCCTTGTAAACATTTCAATAATGCTGTTTTTTGTTTATTGTCTTTATTGATGTAAGAATTTTCCAAGTATGAATGACAAATCTTTTGCCTCCTTCCTTTTATTCTCTGCTTTGTTATTATCATATTCCTCAAGTAAGCATAGCCTGTAGGTGATATAGCACATTCTGTCTTGAATACTTTGGGGAGTAGTGATGGCTTAGGAAGCAGGTTCAGATCTGCTACCTAAGGATTTTCAACTTTATGAGCCGTGAGGGTCTCATAAAGACTTTTCTCCCTACGAGTCGAGAGGATCTCGTAGGTGTATTTTCTCCTTAGGAATCGTGAGGACTCATAAGTGTGTTTTCTCTTGAGAGTCGTAAGGATCTCACTAGAGAATTATCCCTCTTACAAGTCGAGAGGACCCGTAAGCGGTTGTTTCTCTCCTTGTCGAGATTCGACTTTGGAGAGTGTGACCCGTGAATAGTATGCAGGAGTCCATTTTTGAACTGACTTGCAGGGCCCCAGTGCTTAGGGAACCGGTTCTTATCCCGATTGCCTAAGGCTTTTCCTCACGAGTCGAGACGAATCGAGCATTTCTCGCAAGAATATCCTAACGTCACAGTTAAGCTCTGCTCTTTACGACAGAGGTCCGTTAGGGTCTGTGGTACTAGGGTTTTGTCCGTCGTACCGTCGCATTGGCTGATGTATTCCTCGATAGGCAATCTTGCTGTTCGAGTAGCCTTGCGACTGTCATGTCTCTGATCCCTTCGGGTGCTGGACAAGACGTCTTCAAGCAATCCTCCTAGGCAGTTTGACCGTCGGAAGAGCAAGCGTTAGGAATTTTGCCATGCCGCTTTTTACTTGAGGTTAGGCCTATTTTGGAGAGCCCCGATGAGTCATAACCACTCCGCGATGGTGTGGGATGATCTCTGATAGTCTTTCAGGTTTTATATGAGTTACCGTCAAGACCCTGGAGCTAGGAATTTGGCCTTCGCTTCGTTTGCTGGAATTGCGTCCGCTGTATCGAGACGAATGTCGCGGTTGTCTCTAGGTTGTCGTCGAGGTTTGGAACTAGGGATTTTGCGGTGGCTCCGTTGTTTGATTGTCACGTCTGAATCCTACTGGAGAAAGAACGCTGTGGTGACATCTTATCTGTTGTATCGAGATGAACGTCGAGGCGGTGACCACTCCATGTGGGATGATCTCCGGTAGTCTTTCAGGTTTTATATGAGTTACCGTCAAGACCCTGAAGCTAGGAATTTGGCCTTGCTTCATTTGCTTTAGCGTGTCCGGATCCTGTTGGAGGAAGGACGCTGTAGTGACATCTCGTCTGCTGTGTCGAGACGAACGTCGAGGTGGTGACCACTCCGCGCTGGTGCGAGATGATCTCCGATTGTCTTTCAGGCTTTATATGAGTTGCCGTCAAGACCCTGAAGCTAGGAATTTGGCCTTCGCTTCGTTTGCTTTGGCGTGTCCGAATCCTGTTGGATGAAGGACGCTGTGGTGACATCTCGTCTGCTGTATCGAGATAAACGTCGAGGTGGTGACCACTCCATATGGGATGATCTCCGGTAGTCTTTCAGGTTTTATATGAGTTACCGTCAAGACCCTGAAGCTAGGAATTTGGCCTTTGCTTCACTTGCTTTGGCGTTGCGTCTGTTGTATCGAGACGAACGTCGAGGTGGTGCTGGGATTTTACCATCACTCCGCTTTGTTTTGACCGTGAGGTCTTTTGTTGACGTTGCATCTGCATCCTGCTGGACTGCGAAGGAACGCCGTTGTTGACATTGCGTCTGCTGTAACAAGACGAATGCTGAGTTGGAGCTGGTGTTTTGCCGTCACTCCGCTTTGTTTTGACCATGAGGTCTTTTGTTGACGTTGGATCTTCATCCTGCTGGACCGCGAAGGAACGCCATTGTTGACATCTCGTCTGCTGATACGAGACGAATGCTGAGGTGGAGCTGGGATTTTTCCATGGCTCCGTTTGATGGTGTAACATCTGTGTCCTGCTGGAATGAGGAGGCACAACGTTGTTGGTTTTCGGGCCGTAGATGTGGGCATTGAGATTTGGAACTAGGGACTTTGCCATGGCTGCGCTTCATTGCGACTCTGAGGTCGGTTGTTGACGTCCCGTTTGCATCTGGTTGGAGTGAAGAGAAACGCCGTTGGTGATCTCTAGGCTGTCTGTGAACCGTCGAGATTTGGAACTAGTGGACTTTGCCATGGTTCCGTTGTTCTGACCCTGGGGTCGTTTGTTGACGTCACAACTGCATCCTGCTGGAATGAGGAGGAGTGCTGTCATGGGTCTTTAGGCTGTGGATGTGGCCGTCGAGACTTGGCTCTCTATCCGATGGAGCCTGGTGGGATGATATGGTTCCCTTTTTGTTTATGCCCCTGGATTGTATACAGGGATCGATGTGATCTCACATGTAGGGCAAAAGTTTCATTTCATATGTATATATATTTTTTGTTTTCTTTCCGCGATGCTCTATCATTTCAGCTTTTTATATCGCGAAGGTCGCAATTGCCCCATCATTTCGGCTATTTTTCGCGGTGCCCAACATTTCGGCTATTTATTTTATTTTTACCCGGTGCTTTTTATTGCGAGTTGCCCAATCATTTCGGCTATTTTGCATGCATACATTTTTACTTGCTGATTTTGTTGCAAGTTGCCCAATCATTTCGGCTATTTCGTATACATGTGTGGCTCGCTAGCTTTTTGCCGCAAGCTTGGGATTAGACACCGATTTTGGCATCAGCACCGTTACGACTGGGATATTTCCAGGAGCGAATCATCATTTGCCTCTGTCGATGTCGAACAAAGTTGGCTTAGTAAACAGGGTTAGGGTCCTGTCGACTAAGGCTTTTGACTTCATGAGCCGTAAGGGTCTCACAAAGGTATTTCTCCCTACAAGTCGTGAGGATCTCGTAGGTGTGTTTTCTCCTTAGGAATCATGAGGATTCCTAAGTGCATGTTCCCTTGTAAGTCGTAAGTGTAGCGTTTTGAAAATCGTTTCGGTGAAATTTCGAAAAAAACGGTAAAATAAGGGGGTTTTCTGTAAAAAATCAAAATACAAATATCTTTATTATAAAATTAAATATACATATTCTAGCTATGAATTTGCTAGTATTTTGTGTTTATTGAGTCACTGGTGAAATTTCAAATTTTCTGAAAAATTTTCCGAAATTAATTATTTTAATATTATTTTAAGCCGTCACTAATAATTTAATTAGGGAAAATTACAAATTGGAATGAGTTGAAACAAATTTTGTGTATCATAACACATTAAACAAAATTTTATCATATGGTTTTTGAAATGAAATGGTTTGCCAAAACGGTTTAGAAAATATTGAAGAAAAAGGCTTTTTTCGGTGAAATTAGTGTTAATGGGAATTGGGGTAATACATTTATCTTTTTCCGTCACCCACACTCACCCACACCCTCTCTCCCCTCTCCAAATCAGCAGCCCCAAGTGCCCCCTCATTTTCCCACTTGAATGTCTAAAAGAAAAGAAATGAAAAGAAATGAGAAGAAAGGGTAATATATATAAGTATTGGTTGGGTTGACTTGGACTTTCTTTGACTTGACTTTTCTCCTCACACCCACACACTTCACTCCAATCCTTCCCCATTTCTGGCCGAGCCCTCCCCAAGTGCAGCCCCCTAATTTTCTCCTCTCATTTCCTCATCAAAAACCTATCAAAAACCTCCAAAATTCCATCACAAATCAAGCTAAAACCCAAATCCAACTCTTACCCATTTTTCCTTGACCTATTCTAGTGTGGATCTTGGAGCAAGAAGCAAGTTTGTGAGGCTAGGTTGGATGTTGATTCAAGTTTTGTGAGGTATAAATCCTTATTCCATGGTTTGTTTGTTGTTTAGTTACTTAATTGTTGCTATCATACCTCATTTGAAGCTAATTAGGTGTTTAATTAGGTTTAATTGCTTGGTTGGAAAAATTCAAGAAAAGGGTTTGTAAATCAAATTAGGGTTTTCTTCATTGGGTATTGATCTTGATGTGGGGATTAACATGTTAATGTGATGCTAAAACTAACCTAGTTGCTAATTTACTAATTGATGCTTGTAATTGTTAAAATTGGAATTTTATGCAAACTAGGTTTTGGAAATTTATTGCAAATGTTAGACTAAAAATCTAATTAGGTTTTTCATGACTTCATTAACATTATTAAGTGTAGTTTAATGCTTTAGATCATGCAAATCTAAGCAAGATTGTAGTTTGTGCATTTTTGCCATGAAATTGTTAAAATTTAGGTATTTTGTAAACTAGAATTTTAGGGTTTTTGGAATTTAATGAGATTAAATTATGGGAATTGTTTTTATGACTTATTTAAGATATTTAGTGAATATTGTGGCCGCTAGATTCGTTTATACATCGAGTTTTGTACTAAAACGGTGATTTGTGCTTGCTAGATTTTCGGGAAAATGACTTTTTAAGTGAAATTGGGGTTTTTGTGAATTTTAAGCTATTTTATAGTATAATTAGTGCTTGTAATTGTAAAAATGAGTGTGTTGGGAGCTTTCTCGATGGTTTGGCGTTTGTACGCCGACGTCGAGTGTTTTTGGGTCGATTTGTGAAGGCAACCATAGGTTTTGACCTATGTGGGAGTCGTGCGTCGTTTTGGTCATGAGTCGGATTTTAATGCGATACGGTGCATTATGATATGTAGGTACCCCATGTGGACTTCGAGACGACAAGCAAGCGCGTGGCGACGTCGGCACCGGCGAGCGAGGACCAGGTGAGTAGATTTATATCTACGGGGAGAAGTCGGGTGGATGGCATATAGCACTCCCGCAGTTCGTGGTGATGTATACGAATACGTATACACACATTTATTGATTATATTTTGTTTGAGTTTATTGATGATAAATATGGATGGTTTAGTATCGCGAAACCCTAGAGTAGTGGTCGCACCATACATGCACCCACCCACCCATACTTGCATACATTCTTCTTCCATTTGTGTTTACGGGAATATATATATAGTTATGTGTTCACATGGGTATGGGACTATGTGTTCACATACGGATTTGAGGATGATACTTGGGTTTGAGATGAGTCGATAAGATTTGTGTTGAGCTTGTGATACCGGTGATATGGCAGGATTCGTATTTGAGATACGTCCTGATATTATAGCGGGTCTTTGAACGACGATACGGGTGAATAGTGCTATAATCAAAATGGTCGACATGTGATCGTGATATGAGATATGATATGCTAGGATATTGATAGTAGGCCGTATCGGGCGATGTATACCCTTGATGATGCTATGTGCTGACGGTATCGGTTTGTACGAGATTGTCGATCTGTAGTCAGATCATGAGTATATTGAGGATATTAGTATTGTACTAGACATAGGTCAGTACCCTAGACTATGATCTTGAATAAAGAGGATACCAGAGGAATGGTGTCAGGAATATGATATTGACCCGTACCCAGATTTGGGGATGCCGTACGACGGATTTACGTACGAGCTATATCTTGATGATCGATCCGCACTCTTGACTTGGGATGTCTGATTGTAGATATGGTATCGGATATGATATTATTGAGGCGGGATCACCGACTAATATATGTACAGGTATGTATATGGATCGACTCAGATGTTAGGCGGTTTCCTTACCTGTAGTCCAGCTTGTTAGCTTAGCCCTTTAGTTTAGTTTAGTTGTTAGATTAGATTCGATTCTTACCTATTTCAAAAACTAACGAATCGTGGTTATTTTAAAAGACAGCCCAAGGGATCCTACGGATATTTCAAAAGACGTATCTTTTCATAAAAACACCGTAGCCCCTATTTTCAAAACCCTATGGTTCATGTTATTTCAAAAGGCATCATTTGTAGGACTTATATTAGATTAATGCAGGTTAGTTACAGTTACGTCTTGTATTCAGCTCCCGCTTATTATTGTGGTTCGCTTCGCATCGCATCGCATACTTATGTTATAATTTCTTATTGCAATGTTGATATCATATTGTTAGGACACCAGCACCATTACCGATGATGCGTATGTACCACGTACACTTACTTGCCGGCTCACACACATCTTCATCGGTAATTGCCATGTCACGTACACCTTAGAAAATATTATTGCTTGACTTAGCTTGTTAGTTAGTAATTTGACATGATATTAGTGTACCTGCCTTATTTGCCAGCTTAACATTGTAGTTATTACTTGCCACTTCATGCATACTGTTATTCATTGTTATTCCTATATTCATGGTTTTACATGCTATTGATGATTTGGATTCGGATTTCCATGAGATTTTCTGGATTTGGGAGGGGGGGGAACCGCAAAACTTATATAAACTGATTTCTCTCTTTTTAAATAAAAAGTGCGGTTTTTCCCATGATGTATGAATCGTCCACCATGAGTTTGCTGATGGATTTCGAGACCTGATTCGAGGAGACGGATGAACCGTTCCGGGTACATAGTGGACCCGGTAAGGTATCCCGGAGCAAGAAGCGTGTGATGATGACGATGTGAGCCTGGCAGGGGAGCACTACCTACCGGTGATATTACCCGACGCGTCGGATATCCGGAGGATACCGTCGTGGTCTTGAGATGGATGGTAGGGGCCGGTCTGGACTGACGGCGCCCTAGATATTGTGTTTGAGACATTGAGATTTCGAGATATTGAGGTACAGAGACTGTGATACAGAGATATCGAGATATTGGGATTACGTTTTGTGCCGATGCTAGGCACTGTTGTATACTGATTTCATTTATGATATCTCATTTAAAAATACAAAGGAAATCTCACTAAATTATGAAAACAGTTTCTTCATTTACATGCATTCCGTTTTCATGCATTCATACCTCATTCATATGATATATTGCTACCTGAGGCACTGACACGGGCACATGAGATTACACTCGGGTTAGATATTTACCCTAGCCTTATTATAGGTTGCATGTTATATATATAATTGAGGATATATATTTTGATCATTGACCTAGATTGCGTTATTTATGCGATTTCTTTCAGTAGATGTTTTTCTATTCATGAGTTAGCAACTCACCCCCGTTGTGCCCCAGTTCCTTGCAGGTTTGCCGTACAGGTTTCTTTACGGCTTGCGGGCATAGTTTCCTTCGATTAATTTGCTAGGAGGTGGGTTTACTTGTATCGTACCCCCCATTATATAACTTGTATGTTATTACGCTGTTGTATCTAGAAGTTCCATCAACCAAACATGTATTTATTTTGAGATAGAGACCAGTGATGTTATTCCTTCGACCTTAGAGTCGCGCGTTATATTTCTGTGGTTTTCTTGTGGTTTTGAGTTTTCTTTGAATTTTAATCCTCGCCGTTGGCGTTGTATATTATATTGCTTGTGTGGTTGTGACCGTCGATTGACGAAGAGCTAGCTCCCGCTTGGGGATGCTTTTTTATTGATTTCGTATACTATTCATGTTGTATCCCGTTTGGGAGCCAGTATTTACAAAAGAGACTCTGCCGAAATTTTCAGGAAATACTTGATGTTTTTAAAACCGCATAACTCGGCTTATGCTATTAAAACTACTTGATTTTAAATTGGTTTTCCTTCACTCTACTACTTTTCTTGGTTTGGATTTCTTGGTTTTCGGTTTACTTAGATTACGTACGTCTCGAGACGTTCGTAGTTTAAGTGCCGGTCATGTTCCGTACTTTCGGGTCGTGACAAAGTTGGTATCAGAGTGTTATGGTTTACCTTCAGAGCGTAGGATGACCCTTGGTTGATGGAATAGGTGACTAAAGTAGAGTGACGTACCGTGGGTATGTTCCACGGCATACTTACGATACGCTACTCCACTTAAGAAGCCTTAGGATGTACATTTCTTTGTTCAGTATTATATTCATTCCTGATCTAGCCTCATCGGTACCAGTTATGGTTTTGCTGCCACGATTACGGGCAGGGAGAGCTACGGCTAGAGTTGCGGTCAGCACGAGCTCGTTACGAACGAGGACTGACCAGGGCGTGATTCCGGCGACACACGATTGCAGAGATGTGTCTTTTTATTTTGTTTTCGTGCCACGAGCATTGATGGATCGCTGTATGAGATTACTCGGACGGGCAGATCAGCACCAGAGGATTGAGCCAATGATAGAAGGTCGCCAGTCATCGAGGATGAATGACTAGGACATGTGGATCGTTCGCCTACCCCGATGCGAGGTCATCAGATAGATTGTTTCCAGCTAGAGACGACTTCACGCGGAGACGTTGGGAGTCAACGGAGACGTTGGGAGTCGACAGAGACGATCGAATGTCAGAAACCTATTATTCCAAGTTTAAAGTATTCGGAAGGGCATGCAGGCAATTCTATGGACCCTTTAGAAGAATGAAACCCTAACTCGACTTAATGACTGTGTGAAAGCCTTTGAACCTTCGGGTTTGCGGCAGTTCTACGGCGCCATTAGTGAGGCTTGGGTTTGCCCTTCTACGGCTGGACCACCGATGCTGTGGTATGTACCCGATACTATTAAACTGTGCCCATGATGTTGAGCTCTTGGAGGATTATGAGGTTTTGACGACTTGATCGGATGGCTCGACTTAATTCAGATGCTAGGTGGTGAGATGCATTCTTGGGAGACTCCAGATACAAGGATAGCCGTTAGAGCTCAGTCCATGCAGCCACGACGAGACGAGTCCGAAGCGGTCGACATTAGAGAAAGGTGAAGTAAGAGGTTCGTACCAGATCTAGATGAAACGACGTTCCACTCCACCGACATCAGAGATGCGATACGCATGCCAAGGCATTGTACTTGGATATACCTTCCAGAAGGAGTCGCGATGAGTATGCAGCCGTTCCGGAACGAGAACAGATCTAGTAAGGGACGATGACTTCCAGACAGTTCGGCAGAGACGAGATTTGGGAGAGATCTCGACAGGACCTTTCTGGAATGAATTACAAGAAGACTTGGACCCAGGAGTGGTCATGTTACGCACACCGGCAGGCCAGAGCTCAGGTTCGTCGATGAGACATGCTATGAGTGACCACGACAGTTGGCCAGAGATTCTTGGAGGATGTGCTTGAGCGGGACTATTCCGCCATACTTGATTTTGGTATTTTGAGCGATCTATTTGCATGATTGATTTTGATGATGGAGTTTCGTGATAATTGTTTCCATGGACCATGGTTGCACCTACTGAGTATTCACGATTTTTGCACAGTTGTTGCACTTGAGATAGTTTTCGTGCCTTGGTTCCTCATGTTTGTGATTATATGGATTTCATGTAGTTGAGTTGATTGTGCGTATATACACATACGATTTGGTTTTTGCACTCGGTATGATTCACATATGCTTGCAGTGCAGTGATACGCATTTTGTGCACTTAGATGCACTGGACTTTGATTTCGATTGTGATACTCGATATTTGTTTTGTGCACCTTGTGCACCTGATTTGATTTTGCGCATGTTCGGCGCTTGATATTGGATTTCATGATTTCGTGCATGATGGATGCACCTGCCTCGGATTTTCGCACATGTTTTGAGATGTGATTTTGGTGCACACCAGATGCACTAAATCGAGATTTTTCGTGCATGTCAGATGCACCTGATTTTGCTGTCAGGCACACATGTTGCCTATGACAGATGTTTCATGCACATCCGATGCACTTAGATGTTGTTTCTGTGCATATGTATGGCACATATATGGATTTTGATTTCCGTGCGCACCAGACGCACGTAGTATTCATACGCGTATTTTGGGATTGATTTTTCTTATAGAGCAGTACGTTTTTATGATATTTGCTAAGTGTTTTCGTACTAAGCAGGACTAGTCAGAGGACAGTACCTGAATGTATTTTGAATGCATTGATAGCTATTGAAGGGAATTTCAAAAAAAAAGGCGAGCTATAGTCTCAGTATTTACCTACGTGTCTGATATGACGCGAAACGTTTAAAACAAGGAAAACCCTTATAAATTGTTTCCCAAAACGGCGGAACGTATATTTCAAACAATGGTATATATGTATATAGTTATTTTCTTATGATAGACGTCCGCCACTGTGCAGTGTTATATGCATTGCACAACAACTTTAAGAGATTTGACATGCATTTCCTTCAGATAATTACATATATAGATTTGATATTTACGTGTATAGTTTCGAGTTATATCATATTGGTTTTGGTATTGGATTTGACATTGTGTCTTTACCATGACTCCGATGATTGCGGGATGCTTGATGGTGTTTTGATTTTGAGTTATCTGCTCATTACCCATGCACATGTATTGCGCTATGATGCGTTTTATGTACTTATGATTTCGGAGCCCGACGACTTGATGGTTTTGCTTAGATGTTTTTGTATTTGGGGGGAGTTGAATTTAAATTCGGGGACCGAATTTTTTTAAAGGGGGAAGATTGTAACGTTTTGAAAATCGTTTCGGTGAAATTTCGAAAAAACGGTAAAATAAGGGGGTTTTCTGTAAAAAGTCAAAATACAAATATCTTTATTATAAAATTAAATATACATATTCTAGCCATGAATTTGCTAGTATTTGGTGTTTATTGAGTCACTGGTGAAATTTCAAATTTTCTGAAATTTTTTCCGAAATTAATTATTTTAATATTATTTTAAGCCGTCACTAATACATTTAATTAGGGAAAATTACAAATTGGAATGAGTTGAAACAAATTTTGTGTATCATAACATATTAAACAAAATTTTATCATATGGTTTTTGAAATGAAATGGTTTGCCAAAACGGTTTAGAAAATATCGAAGAAAAAGGCTTTTTTCGGTGAAATTAGTGTTAATGGGAATTGGGGTAATACATTTATCTTTTTCCCTCACCCACACTCACCCACACCCTCTCTCCCCTCTCCAAATCAGCAGCCCCAAGTGCCCCCTCATTTTCCCACTTGAATGGCTAAAAGAAAAGAAATGAAAAGAAATGAGAAGAAAGGGTAATATATATAAGTATTGGTTGGGTTGACTTGGACTTTCTTTGACTTGACTTTTCTCCCCACACCCACACACTTCACTCCCATCCTTACCCATTTCTGGCCGAGCCCTCCCCAAGTGCAGCCCCCCAATTTTCTCCTCTCATTTCCTCATCAAAAACCTATCAAAAACCTCCAAAATTCCATCACAAATCAAGCTAAAACCCAAATCCAACTCTTACCCATTTTTCCTTGACCTATTCTAATGTGGATCTTGGAGCAAGAAGCAAGTTTGTGAGGCTAGGTTGGATGTTGATTCAAGTTTTGTGAGGTATAAATCCTTGTTCCATGTTTTGTTTGTTGCTTAGTTACTTAATTGTTGCTATCATACCTCATTTGAAGCTAACTAGGTGTTTAATTAGGTTTAATTGCTTGGTTTGAAAAATTCAAGAAAAGGGTTTGTAAATCAAATTAGGGTTTTCTTCATTGGGTATTGATCTTGATGTGGGGATTAACATGTTAATGTGATGCTAAAACTAACCTAGTTGCTAGTTTACTAATTGATGCTTGTAATTGTTAAAATTGGAATTTTATGCAAACTAGGTTTTGGAAATTTATTGCAAATGTTAGACTAAAAATCTAATTAGGTTTTTCATGACTTCATTAACATTATTAAGTGTAGTTTAATGCTTTAGATCATGCAAATCTAAGCTAGATTGTAGTTTGTGCATTTTTGCTATGAAATTGTTAAAATTTAGGTATTTTGTAAACTAGAATTTTAGGGTTTTTGGAATTTAATGAGATTAAATTATGGGAATTATTTTTATGACTTATTTAAGATATTTAGTGAATATTGTGGCCGCTAGATTCATTTATACATCGAGTTTTGTACTAAAACGGTGATTTGTGCTTGCTAGATTTTCGGGAAAATGACTTTTTAACTGAAATTGGGGTTTTTGTGAATTTTAAGCTATTTTATATTATAATTAGTGCTTGTACAAATGAGTGTGTTGGGATCTTTCTCGATGGTTTGGCGTTTGTACGCCGACGTCGACGGTTTTTGGGTCGATTTGTGAAGGCAACCATAGGTTTTGACCAATGTGGGATTCGTGCGTCGTTTTGGTCATGAGTCGGATTTTAATGCGATACGGTGCGTTATGATATGTAGGTACCCCATGTGGACTTCGAGACGACAAGCAAGCGCGTGGCGACGTCGGCACCGGTTAGCGAGGACCAGGTGAGTAGATTTATATCTACGGGGAGAAGTCGGGTGGATGGCGTATTGCACCCCCGCAGTTCGTGGTGATGTATACGAATACGTATACACACATTTATTGATTATATTTTGTTTGAGTTTATTGATGATAAATATGGATGGTTTAGTATCGCGAAACCCTAGAGTAGTGGTCGCACCATACATGTACCCACCCACCCATACTTGCATACATTCTTCTTCCATTTGTGTTTATGGGAATATACATATAGTTATGTGTTCACATGGGTATGGGACTATGTGTTCACATACGGATTTGAGGATGATACTTGGGTTTGAGATGAGTCGATAAGATTTGTGTTGAGGTTGTGATATCGGTGATATGGCAGGATTCGTATTTGAGATATGTCTTGATATTATAGCGGGTCTTTGAACGACGATACGGATGAATAGTGCTATAATCAAAATGGTCGACATGTGATCGTGATATGAGATATGATATGCTAGGATATTGATATTAGGCCGTATCGGGCGATGTATACCCTTGATGATGCTATGTGCTGACGGTATCGGTTTGTACGAGATTGTCGATCTGTAGTCAGATCATGAGTATATTGAGGATATTAGTATTGTACTGGACATAGGTCAGTATCCTAGACTATGATCTTGAATAAAGAGGATACCAGAGGAATGGTGTCAGGAATATGATATTGACCCGTACCCAGATTTGGGGATGCCGTACGACGGATTTACGTACGAGCTATATCTTGATGATCGATCCGCACTCTTGACTTGTGATGTCTGATTGTAGATATGGTATCGGATATGATATTATTGAGGCGGGATCACCGACTAATATATGTACAGGTATGTATATGGATCGACTCAGATGTTAGGCGGTTTCCTTACCTGTAGTCCAGCTTGTTAGCTTAGCCCTTTAGTTTAGTTTAGTTGTTAGATTAGATTCGATTCTTACCTATTTCAAAAACTAACGAATCGTGGTTATTTTAAAAGACAGCCCAAGGGATCCTACGGATATTTCAAAAGACGTATCTTTTCATAAAAACACCGTAGCCCTTATTTTCAAAACCCCATGGTTCGTGTTATTTCAAAAGGCATCATTTGTAGGACTTATATTAGATTAATGCAGGTTAGTTACAGTTGCGTCTTGTATTCAGCTCCCGCTTATTATTGTGGTTCGCTTCGCATCGCATACTTATGTTATAATTTCTTATTGCAATGTTGATATCATATTGTTAGGACACCAGCACCATTACCGATGATGCGTATGTACCACGTACACTTACTTGCCGGCTCACACACATCTTCATCGGTAATTGCCATGTCACGTACACCTTAGAAAATATTATTGCTTGACTTAGCTTGTTAGTTAGTAATTTGACATGATATTAGTGTACCTGCTTTATATGCCAGCTTAACATTGTAGTTATTACTTGCCACTTCATGCATACTGTTATTTATTGTTATGCCTATATTCATGGTTTTACATGCTATTGATGATTTGGATTCGGATTTCCATGAGATTTTCTGGATTTGGGAGGGGGGGAACCGCAAAACTTATATAAACTGATTTCTCTTTTTTTAAATAAAAAGTGCGGTTTTTCCCATGATGTATGAGTCGTCCACCATGAGTTTTCTGATGGATTTCGAGACCCGATTCGAGGAGACAGATGAACCGTTTCGGGTACATGGTGGACCCGGTAAGGTATCCCGGGGCAAGAAGCGCGTGGTGATGACGATGTGAGCCTGGCAGGGGAGCACTACCTACCGGTGATATTACCCGACACGTCGGATATCCGGAGGATACCGTCGTGGTCTTGAGATGGATGGTAGGGGCCGGTCTGGACTGACGGCGCCCTAGATATTGTGTTTGAGACATTGAGATTTTGAGATATTGAGGTACAGAGACTGTGATACAGAGATATCGAGATATTAGGATTACGTTTTGTGCCGATGCTAGGCACTGTTTTATGCTGATTTCATTTATGATATCTCATTTAAAAATACAAAGGAAATCTCACTAAATTATGAAAACAGTTTCTTTATTTACATGTATTCCGTTTTCATGCATTCATACCTCATTCATATGATATATTGCTACCTGAGGCACTGACACGGGCACATGAGATTACACTCGGGTTAGATATTTACCCTAGCCTTGTTATAGGTTGCATGTTATATATATAATTGAGGATATATATTTTGATCATTGACCTAGGTTGCGTTATTTATGCGATTTCTTTCAGTAGATGTTTTTCTATTCACGAGTTGGCAACTCACCCCCGTTGTGCCCCAGTTCCTTGCAGGTTTGCCGTACAGGTTTCTTTACGGCTTGCGGGCATAGTTTCCTTCGGGTGATTTGCTAGTAGGTGGGTTTACTTGTATCGTACCCCCCATTATATAACTTGTATGCTATTACGCTGTTGTATCAAGAAGTTCCATCAACCAAACATGTATTTATTTTGAGATAGAGACCAGTGATGTTATTCTTTCGACCTTAGAGTCGCGCGTTATATTTCTGTGGTTTTCTTGTGGTTTTGAGTTTCCTTTGAATTTTAATCCTCGCCGTTGGCGTTGTATATTATATTGCTTGTGTGGTTGTGACCGTCGATTGACGAAGAGCTAGCTCCCGCTTAGGGATGCCTTTTTATTGATTTCGTATACTATTCATGTTGTATCCCGTTTGGGAGCCAGTATTTACAAAGGAGACTCTGCCGAAATTTTTAGGAAATACTTGATGTTTTTAAAACCGCATAACTCGGCTTATGCTATTAAAACTACTTGATTTTAAATTGGTTTTCCTTCACTCTACTACTTTTCTTGGTTTGGATTTCTGGGTTTTCGGTTTACTTAGATTACGTACGCCTCGAGATGTTTGTAGTTTAAGTGCCGGTCATGTTCCGTACTTTCAGGTCATGACAGTAAGGATCTTACAAAAGGGTTTTCTCCTTATAAGTCTAGAGGACTTACAAGGGTTGTTTACCATGTGGACATATCCCTAGTCACGGGTGGGACTTGGTTAGGGAAATGTTTATTCGCGCCCGTGAATTGTATACAAGGGTCAGTATTGAGCTACTTGCAGGGCAATATCGAAGGTTGTGGGGGTTGCTTAAGAACAAGTTCAGGTCTCTGTAACTTAAAACTTTCAAATCTTATGAGCCATGAGGGTCCCATAAGAGAATTCTCCTTACGAGTCGTGAGGATCTCGCAAGTGCAATTTTTCCTTAGGAATCGTGGGGATCCCTAAGTGTGTTGCTCCCTTATGAGTCGTAAGAATCTCACGCGGGCGGTTTCTCCTTGCAAAGTCGAGAGGACCTTGCAAGTGTCTCTTAACAAGGTTGCGCCCTCTCGGGTTTTCACAAACACTCGCCGGTAGCCCTGCTGTTTTTACTCACGGAGCCCTTTCGGGTTTTCATCAGTGCCCATTTTACTTACGGACATACCGTTTTTTTTATTCTCTTTTTCTTTTTTTTCTTTTTTTTCTTTTTTTTATATAACGAGGTTGCGCCCTTTTGGGTTTTCACAAACACTCGCCGGTAGCCCTGCTGTTTTTACTCACGGAGCCCTTTCGGGTTTTCATCCGTGCCCGTTTTGCTTATGGACATACCGTTTTTTTATTTATTTATTTCATCAGCTTCGGAATGCTGTGATCCGCCGTGGTTTCTCGACATCTCGTTCAACAGCTAGTTTTAGGACATGGTGGTTCGTTGTTAGTTTAAGAACGTTTCGGTCCGTTGTTGAAGAAGGCCGGCTACTACTTATAGAGTTTGGGCTTAGGAAGATAGCGAGCGGACATAGTCGTCGTCATCTATCATTGACCTAGGCCGTAACTCGTTAAGCGTAGTATTTCTTTAGGAAGCGACCGTTTATTGGCCTGAAAGGCCTTTCACCGTGCATATCCATGAGTAGATAGGCTCCACCCTGGTAGACCTTGTCTATAATGTACGGGCCTTCATAATTTGGCTCGAACTTTCCCCGCTTGGCGCGACTGGGGATCATAGGTCTTTTGACCACTAGCACGAGTTCGCCTTGGCGGAATGTCCTCGGCCTGGTCAATCTTTCATATGAGCGCGTCATCTTTTCTTTATAAGCCTCCAGATTTTGTTGCGCTATGAGCCGGGTTTCATCATGGGCATCAAGCTCCTCAAGCCGAAGGTGAGCGTTTTCTTCGTCTGTCAGCTCGTAATGGACTTCCACTCGTAAAGAAGGTAATTCTATCTCGAGGGGGAGTACTGCTTCTGTACCGAATACCAACGCGTACGGCATTGTGTTCGTGGCCGTCTTGAACGTAGTTCGGTACGCCCAGAGAGCTTCTTGCAGTATCTCGTGCCAGTCCTTTTTATTTCGGGACACCGTCTTCTTCACGATCTTCGTCAAGGTCTTGTTGAAAGCCTCCGCTAGACCGTTGGCTCGGGGATTATAAACTGAGGAGTATCTCCAGTCTATGTTATGTTGTTGTGCGAAGCGGCTGATCTTGTGGCTTCTGTAGGCTGGCCCGTTATCGGAGATGATCCGTCGCGGAGTTCCAAACCGATAAATGACGTGCGTCTTGAAGAAATGGAGGATATTCTCCGTCTTCACTTCCCTCAGCGGTACTGCTTCTGCCCACTTGGAGAAATAGTCAGTTGTCGCCAAAATGAATCGATGTCCCCTGGACGATGCTGGTTCGATGGGGCCGATTCCCCCACATTTCGAATGGCCAGCTAGCCATTGTCGGGTGTAGTGGATTTGGATGTTGATGGATAAAGTCTCCATGAATTTGACACGAGTGGCATTGCTTTGCATACTCGAGGAAGTCCTGGATCATCGTGGGCCAGTAATATCCCATCCGTTTAATTTTCAATTTCATCTTAGGGCCAGCTTGGTGAGAACCGCAGAGTCCTTCATGAACTTCTTGGACGACACTTTTTACTTCTTCAGGTCCCAGGCATCTCAACCACAGAGAATCAAATGACCTCTTGTACAGAGCATCATTGACGAAGGCGAAAGACAGAGCTCGTTTCATAAGCTGATGTCTTGAGGATGCATCTTCAGGCGTTCGATGGGATTTGAAGTAGTCTATAAAGACTTCTCTCCAATCCTCAGCCTTTTTCTGGTCTTTTATTTGCATAGCCATTTGCTCAATCGCTCCCTTTTCTTCGGATGATTCCGGAGATATTTCTGCTGGGGCAAGCACCCGACGGCTTTGTACTATGATTCTTACGTCATCGAGGTTCTTGTTGGCCAGTTCTTTAGCGAGCTTAGCTAGTGTATCTGCTTTGCTATTTTCCGCGCGCGGTATGCTTTCCAGCATGTAGGAGGGGATTTGAGTCAGCAATTGCTGTACTCTCTCACCATACTTTACCAGTTCGGGTTTGCATGTCTGATAGTCGCCATTTACTTGACTAACGATCAGCTGAGAATCTCTATATATGGGGAGGTTTTCAATTCCCATGTCGATGGTGATCTCGAGGCCTGCTATCAAAGCTTCGTATTCGGCTTCATTGTTCGTCCTCGGCTCTGTTAAGGAGAAAGCAAAGCGCATTATCCCTCATTGTGGAGTTACGAAGATGAGGCCTACCCCTGATTTGATTATAGGGGTGCTTTGTTTGCGCTTCTTCATGGAAGACGCTCCATCAAAATAGAGTTCCCATCGGGTATTACTACCGTCGATCGCATCAAACACATGTTCGTCTGGCAGCTCGCAATTCAGAGGGGAATCGGCTGGTATGGGATGCTCAGCGAGGAAGTCGGCGATGGCTTGGCCTTTCACTGCTTTAAGAGGCTGATAGGTTATCGAAAACTCCATTAAGAGCAAGGCCCATTTAGCGAGTCTCCCTGTCAATATGGCCTTCGACATTAAATATTTAAGGGGGTCCACCTTCGAAATGAGACGGACTTCATGCGCCAACGCATAGTGCCTGAGCTTTGTTATCGATCGGGTAAGCGGTCGATGGCCTGTAGAAGCACGGCTTTCTTCTTTTCCGGAAGCCATATAAACAGTATTCACCATCATGCCCCCAGACTTGGGGCGTTTAGGTTCAGTGGTCTTGCGATTCGTCGCAGACTCACGTATTTTCTCCGGCCTTCTTTTCTTGTGAGCGGTCGAAGTTGAGGGGGCCGTTGCAGTGGGCACCCAAGTAGCTGTCGCCTTTTGTGGCTCGATAGGACGGTCCTCTTCCCGTTGAAATTTCACCTTTTTCTGTCGGCGGGGATAATCTTGATCAATTACCGAGTCTTGGACTTGATGCCAGACCTTGTAGATTTTAGAGGACAGCCGTTGAGGGGGTTGTTCCGGCTTCACCTTTGTAGCGCTCTTCATAGGTGGAGGAGATTTTTTTAGCACGACCATCGAAGAATTCTTGCGTACCCTCCTAAGTGGTTCAAAACTGTTCCCAGATGGAACAACAGCATCAATTTCCACCGTTGGAGCCAGCGGAGTCAATCCAGAAGGAGAGTTGCCCCCAGCCTTCCTTACTCGGCGCCAGTGGCATATCCCTAGTAGGAGGAGTGTTGTCTCCCGAGGGTTTTCAGCGGATTACACCCACAAAATCCTATAATAAAAGAGAGATGGTGAAAGTTATATGAAGATAAGAACTATAAAAGAAAGAACTTGAAAATAAGAGTTTTCAACTATACCAGCTTTTCAGTTGCTATGAGCCCTATCTTAATGGTCATGAAAAAATGTTAGAAATCACATTATCCTTCAATAAAACATCGCCTTTAGTTTTCATTCTTACCTTTCTTCCAAGCATTGATCATATACCCGTACGTGTATGAGCTGGACATCCCTACACTCAGAGAATTCAATTCAAGCAATCATACTCTTGTCCATCTACCTTAGTACTTTTTAATAGATATTTAGATGGAATTCGCTTACACATTCTTCATGCGACCGTTAATACTTCTTGAGATACTAACCGACCGATTACTCATGTGCTTGCTAATTAGGTGTTTTTTCCTCGTCTTGCAACACCTAAGATTTAGCAGTGGCTCCCAAACCAGTTGGTCTAAGGCACTAGGTGATAAAGCACCCTCGCTATATTTTTTATTGCTGCCTCAGTGATAACAAAACCAGTGTTCATTTTTCTTTTCACTATTTTATCTTTTATTCTCCACTTTTATTTTCTTCATACTTTGGCTTTTATACAAGTGCATTTCAAGGTATCCTCTACTATCTCGAGTTTCAAGATGTGTGTAAGTGCGTATAGTAGGGTATCAACGTTCAAATGTTTGGCTTCCAGAATAGAAACTATTTTTCAGGCTTATTTTTATCCTCAAATTAGTAATTTCCTTCATCTTACTAACCCTTGGGACAACAGCTCATAACTACTTATTACTAGTTTCATTTAAGAAAACTTCTAACTTTCTTGTTTTTCTTAAACTATTCCTATCTTTTAAATATAATTTTTCACTTTCTACTCTTTTATTATCACAATTTTTTGTGTGTGCTTATATATAGTATAATGCAAAGTAGGGCGTAAATAAGCACAGGAGCGCTGAAAAATGATTTCTTGGGAGCTTCTTGCGATGGTACAGGAGCGCTGAAGCTCATTGGCGGGAGCATGGTTCCGAAGAATAGCCCAGTGGTGGCTTGAGTTACCTGCTCCACTGCCATAGTGAAAAGGGAGGACGCTTGGGGCCCGTAGGTTACTCCTCCAGATGGGACAGAGCGAGAGTTTCTGTTTCAGTTAGTGCAGTTTAAGCCATTGATTTCTTGAAGAGCTTGAATATTCTGCCCCCTGCTTCGACCTTGGTCTTTGGCATATGCCAGTTGTTTGAGGACCGATTCCGTCGGCAAGGCTGCTGCTTGGGAAGCCTGCCTGTGGACAACAGACATCCTCTGGGCTTCCTCCATCGGCGTTGAGGCACCGAGGGTGGGAGGTGGGTGCATCGACCCAAAAAGAAGCCCGTTGATTTCTTGAAGAGCCGGATTGCAGAGATTTGAGGCTGCAAGTGACCCATACTTGACTCCGCCGGATATGACAGAGCCTGAGTTGCTAGGGTGGGAGCAAATGCCATTCTTCATACAGACGAAATGCCGGCTTCAATATCCACTCCCCTAAGGGCAACCAAAAACATACACACCGCGATTATTTGATCGCGGGAAAAACACGACACACGAAGTGTGGAGTGGAAAGAGGAAGTTGTCCCACCGGGCGTTCCAGAATCTGTTCCCCTCTGAAAGACTCGCAAAGACTGACGTCTTGCCTGAAATTCGGGGCAGATGCTAAATGGTGTTATCCGTCCACCTCTCCGAAGATGCCAGGTTAATTTATGGCACTGTGTATCGGAGGTTTAAACGGATGCGTCCGATGTAGCAGACTTCTTCAGATTCCCCCTCACTTGAGGGGTTTCTGATTGTGGGGACACTCTTCCCTGCAGGCGTAAGCCCCTGCAGTTAATTACGCTACCGCATCGCGGTAACAACTTTCTCCTTCTCCAGATGGTCACTTCGTGTCGTGGGTGTTTGTTTTGTGTTCGGTTGCCCGTAGATTGTATACGGAGAATAATTTTATGTTGTCTCCCGTAGGACGTGGATTAGTCCAAATCCGTATTTTCTTAGATTTGGGTTTGGAGCTTTGGTTTAAGGATACGTTAGCCTTGTTTGAGGCTAAGATCAACTTAAACGTTTGTTAAGGACACGTTAGTCTAATTTGAGACTAAGATCGACTTAACGGGATCGTTTAGATCCAACAAGAGAGCATTTGGACTCTATTGTTTAGTTTAGAGACATTGTGGTCGATTGCCAGTTTAGGGACATGGTGGTCCGACATTCCCATTTTGAGGACGAATATTAGTTTAAGGACATTTCGGTCCAACATTCCCATTTTGGGGACGAATATTAGTTTAAGGACATTTCGGTCCAACATTCCCATTTTGAGGACGAATATTAGTTTAAGGACATTTCGGTCCATGAGTTTAAGGACCCCACAGTCCGTAGCAATGTATGGTTTTCGGGACCCGTCACCTCTCTGACGACGTTGAAGAATTACAACGACAAATATCAGAGGAGTTCAGAGATGTACCCTTGAACCGGGTGTAAATTGATTTGGGAGAGCAGTTGCGCTCAGTTCAACTTAATTTGAGGACTTATGGCCAGAATTGGGTTAAGTCTATATGAAAATGTTTAACATTTTGTTCATGATTGGCCTGTTAGGCCTTTGCTTGGGCTCTGCCCCTTTTTAAATAATACACAGCATTGGGCTTTTTATTTAAATGCACAGCATTTATATTAGGCCTGTTAGGCCTTTTAGTTGGGCTCTGCCCCTTTTTAATAATGCATAGCATTTGTTTTGGTCTGTTAGACCTTTTAATTGGGCTCTGCCCCTTTTTGATAATGTAGAGCATTTAATGGTCTGACAGTACGCCACGTGGCCTGTCAGGCGCTCTGCGCCTATTAAAGAGCGCAAGGCGCCATCGCATGTGGAGGTGACACGTGTCACGCTCTGGTGAGCGCAAGTTTGTTAGCGCAGTGCGCTGCTGACACGTGGCGCGCTCTGGTGCAGTGCGCCAATCCAAGAGCGCAGTGCTCTGTTTTTAGGAGCGCAAGGCCCAGATTAACACGTGGCGCTCTTTGGTGACTTGCGCCTGCCCAAGGAGCACAACAACGCAAATTAAGAGTGCAGGGCACTGTTCAATAGCGCAGAGCGCATCTTGATCAAATTTAGATCAAAGAAAATAATCTTTTTTTAGTTCTCAAGAGGTTCTACCTCAAGTTTCAAGAACCAATGGTTTATCAAAAGGCTGTGCCTTTATATAGATCAAAAGATCTAATAATGAAGTAGATTACTTCTTTTATTTTTGTGCTTGGATCTTTTTTTGATCTTTTTCTTTTATTGAAGATCTTGATCTTGTTCTTAGATCTTTGATCTTTTTTAGAAGAAATTCTTCTTTTAGTGAGATGTTTTCATCTCTGTTCTTCCAAGAATTTTAATTCTTTACCTTGAAGAAGATGATCTTCTTTCTTCAAAGACTTGCCCTTTTAAATTTTTCAGAGAGTTCTCTCTTTTTTATTTCTGTATCTCTTATTTCTCCCTGAGACATGGAGTCTTGGGGCCTTTATATAGGTCCAATGTAACATTTGGAATATTTAGAAATAAATAAAATAAATTAAATTAATAATAAATTGATAAGTCATCATTTCTTTTTGGACTGATCCAAATTCCTTGGTTGATTTCTCCTTGAAATTCCGTGGCCCATTTGTTTTGGTGTTTTGGGCAGTGGGCTTTTGCATGAGGCTTTGCATAGTAGCATGACACAAGGTTTAATTTGGGTGGCTGCCAATTTGGAGTGTGCTGGGATTAATTGGTATTAATTGGTGGAGGATTAAATATTGGCTTGGTGACTCATGAATGATGTGGAAGCTTGCATGCATTTGAGAAGTGGACTTGAGACAAGTGGCTGTTCATTTCCTGCATGATTAATTTCGTGGCCTTTTTTTTGGTGTTGATTATTAATTCTAGTGTGGCTATGAAGTTAATAGAACACATCCACAAAACCAACAGCCACTGCACACTTGATTTTACAGAGAGCCAAATAAATTGATAAGCCACTTCATTTTGCCATCACAACTTGATTCCACAGTGAGCACATTTTGCTCCTGGCCGAGCTCTTTTAGAGCATGCTCATTTCCAGCAAAGTATTCGCACAGTATCTCTAATTCAATCTTGGAGGGTTATTCCTACAGCAAATTTTGGAGGGTAAAACTCTTAAACACAGTAGGGATTAAATTCTGTAGCTTATTTAGTTTAGAGTAAATCAAGTCACACAATATCATATTTTAGCTAAATTGAGTGCCTGTTAAAATCTGCTTTGATCTGGAAAATATTTAAATTAATTAAACAGAGTTAAAATGATATAGATAACAACTAGAATAAACCACAAGAAGACGACACCAGGGGGCCGGTTTTGGGCCGGCGGCCATACATGAAAATCCGGCTCGCCGGCCATGGGGGGAGTTTTGTGGGTTTGGTCTTTTGGGTAGTTTACAGCACACAATTTTGGCTAAATTGGTGTTGTTTAATTAAATTAGTTTCACAGTAGTTAAAATCTGGGAACAGATATCGGAAAGGGTATCGTAAAACACTAAATATGACACGACTAAATCATGTCGCGTTTTAATTTCTGAAACAGTACAGAACAAGGTTAAAATTCAGCAAGATTAAGTGTTAATAACTTGATATAATCAGATAGTATGTAACTTGTAAGTGGGAAAGCGTGTTTTTCATTTCCGTTATATCGGAATAGCCGTTTTTCTTATATACGTTAATTTGTAAATTTAGACTCGGATACAAGAATTTCGGAAGCCGCGAGGAAAGGGAAAGGATTAGCAATTCCGGAGTAGATTCGACTTTTCCGGTGAGTAGACTAAACATCTACCGGGGAATTTTGTAAAGATGGCGTGTTTCGCCCGTAGCTCTACTTAACTTGATGCTTATATCGTTATGTCAAATTGATAATATGCATTCATCATAGATTCATATAAATTGATTAGATGATTAGAACACTTCACAATTATCGACGAGTCATGCCACGTGCACATCTTATATGCTACACACACCTCGTCGATATTGCCATGTCACTTACACTTAAATATCATACTTGTTAACATGGATTTATATCATATTTCACATAACAATTATAGTAGTAGATTGCATCATTGACATCATGTTACTTTATGCGTGTTTTGTGTTATATATGAGGTAAATGCAGAATTGAGGATTTATGGTTTTGAGTTTTGAATACTATTACATAAATCCAGTGTTTTTATGATTGATGTGTCATGTCCACCATAAGATGATTTCTGTTTTGGTTTTATTCCGGACCGAGTGGGGGAGATATACGGTCACGGATTTCGCGTTATCCATACTGAGTGGGGGAGATATACAGTTGGATACATGGTGGACCCGGTCGAGACCGAGGGGCAGGATAGCCGTATTGAGACGGGGGAGCCTAGCGAGGTTACTCGATACCGGAGTTAGTGATAAAAAATACGGCGTGTATCTGGATGATAACGACCGGTATTATTGATTCAGGATCATTCGGGGAATGATGCCTATAAGAAATGGAAGTTTTGTGTCGTTGATGGACACTGAGAAATGATTTTAATTGAGTTGTGATTTCCGAAGTATCATGAGATTTATTGTTGAACTTCACATATACTCATATTCATATTGATTCATATTCAGTAGCATGATTGTCATATTTACTTTATTCGCCGTTATATGTTAGTCATATTCACTGAGTTGGCAACTCACCCCCGTTGTGCCACAGTTCCTTGCAGGGATAGAGTGGACGGGTAGCTGCGAGGCAGAGCTACGTTTGCAGTTGTATTCCATCTTTTGATAGGTAGGTTACATGTGTAGTAACCTTCCTTTTTGATTGTGTATTTTGTATCTAGAAAGTCTCCATCAAACCTATATTTTGACTTAGAATGAGAGATGAAATATATATGGACAGTTGAGATATGTTGGTCAGTATCATTATTTCTTTCTTTATGAAATTCACAGTGATGTTCTATATGTTTATATTCATGTTCATTGTTAATATTGTTGGTTCCAACTAAGAATACAACTAAACTTAACCTTTATTATTTGTTTAATAAATTAACTTCATAAATTGAGATTCTTACTTAAAAACTAAATTTTCATAAGTAATTCCGCAAAAAGGTATTTTGATCTTGGTTTTCGGCTTACTTGGACTTGTGCATATCTTTAGATATGATACAATCTAAGTGCCTGTCACATCCAAACTTGGGTCGTGACAAAGTTGGTATCAGAGCTTAGGAGTAACCTTACGGAATTCAGTAAGGGATTTCAATAGGTTGATGTAAGTCCGAGAGTTAGGATGACCTTTGGTTTGATGGAGTAGGTGAATTAGGACGAATGCAGTACCGTACGTATGTTCCGCGGCATATTTACGTTATCGTATTCAGCCTAACTAACCTTAGGATGTTTATCTTGATCTATTCTTCCGTTGATTCTTCGTTATTGATTGCTTCTGTTCCCGCACCTTATCAACTCTCGTTTCTTATTCCAGTTGCTATGGCTACGCGGGCTAGGCGAGCCGCAACCAGAGATGCAGCTAGGGCGAGTCCACCTGTGATGACGACTGGTACACCGGACGTTCCGGCGGTGCATGAGCATGTTGATCCTCCTCCAGATCGCATGACTAGGATTGAGGAGGGTATGTTGGGATTACAGCGAGTGGTAGGACAGTTAGCTGAGACCACTCGAATATTGAGATCAGATCCAGCACCGACCGTAGCAGAGTCCGAAGTACAGCCTACACAGACGGTAGCGCCAGTAGATACGAGAGTGATGGAGGTATCACTTGCAGAGTTTATGAGATTGAGACCCCCGGTATTTACAGGGACCGATGTGGCGGAAGATCCTCAGTCTTTTCTTGATAGGATGGCGAGGATTGGCAGATCATTGCGATGTTCTGATGCGAGGTCAGTTGAGCTGACTAGCTTTCGTTTGGAGGGACTTGCACAGGAGTGGTGTGAGTCGATGGAAAGAGGGCGAGCTACGAATCTTCCTCCGATGACGTGGACCGAGTTTTCTACAGTCTTTCTTGCCAGATTTCTTCCCTAGAGTGTGAGGGACGCTAGAGCTAGCAGTTTTGAAGCGTTGAGGAAATCAGCAAGTATGTCAGTAGCAGATTATGACTTACGATTCACCCAGCTGTCGCGATATGCCCCATACTTAGTACCTACAGAGGAGCTTCGGGTGAAGAGGTTCCTAAGGAGTTTGGACACACAGTTGTATCTGGTGATAGGCTTCCAGCATTTTGATACATATGCACAGGCCATGGATGCGGCGATTCGAGTAGAGGAGCGTTTGAGCGAGTCAGGGGTCGTTCCAGAGCCAAAGAGGAGTAGACCGGTCGTGCCGACAAATAGACAGTTTGGCCGAGGTAGAGGGTCATATCCAGACAAATATACAGGCCGCAGTGTCGGACGAGGTTGGACACAGGGCCAGATGTTCAGTTCTTATCCTGATGATCAGAGACCACCATCTACCTGTTATAGTTGTGGACTTCCCGGACACTTTGCGCGGGACTGTAGATCTCAGGGAAGGACCGTTACTCCACAGGCTGCTTTACCCCTTCCACCTCCTACACCGATGGCTTTACTTCCTCCCCCAGTTGGCGCTACACGCCAGGTAGTTGCACCACGAGGTCGAGGCTTTGCAGGACGTGCTCAGAGAGGTAGAGGAGATAGAGGTAGAGGACGACAGGATGCGGGCAGGGGCCAGGCACGGGTTTTTGGGCTGACTCCACAGGATGCCCAAGCATCAAATGCAGTCGTGACAGGTACTCTTACAGTATGCTCATTAGAGGCACATGTTTTATTTGATCCCGGTTCTACACATTCTTATGTATATTCACGATTCGCACTTTTGTTGGGGAAAGAGTTGTCATTATTAGAGTTACCTTTGGTAGTGATTACTCCGGTTGGAGATTCTTTTATAGCTCGGCAGGTATTCAGATCGTGTTCGGTACGTATTGGTGGTAGAGATTCGTTAGTTGATCTGATTCTCCTGGACATGTTAGATTTTGACATACTTCTTGGGATGGATTGGTTAGTCGCTTGTCATGCCTATGTAGATTGTAGAGGAAAAGCGGTTAGATTTTGTTTTCCAGGTGAACCGGTGTTTTTTGTGCAGGGGGATTGCAAGTTAACCCCTGTCAACATGATTTCTGCTTTTTGTGCGGGGCGGCTCTTGAAGAAGGGTTGTCATGGGTTCTTGGCTTTTATTCAGGACATAGGGGTCGCTGAAGTTCCAGTGGACCAAATCCCGATCATACGAGAATTTCCTGAGGTATTTCCTGCTGAGTTACCATGATTGCCACCTGAACGAGATATCGAATTTTGCATCGACTTGATTCCGGGTGCAGGGCCTATTTCTATACCACCCTATCGAATGGCACCGACGGAATTGAAAGAACTCAATGGCCAGTTGCAAGAGTTGTTAGATAGAGGACTAGTTCGTCCCAGTGTTTCACCGTGGGGAGCTCCTGTCTTATTTGTTAAAAAGAAGGACGCTAGTATGAGGATGTGCATTGACTACCGACAGCTGAATCGCATCACTGTACGAAACAGGTATCCATTACCACGTATAGATGACTTGTTCGATCAGTTGCAAGGAGCTGGGTTTTTCTCAAAGATTGACTTGAGGTCAGGGTATCATCAATTGAGAGTTCGGAAGGAAGATATTCCGAAGACGGCATTTCGTACGAGATATGGGCATTATGAATTTCTGGTGATGTCGTTCGGACTCACCAACGCTCCAGCAGCTTTTATGGATATGATGAACCGTATCTTTAGACCATTTATCGATCGGTTTATTATAGTATTCATAGATGATATTCTTGTATATTCTCGGAGTCAGACGGAGCACGAGCAGCATTTACGTATCACATTGCAGACCTTGAAGGAGCATCAGCTGTATGCAAAATTTTCTAAGTGTGCTTTTTGGCTCGATAGTGTGGAGTTCTTGGGTCACATAGTTACGAGAGAAGGTATATGTGTAGACCCAAAGAAGATTGAAGAGGTACAACACTGGCCCAGGCCTATGTCAGTTACGGAGGTTCGGAGTTTCTTAGGTCTGGCAGGTTATTACAGACGCTTCGTACAGGATTTCTCACGGATAGCAGCACCTTTGACAGGATTGACTAAGAAGGAAGTTTCATTTCAGTGGACAGATGCGTGTGAGCAGAGTTTCCAACAGTTGAAGACGCGTTTGACGACTGCACCTGTATTATCATTACCTTCTGGGGCAGGGGGTTTCGTCGTGTATTGCGATGCTTCTAGAGTGGGCTTAGGCTGTGTGTTGATGCAACACGGCAAAGTTATAGCATATGCTTCTCGACAGTTGAAGAGGCATGAACAAAACTACCCCACTCATGATCTAGAGATGGCTGCTGTAGTATTCGCATTGAAGATTTGGAGACATTACTTGTATGGAGAATCGTGTCAAATCTTCACAGATCATAAAAGTTTAAAGTATATCTTTCAGCAGAAAGATCTGAACCTCAGGCAGCGTAGATGGATGGAACTGGTGAAGGATTACGACTGTGAGATCTTGTACCACCCAGGCAAAGCAAATGTGGTAGCAGATGCCTTGAGTCGGAGGCCTAGAGGTAATTTATCTCAATTAAGTGTTTTGCAGAGACAGTCTTCTACAGACTGGCAGATCTTATGTGATAGTCGCATACAGTTTGAGTTCACGTCGGCAGGAGGTCAGTTAGCACATGTTCGCACCAGGCCTCAGTTATTGGATCGTATTCAAGAGGCGCAGCCTACAGATACTCGCATGATGGAGATTATGGATCAAGTTAGGCAGGGCAAGGAGACGGAGTTCGTGATTGATGATCATGGAGTATTACGTTTTAGGACTCGTCTCTGCGTGCCAGATTCTGACGGATTGAGGCGTGAGATTTTGGAGGATGCCCACAGATCAGTATACAGTATCCATCCTGGTTCCACCAAAATGTATCGTGATTTGAAAGATATTTATTGGTGGGAAGGAATGAAGAGGGACATTACAGAATATGTTTCAAGATGCTTGACTTGTCAGCAAGTCAAAGCAGAACACCAGAGGCCGGCCGGAGAACTGCAGCCCTTACCCATTCCAGAATGGAAATGGGAACAGATTTCCATGGATTTTGTGGTGGGTCTACCCAGGACTAGCAGAGGGTATGATTCAATTTGGGTGATTGTAGATAGATTGACAAAAGCCGCTCATTTTCTTCCAGTCAAGACGACGTATGGATTTGCTCAGTATGCACAGGTTTATATTGATGAGATTGTACGTCTACATGGAGTGCCGACATGCATAGTATCAGACCGAGGTACCCAGTTCACGAGCAGGCTATGGCAGAAGCTTCAGGACGCTCTTGGTACACGACTGAGTTTTAGTACAGTTTTTCACCCACAGACAGACGGTCAGTCGGAGCGGACCATTCAGATACTAGAGGATATGCTTCGGGCTTGTAGCCTAGATTTCGGTGGTAGTTGGGATCGTCACCTACCTTTGGTAGAATTCTCGTACAACAACAGTTTTCAGGAGACGATCCAGATGGCACCCTTTGAAGCCTTGTATGGAAGGAAATGTCGATCACCCGTTTGCTAGACGGAACTTAGTGAGAGTGGTATTTTGGGACCGCAGATAGTATAAGAAACTACAGAGAAGATTCATTTGATACAAGATAGAATGAAAGCGGCCCAATGCAGACAGAAGTCATACGCAGATCGACGACGACGTAAACTCGAGTTTGATGTGGGAGATCATGTGTTCCTTCGAGTATCTCCAATGAAAGGTGTGATGCGCTTCGGGAAGAAAGGGAAGCTCAGCCCCAGATATGTTGGACCTTACGAGATTTTAGAGAGGGTGGGCGCTGTAGCTTATCGGTTAGCACTCCCACCTAATTTTCCCGACGTGCATCCGGTGTTTCACATTTCGATGCTTCGCAGATATCTTCACGATCCATCTCATGCGATCCAGCATCAGACTCTACAGCTTGGGCCAGATTTATCCTACACAGTGCAGCCAGTCGCTATTCTGGACAGGCAGGCAAAGCAACTACGATCGAGGATACTGCCATCTGTAAAGGTTCTCTGGCAAGGAAAGGATCGCGAGGAGATTACTTGGGAGACGGAGGACGCAATGCAAAAGAAATTTCCACATCTTTTCATAGGTATGTCTAGTGATTATTTTAAATTCGGGGACCGAATTTTCTTAAGGGGGAATATTGTAACATTTGGAATATTTAGAAATAAATAAAATAAAATAAATTAATAATAAATTGATAAGTCATCATTTCTTTTTGGACTGATCCAAATTCCTTGGTTGATTTCTCCTTGAAATTCCGTGGCCCATTTGTTTTGGTGTTTTGGGCAGTGGGCTTTTGCATGAGGCTTTGCATAGTAGCATGACACAAGGTTTAATTTGGGTGGCTGCCAATTTGGAGTGTGCTGGGATTAATTGGTATTAATTGGTGGAGGATTAAATATTGGCTTGGTGACTCATGAATGATGTGGAAGCTTGCATGCATTTGAGAAGTGGACTTGAGACAAGTGGCTGTTCATTTCCTGCATGATTAATTTCGTGGCCTTTTTTTTGGTGTTGATTATTAATTCTAGTGTGGCTATGAAGTTAATAGAACACATCCACAAAACCAACAGCTACTGCACACTTGATTTTATAGAGAGCCAAATAAATTGATAAGCCACTTCATTTTGCCATCACAACTTGATTCCACAGTGAGCACATTTTGCTCCTGGCCGAGCTCTTTTAGAGCATGCTCATTTCCAGCAAAGTATTCGCACAGTATCTCTAATTCAATCTTGGAGGGTTATTCCTACAGCAAATTTTGGAGGGTAAAACTCTTAAACACAGTAGGGATTAAATTCTGTAGCTTATTTAGTTTAGAGTAAATCAAGTCACACAATATCATATTTTAGCTAAATTGAGTGCCTGTTAAAATCTGCTTTGATCTGGAAAATATTTAAATTAATTAAACAGAGTTAAAATGATATAGATAACAACTAGAATAAACCACAAGAAGACGACACCAGGGGGCCGGTTTTGGGCCGGCGGCCATACATGAAAATCCGGCGTCGCCGGCCATGGGGGGAGTTTTGTGGGTTTGGTCTTTTGGGTAGTTTACAGCACACAATTTTGGCTAAATTGGTGTTGTTTAATTAAATTAGTTTCACAGTAGTTAAAATCTGGGAACAGATATCGGAAAGGGTATCGTAAAACACTAAATATGACACGACTAAATCATGTCGCGTTTTAATTTCTGAAACAGTACAGAACAAGGTTAAAATTCAGCAAGATTAAGTGTTAATAACTTGATATAATCAGATAGTATGTAACTTGTAAGTGGGAAAGCGTGTTTTTCATTTCCGTTATATCGGAATAGCCGTTTTTCTTATATACGTTAATTTGTAAATTTAGACTCGGATACAAGAATTTCGGAAGCCGCGAGGAAAGGGAAAGGATTAGCAATTCCGGAGTAGATTCGACTTTTCCGGTGAGTAGACTAAACATCTACCGGGGAATTTTGTAAAGATGGCGTGTTTCGCCCGTAGCTCTACTTAACTTGATGCTTATATCGTTATGTCAAATTGATAATATGCATTCATCATAGATTCATATAAATTGATTAGATGATTAGAACACTTCACAATTATCGACGAGTCATGCCACGTGCACATCTTATATGCTACACACACCTCGTCGATATTGCCATGTCACTTACACTTAAATATCATACTTGTTAACATGGATTTATATCATATTTCACATAACAATTATAGTAGTAGATTGCATCATTGACATCATGTTACTTTATGCGTGTTTTGTGTTATATATGAGGTAAATGCAGAATTGAGGATTTATGGTTTTGAGTTTTGAATACTATTATATAAATCCAGTGTTTTTATGATTGATGTGTCATGTCCACCATAAGATGATTTCTGTTTTGGTTTTATTCCGGACCGAGTGGGGGAGATATACGGTCGCGGATTTCGCGTTATCCATACTGAGTGGGGGAGATATACAGTTGGATACATGGTGGACCCGGTCGAGACCGAGGGGCAGGATAGCCGTATTGAGACGGGGGAGCCTAGCGAGGTTACTCGATACCGGAGTTAGTGATAAAAAATACGGCGTGTATCTGGATGATAACGACCGGTATTATTGATTCAGGATCATTCGGGGAATGATGCCTATAAGAAATGGAAGTTTTGTGTCGTTGATGGACACTGAGAAATGATTTTAATTGAGTTGTGATTTCCGAAGTATCATGAGATTTATTGTTGAACTTCACATATACTCATATTCATATTGATTCATATTCAGTAGCATGATTGTCATATTTACTTTATTCGCCGTTATATGTTAGTCATATTCACTGAGTTGGCAACTCACCCCCGTTGTGCCACAGTTCCTTGCAGGGATAGAGTGGACGGGTAGCTGCGAGGCAGAGCTACGTTTGCAGTTGTATTCCATCTTTTGATAGGTAGGTTACATGTGTAGTAACCTTCCTTTTTGATTTTGTATTTTGTATCTAGAAAGTCTCCATCAAACCTGTATTTTGACTTAGAATGAGAGATGGAATATATATGGACAGTTGAGATATGCTGGTCAGTATCATTATTTCTTTCTTTATGAAATTCACAGTGATGTTCTATATGTTTATATTCATGTTCATTGTTAATATTGTTGGTTCCAACTAAGAATAAAACTAAACTTAACCTTTATTATTTGTTTAATAAATTAACTTCATAAATTGAGATTTTTACTTAAAAACTAAATTTTCATAAGTAATTCCGCAAAAAGGTATTTTGATCTTGGTTTTCGGCTTACTTGGACTTGTGCATATCTTTAGATATGATACAATCTAAGTGCCTGTCACATCCAAACTTGGGTCGTGACATCCAATTAGTTTGTTAGGTTAGTTACAGAGATCATTCTCTGATTGATCTGGGGATATTTCCCCACCGTTGGATCTTTGATCCTAAGGCCTCTGTTTTACATAAGACAATCTTCTTATTTTAATAAGATTAAAAAGATCTTTCTAGAATTTTAATTCTGATTAATTAAATAATTTATTATTTAAATTTTAGTGCTGGCGCAGTTGGCACAAGCGCACCTACGCTTGACACGTGTCGCGCAGCGCAGAGCGCAGCGCAACTGCGCTAGCGTACCTGCGCTGACACGTGTCGCGCAGCGCAGAGCGCAAGTTATCTGAAGCGTTGCTTCCTTTATTTTTATTTTTAAAATTTAAATTTTAAAACAGATCTTTGCTCTGATTGGGGGAAACGGAAGCGTTGCTTCATTTCTCGCCTTGGAATTTGAACAGAGCTTTGCTCTGATTGGGGGAAACAGTGAGATTTGAGATATTGAGATTTTGAGATATTGAGGTATTGAGATTTGATGATACAGGCCAGTCCGGATAGCCAGAGCCTGAGATATTGAGATATTGGGATTTATCTTTTGTGTCGATACTAGACACTGTTTATGTTGATTTTATTGATGATACCTCGTTTTAAATGTACATAAATCTCACTAAGTTATGAAAGCAGTTTCTTCATTTACATGTATTCTGTTTTCATGCATTCATACCTCATTCATGTGATATGTTGCAACCTGAGGCATTTGCACGATCGCATGGGATTACACTTATGTATAGATGTTTACCCTTGCCACCTTTTCAGGCTTCAGACTTTATCATTTGAGAATTATATATTGATCGTATGACCTAGGATTGCATCATACATACGATTTCTGCTCTGTAATTTTTTCTACTCACGAGTTGGCAACTCACCCCCGTTGTGCCACAGTTTCTTGCAGGTTTTGCCGTACAGGTTTCGTTACGGCTTTGCTGGCACACTGCTTCCATTCCGGGTGATTTGCTTTGGTAGGTGGGTTCACTTGTATCGTGACCACTATTGTACCTCATTTTATTCAGTTGTATCTAGTGACTCCATCAACCAAACTTGTATATTTATTCAGATTTAGTGACCAGTGATGTTTATTCTTTCGACCTTACAGTCGCGTGTTGTATTATTATGGATTTCCATGTTGTTTTGAGTTTCTTTTTGAGTTTTGATCCTCGCCCTTCGGCGTTATATATTATATTGGTTGCGTGGTTGTGACCGTCGATTGACGAAGAGCTAGCTCCCGTTTGGAGATGTCTTTTATCATTCATTTATATATTTATCATGTTGTACCCCGTTCGGGGCCAGTATTTACAAAGGAAACTCTACCGAAATTTTTAGAAAAGACTGGTGATTTTAAAAATTTATATTTCGGCTTATGTTGCAAAACTACTTGATTTAAGTTGGTTTTTCCTTCTCTCTACTGCTTTACTTGGTTTTGATTTCTGGGTTTTGGCTTACTTAGATTACGTACACCTCGAGACGTTTTGTAATTTAAGTGCCGGTCATGTTCCGTACTTTTCGGGTCGTGACATCAACCCCCTGACTCCGTGAAATGCGGATAAAGTCATCCCCTGACCCCTTGAAATGTGGATAAGGTCAACCTCCGACTCCATGAAATGCGGATAAAGTCAACCCTCGACTTCCCTGTCAAAGCAATTCTTTGATTCGGGAGCAAGTCAACTCATCAATCACTTAAGAGTCCTCTCGATTTGTAAGGAGAAAATTCTCTTGTGAGATCCTTATGACTCTCAAGATAAAACGCATTTAGGTATCCTCACAATTCCGAAGGAGAAGATACACCTACGGGATCCTCTCGACCGGTAGGGAGAAAAGTCTTTATGAGACCCTTACGGCTCATAAAGTTGAAAACTCTTAGGTGGCAGATCCTCACCCTGTTTCCTAAGCCATCATTACCCCGTAGAGAGGTCAAGGTAGATTTTCTACAGGCCACACTCTCCTAAGTCAAACGTCGACAAGAAAAGAAGCAACCACTTACGAGTCCTCTCGACTTGTAAGGAGGAAATTCTCTTGTGAGATCCTTACGACTCTCAAGAGAAAACGCACTTAGAAATCCTCATGATTCTTAAGGAGAAAATACACCTGCGAGATCCTCTCGACTCGTAGGGAGAAAAGTCTTTATGAGACCCTCACGGCTTATAAAATTGGAAAGTCTTAGGCAGCAGACCTGAACCTGTTTCCTAAGCCATCGTTACCCTGCAAAGAGTCCAATATGGACCGTCACTCACTATCTATAGGCCACGCTTGCTAAAATCACATGGCAACGACACAGCAAAGAGAAGAAAGCAACAGTAGAAAAAAATGTGTATCTCTTATTCATGAATTCAATGGAGCACAAGTTGAATCATATGAAAGAAAAAAATGGATACATGTTATTTAAAGATTACAAGTGTTTAATCTATACAAAACAGTTACTGAGAAGGAAGCGTCTTCAATAAATCAGCTAGCTGCTCGCGCACTCCTCTCAACACCTTCTCATGATCGGCCGCCGCGGCCAGCTCTGCTTCAATTCGAGCCCTTTGTTGCATGCACGATGAAACCTTCTGATTGATTTCCCATTGGGAAGCTTCGCGACTCTGCATAACCCGCTCAATAGAGTCGAGCTTCCGCCTTAATGACAGCCCGTCCAAAATGCATCGCTGCAAATTGTCAAAGACGGCTCTCAGTTACACGGAATTCGTTTCAACTTGGGTGCGCAGCCGGACAGATTCATCCGAAGCCTCCTCGCATTCCTTCCGCCTCAAGGTCGCTTCTTGTTCGAAATGGCAGAGGAAGGACACGCTCTGCTCAACCTACGCAGCCCGCTAGGAGTTCAAAGCCTGAATCTCGGGAGCAGGACGCTTAAGCTCAAGCTCATGAAGGAAGACCTCAATCTTCCTGCAGTGGTTAACCCAAGACTCAATGACGCTTTCGTTATGGATGTTCACAAGTGTTGCAAGCATTGGATTAATCTCGACAGCAAAATCTGCAGCGAATGTAGGGGCCTCCACGTCAAGCTCCTCGATGTAATCGCTCAACATACGCAGACTAGTGATAACGCCTTTTGAAGATGGACGTCTGGAAAAGGGCCATGCTGGCATTATGATTCAAGACTCGAACGGAGCTGGAGTCGGTGTCACCGCTGCAAAACAAATCATAATCAGATGTTGGCTCAAGAAATAAAGAAGATACACGAACAATAGAGTTTACTATACCGGCTGCAACAGGGGGCAGAGCTGGGAGTACCGGTGGCGCGACGATACCCTTGTCCCCTCCTTCAATTCGTAAAGCTACAAGTAATGCAATGGAGAATTAGCAATAACATAGCTGACTGTTAAAGAAAAGAAAAGACGTCGGTTAGAAAAGATACTCACCGACACCAACGGGTGGACTAATCTCCGACTGGAAGGAGAAGTGCGGGTTCAGCACCTGATACAGGTGATCAAAGAGGACTCCTGCAAGATCACGATGATACATGGTCAGTACAAGAAAGTCACTGTCCCCGATTTAAATTAGTTGCAAACCCATACTTTACAGCATTTGAGGAGATATAAGAAGGGACGAAGGGGCAACGACCATCAAAGCGGCAACTGGTGGTGCTTCTTCAGGTATCGTAACCTCAGCGCTTGCCACACCTACATTCGAAAGGAACAGGATGTCATCAGAAAGGATTGCAAAATGAAAAGAATGCAGCGACCCGAGACCTACCAGATAGGTCATTAGCCAGAACTATGACGGGAGCATCGCCAAGCATCACGACTTCTTCAATCTCATTTGGAGGGATGTTATCGCCGCCCGTAGCTTCGTCCCCCGATTCCATGAGAGCTGTCGTGACGCTCGCGATGCCATGTGATGGCAGGGAACCGCAGGCGGAAAGAGCGGCAATTGGAGCAGTCCCGGACTCCTGGGAAAGACTAGCCGCTTCGGGCTCAGTGGTTGCCGTCATTTCACCCGCCACCTCCTCACCAGGACTTGGTCCTGCAGGGTAAGATATATGAGAGTCTGAAGATCAAATTCTGACAAAATGACCTAGTTTTACGTTACCTTGGGACGGCTTTTCAATTGCTTCTCGAGCCGCACGTGCCGCCTATCTGTGAGTAGTAGACAGAGCGCCCGGAGCACCCTCTGAAGAAGCAGGGACAAGGGAAGCAGCGCTCGAGCCTGCACCCGCGGCCAAGGTGGCGTTACGTTCTCTTGCTGCACGCCTCCTGCGCTTCCTTTCTGCCTGGGCCGTGAGAGCTGAGCTTCTCAAGACCTCCGTCAAGGAGACTTCATCATCCGCGATAGGAGCTACCTCTGGAGCCGTTATGGCGTCCGTCATCGGTTGCTTAAGTGAAGCCTCTTTTGGCAATACTGGCGGAGCTGGGACTTCGGTAGCCGGCCTTGGAAGCGTCTCCGCACCACCCTGTGAAGTCGACACGGCACTTGAGATAACTTTGTTGGATGTATATGCCCTAGAGGCCATTATTGTATATGTATATATATGGATACTAGGGATATGTACGTACAGAACAATCTTGCTCAGTTTTATAGTATATTATTTGACTTGTCTTTGTCAGGATATGTGTATTTATTTGTATTGTAGTTATATCTGGTTTGCACATATTGATAAAGACTCGATACGGTAGTATACTATTGTGTTTGTCTTTATCTTAACATAGCATATGTTATACTCGTTATTGCATTTTGCGATTATATATGGATAAAGCCCCTAGGATCTTGCTTGACTACCTGCGTTGTGATAGCGATCATACTTGTGGGAGAAGGGTAGTCCACAAGTACATCCTTAAATGGTCCATAGTCATGTGAGTATCGAGACTGGGCATTGATACTCCAGAGTAGATTAGTGTATACGTTTCTAACCCCGTCGCGGGATGGTTGGTCCCGCAGCCATTGGTCTGATTTACCCAAGATCGTATACAGGTGCTCACTGGGGTGAGTACACTGGACGGACTCGCCGAGAACTTCCATGTGGTACTATACCTATCGTCAGATGGATGTTATCAGGTGACATATGTACAGGTTAGTCCTTGGACCCGAGATCGACATTTGTCTCGTGTGAGTTCCTACTGAACTTTGATAACCACCCTACCACGGCTCTACTGAGTCATGCAAACAGGTTTTGGTTGGGTTCAGTCCCGAGCCACATGGAGGCAGTGAGCGATTGCCGGGGATTCGTCTCTCCCGGTATAGGGAGTCGATATCACACTGTGATTCGATTGGTCAGGGCCATAAGACCTTGGCCAAGGCAGATGGAATTTACTGATAGGTTGATCAGTAGTTTCCCGGATTGGTCCTGAGCCACATCGGCATGACTTATCAGGTTATTAGACCCGGTATGCGATACTCTTTGACGAAGAGACCGGACTGTGCGGATATTGTCACGGATAGGCTCAGTAGGAGATCCGGATGAGTTTGCTCATCGGCCTTCCTTTTCGACAGGTACCTGGGTAGCCGTTACGTACAGCTAGTGCTGCTGACGTGCTTGTGGTTAAACCCACTGCCAAAGTACTGTCGAGTCTTTAGAGTCCCACACAGAGGGTTTCCCTGATTCAGGCGAAATGATGTAGTAGCCGTATTGGATACGTGCAGGGTTCGATCGATTGATGCACTTTGTACTCGGATTTTCGATCGGACAGTTGGTAATACTAGCCGGCTCGGGTTTGAGCCGGATTATTAAATCAAGTATTTATTTAATAATTTACGTATATGTATTTCGATATATATATTCTAGTATTACGTTCTTCATGTTATTCTATCTGTTTGGGCGTTCCGATTTTTATCTGATTGCCGGTATATATGTACTGTAGACTGAAATCTGTATTTATTACAGATTTCCTTCTAGAAGATGGCCACCTCATTTTGGATTTTCCATTTATTTGATAAATGGAAATGAGGTGTAAAGTGAGAGGTGAGGGAGGTATGGAGTTGACCATGCTTCAATAGTGTGCAAATGAATTTATAATTCATTTTGGGTTTACTATTGACGCATGGTTGCTATTGTTTAATGAAAGAAAATAACATACAAAACCTTTGTGTGTTATTTTCTCTCTCATGCTTGATCATTATTTTCTTGAGCTCCATTTTCTCTCCAAGCTCCTCCCTCCTCTTGCTTTCCTCCATCTTCATCTTCTTCATCTTCACTAACATTCTCATGTGTGGAGAAACAAGTGAAGAGGTTAGAAAAGAGACATCAAACACTTAGAAATCCAAACTACATCCTAGACTACTTGGTTTAGCTAACCAAGTTTTCTAGTTGCTCCTTTTGTTACATAGTTAGGAGCTAGAGCTATGGATCATACTCCCCGGATGGATCATCTACGACAAAAGGAGGCCGAAGAACAAGCTCGATCCCGATGGAGCCGGATTTGGAGTTCAAGCATGTTCAAGGCACTTGCTAGAAGCTAAGGATGAAGAAAGAAGATCGAAGGACTTGGTTCGTTTGGTGAGGTTTCTATCATAGTAGATAGCACTTCTTCTTTTGCTAAGTAGGTTTTATGGAAAGATCCGGTTTTAGGGTTTAGTCTAGCTCCAAGTTTTATTCGCAAGAAAATTTTTGTTCCGTATTTGGCCACGTGAGCTGGCCGGGGCGCTAGGGTAACCCTTCATGGTATCAGAGCCATCCCATAAAACCTATACTAGCTAGTTCAAACGTGTTTAGAATAACGATCGACCGAAAATTCCAAAAACCGCATTTCATTTCATGTAGTTTCTGTCGATTTTTAAAAGTGCTCGAAAAATCAATTTTATGGTCTCAGAAAATCATGCAGGCTTTTTTAAGACCCCTGAAGAAATTTGGTCACGTGATCCCTCCAAACCACCGCGGAACCGCCGCGAAACCCCTTATTGGCGGCGGATCCGCGGCCGTTTTGGGGCCCACGTGAACAAAATTTCTTCCGGGCCTCTTATTTTTGGAATTGTGGTTTCTGGGATAATTATTTTTGGGCCCAGATTTGTTACAGTGTTGGTTCAATGCTTGGGGCCCACTTGGAAAGTTTAGTCGATCGTAATTTTAAAACACGTATTTTGTTATCAGTACATTCACTTTTATCTGCGACCGCGAATGTCACTCGATCGGTAAAACTCGTCCGATTGCTATATGTTCCTTTAAGCGGGTTTTGCGAACGTGACATTCGCATTGATGTTGTGTGCTTGTTCTGTGATTGTGGTTGAATTGTCGTGGTGGATAGCATGTGGTGCAATGTTAGAATACAGTTTAAATTCATTTGTACATTTGTTATTACGAGGCGAGCGTCCGACATGTGGACTGCCGTCTTTGCTGGGTTGTATATTATTTTTGGGTCATGACCGGGCTGAGGTCGATGTCAGCGGTTGTATATATTATTTTACTTTTCTGTACTAGGATTACCCCACGGCGGAGTGCACGGATAGCCGGGTTCTAGAAGGCAACAAGCCCGCATCTCATGGCGTCGAGACGGAGGAGGCTTCATTCTTATGGCGTTGAGACGGAGGGGCTTCATTCTAGGATAGGTGGGCTATTCGCTGCACTCGTAGGGGGTACAGGTTATCATTGTACAGGCTATCCACACGACCGGGAACGTCGGGTTTTATTTGCGACTCAAATGAAACCCGGGGCTCCAAGACTATCGACCATTCTGTAATGTTTTCTGTGATGTTGTTTATTATCATGCCTGGGACGAATGTTATATACATATATATATACTAGTAGATATTGTATATGTTTTGCACCCGCGCTAGCCCAGGCCCCGCTCTGTCGTTAGTTAAGTAACCTAACGGGTGATGACGGGGCCCAGTGGCGAATGCGGATGGAATATACGTACATCGTATTTTCGTTCTTTTCTGGTGTGATAGGTTACAAATTAGATGGGGCCACATTAATTTAAATTAATGAAAGATAAAAAACCTAAAGATTTTGTTGGAACCAGATTTTAAAAACTGACATTACAGATGTTCTCTTTTGCTTTGCAGAGTGGTATTCAGTTTGGAATATCCAGCACCTCACTCGACGAGGCAAGGGACGAGATCCCTTCACCGGGAGTGACCCCTTGAGTAAAAGTTTGCGTCAACGTAATAAATTTAATATAGTCAACTATTTTTGCTTTGCATCGTGGTATTCATTTTGGAATATCCTGCACCTCATTCGAGGAGGAAAGAGCCAAGATCCCTTCACAGGGAGTGACCTCTTTAGCAAAGGTTTTCACCACTATATATTTACAAAACTACTCAGGTTCCTTCAACGAAATCAAGTTCATTATGTTAACGGGGTTTTTACCAAAAACCCAGCTGTAGCCCTCCGTCATTTCCTAAAAGTACTACTTAGTATTCGAGCTGCGTATTTTGGCATTGTCAAGGCGTAGTGATCGGTAGCTGAGTATTGCTTGTTTGTAGCTTTATTTTAAATTATTTAGGACAGTCGCATAGCTGTGTTGGCATTGTCAAGAGATATGCGGGTGGGTCTATGTTAATCAAGATAATGACGGGCCGAACTTGACTAGCGGCTTATGATATGTTGGCATTATCAAGGTCATAAAGCCGTTAGGGGTAAAAATCACATCGGGGGTTTCAAATATACAGGAAACTTGCAGATTTAGCATACCTTCTGGAGTGTGGTAACTAGAGTGGATTCCATCTAGTTCATCACATAATGATGGTTGGATCCCGATCCCGCTGATGAGTAGGATTGCTCTGTAAGTCCACGTTACCCACCCCGGTGCTTACGGGGAGGCGGAATAGGTAAAAAACGGATTTTTTAACACAAGGTAACATGGACTAAAACAAGAGGATCTTTGCTAAACAAAAACTAACATACTAACTACAAGTTCTAGCTACTATGTTGAATGGTTATACCTAGATCTTGAACTCCTTCTCTTCTTTTTGTGGTCCTCCTTCTTGCTTTCTCCTTGGAGTGGTTAGACGGCTCCTCCTCGTCGTCTTCTCTTTGCCGAAGAAAGATCCACCCGAAGGCCTCTACCTTGAGCTCTTACTTCAACCAAGAGGTAACTAGAGTACTTGGCTTGCTAAACTAAGAACCCTAGAATGAGTAGAGAGAAGTCTTGATGGTTTTATCTCACAAGCTCATGGTTCTCAACACATAAGAGATGAGAGCTTTGAGAGAGGAAGAGGAAGAGCTAAGCATGCGAGAGAAAGAGCAAGAGAGAATTAGAATAGAAATTTTCAACCATCCTCTCATATGAGAGAATATGAAATAATAATAATAACAAAAGAAAATTGTGATGGTTAGTTTGGAATGACCATTATCATTTCACATTAAATGCAACTTGCAAGAATCAAGAAGCATCTTGCAAAAGAAATGATGATGGTCAAAAGGTCAACAAAAGTCAAATCGTCAACCAAAGTCAAATGGTCAACCTAACCATGGCACAATAATCTTTAATTAATATTATTAATCATATTCCTCATTCTCATTAGGGTTTAGAAAAATTCTACTGTCAAAATCCCTAATGAGATTCCTCTGCCTCTGTCAACTGTGCATACACACCCGCATCCGTGTTCCGAGGAAGACGAATACAATAAGACAAAACCAATCCCAAAACAAATACTAGGATCTGGTTTAAACCAAAGCCCGCTAGTAATAACTGCCCGGACACCAAACGTGCACAAGTGCGCGGATGTGAACAAACCCCGTCACAAAACCATGCGACCTCTACTCTGTTTTGCCCAAAGGCGAATAACCCTCTGTGTGGGACTCTAAAGACACAACACTACGCTGGCAGTGGGTTTAACCACAGGCCGCAAGCGGTACTAGCTGTACGTAACGGTCTCCAGGTAGATGCCGATAAGAAGACCGATGAGGTGAACCCATCCGAACTCCTACTGAGCCTGAATGTGACAATCTCCATACAGTCCGGTCTGTTCGTCTATAAGTATCGCATGTCGGGCCTAGGGGACGGTAAACGTCAGACCCCTAATAGCGGTACAAGTCGTGCTAGAGTGTAGCCCAGAACACCCTGAGAAACTACTGGAAACACTACCAGTAATTCTCGCTTGCCCTGGCTAGGGACTTTGTGTAATGGCTCTCCTAGACACAGCGCGATATCAACCCCTAATACCGGGAGAGACGAATCCTATCTAACCGCTACTGCCTCCAAGTGCTTCGGGACTGCACCCAACTACTACCTGTTTGCACGACTCCTTTGAGCCGTGGTAGGGTAGTAATCAAAATACAGTGGGAACACACTCGAGGCGAAGTAGCAGTGTCAAGTCGACGGACTAAGCTGTACTCCTGTCACCTGGGAACTGTTATCTGACGATAGATATAGTACCAACCAACAGTTCTCGACGAGTCCTGTCCAGTATACTCGTAACCTAATGAGCACCTATTCATACCATAATTTTGCATTCTTATAGACCCCATTCTTATTCATTTTATAAATAAACAGGTGCTTTTGACCCATGTCTGCTACATAGTTGCAGGTTATAGGTTCTCGGAACAAAAACAGTGAAAAAGGCAAAAGACGATACAAAAGTGAGACTACGACCAACAAATGGAAGAATCTTGATCAAGCCTACATTTGGAGAATAAACGAAGATCGGTTCACAAAGTACAAGGCAGCGCAAGGTTCAAGACTTCGACACGAAGCGAATGGTAAAAGTCCACTACATTACTCACTATGGAGATCTGGAAGAGAACTAGAAGACATTATGAAGAACCAACCAAAGAAATAGGAAGACAAAGACAACCAGAAGCAACACAGAAAAAACCAGAATCCAAGCTCTCCATTTGGCCGCGGAACCGCAGCCAAACAGGGCCTATGGCCGCGGTTCCGCGGCCGTGTATTACCCGTATTGATGGGGAAAAAATATGGAAATTGGCGGCGCGTTGACTAGTTTTCCTAGGGGTATTTTTGTAAAAGCAGATGTGCGTCGATTGTAACCCTAGGGTTTTCTATGTTCTATAAATAGAGACCCAAAAACTTGTTTTAGGTTATGCCTCTTTTCATTGAATAAAATTCAGAATTCCTTCATGTTTTGAGAGCATCAATTTTGTAAGTAGTTCTTAGTTTTTATTTCTGCCCTAATTTAATTTATTCTCTGCCCTAGTTTAATTTAGATTAGAACTTTTTATTAATCTGCAATAGTTAGATAATTAATCTCTTAAATCAAAAACTCATAAAAATCATGTTTTTCATAGATCCCTTAATGAGCGAGTGGTTCCTCGCTTGTTAGGGTTAGGAGTAGGGAAGGTTTGAGAGATGAAAATCTCTCACCTCTTTCTTGCCCATCAATATTAATAATTAGGACTCCATGCATACACACACATACCGCTCCTTACGGCACCCTACCCACAAGGTAACGGTGATACCGTAGTCTAAATGACCGGATGTGCATGTTTTCCATGGAGATTAGGATAAGGATTAAGAAAGGACGGACAAGGACCTAGAGGAAGAAACTTCGTTTCTTACCGATCGTCCTAATACCCTTTATTAATAATTACCATAACACCTAAGAGATCTAAATTAGGGCATTGAAAGCGGTGGGAAATCTTAATTTTCCAAACTTTACCTAAACCTAGCAAGATTTCTAATCCTAGTCTAAATCAACTTAGCTTTTAATGATAATCCATTCACACCATTTGGAATTAACTCGTTAGAACAATTAGGAAATACACAACATCCCTGTGGACCGACCCGTATTCACCGGCTAGCTACCAAGCGACGCTGTTCTTGATTGCGGTTAACAAAATATTTTTGATCTAAAAATCTGTACAAATCAAATGGCGCCGTTGCCGGGGATGGCGTAGTATTTTCTTTTTGCAATTTCGGGTCAATATAAAATATAAAAATCATAAAAAAAACTGAAAAATTAAAAAAATATAAAAATTTATCATCTTTTTATTGTTTGAAGGGTTTTTCGTGTGAATTTTGCCGGATCGACGAACGAGTTCGGATCTGGAAAAATCCAGAGATCAAAACAGAAAACGGCAGATCTGAACAACAGAGAAAAGTCAAACCAGAGGAGCAGAATTTTTTTCGGGAACCGAGCCACCGCCGCCACCGCGGAACAGCCGCTTGAAGCCCCCTCCGACCGCGGAAACACCACGTCTTGGTGACGCCAGCTAGTGGAAATTCCTCTGTGAGCTTATTTTTTCCTTCTCTGCAACCCCAAATATCTTCTCTGTAAAATATCCTGGAGGATTCTTTGCGCTAAAAAATCTCTCCCCCTTCCAATAATTGATCTTGTGCAGGATTCTTTGCGCCGCGCTAAAAATAAAAAAAAATGTTTGCAAGTGATTGTTACTGCTTTGCATATTTTTAATCGGACTTTAAGGGGCTTGAAACCAATCCAGATTGGGTGGGGATTTCATCACCCTTCCCAGGACACCAGAAATCACATAAGGCATATTGCATTGACCATCATTTTATTAAAAAAGACTAGACTCAGCCCTAAGGACTTTGCGCTCAATAGGACAGAGGAACAGTTGTAGGTATCGACCGTTGATCCTAACCTGACTTTGTGGTGTCTAGGCAAGTGTGTCTAAGGCAAGTGGTTACTTAATTAGGTCCACTACTTACGTGGTGGAGAGCCTCCCACTTACCTGGCACTTAGCTGGCCACAATTGGCGGTGAAGAGGCGGTTTGAGGTCCTACTTCTTGCCCTTTGGAACAGTTAGGAGCTGTCTAGCTGACCTAGGTGACCCTAGATCTAGGCCTGATTGTGCATTTGTGGTTGATTGAAAGTGTGTCTAAGCCTTTTATCAAAAATCTTTTTGCAAAGAGCACCACATAAAAAAAAAGTAAATTTTTTTACAAAAACTTGCAACTTGTCGCTAAGAAATCCGTGCACCCCACTTACACCCACTCTCTTCTCATTAACGTTTTCTTACCTCCACATTCTGTTTTTCACTTTTTGACTACACTAATTCTTTAGTGTATGTCCGGTTGGACTAGGGACACCAGCGCCCGATTAGTCTGTGTTTCGTTGGTACCGACCGACGAAGCTTTCGACTCCGAAGTTGAAATTCCTTCCATTTCCTTACCTTCACCTTCAAATTCTTCTTCCGAAGGTATGTCGGGATATAATCCTAACAACACCTTACCTACGGGACTGATTCCATCTCCGTTAGGTGTGAATAACCCGCAACACCCGCCTGTTGAAGCGCCCCAACGAATCGCGCTCCGGGATCTTTTCTACCCGGTCCGCACCGCCTTACCTACTTGTCTTTCACTCCTACCGGCAAATGGGGACAATTTTGAGATCAAACCCCACTTCATCAATATGTTGCCAAAGTTTCATGGACTGGAATCTGAAGATGCCTATATCTTCATAAACAAATTCCAAAACGTTTGCGCAATGATGAAAACAACCCAATTATCAGATGATGCTATAAGGCGAAGGGTCATTCCTTTCACCTTAGGTGACTTAGCCGAGAAATGGTTATACAGCACAGCATCACATTCAATTAAAAATTGGGAAGAGTTTGTTAAAGCTTTTCTTTAAAAAGTTTTATCCTCATCATAAGACCGCGATAATTCACAATGAGATTATACAATTTTCCCAGCTTCCTTCCGAACCATTTTGGAAGTGTTTTGAAAGATTCAAAGTCCTACTTGTTCAATGCCCTCACCATGGTATCGAAAATTGGCAACTTTGCCAAACTTTATACGAGAGATTGTACCCAGCAACGAAGCAGTTACTAGAAACCATTTGTCAAGGTCACTTTCTAACCAAATCTAGTGAGGAAGCGTAGCAGTTTCTTGAGGATCTTGCTGAACAAACACTTCAGTGGGAAAGCATCAAGACCACCTCATCTTATTCTATTGGTCAGTCTAGGGCAGGCATACATCAATTAGATATGTCGATTGCTGATCAGTCGAAAATAATGTATTTTTAACACGGCAATTTCCCTATCATTTGCACTCATTTAGAAGTGTGCGGTATTCATATTTCACATATTAGCAAAACAGTCCTGAAATATCAGATTGCATGTGTTAGACTCTAAAACCGACATTTCTGAGGAAATTGTGTGTTTATCATGGCATCGCAACATCCCTGTATTGCGCAACACTTGTGTCGAGATTTGTGCAGGAAATTGTAGGAGCAAAGCCAAAAGAGCTGATAAAAAATACTCCAACTCAATGATTTCAGATCTGGTAGCAATTCAAAAGGAAATATAAAAATCAACATATCAAAGAAAGGCCCACAAGTCAGCCCAAATCAGCACCAGAGTTTTCAAGCCCTAAAGCCCCCAAAGTGCCGCGGAACCGCGGCGGGAGCCGGCTTGTGCCACGGTTCCGCGGCGGTATTGCCACTTCAGCGCTCAGTTTTTAGTGCACAACTCCTATCTCAGTGGCTACAGCTCAGAAAGACACGTCAAATTCCAGAATTCTCTCGAGTCTTCTGCCAGATCAGCAAAAGATGATTAATTAAGCTAATCCTAATTAAGCTCCTAACTAAGCTCTTCTAGAAGCTCCCTCCTAACTAATCACATCTAGAAACTTCTCCTCCAACTAACGTTTGGAGGGAAATTCAAATCTCCTTAACATACTTTTGGAGGGAAATTCAAATTTGAAAGCCTAGAGGTAGGGTTTTGATGGTCTATAAATGGTAGCCTAGATCTAGGGTTAATTCTTCTTCCTTCATTAGTTAATATTTAGTTGTTCATTCTATTCCCTCTTACATCATCTTCTTCCATAAGTCTAGTAACAAGACTTGTGCGAAATCCTAACCCTAATTCCAATCCAATTTCAAGATCCCGAGTACAAAATCAAGTAAGAAGCCTTCAACCTTTTATGAGCCGAGCCGATCTTCAATCGGGCAAGTGATCCAAGCCGATCCGCGACTCACGGAGACGAGCGAAGCCAAATCGACGATCAAGTTCTTCCTCTTGTAGTTCTTGAGCGATTGTAATGAAATTGTTGATATAAATAAAAGGTGAAATTCTTTAATCTTGCTTTCTTTAAATTCTTGCATCATGATTCGATCTCAATTTGTAATTGTAGTTGTTGTTGTGATGTTTGAGTAAAACTCCGCTCGTCGAGGAGTCGAGACGATCAATAGAATGATGATGTAACAAATCTTAAAACGATTCTTGATTCCTACGAGTTTTGTAAACCCTAGCAAGTTCAAGAACCGATGACCTAGTTTCGTTGCGATACTTTCTTGATTGTGATCGCTCGAAATTAGGGATCTACGATCGTTTCTTGAATTTACTAGAGGCTAGCATGTGAATGATATCGACGAATGAACAAGGGATAAATGATGAAACCCTAGTTTCACTAGAAATCCCTAATTCTCGTCGATCATCATCGATCTAGTATCAATTCATTGAAGGATAAGAATACGTCATCTTGAGATTGCATCACATCTATAAATCCGATCGATTCCTACGAGCCTCATTTCGATTCTTGATATTTGGTTGGAAAAATCATCAAACTCTCAATTCTTGATTCTATCTTTTTCTTGTTATTAGATCTATATTTTCTAATTCTTGAACTTCAAATTCAAATCATGAATTGTTTTGTTTTCTTTTCTTTAAAGTTTCGACTCATCTAATTCAAAAGACGAACTATTACACTGTCCCTATGGACGATCTGCACTCACTTACAATCTACATCTGACACCGTAGTTGATTGCGGTCAAATAATTTTTTGTTGTGATTTCTTTACAATTTCCAACATACACAAACAAGAATTCTTAACAATCAAATGGCGCCGTTGTCGGGGACCATTTGAGTTACTTACACAATCGGAATTTTCATCAATCAAATGGCGCCGTTGCCGGGGATAGTGCGCTAATTGTTCATATTTTGAAATTTGAGTTGAAAATTTTATTCCATTATAATTTTTAGATCTAAAGTCGCACAAACCCTAATATATGTGTTGTGAATTGTTGCGAGGAAATCTGGAATTTGTGGAGCTATGAAATTTTTTTTCCAGAGAAGTCCAGAGAGCTCAGGAGGCAACTAGGAACAGTACAAAATTTTTCTGTCCAGAGATCTCCTTGGACCGCGGCGGATCCGCGGCGTTATCCGTCTATTGCGGCGGAAGCACGGCGGGGGTGACTGTTCATTGCACCAAAATTTCTCAGTAGCTCCCTAACTTTCTTATCTCCTACCTCAGCTGCTCAAAATAACACTTTTCTGCAGGTTTCTTTGCAAAATAATCACAGCGCCGCAAAGAAAAAATAAATTGTGCGTGTTTTTGTTTCGTGGTTGTTTGCATAATTAATAGGGACATTAAGGGGCAAAGACCAAATCCAGATTAGGTGGGGAGTTCATTACCCTTCCTAAGCCCCGAAAATCGTAAAACTTGCATCCGCATTTACCCTAATTAACTAAAAAATATCTAGAGATGACTCTAAGGACCGTCGCGCTCACTTAGGACAGAAGAAGGCCGTGGGTAATTCATTGCTTATTCGCATTTTCCTGTGGTGTCTAAGGCTAGTGTGTCTAAGGATAGTGGTTATTAATTAGGCCCACTACTTACGTAGTGGAGTACCTTCCCACTTACCTGGCACTTACCTGGCCACAGGGGGAAAAAGAGACAGTGGAGGATTGATCCTACGACTTGTCTTTTGGCAGTTAGGAGCGGTCTTGAGCCTGACCTATGTGACCCCTAGAATTAGGGTTTTGTGTGTTGCATTTGTTGTGTTGCATCATTTTTTTTCAAAAATCGGTATCTTTTCAAAACAAACACCAACATTCATCATTCCCCTAATTATATCTACGCTGCCACTTGTACTAAACCTTTTTAGTGCAAGATAGGCTGGACACGGGATTCTAGTGCCCGTTAAGTCCGCGTTTCCCTCATCGACCCTAAAGTCGGTATTTCTACATTTACCCTTTATTTTACCCACCACCACACCCACATCGATGGATCCATCTCCATCGAATTTCTTTTCCACTACCCTGCCGCCGTCCGTTGGTGCGCAGAATCCACCTCGCATCTCTCTCCAAGAGAGGTGCTATCCTACACGAGGTCCCCTTTCCACCTGTCTTTCCATTCCACCAGCCAACAGGGACAATTTTCAAATAAAACCCCAATACATCAACCTTCTACCAAAATTTCACGGTCTCGAGTCTGAGGACGCATACGTGTTTATCACGAAATTTGAAAATGTATGCGCAATGATGGGTACCTCACAGCTGTCTGTGGATGCTTTGCGTCTTCGTCTTCTCCCATTCACGCTGTGCGATATAGCTGAGAAGTGGCTGTATAACACTACCTCACATTCCATTTCAAACTGGGAAGAATTCGTCAAAGCATTCCTTAAGAAATTTTACCCACATCACAAAACAGCTCGAGTCCGTAGCGAAATCTATCAATTCACCCAGCTTCCAAATGAAACATTTTCAAAATGTCTTGAACGCTTTAAGGATCTGTTAGTCCAATGCCCACATCATGGCATCCCGCGATGGGAACTATGCCGAATCATTTATGAGGGCATTAATCCTAACACAAGACAGACCCTTGAATCCATGTGTCAAGGCAATTTCATGACAAAAGATGATGGGGAAGCCTGGAAATTTTTAGAAGATTTCGCTGAAAGATCTTTACAGTGGGAGGGTGTGAGTCAATCATCTAGGGCTGGCAATAACCAATCGGAAGTTTCCATAGGAGTTAGAGCTGAAATTTCAGCTATGCAAAAGAAAATCGAGACTATGGAAAACAAATTTTTAGCTGCCGCCCTAAACTAAATGTCACTCTCCAAAACTGTATGTGGATGCTGTTCTGATCCATCACATCTCACGGAAGAATGTCCATGAAATTCTCCGTTTCAAGGTCACGAGCATATCAGTTCTGCTTACCAACAAGGACCTAGAAACGACCCATTTTCTTTCATACATAATCAGGGTTGGAGGAATCACCCGAACTTTGCTTGGAACCAATCACAATCTCAAAACACGGTTCCAACCCAAAACAATTTCCAAAGGGTCCCTCCACCACAACAGCAACCACAATCGAGTTAACACCCCTTTCACGCACAAAACTTCTAAAATCCGGTCAACACACCTGCACCAACCAATCCGTTGCAGTTGATCGGTTCAGATGAATCCTCTTCATTCATGAACTTGCTTTTGATAATAAAAACTTCCGTCGATGACATAAAGAGAAACTCTGCGTCCCAAAGCGAGACTATTAAATCAATGGAAGAAGAAATTGCACGTTTAAAAGCTGAAATGAGTGCAAGAGAGAGAGGGAAACTTCCAGCTCAACCTTTACCCAATCCTGGCTATTCATATCATGTAGATGCAATCACGTTGAGATCTGGAAGAGTGCTTGACAATCACGTTGGGGAAGAGATTGATGACACTGAAAAATCTATCGATGATACCCCGGCTAAGACCTTTCCTTCCACTTCTACTTCTAATTCTGACCCCAGTTCTTCTACCCCACCACCTTCTTGCGAACCTATTCTTCGTTTCCCAAAAGGCTCGCCACTTCTGCCCACCTCTTTTACTCCTCCACGGACAATCCCCACTTCTATTCTGGGATCGATTCCACACACACTTCCTTCTCCTATGATGGAACCAGCGCTTATTGCTAAAGCGCCTTATCCTAATCGGTTAAGGGCTAACACATCGAGTCCACATATGGAGAAGATTATGAACATTTTTAAGCAAGTTAACACCAACATCCCTCTCCTAGATGCCATCCAACAAGTTCCGTCCTATGCGAAAACTCTTAAGAACTTGTGCACTAGGAAGAGGAAGACTCAAGTGCCCAAGAAGATTTTCATGGAAAAGACAGTAGACACGGCTTTCCCCCAACAATTACCGAGGAAACGTAAGGATCCTGGATATCCTACTATTTCCATTTCTATTGGGGGAAAACACATTAACCGTGCTCTACTAGACCTTGGCGCTAGTGTTAACTTGCTTCCATATTCTGTTTATGAGCAACTAGGTATTGGAGAGTTGAAGCCAACCCATTGCACTCTCTAGATGGCTGACCGATCAATCACCAAACCTAGGGGTGAACTGGAGGATGTGTTAATAAAAATCGGGGAATTTATATTCCCTGTGGACTTTATTGTAATTGATACACAGCCTGTAGCGAACCCACGGAATCAAATTCCGGTGATTTTAGGTCGCCCCTTTTTGGCCACTTCTAATGCTATAATCAACTGTCGTAACGGTTCTATGACCCTATCTTTCGGGAATATGTCAATAGAGCTAAACATTTACAAGTTGGGAAGTGTACCCTCCGAACCTATTGCTCAGGTATGTTCTGTCGACTTAATGGATGTCGACAGCAGCGAATTTGATGATCCTCCTGATACCGATCTAGACTCTTTTCATATGTTGTTGTTTGACCCAACTATATATCTTACACATACGGACTCTTCCACCGAGATGTCCGGGTCAACAATTAACACTGATTATGAACTGTTTTTGGAGTCTGAAGATCACCCCGCACTTTGTGATGACACTATTCATCGGGGTATTGATGGAACTTTTGAGGAAATCTTCGCTGATGAACTCGCATTTTTGAATGACACGGGTGTTGAGATGAATCATGTCCTACTCAATGAAATTGAACCTCCACCCTTTTTTCTGAACTGTAAAAAGAATGCGAGTAATCCATCACATACACTGCATCGTCTCTCCAAAATGAGACGCACACACATTCTATTCCACCACTTAACCTTTCCCCACTTCTTCTTCCACCAACCAGAGCACTGCATTGATAAAATTTTTGAATGGTTGGTGTTAACATTCGGTCTTTGCAAAGCTTGGTATCGACCACTGATTCTTGACCCCCTCATGTGATTTTCAAAGATTAACATTGCATAACTCAAGTTTGGGGGGGATATTTTTTCTGGCTCCTGAAAAGAAAATTTTTATAAAATAATGAGCCAAAAATAAGTTCGGGGGAGGTTCTTCACTTATATATGTTGCCCCCACTAATAATTCCTCCCAGACTTACAGGTTTTGTAGATATAGCTGTTGGCAACAGTGAGGACACTGTTGAAAACAAGTTTATGGGAGGTTTGTGCTTATTTTTTGCATCATTTGCATATCATTTGCATAAGCACAAAACATTTCTTTAAAAAAAAATCTATAAAAATTTAAAATTTTTCAAAACCTATAAAAATTTAAAAAAATTTCAAAAGATAAAAATATTTTTGTACATAAATAAGATAATGAAAGTTTAGATAGTGAAAAATTACATCCATGAGATTAGAAAAATTTAAGAAAACCAAGAAAATTAGAAGTTTTCTTATACGAACTAATAATAAGTAGTTATGAGCCGTTGTCCCAAGGGTTAGTAAGATGAAAGACGTCACTAATCTGAGGATAAAAATAAGTCTGAAAAATAGTTTCTACTCTGGAAAGCCAAACATTTTGAATGTTGATACCCTGCTATTCAAACTTACACACGTCTTAAAGCCTGGGATAGTAGAGGATACCTTGAAATGCTCTTGTCTTAAAGCCAAAGGTATGAAGGAAATTAAAAAAAAAAGTGAATAAAGAAAATATAAAGTGGTGAGAAAAAAATTGACACTGGTTTTGTTATCACCGAGGGCAATAAAAAATTATATAGCAAGGGTGCCTCTTCACCTAGTGCCCTAAGGCCAACTGGTCTGGGAGTCACTGCTATGTCTAAGGTTGTGCAAGACGAGGAAAATACACCAAGTAAGCAAGCACAGGAGTAATCAGTCGGTTAGTGCCTCAAGAAGTATTAACGGTCGCATGAAAGTGTGTGAGCAATTTCAGCTAAATATTCATTAATTAAAAAGTACCGAGGCTGATGGGCAAGAGTATGATAGCTTGAATTGAATTCTCCGGGTGTAGGGATGTCCTTTATACACACGCAGGGTTATATGATCGATGTTTGGAAGAAAGATAGGAATGAAGAATAAGATGATGTTTTATTGAGGGAGGACGTGATTTCTAATATCTTTTCATGACCATTAAGATAGGGCTCATGACTACCAAAAAGCTAGCTTAGTTGGAAACCCTAATTTTCAAGGCTTTTCTTTTACAATTCTTGTCTTTAAATGTAATATTCATGATCTTCTTTTTATTATTGGATTTTGTGGGTGCAATCCGCTGAAAACCCTCAGGAGACAACATTCCTCCTACTAGGGACACCTAGAGGTTTAAAGGCTTGTTGCACGTGCTCAGTGCAATCGTGTTGCCTACGAAAGTGTGCTACTTAGTTTTTCTCTTTCTTTATTTTCTCCTTCTCTTTTTAATAAAAAAAATTCGCTCGAGACGATCGAAAATAAGTTTGGGGGAATTTGATCAGTCGAAAATAATGTATTTTTAACACGGCAATTTCCCTATCATTTGCACTCATTTAGAAGTGTGCGGTATTCATATTTCACATATTAGCAAAACAGTCCTGAAATATCAGATTGCATGTGTTAGACACTAAAACCGACATTTCTGAGGAAATTGTGTGTTTATCATAGCATCGCATCATCCCTGTATTGCGCAACACTTGTGTCGAGATTTGTGCAGGAAATTGCAGGAGCAAAGCCAAAAGAGCTGATCAAAATTACGCCAACTCAATGATTTCAGATCTGGTAGCAATTCAAAAGGAAATATAAAAATCAACATATCAAAGAAAGGCCCACAAGTCAGCCCAAATCAGCACCAGAGTTTTCAAGCCCTAAAGCTCCCAAAGTGCCGCTGAACCGCGGCGGGAGCCGGCTTGCGCCGCGGTTCCGCGGCGGTATTGCCACTTCAGCGCTCAGTTTTTAGTGCACAACTCCTATCTTAGTGGCTACAGCTCAGAAAGACACGTCAAATTCCAGAATTCTCTCAAGTCTTCTGCCAGATCAGCAAAAGTTGATTAATTAAGCTAATCCTAATTAAGCTCCTAACTAACCTCTTCTAGAAGCTCCCTCCTAACTAATCACATCTAGAAACTTCTCCTCTAACTAACTTTTGGAGGGAAATTCAAATCTCATCAACAAACTTTTGGAGGGAAATTCAAATTTGAAAGCCTAGATCTTGGGTTTTGATGGTCTATAAATGGTAGCCTAGATCTAGGGTTAATTCTTCTTCCTTCATTAGTTAATCTTTAGTTGTTCATTCTATTCCCTCTTACATCATCTTCTTCCATAAGTCTAGTGACAAGACTTGTGCGAAACCCTAACCCTAATTCCAATCCAATTTCAAGATCCCGAGTACAAAATTAAGTGAGAAGCCTTCAACCTTTTATGAGCCGAGCCAATCTTCAATCGGGCAAGTGATCCAAGCCGATCCGCGACTCACGGAGACGAGCGAAGCCAAATCGACGATCGAGTTCTTCCTCTTGTAGTTCTTGAGCGATTGTAATGAAATTGTTGATATAAATAAAAGGTGAAATTCTTTAATCTTGCTTTCTTTAAATTCTTGCATCATGATTCGATCTCAATTTGTAATTGTAGTTCTTGTTGTGATGTTTGAGTAAAACTCCGCTCGTCGAGGAGTCGAGACGATCAATAGAATGATGATGTAACAAATCTTAAAACGATTCTTAATTCCTACGAGTTTTGTAAACCCTAGCAAGTTCAAGAACCGATGACCTAGTTTCGTTGCGATGCTTTCTTGATTGTGATCGCTCGAAATTAGGGATCTACGATCGTTTCTTGAATTTACTAGAGGCTAGCATGTGAATGATATCGACGAATGAATAAGGGATAAATGATGAAACCCTAGTTTCACTAGAAATCCCTAATTCTCTTCGATCATCATCGATCTAGTATCAATTCATTGAAGGATAAGAATACGTCATCTTGAGATTGCATCACATCTATAGATCCGACCGATTCCTACGAGCCTCATTTCGATTCTTGATATTTGGTTGGAAAAATCATCAAACTCTCAATTCTTGATTCTATCTTTTTCTTGTTATTAGATCTATATTTTCTAATTCTTGAACTTCAAATTCAAATCATGAATTGTTTTGTTTTCTTTTCTTTAAAGTTTCGACTCATCTAATTCAAAAGACGAACTATTATACTGTCCCTGTGGACGATCCGCACTCACTTACAATCTACATCCGACACCGTAGTTGATTGCAGTCAAATAAATTTTGGTTGTGATTTCTTTACAATTTCCAACATACACAAACAAGAATTCTTAACAATTAAATGGCGCCGTTGCCGGGGACCATTTGAGTTACTTACACAATTGGAATTTTCATCAATCAATTGCTATGAAGGCCGAGATGGCCGCACTTACGAAAAAGCTAGAAGCGATTGAGAACAAAATCTCATCGCCTTCTCCTGCCCTTGCTTTGCCCCCACGGACTGTTTGTTCTTGTTGTTCGGATCCATCACATCTTACCGAAGAGTGTCCTTACAATCCACATGCTCAAGGACAAGATCACGTCAATGCTGCCTTTCAGCAACGACAAAAAAATGATCCATACTCTTCGACCTATAATCCGGGTTGGAGGAGTCACCCAAATTTTGCTCGGAATCAAAATCAACAATTCTAAGGCAACAACAACTTTCAAAGGCCTCCTCCTCCACAACAACAAGCACCTCCACAAACTCAATTCCAGCAACCTTTCCAACTGCAACCTTACCCTAAACAAATGAACAATTTTGTGCCCAACAATTCTTACCCTCAAAACAACTTTGTTCAACCTAATAATGATAAGGTTACATCGCTAGAAAGAAGTCTAGATGCGTTTCTCAAGCAATCTACACAATCCGCAGCAAGGTTGGAGACTTCCATTCAATCTTTGTTGCAAAACAGTGCCTCACATGATCAAAGCATCAAATCTATTGAGGCACAAATTGCACAACTCAATGCTGCGTTGAGCGAGTGAGAAATGGAAAGCTTCCATCTCAACCACTGCCAAATCCCGGTCACGCACATATTGCATATGAACAACAAAATCATAACGTAAATGCTGTGACCACGTTGAGATCCGGAAAAGTGTTGCACAATAATGTGGGTATTAACAATGACACCCCTGCCGGTGGTCCTTCTTCATCTTCTTCACCTTCTTCTTCTTCTTCTTCTTCTTCGTTAGAGCCTATTCTTCATCCTTCACAAGGCTCTACTTCTTCTAGCTCGAACGGACCCACTTCTCATATCACGAACACATCTACACGGGGATCCGTTCCAACTCCACAATCTGATCCACAAAAATTGGACTCAACAAATTTTCAAAATGTTCCTTTTCCAAACAGGTTGAGATCCAATAAACCAACTCCACAAATGGAGAAGATTGTAGAGTTGTTCAAACAGGTTAGCATAAATATCCCTCTCTTGGATGCGATCCAACAAGTTCCTTCTTACGCGAAAATCTTAAAGGACTTATGCACCAAGAAGAGGAAGTCACAAGTACCAAAAAAAGTTTTCGTGGCTAGTGCTGTTAGTGATGCTCTTGTCCAATCTTTACCCCAAAAACACAAGGACCCCGGCTGTCCTACTATTTCGATAACAATTGGAGACAAGAACATCAATAGAGCACTATTAGATCTTGGTGCTAGTGTCAATTTGCTACCCTATTCAGTATACGAACAATTAGGCGTTGGAGAGCTTAAACCCACTCATTGTACTCTCCAAATGGCCGACCGATCTATCACCCATCCTAGGGGTGAGTTAGAGGATGTGTTAATTAGAGTAGGGGATTTCATTTTCCCCGTTGACTTCATCGTTATGGATACACAACCTGTAGCTAACCCCCGGAGTCAAATTCCGATGATACTTGGTCGACCATTCCTTGCGACTTCTAATGCGGTGATCAATTGTCGTAATGGTTCAATAAATCTATTTTTTGGCAATATGACAATTGAACTCAACATTTTTAATTTGGGAAATCAGCCTTCCGAGTCAATTCTAGTGTACTTGATGTTTGCTCGATCAATGAGATCACGGAGGAGGACTGTGAGCTCAAAAAATTTATGTTCGATCACAGCAGTTTTGACGCCTCTAGCGCGTTCCTCCTAGAATCCGACACAGCTTTCACGCCGGACAACGATTATGAGTGTTTCACCTTTCTAGACGATTTTGAAGACTCACCACCCGAGTTTGAGTCTTTTGATTTTTTGGATGAGTTAGTTGAACCATCCGACTCGGTTGTGTACACTCGATTTGAACCGTTGATGGAATCCTTCGAGTTTGAAACAGTTTCACCAATGCTACCTTCAATTGTTTCACCACCTAAACTCGAACTAAAGCTTTTGCCGTCGCACCTTAAATATGCATACCTAGGTGAGAACGAGACCCTTCCCGTTATCATATCGGCCTCTCTAGCTCTCGAGCAAGAGAAGGCCCTTTTAATGGTCTTACAAAATAATCGGCAAGCTTTTGGCTGGTCTATGGCGGACATCAAGGGGCTTAGTCCCCTCATAGTTTAACATCATATACACTTGATGGATGATGCCAAGCCAGTAAGGGATCCTCAAAGACGCCTCAACCCCATAATGAAAGAGGCTGTCAAGAAGGAGATTGTTAAATGTCTTGATAGTGGTATCATTTACCCTATCTCGGATAGCCAGTGGGTTGGCCCCATTCATGTAGTCCCAAAGAAATCGGGCATTACGGTCATAACCAATGAGGCAAATGAGTTATTACCTACTCGCACCCAAACTGGGTGGCGCGTTTGCATCGACTATAGAAAACTCAATGCCGCGACAAGGAAAGACCACTTTCCTTTACCTTTCATTGACCAAATGCTAGAACGATTGGCTGGGCACGAGTTCTACTGCTTCTTGGATGGCTATTCCGGCTATAACCACGTCCCCATCGCTGAAAAGGATCAAGACAAGACCACATTTACTTGTCCTTTCGGTACTTTTGCTTATTGTCTCATGCCCTTTGGGTTATGCAATGCACCCGCTACATTTCAGCGGTGTATGATGGGGATCTTTTCAGACATGGTTGAAATGTTTTTAGAGATCTTTATGGATGATTTCTCCATTTTTGGTGACTCATTCGACGAGTGTTTTCTATACCTTGACACAGTTCTTACCCGCTGTAGGGATAAGAACCTAACTTTAAATTGGGAGAAGTGCCACTTTATGGTACGAGATGGCATTGTCTTAGGACATGTCATCTCGCAAAACGGCATAGAGGTTGATAAAGCCAAAATTGAGGTCCTTTCTAATCTTCTTCCTCCTAAATGCGTTAAAGACATCCGAGCTTTCCTTGGCCATGTTGGTTTTTATAGACGGTTCATCAAGGATTTTAGCAAGATTGCTAGACCTTTGACTCTATTATTGGCCAAGGACACAACATTTGATTTTGACTCAACTCGCATGGAAGCGTTCGAGTCATTGAAACACTCACTCATTTCTGCGCCCATTCTTTCATCTCCAGACTGGACGCATCCTTTTGAAATTATGTGCGATGCATCAGATTTTGCCATTGGTGCTGTTCTTGGACAACACATTAATAAGATGCCGCACGTAATTTATTACGCTAGCCGAACATTAAATGAGGCCCAACTGAACTACACAACAACAGAAAAAGAATTTTTAGCCGTTGTGTTTGCACTTGAAAAATTCTGGCCTTATTTAATCGGCTCTCCAGTGATTGTGTATACGGACCATTCATCTCTTCGCCACCTTCTTGCGAAGAAGGATGCCAAATCAAGGCTAATACATTGGATCTTCTTGCTACAAGAGTTTGACCTTGTCATAAGGGACAAAAGAGGATGTGAAAATGTAGTGGCCGATCACCTTTCACGACTTTATTCTTCGCCTACACTTGAAATTCCAATTAAAGATGTTTTTCCCGATGAGCAACTCCTAACCGTGTCTTGCGAACCTTGGTTCGCTGATATAGTAAACTACTTGGCCACCGGCTTGATACCTAAAGATTGGTCGAAACAGGATAAACTCTGATTCTTGTCCCAAGTAAAGCATTTTTACTGGGATGAACCGTATCTTTTTAAATACTGTTCCGACCAAATCATTCGTCGGTGTGTACCTGAAAATGAGTTTAAGAGAGTGCTGTCTTTTTGCCACGATCAGGCATGTGGCGGGCATTTCGGGCCAAAGAAGACAGCCGAGAAAATCTTGCAGTGTGGTTTCTATTAGCCACGACTCTTTAAGGATGCATATGAATACTGCAAGACATGCTCCCGGTGCCAACACTTGGGCCGGATATCGCGGAGAAACGAAATGCCGCTCCAACCAATTTTGGTTATGGATATTTTTGATGTTTGGGGAATAGACTTCATGGGACCATTTCACAATTCCTTTGGGAATGTGTATATTCATTTGGCTGTTGACTATGTGTCAAAATGGGTCGAGGCTGTGCCTAGCCGAACGAATGAAAACAAGGTTGTCGTTCGATTTCTTAAAGAACAAATCTTTTCTCGGTTTGGGCACCCTCGAGCAATTATAAGTGATAATGGATCTCACTTCTGCAATAAGACTTTTGAGTCCTTAATGCGCAAGTATTCCATTACTAACAAGCTGTCAACACCATACCATCCCCAAACATGTGGGGAAAGTCGAGGTTTCGAATCGGCAAATTAAGCAAATCATGGAGAAAACGGTTTCTAAAAACCGTAAAGATTGGTCACACAAGTTGATTGATGCACTATGGGCATTCCGTACTGCATACAAGACCGATCTTGGTATGTCTCCATACCGGCTTGTTTATGGGAAGGCTTGCCACCTCCCAATTGAGATTGAGCATAAGGCATTTTGGGCGATCAAGGAGTTGAATTTATCAATAGGAGATGCGGGCAGCAATCGAAAACTGCAATTAAACGAACTAGAAGAGCTGCGGGATGAGGCTTATGATAATGCTGTCATTGTTAAAAACCGAACTAAGGTGTTCCATGACAAACAACTTATGCGCAAAACGTTTAAACATGGCCAACATGTTTTACTCTATGACACTCGGTTACACTTTCACCCCGGCAAGCTCAGATCTAGGTGGAAATGGCCATTTTTAGTACGCACCGTATATCCGCACGGTGTGGTAGATCTTGAAAATCCGAAGGATGGTACTTTATTCAAAGTAAACGGACATCGAATGAAACCGTTCCTCACTGCGGACCCGTCGGAGGAGCTCCTGTTTTTGCAAGAGCCGATTTACACTGATTGATTTTCCTCCATTTTACCCCCAAATTTTTGATCATCTTGCCAAAACTTTATTTCAAATAAGTTTGGGGTGTGTATCATTTGTAAATATAAATAAAAAATAACATAAAAAAACAATAAACAGGGAAGTGCCGACATTTTCGACCCTCTTGGTGTAGCCTGACAGTGAGGACACTGTCAAGTCTAAGTTTGGGGGTATGCTCGGTAAGTTTTCTTCCTTCGCATTCATATGTATATTTTTGCATTTGCATCCTTATATAAAAATCATAAAAATTGAAAATTTTGAAAAATAAAAAAAAAATAGAAAAAGAAAAATCAAATAAAAACTAAAAAAATTGAAAAATTATAAAAATTAAGACATTCAATTTTGGCCTTAATCGACTTGAGTTTGACAAATAGGTTAACTAGATAGGAACAACTAGATCTTAGACTTAGTAAATTAAAAACCCTAAAAATAACCTTTCTTAAAATTTAATGGTAGAAAGTATATGTCTTTGTAGTTTATTTAGAAATAGGCAAATTTCGAGTTGACTTCTTGGGCTAAGTTAAAACAAGAGAAGAGTATTGACATTTTTATTAAAGTATAAGTTTGAAAAATAATTCCTAGCTTAATTCTAAATTCTGAAAATATATACCCTACAAAATTGCACAAAAACGAACCTTGAAACTTGGAATAGTAGGAGAGACCTTGAAATGCTCTTGTCTAAAGTCCTTAGTGCGATGAAAAATAAAAAAAATACAAGTGTGAATAAAGAAAAAAATGAACACTGGTTTTTGTAATTACTTAAGGCTGCAAAAATAGAAAAAAAATATTTAGCGAGGGTGCTTCATCACCTAGTGCCTTAGACCAACTGGTTTGGGTGTCACTGCTAAAGTCTTAGGTGTTACAAGACTAGGAATTACGCTTTAATGTGCATGCACATTTTGTAATCGGTTGTTGGTACCTCAAGAAGTATTAACGATCGCATGAAGGATGTGTGAGCGAAATTCATCTAAAATTCACCCATTAAGAAGTGCTTTGGACAACGGACAAGAGTATGATTGCTTGATTTGAATTTCCAAGTGTAGGGGTGATATATACACACACGTAGGGGTATGTGATTGGGGTTTAGATAAGAGATGGGAATGAAGAATATGACTTATATCTTTAATAGAGATGATAAAAATTCCTAAGTTGAGATAGAACCTTAGAAGGAAAACTTAAAAGATGCCGAAAACTAAGTAAGTCTACCGAACATATATAATCTTAAGTTAAATGATAAGGAATCGTGAAGAATACGGGTGGATAATTTACGAGTCGAAAATAATAGAGTTCCTTGTTGGAAAACCTAATTGGAGAATAAAAGTTAATAAGCCAAATTGATAGGATTTTGTAGGTAGTATCCGCTGAAAACCCTCAGGAGACAACACTCCTCCTACTAGGGACACCTAGAGGTTTAACGGCTTGTTGCACGAGCTCAGTGAAACCGCGTTTCCCTGCGAAAGTGAGGCTAGGTCTTTTTCAAGAATAAAACTAGGTTTGCTCGAGGACGAGCAAAAGATAAGTTTGGGGGTATTTGTTCATACCGTAATTTTGCATTCTTATAGACCGCATTCTTATTCATTTTACAAATAAACAGGTGTTTTTGACCCATGTCTGCTACATAGTTGCAGGTTATAGGTTCTCGGAACAAAAACAGTGAAAAAGACAAAAGACGATACAAAAGTGAGACTACGACCAATAAATGGAAGAATCTTGATCAAGCCTACAGTTGGAGAATAAACGAAGATCGGTTCACAAAGTACAAGGCAGCGCAAGGTTCAAAACTTCGACACAAAGCGAATGGTAAAAATCCACTACATTACTCACTGTGGAGATCTAGAAGAGAACTAGAAGACATTATGAAGAACCAACCAAAGAAATAGGAAGACAAAGACAACCAGAAGCAACACAGAAAAAACCAGAATCTAAGCTCTCCATTTGGCCGCGGAACCGTGGCCAAACAGGGCCTATGGTCGCAGTTCCGCGGCCGTTTATTGCCCGTATTGATGGAAAAAAATTATGGAAATTGGCGGCGCGTTGACTAGTCTTCTTAGGGGTATTTTTGTAAAAGCAGATGTGCGTCGATTGTAACCCTAGGGTTTTCTATGTTCTATAAATAGAGACCTAAAAACTTGTTTTAGGTTATGCATCTTTTCATTGAATAAAATTCAGAATTCCTTCATGTTTTGAGAGCATCAATTTTGTATGTAGTTCTTAGTTTTTATTTCTGCCCTAGTTTAATTTATTCTCTGCCCTAGTTTAATTTAGATTAGAACTTTTTATTAATCTGCAATAGTTAGATAATTAATCTCTTAAATCAAAAACTCATAAAAATCATGTTTTTCATAGATCTCTTAATGAGCGAGTAGTTCCTCGCTTGTTAGGGTTAGGAATAGGGAAGGTTTGAGAGATGCAAATCTCTCACCCCTTTCTTGCCCATCAATATTAATAATTAGGACTCCATGCATACATACACATGCCCTACGGCACCCTACCCACGAGGTAACGGTGATACCGTAGTCTAAAAGACCGGATGTGCATGTTTTCCATGGAGGTTAGGGTAAGGATTAAGAAAGGACGGACAAGAACCTAGAGGAAGAAACTTCGTTTCTTCCCGATCGTCCTAATCCCCTTTATTAATAATTACCATAACACCTAAGAGATCTAAATTAGGGCATTCAAAGCGGTGGGAAATCTTAATTTTCCAAACTTTACCTAAACCTAACCATAGCAAGATTTCTAATCCTAGTCTAAATCAACTTAGCTTTTAGTGATAATCCATTTACACCGTTTGGAATTAACTCTTTAGAACAATTAGGAAATACACAACATCCCTGTGGACCGAACCGTATTCACCGGCTAGCTACCAAGCGACGCCGTTCTTGATTGCGGTAACAAAATATTTTTGATCTAATAATCTATACAAATCAGCACCCGCATACTATCTCCAGTACGACGTACTGATGGCTGTGGGACAGACCATCTCCCCTGCTGGGATGAGAAGCGCATACGCTAGCCTACTCCGGAGTATTGATGCCCCGTCTCGATAATCCTACGACTAGGGACCTGTATAAGGATGTGCTTGTAGATTCCCCAGCCCCCACAAGTGTGACTGCCATCACAACGCTGGTAATCAAGCAAAGATCCTAAGGGCTCCACTAATATGTATAAGCGATATGCTAAAAGAAACACATGCACATATTAAAGTAGAAATAAACCAAGTAGTATACTACCATTTTGAGCAAGATTGTCTATACAACTGTGAATATCCCAAGCTTCCATTAAGTAATATACAAACTAGTATGATACAGTAATGGCCTCTAAGGCATATACACTAACAATCTCCCACTTGCACTAGGGCCATGTACTGGCATATCGAAGACCTATCATCTCAATCAGCCGCTCGAACTGAGTCTGGGGTATGGCCTTCGTGAATGGATCTGCAGTGTTATTCTCTGAATCTACTCTCTTCACCTCGATCTCCCGGCGATCTACAATCTCCCTGAACTGGTGATACCGCCTCAAAATGTGTCTGGACTTCTGATGGGACCTGGGTTCCTTCGCTAAAGCTATAGCGCCATTGTTGTCACAATACATCGGTATTGGATCAACAATGGTAGGAACCACCTGAAGCTCCGTGAGGAACTTCTTCATCCAGACAGCTTCCTTTGCGGCATCGCAAGCAGCTATGTACTCCGCTTCCATAGTTGAGTCAGCAACGGTTTTCTGCTTGGAGCTTTTCCAGCAAACCGCCCCTCCATTGAGGGTAAAGACATAACCTGACATGGACTTGGAGTCATCATTGTCACTCTGGAAGCTGGAGTCAGCAAAGGCCTCGATCTGGAGGTCTTTTCCTCCATACACCAAGAACATCTCCTTAGTCCTTCTCAGGTACTTGAGAATGTTCTTTACTGCTATCCAGTGTTTCTCCCCTGGGTCCGACTGATACCGGCTTACGACGCTCAATGTGTATGCTACATCTGGTCTGGTACACAACATCGCATACATTACAGAGCTTACCGCAAATGCGTAGGGTATAGATGACATGCGAGCCCTTTCCAAATCAGTCTTGGGAGACATCTCTTTGGAGAGGGTGATTCCATGACAAGTCAGTAGATTACCGCGCTTTGAATCTTCCATACTGAATCGTTTCAGTATGGTGTCGATGTACCTGGACTGCGAAAGTCCCAACTTCCTTTTAGATCTATCACGATAGATCTGGATCCCCAGAATGTAGTTGGCATCGCCCAGGTCCTTCATGGAGAACCTCTGTGACAAGAATCCTTTGACTGAGTGTAGCATAGGAATATCATTTCCTATTAGGAGAATGTCATCCATGTACAAGACGAGGAATACCACAGTTCTCCCTACAATCTTACTGTAAATGCATGGTTCATCTGGATTCTTGATAAAGCCGAATTCTTTGACAGTATCATCAAAGCAGATGTTCCAACTCCGCGATGCCTGCTTCAGTCCATAGATGGACTTAAGCAACTTGCACATTTTACCGCTTCTCCCACTCTGAATGAAACCCTCCGGCTGATCCATATAGATGCACTCTTCCAAATATCCATTTAGGAAAGCCGTCTTTATGTCCATCTGCCAGATCTCATAATCGTGGAAGGCAGCAATGGAAAGAAGGATCCAAATGGATTTAAGCATAACCACTGGAGAAAAGGTTTCGTCATAGTCCAAACCAGGTCTTTGACGAAAACCCTTAGCAACAAGTCTAGCTTTATAGGTTTCAACCTGCCCATCTACACCAATCTTCTTTCTGAAGATCCATTTGCAGTTTACGGGTTTTACCCCTTCTGGAGCAATGTCCAAAGTCCAAACTTTGTTGGTATACATGGACTCTATCTCGGTCCGCATTGCATCCAGCCATTTTACTGAGTCACTGCTCTGAATTGCTTGCTGGAAGCTAGTAGGCTCATCTTTCTCAATGACGCAATCCTCTCAATCCCCGTCTATAAGAAAACCGTTGTATCTCTCGGACGGATGAGACTGCCTACTACTCCTGCGGAGTGGCACTGGGATGTCCGATTCTCCTGAAGCTTCTGGTTCTTCCAAGCTTTCAGTAATAGCTTGTGGTTCTGGAATTTCTTCCAGTTCTACTGCGCTCCGACTTGTTTCTTTTTCTAAAAACTGATGTTCCAGAAAGTGGGCATGACGAGAAACAAAAACCTTTTGTTCCTCTGCGTAATAAAAAAGATACCCCCTGGAGTTCTTTGGGTATCCCACAAACTTACACAGTACTGAGCGTGCCTCGAGTTTGTCCGCATGCTGCTTTTTAACAAAAGCTGGACATCCCCATATCTTCAGATATTGAAGATGGGGTTTCTTCCCACACCACATCTGATATGGTGTGGTAGGCACAGTCTTGGAGGGAGCCTTGTTCAAAAGATATGCAGCTGATTCTAGTGCATAACCCAAGAAGGATCACGGTAACTCAGCCTTACTCATCATGGAACGAACCATATCCAATAGGGTTCGATTCCACCTTTCAGATACACCGTTGTGTTGTGGTGTGTATGGAGGAGTAAGCTGAGAGAGAATTCCATTCTCTTTTAAGTAGTCCAGAAACTCGGCACTCAAGTATTCACCACCTCAATCAGATCTCAGTGTCTTGATACTTTTGCCTGTTTGTTTTTCAACTTCATTCTTGTATTCCCAAAATTTCTCAAAGGCCTCGGATTTATGCTTCATCAGGAAGACATGTCCATACCTAGAGAAATCATCCGTAAAAGTAATGAAGTATGAATAACCACTTCGCGCATGTGTAGACATTAGACCACACACGTCACTGTGTATGAGTCCCAAGAGCTCGCTCGCTCTTACTCCGTGTCCGGTGAACGTAGACTTTGTCATCTTTCCCATGAGACAAGATTCACAAGTATCATAAGAATGATACTCGAACGGATTCAAGTATCCCTCTTTATGTAACTTTGTTAACCGTGTCTCATTGATGTGACCCAGTCTACAATGCCATAAGAAAGCCTGATTTAATTCCGGAGACTTTCTTTTAAGTGTGTTCTGGACATTAAAAACCTGAGCTTGATTCAATACTTAGATTCTGTTTTCTAATGTACCTGACCCAATCAGAACTTGATTTAGGTAGATGTGGACCACATCGCTTACAAAAGTAAAATCATATCCTTCCTTAGAAAGTAAGGATACAGATATGATATTACAAGCCATACTAGTTGCATACAAACAGTTACGCAGAATCAATATCTGCCACTTGTCAATCCAAGGTGATATTCCCCTATGGATTCAGCGTCCGCGCTCATTCCGTTAGCAACCCTGAGAGTGATATCACCTACCATGATAATTCTACGGTTTCTTAAAGCCTGTAATGAATTACAGATGTGATATCCTGATCCGGTATCCAATACCCAGGAAGTAGAGTTAATTGACATACAGTTTTCTATTACAAACACACCCGAAGCCGAAGCCACAACATGCTTCGAATCCTGGCTACTGGCTTTCAAAGCCCTGCAATCCTTCTGCCAATGTCCTTTCCCGTAACAATAGGAACGTCCCTCCTTCACTACATCCAGTCCCGAATCTTTTGCCCTTCCATTTCCTTCTTCTTCCATGGTTTCATTCAGAGTATAAGTAGAGCGCAGAGACTGTAGAATCAAGTCAGTATTTGACCCGTTCTTCAACGTGGTATTCAGGTCCGTGAGCTCATCAAAATAGCTAGTCTCTGTAAGGACGTTGCCCCCTACAGATGACCCGACAATCAACCTCGCTTGAAGAAATTTGTTCGAGGTCTTATATCTTGCGATACGAGATTACTCTCCATATAAATCTTTGTTATGGAGGAAGATAGAAACTAAGTCCATCTTCTCGTGCTGCCTCTGGTATGCACCATCAACTGAGGCCAACACGAGCCACCTGGCATTCGCACAGTCTTTTTCCGACGTCTTACGGATATTAATATCCGTGACAGTGGAAACTGGTCCTGAGACGGCAGGGGTTTGATTAGTTAAGAGGTGTCCCAGCTTATCATGGGTAATGGACATCTGGACAGACCTTTGCCAGTCATAACAGTTAGATTCAGTCATTTTATTATCTAGATGTAACCTATGTCTGGTCACTGGGTTGCTGCAATTTAAGAGAGAGAGAAGAAAACACTCAGCATGATGCTCTTGCAAGTTTAGATTGGTTTTTAGTTTATCTAAACAGGATGGCTCCCACTGTTTCTCGAATCCTTCTTCAAACCATAAAAAAAGAATTAGTCGGGATCAATCTCAACGTACAATACTTGCTTAACCGTTCAGCCAGGCCAGTGTCGGTACTTCGAGGGAGGTTTTACGACGCTTTCGCGAAGTTCCTTAATTAAATAACCTCTTTTCCCTGTGGGCGTAGCCCCGCTAACACCTTTCTAGACACCTACTTGGTTTATAGAATTGATCGTTAAGTGAAAAGTTTCCCGAGGAGTAGCGGATACTCACAGTAGGATCGGGATCCAAATATCATTGTGAGATAATGCTGAAGGAATCCTACCAACATTATCAAACTCCAAATGGTATGCAGCACTAGCAAGTTTCAGTTTCTTTAGAAACTCCCGATGTGGATTTTTGCCCCATGCTCTTATGACCTTGACGAAAGCCAACGTATCATAAGTCACATGTCAAGTTCTACCCGTCATTATCCAGGTTAATTTGAACCCACCCGTACTTACCCTTGACGAAGGCCAAAATAGTAGTACGACTGTCCCAAACCAACGCATCTATCTATGCTACAGATAAATATTCAGCAACTACCATTCACTATGCCTTGGCGAAGGTCAAAATACATAGCTTGAATACTACTGAACATTTAACTGAAATGACGGAGGGCTACGAATGGTTTTGGCGAAACCGTGAACGTAGTGAACTTGATATAATCGAAGGAACCTGATAGCTTTTAAAAGGAGTGGTTTAAGCTCCGTGTTTTTAAAAGTTTTCTGTTTTGAAAAGAAACCGATTGGTTTTGAAATTGTTCCAACGATTTAACTTTGGTTTATTTTCTTTGCATTAATTTAATGCGTCCCATCAATTAATCCTACCATTGCAGAAAACAACAAAAATATGACGTACGCTTATGCCATCCGCATTCGCCACGGGGCTCCGCCATCACCCGTTAGGTTACTTAACTAACGACAGAGCGGGGGCTGGACTAGCGCGGATGCAAAACATAAGCAACGCCTACTAGATATGATATATAGATATATACATTCGTCAAATGCAATGATAGCCATTCCAGATCACAGATGAACACATTGGATATGCTAGGAATCAGCGTTTCGTTCGAGCCTGCAACGAAAGATGGATTACACGGTCGCGATGAATAGCCAAACCCCACCCTAGACCCCTACGGGTGCGGCAAACTACCCGCCAAGTACCCGAAGTGAAGCAACCTCTCTCAACAACGTGAGTAGGCTACTCGGCACTTCAAAGTACCTGGTAGTTTGTGCACCCCACCTTGGGTCTATCCTAGAAGCAAAAACAGTAAAAGAAATAATATACAATAACGGCTACAACCTCAACCCGGATGTGCGGCCATAAAAATAATATTACATCAATTTACAATTTACATCAAATGAAAGATAAAGAAACTCTCATCTCACAACCCCCGGCTATTCATCCGCGATAATCTAACAAGTTCATATATACAATCCAACATCACAGATCACAGATATGCACAACCCCCACTAATCGACGTATAGCGATTAGTCGACGTTCAGTGCATATATCACATTACAGATATAACCATTTAGCTAAAGTTTATAGAATTTCGATCAAAATACTGTATTTGAATCTACTCCAAGTAAAATCCAGTACTCAGAAAAATCTGGGCAGAAACAAAAATTCCCAAAATACACAAAACCAAGACAGCGAACCCCAGAAGAATTTTGGTGCGCCGACGAGTTGACTCGGCCGCGGAACCGCGGCGGATCGCTTGGATCGACCGCGGATCCGCGGTCTTATGAGCGATTCAGGCGCCCAAAATTCTACAGATTTCTCAAAAAATCCTGCTTGTATTTTTCATGTCTCTGAAAATATTTTTAGGCCAGTTTTGAAATTCGACAGAAAATACAATATTTTGGTGTGTTTTCGGGATTTTTTCCGTGATCGAATTTCTAACAACTTTGCTTACAGTTAGTTGTTGTTTAGCAAGGCTCTGATACCACTGTAAGTCCACGTTACCCACCCCGGTGCTTACGATAAGGCAGAATAGGTAAAAAACGGATTTTTTAACACAAGATAATATGGACTAAAACTAGAGGATCTTTGCTAAACAAAAACTAACATACTAACTACAAGTTCTAGCTACTATGTTGAATGGTTATAACTAGATCTTGAACTCCTTCTCTTCTTGTTGTGGTCCTCCTTCTTGCTTGCTCCTTGGAGTGGTTAGACGGCTCCTCCTCGTCGTCTTCTCTTTGCCGAAGAAAGATCCATCCGAAGGCCTCTACCTTGAGCTCCTATCTCAACCAAGAGGTAACTAGATTACTTGGCTTGCTAAACTAAGAACCCTAGAATGAGTAGAGAGAAGTCTTGATGGTTTTATCTCACAAGCACATGGTTCTCAACATATGAGAGATGAGAGCTTTGAGAGAGGAAGAGGAAGAGCTAAGCATGAGAGAGAAAGAGCAAGAGAGAATTAGAATAGAAATTTTCAACCATCCTCTCATATGAGAGAATATGAAATAATAATAATAACAAAAGAAAATTGTGATGGTTAGTTTGGAATGACCATTATCATTTCACATTAAATGCAATTTGCAAGAATCAAGAAGTATCTTGCAAAAGAAATGATGATGGTCAAAAGGTCAACAAAAGTCAAATGGTCAACCAATGTCAAATGGTCAACCAAAGTCAAATGGTCAACCTAACCATGGCACAATAATCCTTAATTAATATTATTAATCATAATCCTCATTCTCATTAGGGTTTAGAAAAAGTCAACTGTCAAAAACCCTAATGAGATTCCTCTGCCTCTGCCTCTGTCAACTGTGCATACACATCAGCATCCGTGTTCCGAAGAACACGAAGACAATGAGACAAAACCAATCCCAAAACAAATACTAGGATCTGGTTTAAACCAAAGCCCGCTAGTAATAACTGCCCGGACACCAAACCTGCACAAGTGCGCGGATGTGAACGAACCCCGTCGCAAAACCATGCGACCTCTACTCTGTTTTGCCCAAAGGAGAATAACCCTGTTGGGGTAAAAATTTGCACCCCGGTTGACCGAGTCAAAGTCAAGGTCAATCCCAAGCTAGGTGGGCCCAAGCCCAGGTCAAGCGGGCCCATGCCCAAGTCGAGCCCGCGGCCAGCCTCCCCATGCCAACAACAAAATCATGTAATAAATAATTTTTATATAATTTCTTATACATGAATGTATGCAAAATGGGCATAAAGCCAATATTTTGTAAGCCCGTGGCTTATGTGCAAAAATGAAATGGCACATGAGCCATGGGATAGGCAAAATGCCATTTTGTGAAGCCCAAGGGGCTATATGTAAATATGTAAGCCTATAAAAGGCAACATGATGATGAATAAAGTAAGATTTTTCATTCTCTCAAAAACCTAGGTGTTGGGGTAAAAATTTACACCCCCGTTGACCGAGTCAAAGTCAAGGTCAACCCCGAGACAGGTGGGCCCAAGCCCAGGTCAAGCGGGCCCAAGCCCAAGTCGAGCCCGCGGCCAGCCTCCTCCATGCTAAAATATAGATCATGTAATAAATAATTTTTATGTAATTTTTTTATACATGAATGTATGCAAAATGGGCATAAAGCCAATATTTTGTAAGCCCATGGCTTATGTGCAAAAATGAAATGGCACATGAGCCATGGGATGACTAAAATGCCATTTTTGTAAAGCCCAAGGGGCTATATGTAAATATGTAAGCCTATAAAAGGCAACATGATGATGAATAAAGTAATACTTTTTCATTCCCCCAAAACTAGGGTTCTTTGTGCCTCCTGCTCCTTCTCCAAGGTTCTAAACCTTCTCATTTCTTTTGAATTAAATCAAGAGTTTTACTCTTTCTTTTCCAAAACTAAGTAGTTTTCCACCACAAAACCCACAAAGGGGAACTCAGATCTCCCATCAGATCTAAAAAAGGAGTGATTTTTAAAATCTCCTGCTTCTTGATCTTCAAGATCCGGCCAAGCAACAGGAGGAAGAAGAAGAACCCCCTTCATCAGCTTCAAAACATCCTAGGAGTTTAACTCCATATATACATATATAATAAATATTTCCTTTTTGAAGCATAGCTTCTGGTTCTAGGCAAAAAGCCTCTTTTTCTCGCCGGCGCTCAAGCACAGAGCGCCCACGTGCCGACACGTGGCGCGCTTGCGCTCAAGTGCAAGCGCTCGAGCGCAAGTCACCCCGGTGCCAACACGTGGCGCGCTTGCGCTCCAGCGCAAGCGCTCGAGCGCAAGTCTCCCCCGTGCCGACACGTGGCACTCTTGCGCTCAAGCGCAAGCGCTCGAGCGCAAATCACCCTGGTGCCGACACGTGGCGCGCTTGCGCTCCAGTGCAAGCGCTCCAGCGCAAGTCGTCCCCGTGCCGACACATGCCGCTCTTGCGCTCAAGCGTAAGCGCTCGTGCGCAAATCGCCCACGTGCCGACACGTGGCGCGTTGCGCTCCAGCACTCTGCGCTCGATCGCAAAGCGCCCACGTGCCGACACGTGGCGCGCTTGCGCTCAAGCGCCTAGGCGCTGGCCCCACGCATCCTTTGGATGTCTTTTTCCCCTTTATTTATATATACATGTATATATATACATATGTATACAAATGTACACATACACATACTCCACGACACTGTCCCTGTTAGAAAAAATTTCGCACACTGCACATTGAGTTCGCATGACCAGTTTAACCCGTTAATTGGAGGTTCCCTCGCTCCAAAGGCGAGGGGTAATTAACGGCAGCTTAGTTCGCGGCTGCCGGAGATTCGGATCCCCACAATCATTAAACCCCGGCCTACCCTAGGCAGGAGGAATCTGTAGTACGCCTGACAAGCGCGCGCGTATTCCCATCTCAATGGGGTGACGAAAAACACCCTACAGGTTCTGGCACGCCCGGTGGGACCAATCTCTCCTCCCATATCTCGGGTTAAACGTTCATGCGAACTCAGTCAATATATATACCTATATTTATACTGAAATAATGCTCTTTCATGCAGATTTTCAAACAATCACCTTCTGACGATGTCTTCGATGATGAACTCAGATCCCTTCTCCTACACGATGAAGATAGACTCCAGGACGGTCCTTCCAGCCAGTCTCGGGCGACAATGGGAGGAGCCGCTGCTACCATTCGGCTCTATTATGTTCATGCCAGTTGGCGCCATCCCAGCTCCTCAAGCCCCGGTGGCAGACAAACCAATCTTGAAAGGCAAGAGGCCAAATGTGGTGATCTCAAGGGCGCCCCAACCCAAACGCAAGTCGGTATTTGAACGACTTTCCTTGGCCACAGCTGGGGGCAAGGCCATCAACACCAACAAAGCTACAACGCATCCCGAGCAAGCTCCAGCGACGCCCCTGACGAATGCTCGATCGAGTGTCTTCTCTAAGCTCTCTGCTGATCAACTCACAATGGCTTCTCGGATAGCGAATGCCCGCCAAGCCTTCAAAATCGAGAAGCTGAGGCAGAAGCGGCTCAGATATAGAGCCAACAAAAGGGCTAGGGCTCTGGCCATGTTAAAACTAATGAATTTCCAAAGCCCGGACCGCTCCGCGAAACCAGTTGCCGGTGATGAAAGAATGGCTGAATGTGTTATCCACACTGTCTACATGGCCGGACATGAAGAAACGAACCCTCCTCTTCTTCACAGCCATAGTGATGATATGGTTGACGCTACCCAACATCGGCTCGATCTAAATGATGAAGAGCCCGCTCAGGCCGATAAGCCAGAGGAGCCCGTGGTTCCTACAGAATTGAGCTCAGGCAATAAAGATTATCCGGTTGTCATAGCCGGAACTACAGAACAAGCATTATTTCAATGGCTTCAAAGGCAATTTCAGGACAATGATGAGAAGATTGCCGAGGTCTATTCCAAAGTCGACGAGCTGGCAAACGTCGTGGCAGATCTCGCGACCCAAGTCACCCGATTGCAATTACAACAGAATCAAATTTTGGCTCATGAGCCAGGGATTGATACCCGGAGGCAGCCAACTGATATCCCTTTCAACCTAAAAGCGGAGCGCCTTCGTGAAAAACGGCCGCAATCAGCCTCCAGTCCCTCCGATACATACACCGGGGGGGAATCGCCTCTGAAAGAGAAGCTGGAAAATGTCTATTCCTTCAAAAGGGAAAAAGTCCACAGGATATTCAAGGACGCCCTGAAGAACGGTCTACAACTGCCGGAATCAAAGAGACCGCAAGAAGCGAATATGACCGACGACCCAGAATATTGCCCCTATCACAGGGTGATAGGTCATGCCATTGAGGACTGCTTCGTCTTCAAAGATTGGGTCGAAAGGCAATATAAGATGGGAGAGATAGAACTGTCTAAAGGCGTGTTAGCAAACAGTCAATCTACGATCGTCGATTTCATGCGAATAGAGACCGAAACCTTTCGGGAACCTAATCCTCCCAGACATGTGCCTCGAGGACCAGCATCAGTAAAGGCACCTACTCCAATGGAGGGAAAGAAGAAGGTATACTCCTTCAGGAGGGATGAAGTCCGCAAAATTTTCATGGACGCCCTGAACAGCGGTCTGCAACTGCCCGTTCCAAAGAGGCCACAGGAAATGAACATGACCGGCAATCCCATATACTGCCCATATCATAGAGTGGTGGGTCATACCATCGAAGACTGCTATATTTTCAAAGATTGGACAGAGGACCAATATAAGCTTGGAAAAACCTCACAATCCTCGGATGTATCGGCAAGCCACAGAGCTAGGTCATCAACACAGCTCCGCCAAGATCAAAGTTCAAGGAGCTGGGATAAGCAAAAAGGACCACCACGTCATTAAACTGGGAACAATCGACCTCTAAGTCGTTAAACTGGGAATGTAAAAATATATGTATACATATATATGTAAATAAATATAAAAAAAGTGTAAATAAAAAAATATAGAGAAAAGCCGAAATGATGGGACAACCGCGAACAAATAGCCGAAATGATAGGGCAATCGCGACCTTCGCGATAAGAAAAGCTGAAATGATAGAGCAATCGCGGTAAAAAAAAAAAACAAAAAAAACAAAAATAAAACAAAAAAAACGGCGAAGGATGAGTCGCTCCTGGTACCATATTCCAGTGCAGCGATGCAGACGCCAACCAAAATCCAATTTTCCAAAATTCTTCCTGCCCTACAGCCAGTCCCCAAATTGACTGCCGTATACAATCCACGGGCTCAAATAATTCTCAGCATACCCATGCCCCACCGCAACCACCAGTTACGCGGCTGGTCTCCGCCTTTGGAATTATGCTCCATTAAGAAGACCCACTCATATGTCCTTACGATGCATGAGGAGAACAAACCTTCGTGGGATCCTTACGACTCATGAAGGAAAAACACACTTGGAAGTTCTCACGACTTCTAAGGAGAAAATACACCTGCGAGATCCTTACGACTCGTAGGGAGAAAATGCTTTTATGGGACCCTCACGGCCCATAAAATTGAAAAGTCTTAGGCGATCGGGATCTAAACCTGTCTCCTAAGCCATCGCTCCCCATACCCCAAAACGGTGAATGATGAGTCGCTCCTGGTACCATATTCCAGCGCAGCAATGCAGACGCCAACCAAATTCCAAACTCAAATTCCCAAGCGGCGAATGATGAGTCGCTCCTGGTACCATATTCCAGTGCAGCGATACAGACGCCAATCAAATTCTAAATCCCATGCCCCAACGGCGAATGATGAGTCGCTCCTGGTACTACATTCCAGTGCAGCGATGCAGACGCCAACCATTCGCTCCTTAATCCCCAAGTGGCGAATGATGAGTCGCTCCTGGTACCATATTCCAGTGCAGCGATGCAGACGCCAACCAAATTCCAAATCCCAATCCCCAGCGGCGAATGATGAGTCGCTCCTGGTACCATATTCCAGTGCAGCGATGCAGACGCCAACAATGTCCTAAAATTTTTCCGGCCCTACGGTCTGGATCATACATCCTGGAAAACCGTATACAATCCACGGGCGTAAAACAATCCCGATCTCTCCAAAGAAAAAAGAAGAACGGTATGTCCACAAGCAAAACGGGCACGGATGAAAACCCGAAAGGGCACCGTGAGTAAAAACAGCAGGACTGCCAGCGAGTTTGTGAAAACCCGAAAGGGCGCAAACTCGTAAAAAAGAAGAAGAGAAGAAATGCACTCGCAAAATCCTCTCGACTTTGTGAGGAGAAAATTCCCGCGTGAGATCTTTACGACTCACAAAGGAGCAATACACTTAGGAGTCCCCACGACTCCTAAGGAGAAAATACACCTACGAGATCCTTTCGACTCGTAGGGAGAAAATGCCTTTATGGGACCCTCACGGCCCATAAAATTGAAAAGCCTTAAGTGACAGGGATCTAAACCTGTCTCGTAAGCCACCAAAATCCAAATCCTCTCGGGGCACATGATGAGTTGCTCCTGGCATTATTCCAGTGCAGCAATGCAGATGCCAAACAAAAAAAAACAAATCCAAATCCTCCCGGGGCAAATTATGAGTTGCTCCTGGCATTATTCCAGTGCAGCAATGCAGATACCAAACCAAAACCGAAATCCTCAAATCCACTCATTGCAAATGATGATTCGCTCCTGGTACCATATTCCAGTGTAGCGATGCTGATGCCAAACAAAAACCAATTCTCAAATCCTCTCGGGGCAAATGATGAGTTGCTCCTGGCATTATTCCAGTGCAGCAATGCAGATGCCAACCAAAACCAATTCCAAAATCCTCTCAAAAACAGATGTTGATTCGCTCCTGGTACCATATTCCAGTACAGCGATGCCGATGTCAACTCAAATCAAATCAAACCAACAACCTCTACGGCGGAATCATGCTCTGTCCCAGAATTTACCCCGTGTCGAAATCATGCTTCGCCTCGGGATATCTACCTTCCCTGCCGGAATTATGCTCCGCCTCGGAATCAAATCAACCAGAAAGCTCTGCGTCAGAATTATGCTTCGTCTCAGAATGCACCCCGTGTCGAAATGATGCTTCGCCTCGGTGTACCTGCCTTCCCTGTCGAAATTATGCTTCTTCTCGGAATAAAGTCAACCAGCGACACTCCGCGCCGGGGAAAAGTCCATCAGCGACACTCCGTGCCGGGGAAAAGTCAACCCGACACTCCGCGCCGGGGAAAAGTCGATCAGCGACACTCCGTGCCGGGAAAAAGTCAACCCGACACTCCGCGCCGGGGAAAAGTCCGTCAGCGACACTCCGTGCCGGGAAAAAGTCAACCCGACACTCCGCGCAGGGGAAAAGTCGATCAGCGACACTCCGTGCCGGGGAAAAGTCAACCCGCGACACTCCGCGCCGGGGAAAAGTCCATCAGCGACACTCCGTGCCGGGGAAAAGTCAACCCGACACTCCGTGCCGGGGAAAAGTCCATCAACGACACTCCGTGCCGAGGAAAAGTCAACCCGACACTCCGCGCCGGGGAAAAGTCCATCAGCGACACTCCGTGCCGGAAAAAGTCAACCCGACTCTCAGCGCCGGGGAAAAGTCGATCAGCGACACTCCGTGCCGGGGAAAAGTCAACCCGCGACACTCCGCGCCGGGGAAAAGTCGATCAGCGACACTCCGTGTCGGGGAAAAGTCAACCCGACACTCCGCGCCGGGGAAAAGTCGATCAGCGACACTCCGTGCCGGGGAAAAGTCAACCCGCGACACTCCGCGCCGGGGAAAAGTCCATCAGCGACACTCCGTGCCGGGGAAAAGTCAACCCGACACTCCGCGCCGGGGAAAAGTCCATCAACGACACTCCGTGCCGGGAAAAAGTCAACCCGACACTCCGCGTCGGGGAAAAGTCCATCAGCGACACTCCGTGCCGGGGAAAAGTCAACCCGACACTTCGCGCCGGGGAAAAGTCCATCAGCGACACTCCGTGCCGGAAAAAGTCAACCCGACTCTCAGCGCCGGGGAAAAGTCGATCAGCGACACTTCGTGCCGGGGAAAAGTCAACCCGCGACACTCCGCGCCGGGGAAAAGTCGATCAGCGACACTCCGTGCCGGGGAAAAGTCAACCCGACACTCCGCGCCGGGGAAAAGTCCATCAGCAACACTCCGTGCCGGGGAAAAGTCAACCCGACACTCCGCGCCGGGGAAAAGTCCATCAGCAACACTCCGTGCCGGGGAAAAGTCAACTAGCGACACTCCGCGCCGGGGAAAAGTCAACCAGCGACACTCCGCGCCGGGGAAAAGTCAACCCGACACTCCGCGCCGGGGAAAAGTCCATCAGCGACACTCCGTGCCGGGGAAAAGTCAATCAGCGACACTCCGCGCCGGGGAAAAGTCCATCAGCGACACTCCGCGCCGGGAAAAGTCAACCCGACACTCCTCGCCGGGAAAAGTCAACCCGACACTCCGCGCCGGGGAAAAGTCGATCAGCGACACTCCGCGCCGGGGAAAAGTCAACCCGACACTCCGCGCCGGGGAAAAGTCCATCAGCGACACTCCGCGCAGGGGAAAGGTCCATCAACGACACTCCGTGCCGGGGAAAAGTCAACCCGACACTCCGCGCCGGGGAAAAGTCGATCAGCGACACTCCGCGCCGGGTAAAGTCAACCCGACACTCCGCGCCGGGGAAAAGTCAACCAGACACTCCGTGCTGGGGACACGTCTACCAAATCGCTTCAGATCAGAGCTTCAACTGTCCATGTCGCAAAAAGGGCAGTGTAGGCTTCCTACAAAGCAGGAACCAGATCGCTCCGGGCCAGGGAAACGTCTACCACGGACACTCCGTCTCGGAGACACGTTAAGCGTCGACCGTCCATGTCGTAAAAAGGGCAGTGCATCCCAAAAAGTGGGAACCAAAAGCAAGTCGCCTCCACGTGAAAGAAGATCCATCAATTTCAAGCACACGACCCATATATGCTGTGTGCATTTATTGATGGGGGGCACTTTGTTGGGGTAAAAATTTACACCCCCGTTGACCGAGTCAAAGTCAAGGTCAACCCCGAGCCAGGTGGGCCCAAGCCCAGGTCAAGCGGCCCCAAGCCCAAGTCGAGCCCGCGGCCAGCCTCCTCCATGCTAAAATATAGATCATGTAATAAATAATTTTTATGTAATTTTTTTATACATGAATGTATGCAAAATGGGCATAAAGCCAATATTTTGTAAGCCCATGGCTTATGTGCAAAAATGAAATAGCACATGAGCCATGGGATGACTAAAATGCCATTTTTGTAAAGCCCAAGGGGCTATATGTAAATATGTAAGCCTATAAAAGGCAACATGATGATGAATAAAGTAACACTTTTTCATTCCCCCAAAACTAGGGTTCTTTGTGCCTCCTGCTCCTTCTCCAAGGTTCTAAACCTTCTCATTTCTTTTGAATTAAATCAAGAGTTTTACTCTTTCTTTTCCAAAACTAAGTAGTTTTCCACCACAAAACCCACAAAGGGAAACTCAGATCTCCCATCAGATCTAAAAAAGGAGTGATTTTTAAAATCTCCTGCTTCTTGATCTTCAAGATCCGGCCAAGCAACAGGAGGAAGAAGAAGAACCCCCTTCATCAGCTTCAAAACATCCTAGGAGTTTAACTCCATATATACATATATAATAAATATTTCCTTTTTGAAGCATAGCTTCTGGTTCTAGGCAAAAAGCCTCTTTTTCTCGCCGGCGCTCAAGCGCAGAGCGCCCACGTGCCGACACGTGGCGCGCTTGCGCTCAAGCGCAAGCACTCGAGCGCAAGTTACCCCGGTGCCGACACGTAGCGCGCTTGCGCTTAAGTGCAAGCGCTCGAGCGCAAATCATCTCAGTGCCGACACGTGGCACGCTTGCGCTCGAGCGCAAGTCATCCCCGTGCCGACACGTTGCGCTCTTGCGCTCCAGCGCAAGCGCTCGAGCGCAAATCGCACACGTGGCGCGCTTGCGCCCAAGCGCTCAGCGTCCGAGCGCAAAGCGCCCACGTGCCGACACGTGGCGCGTTGCGCTCCAGCACTCTGCGGTCGAGCGCAAAGCGCCCACATGCCGACACGTGGCATGCTTGCGCTCAAGCGCCCAGCGTCCGAGCGCAAAGCGCCTACGTGCCGATACGTGGCGCGTTGCGCTCCAGCACTCTGCGCTCGAGCGCAAAGCGCCCACGTGCCGACACGTGGCGCGCTTGCGCTCAAGCGCCTAGGCGCTGGCCCCACGCATCCTTTGGATGTCTTTTTCCCCTTTATTTATATATACATGTATATATATACATATGTATACAAATGTACACATACACATACTCCACGACCCCCGTAAAAACTCTGCGTAGCTCCCGATATATTTAAACCCCCCTCCAAAACACAACACACGTACACTGCACATTGAGTTCGCATGACCAGTTTAACCCGTTAATCGGAGGTTCCCTCGCTCCAAAGGCGGAGGGTAATTAACGGCAGCTTAGTTCGCGGCTGCCGGAGATTCGGATCCCCACAATCATTAAACCCCGGCCTACCCTAGGTAGGGGGAATCTGTAGTACGCCTGACAAGCGCACGCGTATTCCCATCTCAATGGGGTGACGAAAAACACCCTACACTAGGGTTTGTACATCTTTCCCTTTTCTGAAGGCTTCAAACCTTCTTCTTTCTTTTGAATTAAATCAAGAGTTTAACTCTTCCTTTTCCAAAACTAAATAGTTTTTCACCACAAAACCCACAAAAGGGAACTTGGATCTACCATTAGATTTCAAAAAGAAGAGATTGTTAGATCTTACATCTCTTGATCTTCAAGATCCAGCCAACAGAGGAGGAAGAAGAAAAACCCCATTCATCAACCAAAAAATTTTAGGAGTTTAACTCCACTCTAAACCCTATTTCTGGGACTAAAAGCCCTTTTTTATCGCCAGCGCCCTGCGCTCAAGTGCAAAGAGCCCACGTGCCGACACGTGGCGTGCTTGCGCTCCAACGCAAAGCGCCCACGTGCCGACAAGTGGCGCGCTTGCATTCCAGCGCCCAGCGCTCAAGCGCAAAGCGCCCACGTGCCGACACGTGGCGTGCTTGCGCCCAAGCACCCAACGCTCAAGCGCAAAGCGCCCACGTGCCAATACGTGGCGCGCTTGCGCCCAAGCGTCCATCGCTCAAGCGCAAAGCGCCCACATGTCGACACGTGGCGCGCTAGCACCTAAGCGCACAGCGCTCAAGGCACTGACCCCACGCGTCCTTTGGGCGCTTTTTTCCTTTTTTTTATGTATGTATACATGTATATATATGTACAGATACACACACACTCCACAACACTGCCCCCCTCAAAAAAAATTTGGGCCGGGACGCTGCCCCGCACCCCTCAAGAGGGTTGCTAGCCCCCTTGACACCCTGCCCGCTATCCGGGTAGCGGGACCCCCGTAAAAACTCTGCGTGGCTCCCGATATATCCAAAGCCCCCTTTCAAAACACAACATACGCACGCTGCACATTGAGTTCACATGATCAGTTTAACCCGTTAATCAGAGGTTCCCTCGCCCCAAAGGCGATGGGTAATTAATGGCAGCTTAGTTCGGGAAGCCGGAGATTCGGATACCCACAATCATTAAACCGCGGCCTACCCTAGGCAGGGGGAATCTGTAATGCGCCTTACAAGCGCGCGCGTATTCCCATCTCAATGGGGTGACGAAAAACGCCCTACAGATTCTGGTACTCCCGGTGGGACCAATCTCTCCTTCCATATTTCGGGTTAAACGTTCATGCGAACTCAATCAATATACATATATATATTTATACTAAAATAATGCTCTTTTATGCAGGATTTTCAAGCAATCACCTTTCAACAATGTCTCCGAAGATGAACTCAGCTCCCATCTTCTACATGATGAAGATGGACGCCATGACGGTCCTTCCGGCCAGTCTCGGGCGACAATGGGAAGAGCCGCCGCTACCATTCGGCTCTATCCTGTTTGTCTCGGCTAATGCTATCCCTGCACCTCATGGCCCGGTGACAGACAAGCCGGTCTTGAAAGGCAAGAGGCCAAATGTGGTGGTCTCGAAGGCGCCCCAACTCAAATGCAAGTTGGTGTCTGAACGACTTTCCTTGGCCCTAGCTGGGGGCAAGGCCATCAACACCAACAAAGCTACAACGCATCTTGAACAAGCTCCGGCGGTGCCCCTAACATCTGCTCGATCGGGTGTCTTCTCTAAGCTCCCCGCTAATCGACTTACAATGGCTTCCCGGATAACGGATGCCCGCCACGCCTTCAAAATCGAGAAGCTAAGACAGAAAAGGCTCAGGTACAAAGCCAACAAAAGAGCTAGGGCTCCTGCTAGGCTGAACCTCATGAGGTTCGAGGAACAGGGTTACCCCGCCAAAGATAAGGAAATGGATGGATATGTGGTCCACACTGTCTACATGGTGGGCACGCGCAGCAAGAGCAAGGACGGGGCCATCACATCTCAAATTCAATCTGGCTTGAATGTGGTTGCCGCTTCCCAAGAACAGCCACATCCGCTGGATGATGCAAACCCTCTCGACGAGGATGACAGGCAGAAAGACCCCTCAGTCCATGTAGAGTCAAGCTCGGACAGCGAGGAAGAGCCGACTTTTCGCCCCAGGACCGCGGAGCAAGAACTGCTTCAAGAGCTCCGAAAGCAGCTTAGGAACAAAGACAAGGAGATGACCAAGCTCTACTCAAAAATTGACGACTTGACAAACGTGGTCTTACAGCTCACGGCCTAACTTGCCCCTCAGCCTCCCAATCAGGTGCAAGGCTCTCATGAACCGGGAAACGATGTCCCGAAACAGCCGACGCCTATTCCCTCAAATCCAAACGTGGGCGGACCGCACGAAAGTCAGTCGCATCCTATCTCGGGAAATGTCTTGGCTACCGATGACAGTAGCCCGCTAACTCAAGATCAAATCATGGATTTGGTTTCCAACAAAGTCAAATCATTGGTAGCCGAAGCCGAAGCGCAAAAAGATATTAGCAGTAGTGGGAGACCATATCCTGCTCAGTATGATCTGGTGGAATTTCCTAGCGGCTATGTCATCCCCAAATTCGGTAGGTTCGATGGGACGGGAAATGCGAATCAGCACATCGCCCACTTTAAAGCCTCATGCGGGAATACTGGGGGCAATGATGTGCTTCTCCTCCGCCAGTTCGTTAATAGTTTGACCGATATTGCTTTCGACTGGTACGCAAGCATACCGGATGGCTCCGTTACTACTTTCGTCCAAATGGAATCTTTGTTTCGACAAAGGTTCATGAGCGGCAGCGATAAGATCACCATTGCCGAGCTCGTAAGGACCAAGCCCAAGAACAACGAAAGCAGCACGGATTTTATAACCCGATGGCGCAATCTCTCCGTCAAATGCGAACCGCCGATAAAGCAGGACCAATCTGTCAGTCTCCTCGTCGGAAATCTCAACAATTGGATGGCCCCGTTTCTATGCACCGCGGGTCTCAAAACATTCCAAGAGCTGACCAGGAAAGTCCAGATGTTGGAACGCTCAAAGCAGGAGTCCTCCTCTGACTCCCAAAATAACAATAGGTCCTGGAGAAACCGAAAGGACGATAATCGCAAAGGCGGAAATCCCGACGATTCTGAGTCTTTCAACACTTCGGCTAACCGAAATAAGCGAGGGATAAGCGTGCCTAGTGCCAACCAGCCTCGAAAGCCAGTGTTCGGAGAAGGAGGAGAATATCCACTTAAAGAGAAGCAGGACAAGGTCTATTCCTTCATAAGGGACAAAATCCGTAAAATATTCAAAGACGCCCTGAGGAACGGTCTACAACTGCCAGAGTCAAAAAGACCACAAGAAGCGAATATGACTGACGACCCCAAATACTGCCCCTATCACAGAGTGATAGGTTGTGCCATTGAGGACTGCTTCGTCTTCAAAGATTGGGTCGAAAAGCAATACAAGGCAGGAGAGATAGAACTGTCCAAAGGCGTGTTAATAAACAGTCAAGTCGCAACCGCCAATTTTATACAAACGGAGACCGAAAATCTTCATGAAACTGATTCTCTCAGACATCTGTCTTTCACTGAAAACAATCGACCACCACGTCATTAAACTGGGAACAGTCGACCTCTAAGTCGTTAAACTGGGAATGTAAAAAAAATGTAAATAAACAAAAAATGTGTAAATAAAAGAAAAATAAAGAAAAGCCAAAATGATGGGGAAACCGCGAATAAATAGCCAAAATGATCGGGCAATCGCGACTTTCGCGATAAGAAAAGCTGAAATGATAGAGCAATCGCGGTATAAAACGGCGAGTGATGAGTCGCTCCTGGTACCATATTCCAGTGCAGCGATGTAGACGCCAACCAAAATCCAATTTCTCAAAATTCTCCAGCCCTACAGCCAGTCCCCAAATTGACTGCCATATACAATCCACGGGCTCAAATAATTCTCAGCATACCCATGCCCCACCGCAACACCAGTTACGCGGCTGGTCTCCACCTTTGGAATTATGCTCCATTGAGAATACCCACTCATATGTCCTCACGATACATGAGGAGAACAAACCTTTGTGGGATCCTTACGACTCACAAAGGAAAAACACACTTAGGAGTCCTCACGACTCCTAAGGAGAAAATACACCTGCGAGATCCTTACGACTCGTAGGGAGAAAATGCTTTTATGGGACCCTCACGGTCTATAAAATTGAAAATTCTTAGGTGATAGGGATCTAAAGCTGTCTCCTAAGCCATCTCTTTCCAAATCCGATACCCCAATTGTTAAATGTATGTATGCCCTAGAGGCCAGTATTGTATAGATGATGTATATTATATTGGATGCTTGGACATATATAGAGAGGACTTTCTTGCTCGATATGATAGTATGCTATCTGGTTGCTCTTTATCTTAACATGTATACTTGTCTCTTTATACTGTCTTATCGTTACATGTTGGTAAAGCCCTTAGGATGTGTACTTGACTACCTGGACTATGATGCGGATCATACTAGTAGGGACATGGTGGTCCATAAGTACATCCTTCAAGGTCCCTAGTCGTGGGTGTATCGAGATGGGGCATCGATATACCAGAGTAGACTAGCGTATACACTTTTCGACCCATGAGATGGGCGATGGATGATCCCATATCCATTGGTGTTTGATATCAGAGATGGTATACGGGTGCTCAGTGGAGACTGGGTACACTGGACGGACTCGCCGAGAACTCCCAGATGATATTATACCTCACGTCAGATGGCAGTTCTCTGGTGACACTTGTGCAGGTTAGTCTGTAGACCCGAGATCGTCATAGAGTCTCGTGTGATTCCCACTGTGCTTTGATTTCCACCTTACCACGTCCATGAGGGCGTGTAAAACGGTGGTTTTTGGGTACAGTCCCGAGTCAAATGGAGGCAATGAGCGATAGGAGGGGTTTCATCTCTCCCGGTATTGGGGTTTGATGTTGCGCTGTGCTCGATTGGCCGTAACAGGGAAGTCCCTGGCCAGGGCTGATTCAGAGATTTACTGGTAAGTGTTACCAGTAGTTTCTCGACCCGTTATGAGCCTCACATCGGCACGACTTATCGGTTATTGGGGTCTGATGTTTACCGCCCCTAGACTTGATATGCGATATATCAGACGAGGAGACCGGACCGTACGGGAAGTGTTACCGGCAGGCTTTCATAGGAGTTGGAGCGGGCTTGCTTGCTGATCTTCTGATTGCTCAATACCCGGGTAGCCGTTACGTCCAGCTAGTACCGCTGACGGCTTGTGGGTGCGTGACGTGATCATCACCTACTGCCGGCGTATTGACGAGTCTTTAGAGTCCTACACAGAGGTTTTACTGGCTCAGGCGAAACGAAATAGGAGCACGTATGAGATATGTGCGAGACCGAGAATAAATGCGTGTATGTGATACCGTATTCTATTCTCGTGACTTTATGCATCGGTCGGTCATATATGATATGACCGGGTTATCGAATCAAGTGTTGATTCGATAAGTCGATACGATGGATGTTAGCCGGTTATATGAGATATGACCGGATTATTAAGTCAAATGTTGATTTAATAATTAAGTGTATAATATATTAGATATACTAATTTACATTTGCTAACACTTATTCACTTTAGGGTTTTTCTCACATGTGAACACTTGTATATATATATGTGATATATATATATATATATATATATATTAAAGTGTTTTCTTTTGTATCATGGTTGATGATACACTAGACTTGGATGTATGAGACTTACACCATGCTACATATTATGTTGGGTTTTTATATTTTAAGTAATTACAAAATCAAGTGGAGGATTAGATCAATGCATGAAGCTTGTGGAAACATGTGGATGCATTGACTAAGTCCACTTGAGTTTGTTTTTACCATAGATATTTCTTAACCCAACCATAAGTGTTTTCTATGGTTATGGCTCTACAAGAGTTAGTATATGATACTCACTCACCATAGTTAGATTACTCACTTAATCATTATCCTCATATCTTTTCTTTTGTTCATCATCTTCTTCTTCATTAAGCAAGAGAAAAGCAAGCTAGGGTTTGATCCAAAGTGAGAATCCTTGTGAGAAACAAAATTCTAAAGAGAACCCACTTCCTATTTCTCCATCCTCTACTAGATTAGCACTTTAGTATAGGGTGTTTGCTTCACTAATTCTCTAGTTAGTGAAGTAGGAGCTTGAGTCGGAATTCCCTCGACGTAGATCATCTTCGGCCTCGGAGACTTCAAGCAAGGTCGTATCCTTCGCGTCGTGAAGCCATGCAAGAGCCCGGGAGAACCTTGGTCGCAGCGAAGGGACTTCAACAAGGAGTATATGAAGTGGAGGACCGATCTACAAAGGTTGTATATCGCGTTCCCTTTAGTGTAAAGTTGTTTACTTGTCATTAGTTTCGCCTAATCTCTAGTTAACGATCTTGCTTAGGGTTGTGCGGCACATAAAAATTTAATTTTGGCATGGTTGATGCCTTGTAGAGCCTTGTTAGTATGCCTAGTAACCCTACAGTGGTATCAGAGCCTAGCTAGAGCATTAGACGATGTGTTAACGAAGTTAAAACTCCGAACGAACCCGAACACGTCGAAATCAAACCCTCTCTGTACAATTTTTAAAATATGGGAATTTTCCAAATTAAAAATGCTTAAAAAAATCAGCAGGAAAATAGAAGGAATACTGTGCAAAACGACACTGTTTAGAGCCCAAAGCGCCGCGGATCCACGGCACGAGCATGGCTCGTGCGGCGGTTCCGCGGCTATATTGTGACGTCACCTTTAACTGTTTGCACAGTAATATTCCTATTCAATTGCCTGATATTTTTCTGGGCATTTTTATCTGACTCAAGTGTTGAGTATCTTGGGGTTTATTTTGATATCGCTGATTCGAACGGAGAATTTAATTTTGTTATGATATTCCGGATAATTTAGAAAGTATTAAAATGTTCGAACGGATATCATTAACTCAATTTTTTCCCGGCATGAAAAACATTCAAGTGTTGAATTTTTATCGGGTTTTAAATCTTTCGGAAAAACGTGCATGTGATGTGACGGACCCTCTAGAAGACAACAAACCTTAACTCGATTATGTGACCGTCTTGAACTGCCCTTTGAACCTTAGGGTTTGGGGCAGTACGGTGTGCCACATGTGAGGCGTTGGCTTGACCCTTCTACGGCTGGACCGTTGCTACTGTGACGTATTCTGGAATTTTTGAACTCCGCTCAAGTGTTGAGCTATTTCGGAAATCTTGGGTATTTGATTATTCGATCGGAAAGTTTAATACTGTCCATTTATCTGGAATGTGATACAATATATGGAATTCATACAGTTAGGCATGAAATGCGAAATATATGATATTTCGGATTTACGATGTCTAAAGAGATTGTGGATTCCAAATGTTGTAATTTTATACTTTCTTTTCTGCGACCGTAAGTGTAATATGTGATATCGCCGGTTTCGTTGCTATATGTCAACGACAATTGGGATGCACATATTTACTTTCGTTGATGACATGTGATGTTCTGTGTTGCTGGATATGTTATATTGGATCGTCGCGTTCTGAATAGCCGGGTTTTTTTTATGTGAGATGAGAGTTTTTATTTTCATTCATGTAAAATTTAAATGTATGTAATATTCTTTTATTGGGGCACTTCCGGGATGAGGTTGTTGTCACCTTTTGTATATTATTTACTTTTCCGCACTAGGATAGACCCAAGGAGGGGAGCACAAGTAACCGGGTTCTTGAGTCCAGTGGGAGACCAACTCGAGGAGTCGAGTCCGGGTCTCCTAACTCTAGAATTGGAAGGGTTGCTTGCCGCTCTCGTAGGGGTCTAGGGGTGTGGGTTTGTCTATTCATTGCGACCGTGGAATCCGTGTTTTATAGAGGCTCAAAATAAAACACGGACGTCCTAGTATATCCAATGTTTCATATGTTTTTTCTGCTGCGCTATCTGTGATGTGATCATTTGATATTCTGTGATAAATACTATATATAGTATATATGATATATTATATAGACGTTACTTATGTTTTACACCCGCGCTAGCCCTGCCCTGCTCTGCCGTTAGTTACCTAACCTAACGGTGCACGAGGGGACATCGAGACGAATGCGGATGGCATAAGTGTACGTCGTATTTATCTGTGATGTTTAGGTGACTTAAATGACGGGACTTCATTAATGTGATTAATGAAAGAAAAGAAACCTAAAAGATATTGTAGAATCAAATTTTAATAAAAATGGGTAGCTATAGTTTTGCTTTGCATAGCGGTATATAAGATATACCCTGCACCTTATTCGATGAGGAAAGAGCCGAGATCCCTTCACCGGGAGTGACCTCTTTAGCAAAACTGGCAGATGCTACAACACTCGGTTTGACTTTTGACTGCTTTTGGAGATTTGCTTTGCATAGTGATGTATATGATATATCCTGCATCTTATTCCATAAGGAAAGAGCCGAGATCCCTTCACCGGGAGTGACCTCTTTAGCAAAACTAATAAAAGCCTCAAAATCACTCCATTTCAAAATTCACATGATTCTACGACGATATCAAGTTCATTACGCAATAGGTTTTCAGAAAAACCTGTCGTAGCCCTCCGTCATTTCAGATAAGAATTGTTTAGTATTCGTGATGCGTTTGTTGGCCTTTGTCAAGGCGTAGTGTGCGGTAGCTAAATGGTGCTTATCTGCTTATGCATATTATGCAGATTGTTTTGGGGTAGCCGTACGACCTTGTTGGCCTTTGTCAAGGGTCGTGCGGGTGGGTTTGATTCAATCAAGAAATGACGGGTTGAACTTGACTAACATCCTATGATTTGTTGGCCTTTGTCAAGGTCATAGGGGTTAGGGGAAAAATATTATCAGGAATTTCAAGTGTTGAGATTTGCAATGAGATTGCATACCTTCTATGAGATAGTTGGATCCCGATACCTACTGTGAGTAATTGTTACTCCCGGGAGAGTTTTACACAGGAAAATTAGCCGATCAAGTAGGTGTCTAGAAAGGTGTCAACGGGGTTACGCCTCTGGGAAAACGAGGTTTACTATAATTAGGTCCGTGCGAAAGCACGGGGAACCTCCCTCAAAGTACCGATACTGGCCTGGCTGAAAGATTGGCGAAGTTGTAGGGTGTAATTAATCCCGGCTAGTCTTTCCTTTTAGGGTTTGAAGGAAGATTTGATAAAAACAGTGGGAGCCATCCTGATTAGATAAAATAATAACCAATCTAATCTTGCAAGAGCATACGCTAAAGTGTTTTCTTCTCTCTCTCTCCAAGTAGCGACCATATCATGCCTTAATAAAGATAATAATATGGATGTATTGACCGAACCCGCATGTTATACTGTGCTGGGGAACGTTGGTTCCGTTCTTTCTTATAAGAGTTATAAGGCTGATCAGGATATAGGGGAATACCAGGATTCCCATGCCACCCGTATGAAGAAAGTACATGTTGATGCATTTTCTTCGGGTGTGTTCGTTATAGAGAACTGTTTCTCCATTTCCTCTACGTCCTGGGTATTAGATACCGGGTCAGGATCCCATATATGTAATCAGTTACATAGGCTTAGGAAAGATAGAGAACTTGGAGAAGGTGATAAAGACATAAGGGTTGGAAATGGTGCAATTGTTGCAGCTAAAACCGTCGGGGAATATCACCTTGTATTGCCAACGGGTAATACATTGATTCTGAATGAATGCTATTACATGCCGAACCTGATATGCAACATTATATCGGTTTCTTTGTTGAGTAAAGAAGGATATAATTTTGTATTACAGGATAATGTTATGAACATTTTCCTAAACCAAAAGTTGGTTGGATTAGGCACGATGTGCAATGGCATTTATGTTCTAAATCAATCAACAGTTCTGAGCATAACAAACACACACAAGAGGAAGAGTTCAGAAATGAACGAATCCTTCTTGTGGCATTGTAGACTGGGTCACATCAATACGACACGACTAGCTAAGTTGCATAAACATGGATATTTGAATCCGTTTGAATTTTCATCTTATGACACTTGCCAGTCATGTCTCAAAGGCAAGATGACCAAAACTCCGTTTACGGGATACGGAGAGAGAGTTACGAAACTCTTAGGACTGGTACATAGTGATGTATGCGGCCCCATGTCTACACCTGCCAGGAATGGTTCTGCGTACTTCATTACATTCACTGACGATCTCTCTAGATTCGGATATATGTTCCTGATGAAACACAAATCAGAAGCTTTTGAGAAATTTAGAGAATATAAACAAGAAGTCGAGAACCAAACCGGGAAAAGTATTAAAATCCTTCGATCTGATCGAGGAGGTGAATACTTGAGCAATGAATTCCTGGACTTCCTAAAAGAGAATGGGATTCTCTCTCAGCTGACTCCTCCATATACACCACAGCACAACGGTGTATCTGAACGGAGGAACCGCACCCTATTAGATATGGTGCGCTCCATGATGAGCACAGCTGAGTTACCTATTTCCTTCTGGGGGTATGCGCTGGAGACTGCGGCATACCTATTGAATCAAGTTCCATCTAAATCTGTACCTACCACACCATATGAGATATAGAGTGGGAAGAGACCATGTCTTAAACGTGTTAAGATATGGTGTTGTCCGGTCTATGTTAAAACACAAAATTCGGACAAACTCGAGGCACGGTCAGTTCTATGCATGTTTGTGGGATATCCCAAACATTCACATGGATATCTTTTCTACCATACTGAGGAACAAAAAGTGTTTGTTTCTCGACATGCCACCTTTTTAGAAAAGGAATTTCGTACAAAAGAAATTAGTGGCGACCGGGTAGAACTGGAAGAAATTCCGGCTACACAAACTCAAACTGAAGATTTAGTGGAACCAGAGGATTCGGTAGTTCCCAACGAACCTCAGCCTCTCCGCTGATCTAGTAGGGTTCCTCACCCACCTGAGAGATACTACGGTTTTCTCATGGATGGTGGGAGCGAGGATTGCATCATGGTTGATGATGGCCCAACTAGCTTCGAGCAGGCCATCACGAGTGGAGACTCAGTGAAATGGCTGGATGCAATGCGGTTCGAGATGGAATCCATGTACACCAACAAAGTATGGACTTTGGAAGTTGGTCTTGAAGGGGTAAAACCCATTGGGAGCAAGTGGATCTTCAAGAAAAAACTTGGTGTAGATGGGAAAGTGGAGACTTTCAAAGCTAGACTTGTTGCAAAAGGTTTTCGTCAAAGACCAGGTGTGGACTATGACGAAACATTTTCTCCAGTGGATATGCTTAAATCCATCCGGATCATGCTTGCCATCGCTGCATATCATGACTACGAAATCTGGCAAATGGATGTTAAGACCGCCTTTCTAAACGGTGATTTAGAAGAGTGCGTGTACATGACTCAGCCTGAGGGCTTTGTAGATAGTGGGAGCAGCGGGAAGGTGTGCAGGCTGCTTAAATCCATTTATGGATAAAAGAAAGCATCGCGGAGTTGGAACATCTGCTTTGACGTCGTTATCAAAGAGTTTGATTTCGTCAAAAACGTAGATGAACCTTGTATCTACAAGAAGGTGGCAGAGAGTAAGGTTGTCATCCTCGTATTGTACGTGGACGACATACTCTTGATAGGAAATGGCATTCCTATGATGCAATCAGTGAAGCTCTTCTTATCACAAAGATTCTCAATGAAAGATCTTGGTGATGCCTCCTGCATATTGGGAATTATGATCTATAGAGATAGATCTAAATGGATATTGGGATTGTCCCAATCCAGGTATATTGACACCATACTAAAGAGGTTTAGTATGGAAGAGTCCAAACGTGGGTATTTACCCATAATCTCAGGGCTCACTCTCTCCAAAGAGATGTCTCACAAGACTGATTTGGAGAGAGCTCGCATGCAAGGGATACCCTATGCTTCGGCAGTAGGCTCTATCATGTACGCGATGCTATGCACCAGACCCGATGTAGCATACTCGCTAAGTGTAGTGAGTAGGTATCAAGCTGATCCTAGAGAGAGTCACTGGACAGCTGTGAAGAGCATTCTCAAGTACTTGCGAAGGACTAAAGAGATGCTCTTGGTGTATGGTAACGGAGAACTCCAAGTGGAGTCCTTTACCGATTCGAGCTTCCAGAGTGATAAGGACGACTCTAAGTCGCAGTCGTGATTTGTCTTTACCCTTTACGGAGGGGCGGTTAGCTGGAAGAGTTCCAAGCAGGAAACCGTGGCAGACTCGACGATGGAGGCTGAATACATCGCTGCCAACGATGCTGCCAAAGAGGCTGTCTGGATCAAGAAGTTCATTACTGAACTTGGAGTGGTTCCATCCATTGAGCATCCAATACCTTTGTATTGCGATAACAATGGAGCGGTGGCTTTGGCTAAGGAACCCAGGTCCCATCAGCGATCCAAGCATATTCTGAGGCGGTATCACCTGATCCGGGAGATAGTTGATCGCCGGGAGATCGAGGTCAGGAGGGTTGAGACGAAGAATAACACAGCGGATCCACTCACGAAGACCATTCCCCAGATACAGTTTGAGAGACTCTTCGGGATGCACGGTATGCGATACTACAGCAGCTGGCCCTAGTGCAAGTGGGAGATTGTTAGTTGTATGTATACCCTAGAGACCAGTATTGTACAGATGATGTATATTATATTGGATGCTTGGACATATATAGAGAGGATTTTCTTGCTCGATGTGATAGTATGCTATCTGGTTGCTCTTTATCTTAACATGTATACTTGTCTCTTTATACTGTCTTATCGTTAGATGTTGGTAAAGCCCTTAGGATGTGTACTTGACTACCTGGACTATGATGCGGATCATACTAGTGGGGACATGGTGGTCCATAAGTACATCCTTCAAGGTCCCTAGTCGTGGGTGTATCGAGACGGGGCATCGATATACCAGAGTAGACTAGCGTATACGCTTCTCGACCCATGAGATGGGCGATGGATGATCCCATATCCATTGGTGTTTGACATCAGAGATGGTATACGGGTGCTCAGTGGAGACTGGGTACACTGGACGGACTCGCCGAGAACTCCCAGATGGTACTATACCTCACGTCAGATGGCAGTTCTCTGGTGACACTTGTGCAGGTTAGTCTGTAGACCCGAGATCGTCATAGAGTCTCGTGTGATTCCCACTGTGCTTTGATTTCCACCTTACCACGTCCATGAGGGAGTGCAAAACGGTGGTTTTTGGGTATATTCCCGAGTCACATGGAGGCAATGAGCGATAGGAGGGGTTTCGTCTCTCCCGGTATTGGGGGTTGATGTTGCGCTGTGCTCGATTGGCCGTAACAGGGAAGTCCCTGGCCAGGGCTGATTCAGAGATTTACTGGTAAGTGTTACTAGTAGTTTCTCGACCCGTTATGAGCCTCACATCGGCACGACTTATCGGTTATTGGGGTCTGACGTTTACCACCCCTAGACTCGATATGCGACATATCAGACGAGGAGACCGGACTGTACGGGAAGTGTTACCGGCAGGCTTTCACAGGAGTTGGAGCCGGCTTGCTTACTGATCTTCTGATCGCTCAATACCCAGGTAGCCGTTACGTCCAGCTAGTACCGCTGATGGCTTGTGGGTGCGTGACGTGATCATCACCTACTGCCGGCGTATTGACGAGTCTTTAAAGTCCTACACAGAGGTTTTACTGGCTCAGGCGAAATGAAATAGGAGCACGTATGAGATATGTGCGAGACCAAGAATAAATGCGTGTATGTGATACCGTATTCTATTCTCGCGACTTTATGCATCGGTCGGTCATATATGTTATGACCGGGTTATCGAATCAAGTGTTGATTCGATAAGTCGATACGATGGATGTTATCCGGTTATATGAGATATGACCGGATTATTAAGTCAAGTGTTGATTTAATAATTAAGTGTATAATTGTATATTAGATATACTAATTTAAATTTGCTAACACTTATTCACTTTAGGGTTTTTCTCACATGTGAACACTTGTATATATATATGTGATATATATATATATATATATTAAAGTGTTTTCTTTTGTATCATGGTTGATGATACACTAGACTTGGATGTATGAGACTTACACCATGCTATATATTATGTTGGGTTTTTATATTTTAAGTAATTACAAAATCAAGTGGAGGATTAGATCAATGCATGAAGCTTGTGGAAGCTTGTGGATGCATTGACTAAGTCCACTTGAGTTTGTTTTTACCATAGATATTTCTTAACCCAACCATAAGTGTTAGCTATGGTTATGGCTCTACAAGAGTTAGTATATGATACTCACTCACCATGGTTAGATTACTCACTTAATCATTATCCTCATATCTTTTCTTTTGTTCATCTTCTTCTTCTTCATTGAGCAAGAGAAAAGCAAGCTAGGGTTTGATCCAAAGTGAGAATCCTTGTGAGAAACAAAATTCTAAAGAGAACCCACTTCCTATTTCTCCATCCTCTACTAGATTAGCACTTTAGTATAGGGTGTTTGCTTCACTAATTCTCTAGTTAGTGAAGTAGGAGCTTGAGTCGGAATTCCCTCGACGTAGATCATCTTCGGCCTCGGAGACTTCAAGCAAGGTCGTATCCTTCACGTCGTGAAGCCATGCAAGAGCCCGGGAGAACCTTGGTCGCAGTGAAGGGACTTCAACAAGGAACATATGAAGTGGAGGACCGATCTACAAAGGTTGTATATCGCGTTCCCTTTTGTGTAAAGTTGTTTACTTGTCATTAGTTTCGCCTAATCTCTAGTTAACGATCTTGCTTAGGGTTGTGCGGCACATAAAAATTTAATTTTGGCATGATCGATGCCTTGTAGAGCCTTGTTAGCGTGCCTAGTAACCCTACACCAATGGCGAATGATGAGTCATTCCTGGTACCATATTCCAGTGCAGCGTGCAGACGCCAACCAAATTCCAAACTCAAACTCCTAAGTGGCAAATGATGAGTCGCTCCTGGTACTATATTCCAGTGCAGCGATGTAGACGCCGTCCAAAACTCAAATTCCTAATGGCGAATGATGAGTCGCTCCTGGTACCATATTCCAGTGAAGCGATGCAGACGCCAACCAAATTCCAAATCCCATACCCCAACGGCGAATGATGAGTCACTCCTGGTACCATATTCCAGTGAAGCAATGCAGACGCCAACAAAGTCCCGAAATGTTTCCGGCCCTACGGTCTGGATCATACATCCTGCAAAACCGTATACAATCCACGAGTATAAAACAATCCCAATCTCTCCCGAGTCCTACCGGTGAGACCATATTCAAAGTCCCACCAAAAATTAAAAAAATAAAAATATAAAAATATAAAAATAAAAAAAAAGGTATGTCCACAAGAAAAATGGGCACAGATGAAAACCCGAAAGGGCTCTGTGAGTAAAAACGCAGGGCTGCCGGCGAGTTTGTGAAAACCCGAAAGGGCGCAAACTCGTGAAAAAGAGATGAAATGCACTCACAAAGTCCTCTCGACTTTGTGAGGAGAAAATCCCCGCGTGAGATCCTTACGACTCACAAAGGAGCAACACACTTAGGAGTCCCCATGACTCCTAAGGAGAAAATACACCTACGGGATCCTTACAACTCGTAGGGAGAAAATGCTTTGTGAGACCCTTACGGCTCACAAAATTGAAAAGTCTTAGGTGATAGGGACCTAAAACCTGTCTCCTAAGCCATCGCTTCCTGATAAGCAGACGAAAATGATGATTTGCTCCTGGTACCATATTCCAGTGTAGCGATACTGATGCCAAGCAAAAACTAATTTCCAAGCCCTCCCGGGGCAAATGATGAGTTGCTCCTGGCATTATTCCAGTGCAGCAATGCAGATGCCAAACCAAAGCCAAATACTTAAATCCACTCATGGCAAATGATGATTCGCTCCTGGTACCATACTCCAGTGTAGCGATGCTGATGTCAACCCAAATCAAATCAAACCAACAACCACTGCGGAGGAATCATGCTTCGTCCCAGAATTTACCCCGTGTCGAAATCATGCTTCGCCTCGGGATATCTACCTTCCCTGCCGGAATTATGCTCGGCCTCGAAATCAAGTCAATCAGCAAGCTCTGCGTCGGAATTATGCTTCATCTCAGAATGCACCCCGTGTCGAAATGATGCTTCGCCTAGGGATATCTACCTTCCCTGCCGGAATTATGCTCGGCCTCAGAATCAAGTCAACCAGCAAGCTCTGCGTCGGAATTATGCTTCGTCTTAGAATGCACCCCGTGTTGAAATGATACTTCGCCTCGGTGTATCTGCCTTCCCTGTCGGAATTATGCTTCGGCTCGGAATCAACCAATGACCTCCTCATCGGAATTATGCTCCGCCTCGGAATCAAGTCAACCAGCAAGCTCTGCGTCGGAATTATGCTTCGTCTCAGAATGCACCCAGTGTCGAAATGATGCTTCGCCTCGGTGTACCTGCCTTCCCTGTCGAAATTATGCTTCGTCTCGGAATCAAGTCAGCCAACAAGCTTTGCGCCGGAATCATGCTCCATCTCAGAATATACCCCGTGTCGAAATCAATGCTTCGCCTCGGAATATTTTCCTTCCTTGTCGGAATTATACTTCGCCTAGGAATCTACCTCTGTATCGAAATCATGCTTCGGTCAGAATGTCTGCCGCTCTTCGGAATCATGCTCCGATTCTTGAAACCATGCTCCGGTCATCGGAATGATGCTCCGATCCCCTGGAATCATGCTCCGCTCATCGGAATGATGATCCGATCCCGTGGAATCATGCTCCGCCCATCGGAATGATGCTCCGATATATGGAATCATGCTCCGCTCATCGGAATGATGCTCCGATCCCTTGAATCATGCTCCACTCTTCGGAATGATGCTCCGATTCTAGGAATCATGCCTTTACTCTTCGGAATTATGCTTCGACTCTTCGGAATGATACTCCGACCTTGGAATTATGCTCCGCAAATCGGAATGATGCTCCGATCCCCGGGAATCACGCTCCCCGAGGGATACTCCGACCTTGGAATTATGCTCCGCGAATCAGAATGATGCTCCGTTCCCCAGGAATCATGCTCCCCGGGATGATGCTCCGCCCCCGGAATGATGTTCCACCTCGAAGTCCAGCTTCAAGATCCATCAATTTCATGCACACAACTCAAATGTGCGGTGTGCATTTATTGATGGGGGGCAATTTGTTAGGGTAAAAATTTGCATCGTGGTTGACCGAGTCAAAGTCAAGGTCAACCCCCAAGCTAGGTGGGCCCAAGCCCAGGTCAAGCGGGCCCATGCCCAAGTCGAGCCCGCGGCCAGCCTCCCCATGCCAACAACAAAATCATGTAATAAATAATTTTTATGTAATTTCTTATACATGAATTTATGCAAAATGGGCATAAAGCCAATATTTTGTAAGCTAATGGCTTATGTGCAAAAATGAAATGGCACATGAGCCATGGGATAGGCAAAATGCCATTTTGTGAAGCCCAAGGGGCTATATGTAAATATGTAAGCCTATAAAAGGAAACATGATGATGAATAAAGTAGGACTTTTTCATTCTCTCAAAAACCTAGGGTTTGTACATCTTTCCCTTTTCTGAAGGCATCAAACCTTCTTCTTTCTTTTGAATTAAATCAAGAGTTTTACTCTTCCTTTTCCAAAACTAAATAGTTTTTCACCGCAAAACCCACAAAGGGGAACTTGGATCTACCATTAGATCTCAAAAAGAAGAGATTTTTAGATCTCACATCTCTTGATCTTCAAGATCCAGCCAACAGAGGAGGAAGAAGAAGAACCCCTTTCATCAACCAAAACATTTTAGGAGTTTAACTCCACTCTAAACCCTATTTCTCGGACTAAAAGCCCATTTTTCTCGCCAGCGCCCTGCGCTCCAGCGCAAAGAGCCCACGTGCTGACACGTGGCGAGCTTGCGCTCAAGCGCAAACCGCCCACGTGCCGACACGTGGCATGCTTGCGCTCCAGGGCCCAGCGCTCCAGCGCAAAGCGTCCACGTGCCGACACGTGGCGCGCTTGCGCTAAAGCGCACAGCGCTCAAGCGCAAAGTGCCCACGTGCCGACACGTGGCGCCCCAGCGCTCAAGCGCCCAGCGCTCAAGTGCAAAACGCCCACGTGCCGACACGTGGCGCGCTTGCGCTCAAGCGCCCAGCGCCCACGTGCCGACATGTTGCGCGCTTGCGCTCAAGCGCAAAGAGCCCACGTGCCGACACGTGGCGTGCTTGCGCCTAAGCGTCCAGCGCTCAAGCGCAAAGCGCCCACGTGTCGACACGTGGCGCGCTAGCGCCTAAGCGGACAGCGCTCAAGGCGCTGACCCCACGCGTCCTTTAGGCGCTTTTTTCCTTTTTTTATGTATGTATACATGTATATATATGTATAGATACACACACACACTCCACAACACCGCCCCCCTCAAAAAAAATTTAGGCTAGGACGCTGCCCCGCACCCCGCAAGGGGGCTGCTAGCCCCCTTGACACCCAGCCCGCTATCCGGGTAGCAGGACCCCCGTAAAAACTCTGCGTGGCTCCCGATATATCCAAAACCCCTTTCAAAACACAACATACGCACGCTGCACATTGAGTTCGCATGATCAGTTTAACCCGTTAATCGGAGCTTCCCTCGCCCCAAAGGCGAGGGGTAATTAACGGCAGCTTAATCCGCGGCTGCTGGAGATTCGGATCCCCACAATCATTAAACCCCGGCCTACCCTAGGCAGGGGGAACTTGGATCTACCATTAGATCTCAAAAAGAAGAGATTTTTAGATCTCACATCTCTTGATCTTCAAGATCCAGCCAACAGAGGAGGAAGAAGAAGAACCCCTTTCATCAACCAAAACATTTTAGGAGTTTAACTCCACTCTAAACCCTATTTCTCGGACTAAAAGCCCATTTTTCTCGCCAGCGCCCTGCGCTCCAGCGTAAAGAGCCCACGTGCTGACACGTGGCGAGCTTGCGCTCAAGCGCAAAGCGCCCACGTGCCGACACGTGGCACGCTTGAGCTCCAACGCCCAGCGCTCCAGCGCAAAGCGTCCACGTGCCGACACGTGGTGCGCTTGCGCTCAAGCGCATAGCACTCAAGCGCAAAGCGTCCACGTGCCGATACGTGGCGCCCCAGCGCTCAAGCGCCCAGCGCTCAAGCGTCCAGCGCTCAAGCGCAAAGCGCCCACGTGCCGACACGTGGTGTGCTTGCGCTCAAGCGCCCAGCGCCCATGTGCCGACACGTTGCGCGCTTGCGCTCAAGCGCAAAGCGCCCACGTGCCGACACGTGGCGCGCTTGCGCCTAAGTGCCCAGCGCTCAAGCGCAAAGCGCCCACGTGTCGACACGTAGCGCGCTAGCGCCTAAGCGCACAACGCTCAAGGCGCTGACCCCACGCGTCCTTTAGGCGCTTTTTTCCTTTTTTTATGTATGTATACATGTATATATATGTATAGATACATACACACACTCCACAACACTGCCCCCCCTCAAAAAAATTTTAGGCTGGGACGCTGCCCCGCACCCCGCAAGGGGGCTGCTAGCCCCCTTGACACCCAGCCCGCTATCCGGGTAGCAGGACCCTCGTAAAAACTCTGCGTGGCTCCCGATATATCCAAAACCCCTTTCAAAACACAACAGACGCACGCTGCACATTGAGTTCGCATGATCAGTTTAACCCGTTAATCGGAGCTTCCCTCGTCCCAAAGGCGAGGGGTAATTAACGGCAGCTTAGTCCGCGCTGCTGGAGATTCGGATCCCCACAATCATTAAACCCCGGCCTACCCTAGGCAGGGAGAATCTGTAATGCGCCCGACAAGGGCGCGCGTATTCCCATATTAATAGGGTGACGAAAAACACCCTACAAACCCTCTGTGTGGGACTCTAAAGACTCGACACTACGCTGGCAGTGGGTTTAACCACAGGCCGCAAGCGGTACTAGCTGTACCTAACGGTCCCCAGGTAGATGCCAATAAGAAGACCGATGAGGTGAACCCATCCGAACTCCTATTGAGCCTGAATGTGACAATCTTCGTACAATCCGGTCTGTTCGTCTATGAGTATCGCATGTCGGGCCTAGGAGGTGGTAAACGTCAGACCCCTAATAGCGGTACAAATCGTGCCAGAGTGTAGCCCAGAACACCCTGAGAAACTACTGGAAACACTACCAGTAATTCTCGCTTGCCCTAGACAGGGACTTTGTGTAATGGCTCTCCTAGACACAGCACGATATCAACCCCCAATACCAGGAGAGACGAATCCTATCTAGCCGCTACTGCCTCCAAGTGTTTCGGGACTGCATCCAACTACTACATGTTTGCACGACTCCTTTGAGCCGTGGTAGGGTAGTAATCAAAGTACAACGGGAACACACTCGAGGCGAAGTAGCAGTATCAAGTCGACGGACTAAGCTGTACTCCTGTCACCTGGGAACTGTTATATGACGATGGTATAGTACCAACCAACAGTTCCCGACGAGTCATGTCCAGTGTACTCGTAACCTAACGAGCACCCGCATACTATCTCCAGTACGACGTACTGATGGCTGTGGGACAGACCATCTCCCCTGCTGGGATGAGAAGCGCATATGCTAGCCTACTGCGGAGTATCGATGCCCCGACTCGATAATCCTACGACTAGGGACCTGTATAAGGATGTGCTTGTAGATTACCCAGCCCCACAAGTGTGACTGCCATCACAACGCTGGTAATCAAGCAAAGATCCTAAGGGCTCCACTAATATGTATAAGCGATATGCTAAAGGAAACACATGCACATATTAAAGTAGAAACAAACCAAGTAGCATACTACCATTTGAGCAAGATTGTCTATACAACTGTGAATATCCCAAGCTTCCATTAAGTAATATACAAACTAGTATGATACAGTAATGGCCTCTTGGGCATATACACTAACATGCTCTTGGGAGATTTTCTCACTTAACAATCAATGCTATAAACTAAGTACGTGTCTAGAAAGGTGTTAGCGGGGCTACGCCTCCAGGAAAAAGAGGTTATGTAATTAAGGAACTTCGCGAAAGCGTTAGAAAACCTCCCTCGAAGTAAGCAAGTATTGTGACGTTTGATTAGTTCTGACTAGTTCTTCTTTTAAGGTTTGAAGAAGAATTTGAGGAAACAGTGGGAGCCATCTTGGTTAGATAAATTAATAGCCAATCTAATCTTGCAAGAGCGCACGCAGAGAGTTTTCCCTCTCTCTCCAGGTAGCAACCATTTCTCGCCCTAATCAAGATAATAAAATGTATCACTTGTTGGAGATAGTGCCCTCAGAGTCAATTATTGGATCACGGGCACGTGATTGCAATGATTGAGGGAGGACCTATACCGGTAGGACAGTCTTACTCAAGATGATAGTATGCTATCTGGTTTATCTTTATCATCGTGTACGGCTTTATGTGACCTTACGAGTCGCTATTGCACGTTGATAGAGCCCGTAGGATTCTTGCTTGACGGCCAGCAGTATGATGGCGATCATATACGTGGGAGCTGGGGTCTATAAGCACATCCTTAAAAGGTCCCTAGTCGTGGGAGTTTTCAAGACAGGGCATCGATACTCCGGAGTAGACTAGTCTATACAGTCGAGACCCCGACGAGGGGCGGTGGCTGGTCTCACAAGCCATTGGTGTCAGTTGGTTCACCTAAGATGTATACAGGTGCTCATTGGGTTATGAGTACAACGGACAGGACTCGCCGGGAATATGCTAGTTGGTCTTATACCTGACGTCAGATAGCAGTTCCCTGGTGATATGTGTACAGGTTAGTTCATCGACCTGAGATCGTCATTTGTCTCATGTGAGTTCCCACTGTACTTTGATTACTACCCTACCACGTCTCAAAGGAGTCGTGCAAACAGGTTTTAGTTGGGTACAGTCCTGAGCCACATGGAGGTAGTGAGCGGATCTGCAGGGGTTCGTCTCTCCCGGTATTGGGGGTGAGGTCACGCTGTGTCTAGGAGAGCCATTACACAAAGCCCTCAGACGAGGCAGGAGATTTACTGGTAGGCATTCCAGTAGTATCTCAGGGTGTTCTGGGCTACACTCCGACACGACTTGTACCGCTTTTGGGGGTCTGACTTTTACCAACCCCCTAGGCCCGCCATGCGATACTCATAGACGAACGGACCGGACTGTACGGATATTGTCATTGACAGGCTCAGTAGGGTGTCAGGATGAGTTCACTCATCGACGTCCCTTTTGGTCAACACCTGGTAGCCCGTTACGTATGGCTAATACCTCTGACGTGCTAGTGGTTAAAGCGACAGCCAAAGTGTTGACGAGTCTTTAGAGTCCCCCACAGACCGTTTCTCAAGTTTCGGGCAAAACGCTGTAAAGGCCGTATGGAGATATGGCAGGGTTTGATCAGATACGTGCGGTATTGCATGGGTCATGATCGAACGGATTATACTAGCGGGCTTTGGTTTAAGCCGGATCCTAGTATAGTACAGTGTAGATTTTGTCTCATTGCATTTGTAATCGGTCGGATTACAAATGCGGGTATGTATATACAGTAGCGGGGTTTTCCTGTAATTTATTACGGGATCAGTTTTTTGAAGTTGCCAGTTTGCTTTCCGTTTCGGCCATTTTCCTTTGTATCTTTCCATGGCTGAAAAATGGTGGAGGAGGGCTTATTTGCAATTGTGCAAATTAGCATTGTGGAGGGTGGTCTTTGCATATTGTTGCTTCATGATGGTTGCACTATCATTTGACTTCTTCACATCATCATTGCTTGACTTTTTGATTATGATTAGGTGATGGAGTGGAAGCTTTGTAGTAATGATTTTTTTTCTCATGATGACCTTTTCTCTCTCTTGCATTATGAGGGCTCACTCATTTTTGATCCATATTCTATCCTCTCATTCGTTTCCTCTCCTTGAGGCATATGGCCGGCCAAAAAAAAGATGGGGCTGCCCAAAAATATTTAGAGTATTTTGATCTTTTATGCTTTACAAAATCCCCAAGTTCATCTACAAAAAGTTCACTTCATTTCCTCCACCAAAATGCAACTTCTAGTAACCCCAAGAGACAAACCGTTCCACACTATTCTACAGCAATTCTTGGGCACATCGGCTCGCCAACTTCGTGCCCGAGTTGCCTCGGTCCAGAGGTGGGAGCCCGTAAAAGAACCCGGCGATGTGGTGCCCTTCCGACGAGGAGATGAAGACCGGAGATTCCGCGGGGAGATCGGGACGACGACGAGAAGACCGAAGGACATGGATCGCTCGGTATATCTCTCTACCCTTTCTTCATTTAGTTAGTAGTAGATTAATGGCCCGATCCGGGTTTATGGTCCGCGGTGGCGTCGATTTATAAAGTTAAGAAAATTTTTGATTCCGCATTTTGGCCTCGGAAAGATGGCCGGGGCGCCACCATACACTAACATGGTATCAGAGCCACGCCATTAACCTTTACTAGCTTGCTCTAGCGTGTTTAGAACTTCAATCGAACAAAAATTCCGAAACCGCGTTTTCATTTCATCAGTTTCTGTCGAAATTTTTCTGTTGTCAAAAAATTATTTGGTGTGCTGCAGAAAATCAGGCAGGGTTTTTGGAGACCACTGAAGAAAAATGGTTGCATGATGTCACTGTAGCGCCGCGGAACCGCGGCCGTAACCCCCTTTTGGCCGCGATTCCGCCGCCGAATAGTGACATCAATGGACCATTTTTCCTACAGTGATTCCTGACTTGAAAAAGTGGTTTCTGGTTATTTTATTTTGGGCCCAGATTTATTTGAGTACTGGGTATTGTGCTTGGGGCCCACTTTGGGAATTTTAGTCGATCGAAAATTTTAACATGTTAGTTCACAATGTTTACATTATATCTGCGACCGTGAATATCACTTGATCAGTAAATCCCGTCTAACTGCTATAGCCCTTTTAGACGGATTTGCGAACGTGACATTCACGTTGATGTTCTTTGTTGTGCGGTGATGTTGCGGATTTGTCGTGGTGGATAGCCTAGATGCAATGGTAGTACAGTTTGGTTGTATATGTACATTTGATATTGCGGGGCGAGCGTCCGACATGTGGACTGCCGTTACTGCCTGTTTGTATATTATTCTTTTGGAGCACGACCGGGCTGAGGTCGATGTACCCGTTGTATGTATATTTTACTTTCTGTACTAGGATTGCCCCGCGGAGGGGTGCACGGATAGCAGGGTTCTAGAAGGCAACGAGCCCGCATCTCATGGCATTGAGACGGAGGGGGCTTCACTCTAGAATTGGCGGGCTGTTCGCCGCACTCGTAGGGGGTACAGGTTGACCCAGGAGGGGTGCCCAAGTTACCGGATTCCGTGAAGTGTTGGGTGGTCCATTCACGTTGCTGAAGGGGGCTGCCTCGCTTCAGGTTTTGGCGGGTAACTTGCCGCGCCCATAGGGGTCTAGGATTTCATTGCACAGGCTATCCACACGACCAATGGAACGTCGGGTTTCAGCAGCGGCTCTGTGAAACCCGGGGCTTCCAGATTATCTGTATTGTTCTGTGATGCTTATTACATTTCTGTGATGTTGCATTTTATCACGCCTTAAGCGAATATTATATATTGATATATATACTAGTAGATATTGTATATGTTTTGCATCCGCGCTAGTCCAGTCCCCGCTCTGTCGTTAGTTAAGTAACCTATCGGGTGATGACGGGACCCAGTGGCGAATGCGGATGGCATATACGTACATCATTATTTTCGTTCTTTATTGGTGTGATCAATTGATGGGACTGCGTTGATTCGGATCAATGCAAGCTAAACAAACCTATTCTAATATTGTTGGAACATTTTTTCAAAAAGCTATTATTGCAAGGACGTTCTCTTTTGTTTTGCACAGTGGTATTCAGTTGGAATATCCTGCAACTCAGTCGATGAGGCAAGGGCGATATCCCTTCACCGGGAGTGACCCCTTGGACAGAAGTTTGCGTCAGGGTAATAACTTCACTATAGCCGATTACTTTTTGCTTTGCATCATGGTATTCAGTTGGAATATCCTGCACCTCATTCTACGGGGAAAGAGCCGAGATCCCTTCACCGAGAGTGACCTCTTTAGCAAAGGTTTTCGCCAATATATTTTTATAAAAAGCTATGTAGTTCCTTCAACGATATCAAGTTCATTACGTTAAAAGTTTTTCGCCAAAAACTAGACGTAGCCCTCCGTCATTTCTTACGGGTATTATTTAGTATTCGTGCTGCGTTTGTTGACTCCGTCAAGGCGTAGTGTACGGTAGCTAAGTGGTGCTTGTTTGTAGCATGGATATGGGATTGGTTAGGACAGTCGTGCGGCCTTGTTGACTCCGTCAAAGGCACGTACGGGTGGGTTTAATGCAATCCAGAAAATGACGGGTTGAACTTGACTAGGACTCTTTGATTTGTTGACTCCGTCAAGGTCACTTGGGTCCTAGGGGTAAAAACACACATCGGGAGTTTCTAAAGAAACTGAAACTTGCCAGGCATGCGCATACCTTCTGGAGTGTGATAACGTGAGTGGATTCCATCACGTTATCATGCGATGATAGTTGGATCCCGATTCCCACTGATGAGTTGTTTTACTCCTCGGGTGATCCCGACTAATTCTTCTTTCAGGTTTGGAGGAGAATTTGACGTTACAGTGGGAGGTTTCCTGATTAGATAAAATGATAACCATTCTGATCTAGGTTAGAGTGCACGCTGAGTGTTTCTTTTCTCTCTCTCTTTGGCAGCGACCATGACCCGACCCTTGACTATGACTCAGTGACCAAGTTAACCGAACCTTCTTAAACACTGGCTTTTGGATTGTCAGAGTTGCAAACCTCATTGCCACTCCTACTTTTACCCTTTTCTCCAGGACACCCCGTATTACTACGAACGTCCACTTCCATTGGATAAAACCATCGTATGGTTATATACGAACTCGAAGGAATTTATTCGAGGATGGTTTCCAGTTCTGGAGAAAACGAATAGGATTATTCAGTTGTCTTTTCCTTTTACCTTCTCTCAGGTTGTGAGTACTCCTTGGTTTAGGAGATAGTACACCCATTACGCAAATTGGATATTCTTCTTCCAGACCTTAGGCTGGTGCCGAACGGTGGGGAATGAAGAAAGCCAATTAGCATAACGATGGTGTGCAAAAGGTATTAAGTTAAGACAAATAAAGGGATTAGTAAGAGGGCAAAGTAAACTGCGACTGCTATTCACGACCAAACCAAGCATTTCATTACCATTCCCACTTCACCTTTGTATTTCTCTAGAACACTCCGTATCACTACGAAGATCCACAGTTTATTTGGATACTCCATCGTATGGTTATATACGAACTCGAAAGGAACTTGTTCCAGTTCGGGGATGGATTCTGGTTCAGGAAAAATAGGAATAAGGTTTATTCGGTTGTCTTTTATCTTCACCTTCTCTCGCATTGCGAGTGCTCCTAGGATTAGGATAGTACACCCATTGTGCTTATTGGATAGTCTTCTTCCAAACCATAGGCTGGTGCCGAACGGTAGGGAAGGAAGAAAACCATTTAGCCTAAGAGGGTGTACAGATGGTAATGACTAAAGACATATAAAGGGATTTGGAGAGATGGCAAAGAATTATACGGTTACAGTTGTGAATCTGGATAATGGAAGAGGCATTACTAGGAATACCAGGATACCCCATCGAAACATTTCAATGTTTCAGTATTCACTGTATACTGTTAAAAGAAAACTGATTTCCCAATTAGACACTTGCTCCAGCGTATGTATTTACCAGATTTGATTCTCACATCTGTATGGTTTTACAGATGATGAGTGGGAGTAATTGGGAATTAGGTGATCATCCTCATTATATCGGGATTCGTTGTAATTGGTGATATTTGAGGAAGTCGCCTGGGTTGTTTGCCGGACGGCAAATAGTTGGTTTTGAATATCCGTTGTTATGCACCAATTTCAAATTGATATATCTGTACGTATATTTGGGGATTTATGCTTTGCAAAATCCCCAAGTTCATCTACAAAAAGTTCACTTCATTTCCTCCACCAAAAGGCAACTTCTAGTAACCCCAAGAGACAAACCGTTCCACACTATTCTACAGCAATTCTTGGGCACGTCGGCTCGCCAACTTCGTGCCCGAGTTGCCTCGGTCTAGAGGTGGGATCCCGTAAAAGAACCCGGCGAGGTGGTGCCCTTCCGACGAGGAGATGAAAACCGGAGATTCCGCGGGGAGATCGGGACGACGACGAGAAGACCGAAGGACACGGATCGCTCGGTATATCTCTCTACCCTTTCTTCATTTAGCTAGTAGTAGGTTAATGGCCCGATCCGGGTTTATGGTCCGCGGTGTCAACGGTTTATAAAGTTAAGAAAATTTTTGATTCCGCATTTTGGCCTCGGAAAGACGGCCGGGGCGCCGCCATGAACCAACATCACTTGACCGATCCGAATTCTTATTCGGGGCTGGGGAACGTCGGTTCGGCTCTAACTTATGACAACTGTCATAAGTATGAGTAAGGGAAAGAGGAAAGTTTGAATTACTTGATAACCCCATTGTTCATACCAGAATATTGCATTTTATACCGCCCATTCTTACGCTCGTTTGTTTATAGGCAGGTGCTTTTAATCAGTGTTTGCTACATAATTGCACGATACTGGTCTCAGCTCTAAACAGTGAATATCATGGAAAAGTACGACAAATTCTGGATTACTGCCAACAACAGATAAAACATGGGTCTCCGCTCTCTATCCGTGTGTTGCCACATACCAGTGTAAGGGACAAAATGGCAAATCGATTGTCATTTTCATACACAAAGCTCAATGTCAACACAAGATCCAAGAAATCTACGCGGAGCTCGAGGAAATCATGGCAAAACATCCACATCACATCACCTTTTGTTCTACTGAAATTCTGGAAGAATTGTGAAGAGATTCTGAGAAAAGTCATATACCACACTAAAGAGTACAGACAACCAGGGCATACGACAAAAGATGAAGGCCCAAGCCCTCTTTATGGCCGTGGTTCCGCGGCATAAGCACGCTTAGGCCGCGGAACCGCGGCCATATAGGCTCCGTAGTGGATGAAATTTTAGGGGCTTTTTGGTCATTTCATGATGTGCCAGAATATTGCCCTAGGTTCTCTGTTTCTTGCCTATAAATAGCCCAGAACTTGCCAAGCCATAGGAGTTCATTCTCATGCCTCTTTTTTGTTAGTTTTTAGTCTTCTTCTTCTTCTTCTTCATTCTTTCCTCCATGAAAATGTAGTGAGAGCATTGAGTGGATGTTAAATGAAGATGAGGGTTTTTGTATCATTCTTTTTTGCTTAGCTTCCCCCTTGAGCTCTCTACCTTAACTTGATCTTGCAACCTCTTAAGTGAGCTTGCAAGTTTAAGCTTTGGTCATTGATCTCAAGGGGTTGTATCATTTTGTTCTCTCTTTTGTTCTTCATTTCACATGAGTTCTTTACCCTTCTCTTGATCTTGCAACCTCTTGATTGAGCTTGCAAGTTTAAGGGTTGGCTATTGATCCCATGGCTTGTCTTGAGTTCTATGGTTCTTAGTGTTACTTTCTTGCTTATCTCTTTCTTGCATTTTTCATTCTTGTCTTTTATTACTTGCAATTTATTACCATGCACTTTAATTACTTGCTTGTAATCTTTTCTTTTCTTTGTTTATCTTTTTGTTCTCTCTTTTTGGTTCGTTTTGTGAATGGTTGTAATTATTGTTGTTAAGAATAAATACGATATTGTAAGTTAATGTTTCTTTGCTCATTTCCTTTTCCCGTTATTTTCCATTGAACTCCGCCCAAACGATACGCAAGCGCTCCGTTAGGCACCCTACCCTACCAAGGTAACGGTGATTCCTAACCGCGACCGGTTGCGTTCGGTTTGGCCGGAGGCGAAAGCGAGAGACAAGAACGGAAGGACAAGGGTAAATAAGCCGGATTCCACGAATACCGTGCTTAAATCCCCTAATCCACGTTGTTGCCAATTGGTCTAGCTTCAATTGGTCAAGACTCGGCTCAAAGGTTTTGAGTGCGGATTTCTTTAACTTACACTTTCGTATCTTTTTCTTAACAACTTTATACTTGCATATAAAACACTTAGGATAGAATTGAACAAACATATACACATTCTTTATTGACTCGTCTAAAACTCGAACGGACATACAACCATCTCCCTGTGGATCGACCCGTGCTCAACCGGCTAGCTGCATAGCGACACCGTCCTGATCGCGGTAAACTTTAGAACTTTGAACATCCGACACGCCAAAAGCGTGCGATCAAATGGCACCGTTGCCGGGGAAACAGTAGCGTATTTTCTTTCTTGTTATTCGGGTTAATATTTTTTTTGTATATATTTATAAAAATATATATATATATATATAATCTTTTTGTTATTTTTGATAATTTTTGTGAGCAAGTCTGCAGATTTTTGCGGATTTGCGAACTGCGATTATGGGGAGCAAAGTGTACGTTCAAGGCTAAGGTGATTGCAAAGTACAATGCCAAAGATCCGGATAGTTTGACCCGCGCAAGCGAACTTTTCAAGCTTACCGGATTTGATTCAACGGGGGTTTCCTAACCCAAAACTTAACGGTACGTACTTTACTAACACCTTCTTCTCAAATCCGACGCATCCAATATACCGTTCTTTGCAGGATTCTTTGCAAGTTCGCTAGCAAATACTAAAAATTGACTAACCCGTATTTGTTGCAGTGCCGTGCTTAAACTAAAAAACGATTGTTTGATTCTTTATAGAATTTTTATTGAATTGCGCATTGCATACATTAATACGGACTTAAGGGCAAGCGAACCCCACAACATACGGTAAAGGAATTCATCACCTTTTCCGTGGTCCACAAATCACGAACTTGAGCATAACGTTTACCCGCACAAAATTTAAAAGAAACTAGACTTTAAGCCTTAAGGACTTCGCGCTCACTAGGAGAAATTAACTGTGTTTAGAACCTCGCTTAACGGTATATTGTTTACGGGGTGTCTAGGAAAGTGTTAACGGCGAAACCGCCAAAAGAGAAAGGGTTAATTAATTAAGGAACTTCGCGAAAGCGTTGGGAAACCTTCCCTTATCTCTGCACTTACCTGGCCTCGTGATTAGTGTATCTTGAGCCCGTTTCTCGACACAGTTTTACTTCGACAATCAAGTTCTGGAGCAGGTCTAGTTGACCTAGGTGAACCCTAGAACGATTAGGTGTGTGGTATTTTTGTGTCGTGATTATTTTTGTCCATATTCTTTTTTGTGTGTATATTTCATTCTTTTGTTAATAGCTACCTAAAAAAAATATCACATTCTTTTTCCCCTCCTTTTCTCTGCCTTACTTTCTTTCTCTCTTCATATCATGGGTACACCACCTCGCAAAACTCTTGCCGAACTTTGGTACCCACAACCAGACATTACTTCTTACGGTTCTTGCTTTGGCCGAATGTCGAGCGATCCCTCCATGCCCAAAATCTCTTTGAAAGATCGGATAGACGCGTCTAGGACAAACACTTGCCCTCCGCAATCCACTTTGTATCAACCTTTTCAACCTCCCCCACCCTCTTATGTTGATACCCCTTTTGCAAGTCGTCCTTTGTCCATCGCTGAACATATTGAACAATCCTGTAGCCGATCTTTTACTCCTTTCACCACTACAGATTCTTGGGATCAACAATTCCATTCACCTTCTTATCCAAATGTTGATCCTGTTCCTGTCCAGCCATTCAACTCCTACCAGTCCTACCCGACTTTTGCACCTTCCCTAGACATTGCTTCTGAACCGCCATTTGGAAATTTTCAGTATCCAAACAACTTTGAATCTTTTACTGAAACCCCTTCACAACCCATGTCTAGTCTGGAACAGTCTTTGGAAGACTTTAGGGTAGCGTCATGCCAACAGATGATGGATTTGAATGCGTCCATGGCCACCCTCATACAACCTACTGACCCGGTAGCTAGTTTCCAACTAGCTCCTAATATTCCAATGTATGATGAGGCGGTTGGACAGGTTGAGAATTTGAGTGGAGAGAGTGAGATGTACCCCCTTCCGAATCAAGCCTACCCATTTCAACTTGAATCCCACGACTCCAGTTTTGAATGTCTATCTAGTGTTCCAAACGATTTATTGATTAAAGATAGAACTGATGATGAGTTGTGTGACCTTGTAGTGTTTGATTTGCCCGATTGTGAAGGGTCCCTTTCGAGTGAAACCACACCCAATCCTTTTGACCTCTACACCTCCACTCTAGAACCTGAATTGATTAATATCCATGCTTTTGTTGAGATGTCTGAGAATATTGATTTTCACTTGATTGAGGATATTGACGCCGGGAATATTTTGGATGATGAAGCTGTAGATTTGGCAGACTTTTTCTCTCCGATTCATCATCCTAAGTCATTAACTGTTTTCCCGAACCCCATATGCGTCTTGATTTTGAGGATAAATGCATGGATGTGCTTAACTTTGAGGAGAATTTTGAGGATATGTTTGAGAATGAACTAGTTGTAATTGATGAGTCGGATTTTCCAATTCATCATGTTCCTTTCATTGACTGTGTACACCCTCCTGAACCTTTAGCCGATAACCTTCCTCAATCACCTACCTCCATCATTTCCATCGTTCCGACCTTGCAAGAAACCGTCTCACTTTCATTTCATATGTCTGGTTTACCGAGTTCGGCGTACCCATGGTTTCTCACGAATCTTGAGGGATTTGACCCAATTTCGTGCCATATTGATAGATTAGTACAATCCATCTTTTCACATCGATCATTACAGATTGTACTAATTTATTCAATCCATTTCCACCCTCAAGTTCGTATTCCACTTCTTTCTCCCTTCCGCCATTCTTCTTCTCATATACCGAGACCGTATCCCACTTCTCTCTCCATACGGTCTCGCATATTCTCCATTTCTTACCTCTCCGTATTCTTTCACCAGCCACTGCTTTATCACGATAAGATCTTTGAATGGTTGGTGCTCACCTTTGGCATGTGTAAGGCCTTGTATAGCTTGATACTGTTCTTTTCTCCCTATTCCTAAACTTCAACGCTTAACAGTGGAAACACTGTTTCACTTAAGTTTGGGGGGAACCTTTTTGTGTATATATTTTTGGTTTTCTTTTTTATTTTATTTTTGTATAAAATTTTCTTTTGGAGAGCGCCGACAATTTTGACCCTCTTGGTGTAGCCTGACAGTGAGGGCACTGTCAAGTTTAAGTTTGGGGGTGTGCTCGGTAAACTTTCTTCCTTCACATTCATTTGTATATTTTGCATTTACATACCTTATTAAAAACCCACAAAAATCAAAAAATTTCCAAAAAAATATAAAAACTTTGTCAAGTTAGCTAGTGGGAGAACTCAGATTCAACATTTCGACGGTTTTGTTTGATAAGATAAGAATAACTAAATCTTATTTTTAGATTTTGAAAACCTGAAAGATAACTCTCCTTTGAAGTTAACTATAGCTGATATACGTCTTTACATCACACTACACGTGTCGTGAGTTTTGGAAATTAGATGACAAGTCTTTTATGTCTAAAAACTTTTAAATGGATAAATGATTTTCTAAGGATCAAATAGGTTTGTTCTGAAATAAGTAATATCAAGAATAGTTTATGAATTGAAGTGAATATGAAGGGATATTATTGATGCCTTAATTGGAACTAATTCTGAAAAATAACCCATCTGGAACTTGATTGGAATGATTACACACCGAACCCACTAAACACGTCTTTTATCCAAAAAAATAATTGAACTGTCGGTTATATCTCCGTTCGTATTGAATCATCATGATTTTCACGTCAAATTGTCTTTTGTTTTTGGACCTAGGTAACTTGAGTAATTAAGTCCGCTGGGGTGTTTCTACACCTAATGCCCTAAAGCCAACTGGTTTGGATGCATTGGCCCAAAGCTCGTTAAGAAGACTAGAAAGTCCAGTTTAAAACAAAGTCAAGCAAGTGTTCTCTCCAAGTTAAAATTCCTAACGGTTCTTTGTGTGAGAATAATCTTGACAAAAGACAGGTTTTATAAAAAATATTTGTAGCGGAGATATGAAGGTTTTATTCTATGATAAAGACTATTGCACGTTCACAGAGGTGTGTATGAAATGAAAACAAGAAAAAGGTGGAGTGAAAAATAAGACCTAGTTTCCTGTTAGGGAAGATAGAAATTCTGAAGTTGAAACTTTACTGGAAAATGAAACTTGAAAAATACTTAACTCTTTATAAAACTTATGTGATCCTTTTAAAATTTTTATCTGGGCTTTATTGTGTGACATGATGACTTTAATTGATCCTTCTGGAACTTAACGACACTATTTGCACTGCACGTAAAGACATATAAAATCTTAAGTTAAATAAAAAGCGAGATGTGAAAAATAAAGGTTCGATAGTCTAGACTTAGGATAATAGAATTTTTATTTTCTGAAACAAAACTTTAGGGTTTGAATCATAGTAATTTTGCAAAACTAGCTTGACCGGATTTTGTGGGTAGTATCCGCTGAAAACCCTCAGGAGACAACACTCCTCCTACTAGGGACACCTAGAGGTTTAACGGCTTGTTGCACGTGCTCAGTGCAATCGCGTTCCCTGCGAAAGTGCGGTTAGGATTTTCTTGTGAATAATTGGTTTTGCTCGGGACGAGCAAAAGTTAAGTTTGGGGGTATTTGTTCATACCAGAATATTGCATTTTATACCGCCTATTCTTACGCTCGTTTGTTTATAGGCAGGTGCTTTTAATCAGTGTTTGCTACATAATTGCAGGATACTGGTCTCAGCTCTAAATAGTGAATATCATAGAAAATTACGACAAATTCTGGATTACTGCCAACAACAGATAAAACACGGGTCTCCGCTCTCTATCCGTGTGTTGCCACATACCAGTGTAAGGGAAAAAATGGCAAATCGATTGTCATTTTCATGCACAAAGCTCAATGTCAACACAAGATCCAAGAAATCTACGCGGAGCTCAAGGAAATCATGGCAAAAGATCCACATCACATCACCTTTTGTTCTACTGAAATTCTGGAAGAATTGTGAAGAGATTCTAAGAAAAGTCATATACCACACTAAAGAGTACAGACAACCAGGGCATACGACAAACGATGAAGGCCCAAGCCCTCTTTATGGCCGCGGTTCCACGGCATAAGCACGCTTAGGCCATGGAACCGCGGCCATATAGGCTCCGTAGTGGATGAAATTTTAGGGGATTTTTGGTCATTTCATGATGTGCCAGAATATTGTCCTAGGTTCTCTGTTTCCTGCCTATAAATAGCCCAGAACTAGCCAAGCCATAGGTGTTCATTCTCATGCCTCTTTTTTGTTAGTTTTTAGTCTTCTTCTTCTTCTTCTTCATTCTTTCCTCCATGAAAATGTAGTGAGAGCATTGAGTGGATGTTAAATGAAGATGAGGGTTTTTGTATCATTCTTTTTTGCTTAGCTTCCCCCTTGAGCTCTCTACCTTAACTTGATCTTGCAACCTCTTAAGTGAGCTTGCAAGTTTAAGCTTTGGTCATTGATCTCAAGGGGTTGTATCATTTTGTTCTCTCTTTTGTGCTTCATTTCACATGAGTTCTTTACCCTTCTCTTGATCTTGCAACCTCTTGATTGAGCTTGCAAGTTTAAGGGTTGGCTATTGATCCCATGGCTTGTCTTGAGTTCTATGGTTCTTAGTGTTACTTTCTTGCTTATCTCTTTCTTGCATTTTTCATTCTTGTCTTTTATTACTTGCAATTTATTACCATGCACTTTAATTACTTGCTTGTAATCTTTTCTTTTCTTTGTTTATCTTTTTGTTCTCTCTTTTTGGTTCGTTTTGTGAATGGTTGTAATTATTGTTGTTAAGAATAAATACGATATAGTAAGTTAATGTTTCTTTGCTCATTTCCTTTTCCCGTTATTTTCCATTGAACTCCGCCCAAACGATACGCAAGCGCTCCGTTAGGCACCCTACCCTACCAAGGTAACGGTGATTCCTAACCACGACCGGTTGCGTTCGGTTTGGCCGGAGGCGAAAGCGAGAGACAAGAACGGAAGGACAAGGGTAAATAAGCCGGATTCCACGAATACCGTGCTTAAATCCCCTAATCCACTTTGTTGCCAATTGCTCTAGCTTCAATTGGTCAAGACTCGGCTCAAAGGTTTTGAGTGCGGATTTCTTTAGCTTACACTTTCGTATCTTTTTCTTAACTTTATACTTGCATATAAAACAATTAGGATAGAATTGAACGAACATATACACATTCTTTATTGACTCGTCTAAAACTCGAACGGACATACAACCATTTCCCTGTGGATCGACTCGTGCTCAACTGGCTAGCTGCATAGCGACACTGTCCTGATTGCGGTAAACTTTAGAACTTTGAACATCCGACACGCCAAAAGCGTGAGATCACCCATCGAAGAAGAAACACACGTTTGCGTCTTCTTCAGGTGTTCTTGTTATTGAGAACTGTTTCTCGGTCAGTCCTACCTCCTGGGTACTCGATACCAGATCAGGATCTCATATCTGTAATTTATTGCAGGGACTGAGAAAAAGTAGGATAGTTGGACCTGGTGATATGTCCCTCAGAGTAGGGAACAGAGCACAAGTTAATGCTGCGGCCGTCGGTGAATATCACCTAATGTTGCCAAATGGCAATACTATGATTTTGAACAATTGCTACTATGTACCTTCCATGTTATGCAACATCATATCAGTTTCTTTACTTGATAAAGATGGATATAACTTTGTTCTTGATAGAAATATCATGAACATTTACCTTGATAAGGTATTGGTTGCAGAAGGTACACTGTGTAAGGGTATCTATGTTCTCAATCAAAACACAGTTCTCAATATACAAAACACACGCAAGAGGAAGAGTTCAGTTACGAACGAATCCTACTTGTGGCATTGTAGACTTGGACATATCGGAGAGAAAATACTAAGTAAGTTGCATAAAGATGGACTCTTGAATACGTTCGAATTTTCATCTTATGAAACTTGTCGGTCTTGTTTCAAAGGAAAGATGACCAAATCTCCGTTCACCGGGCATGGAGAAAGAGCAGTGGAGCTCTTGGGACTCATACACAGAGATGTATATGGTCCGATGTCTATACATGCAAGGGGTGGGTTCTCGTACTTCATCACATTCACTGACGATCTCTCTAGGTTCGGATATGTGTATCTCATGAAACACAAATCTGAAGCTTTTGAGAAATTCAAAGAATTCATAAAGGAAGTAGAGAACCAGATTGGAAAAAGTATTAAGATCCTCCGATCTGATAGAGGGGGGGAGTACTTAAGTACAGAATTCAGGGACTTTCTAAAAGAGAATGGTATTCTCTCTCAGCTTACTCCTCCGTATACTCCACAGCACAACGGCGTATCGGAGCGGAGGAACCGTACCCTTTTGGACATGGTTCACTCCATGATGAGTAATGCTGAGTTACCTTTTTCATTTTGGGGACTTGCGCTAGAAACAGCAGCGTACCTGCTGAATCAGGTTCCTTCTAAATCTGTGCCTAAGACTCCATATGAAATGTGGAGTGGTAAAAGACCATATCTTGATCGTATTAAGATATGGGGTTGTCCGGCCTATGTAAACGTACAAAATCCGGACAAGCTTAAGGCACGATCAATTTTTTGCAAATTTATGGGATATCCTAGAAATTCTCTGGGATATCTGTTCTACCACACTGTGGAACAGAAGGTGTTCGTTGCTCGTCGCGCCACCTTTTTAGAGTGGCAATTTCTTGCAAAAGAAATAAGTGGGAGCACGATAGAACTGGATGAAACATCAGATCCGCAAATTCAAACTAAGGATTTAATAGAACCAGATGATTCAATAGTCCCGGATGAACCTCAGCCACTCCGCAGATCTAGTAGGATTTCTCATCCTCCCGAGAGATACTACGGTTTTCTCATAGACGGGGATCGAGAGGATTGCATTTTGGAAGAAGATGATCCTACTAGTTTCAGACATGCCATTATCAGTAGGGACTCTGATAAGTGGCTGGATGCTATGCAATCTGAAATAGAGTCCATGTACACCAATAAAGTGTGAACCCTGGAAGTTGCTCCACCTGGGGTAAAACCCGTTGGCTGCAAATGGATCTACAAGAAGAAACTTGGTGTAGATGGGCAGGTGGAAACCTATAAGGCTAGACTCGTTGCAAAAGATTTTCGCCAAAGACCAGGAGTGGACTATGACGAAACCTTTTCTCTAGTGGCTATGCTCAAATCCATTAGGATCCTGCTTGCCATTGCTGCCTTCCATGACTATGAGATCTGGCAGATGGACGTAAAAACGGCTTTTCTAAACGGAAGTTTAGAAGAGTGCGTTTACATGGATCAGCCAGAAGGTTTTGTAGACAGTGGGAGCTGCGGGAAGGTGTGCAAGCTGCTCAAATCCATTTATGGATTGAAGCAAGCATCGCGGAGCTGGTACATCTGTTTTGATGAGACAGTCAAAGATTTTGACTTCATCAAGAACGAAGATGAGCCATATATTTATAAGAAGATTGTAGGACGAACTGTCATGTTCCTAGTCTTGTACGTGGAAGATATTCTTTTGATAGGAAATGACATTCTTATGCTACAATCGGTCAAGTTATTCTTATCACAAAGGTTCTCTATGAAAGACCTAGGTGATGCCTCGTACATTCTGGGGATCAAGATCTACAGAGATAGATCCAAGAGATTACTAGGACTTTCACAGTCCAGGTACATAGAGACCGTACTGAAGAGATTTAGTATGGAAGATTCCAAGCACGGTAACATAGCCGCATTGCACGGAGTCACCCTCTCCAAGGAGATGTCTGCCAAGACTGACGAGGAGAGGGTTCGCATGAACACTATACCCTACGCTTCAGCGGTAGGATCTATAATGCATGCGATGCTATGTATAAGACCAGATGCAGCTTACGCGCTAAGCGTAGTGAGCCAGTATCAGTCGGACCCAGGTGAGAATCACTGGACAGCAGTAAAGAACATTCTCAAGTACCTAAGAAGGACTAAGGAGATGTTCCTGATTTACGGTAATGGAGACCTCAGGGTTAAGTCCTTTACTGACTCAAGCTTCCAGAGTGACAAGGATGACAGCAAGTCTGTCTCGGGTTTTGTGTTTACCCTCAACGGAGGGGCGGTATGTTGGAAGAGTTCCAAACAGGATACCGTCGCAGACTCAACGATGGAGGCTGAATACATTGCTGCAAACGATGCCGCAAAAGAGGCTGTATGGATGAAGAAGTTCATAGCTGAACTTCAGGTAGTTCCGTCCATTGTTGACCCAATACCGCTATATTGCGATAACAATGGGGCTATAGCCTTAGCGAAGGAACCACGGTCCTATCAGAAATCCAGACACATCTTAAGGCGGTATCACCTGATCAGGGAGATCGTAGATCGCCAGGAGATCGAGGTCCAGAGAGTGGATACGAAAGACAACACGGCGGATCCATTTACGAAGGCCCTCCCTCATTCACAGTTCGAGCGACTTTTTGGGATGTTGGGTATGCGGTACGCCAGCAGCTGGCCTTACAGCAGACGTTGGGTATTCGGTACGCCAATCACTGGCCTTTAGTGCAAGTGGGAGATTGTTGGATTTATATGCCCTAGAGGCCAGTATTGTATATATATACATATGGATACTAGGGATATGTACGTACAGAACAATCTTACTCAGTTTTATAGTATATTATTCGACTTGTCTTTGTCAGGATAAGTGTATTTATTTGTATTGTAGTTATATCTGGTTTGCACATATTGATAAAGACTCGATACGGTAGTATACTATTGTGGTTTTTCTTTATCTTAACATAGCATATGTTATACTCGTTATTACATTTTGTGATTATATATGGATAAAGCCCCTAGGATCTTTCTTGACTACCTGCGTTGTGATGGTGATCATACTTGTGGGAGTAGGGTAGTCCACAAGCACATCCTTAAATGGTCCATAGTCACGTGAGTATCGAGACTGGGCATTGATACTCCAAAGTAGACTAGTGTATACGTTTCTAACCCCATCGGGGAATGGTTGGTCCCGCAGCCATTGGTCTGATATACCCAAGATCGTATACACGTGCTCACTGGGGTGAGTACACTGGACGGACTCACCGAGAACTTCCATGTGGTACTATACCCATCGTCAGATGGAAGTTTTCAGGTGACATGTGTACAGGTTAGTCCTTGGACCCGAGATCGGCATTTGTCTCGTGTGAGTTCCCACTGAACTTTGATCACTACCCTACCACTGCTCTACTGAGTCATGCAAACATGTTTTGGTTGGGTTCAGTCCCGAGCCACATGGAGGTAGTGAGCGATTGTCGGGGATTTGTCTCTCCCGGTATAGGGAGTCGATATCGCACTGTGATTCGATTGGTCAGGACCATAAGACCTTGGCCAAGGCAGATGGAATTTACTGATAGGTCGATCAGTAGTTTCCCGGATTGGTCCTGAGCCACATCGGCATGACTTATCAGGTTATTAGGGTCTGACATTTACCATCCCCCTAGACCCGGTATGTGATACTCTTTGACGAAGAGACCGGACTGTGCGGATATTGTTACGGATAGGCTCAGTAGGAGATCCGGATGAGTTTGCTCATCGGCCTTCCTTTTCGACAGGTACCTGGGTAGCTGTTACGTACAGCTAGTGCCGCTGACGTGCTAGTGGTTAAACCCACCGCCAGAGTACTGTCGAGTCTTTTGAGTCCCACACAGAGGGTTTCCCTAATTCAGGAGAAATGAAGTAGTAGCCGTATTGGATACGTGCAGGGTTCGATCGATTGATGCACTTTGTACTCGGATTTTCGATCGGACAGTTGGTAATACTAGCCGGCTCTGGTTTGAGTCGGATTATTAAATCATGTATTGATTTAATAATTTACGTATATGTATTTTGATATATAAATTTTAGTATTACGTTCTTCATGTTATTCTATCTCTTTGGGCGTTCGGATTTTTATCTGATTGCCGGTATATATGTACTGTAGACTGAAATCCATATTTATTACAGATTTCCTTCTAGAAGGCAGCCACCTCATTTTGGATTTTCCATTTATTTGATAAATGGAAATGAGGTGTAAAGTGAGAGGTGAGGGAGGTATGGAGTTGACCATGCTTCAATAAGGAGCAAATGAATTTATAATTAATTTTGGGTTTACCATTGAAGCATGGTTGCTTTTGTTTAATGAAAGAAAATAGCATACAAAACCTTTGTGTGTTATTTTCTCTCTCATGCTTGATCATTATTTTCTTGAGCTCCATTTTCTTTCCAAGCTCCTCCCTCCTCTTGCTTTCCTCCATCTTCATCTTCTTCCCCTTCACTAACATTCTCATGTGTTGAGAAACAAGTGTAGAGGTTAGAAAAGAGATAGCAAACACTTAAAAATCCAAACTACATCCTAGACTACTTGGTTTAGCTAACCATGTTTTCTAGTTGCTCCTTTTGTTACATAGTTAGGAGCTCGAGTCATCGATCATACTCCCCGGGTGGATCATCTATGACAAAAGGAGGCCAGAGAACAAGCTCGATCCCGATGGACCGATGTAGCCGGATTTGGAGTTCAAGCATGTTCAAGGCGTTTGCTAGGAGCTAAGGATGAAGAAAGAAGACCGAAGGACTTGGATCGTTTGGTGAGGTTTCTATCATAGTAGATAGCACTTCTTCTTTTGCTAAGTAGGTTTTATGGAAAGATCCGGTTTTAGGGTTTAGTCTAGCGCCACGTTTTGTTCGCAAGAAAATTTTTGTTCCGCATTTGGCTACGTGAGCTGGCCGGGGCGCTAGGGTAACCCTTCAAACTTGGGTCGAAATAATCCCTGCAATAAGATTAAAAAGGGGATTACCCATAAGAAAAGGGAATGAAGGCATAATGAACTGAAATATACCAACGCCCAGCGAAGCGCGAAGCCTCTCTTCCTCCTCAAAAGTCTTGAGGGAAGCCGCGAGAGCCTCTTCAGTGGAAACGCCTGTTGAAGAAAAAGTGTCAGTCAAAACACGATAATAAAAATGTAATGCAATGACAAAACGATACGGCTGTAGACTACCTGACTCCGCGAGGATGAGCAGTCCTGCTTTGTGTCTAGCTAATCGCTCAGAAGCTGCAATGGCAGCCTCCAAATCAGCATCGTCCGGCACCATAAATAAACCCTCGTTGGTCCCATATTCACTTAGGCCCTCGCTATAAGGAGCATGAGGCTCCTGGCCAAGCACAACGTCTGCAGAAAGAATCGACTTCTTCTTCTTCTGCGAGCGAGTGCCCGTAGCCACTAACACAAGCTTGCGCTTGGTGGGCACCTTTGGACGACGAGTCCCAATATCTGAACCCACGCCAGACTCGGAAGACGCCACAGTCACCGCTTTAACAGGAGCACGGGGTATCGGTAGCTCAGGCACATCACTCGGGACCACAACCGTAGCAACATCTCTCAAAGGAGGACGAACAATGGTCTGTTGCTTCAAAGGGATGCCTGGATTACCAGCAAGGGCTGCACCCTTACGATCGAGCAACAACTTCTTTTCCTCCCTGATGATGGAACCCATCGCGTGTTGATACCACGCCACGTATACGTTCAGGGCTTTCGGAACACAACTTGGCTCACTAATGAAGAAATTGGACCCTGTATTTAGGCGCATGAAGTGGTGCAAAGCGCTCCGGATACACTCTTCAGTATAAACCTGTTCTTCTAAGAATGCCTCGAGCGGGACGTCCTGATTATAACTTCATTACTGGGCAAAACGGTGGGGGTTATACCTCATGAGCAAAGCCGAGTCGTTCTGCCTGAACACTAAGTATCCCGGCCTGATCGAGTACAAATGGAGAATCTCCCGAGCTTTCAAGGTAGAAGCTCCGTCCTTAAAGGTGTCCGGCAATGGCTGCACTGTCTTAGAGGATTCCTTACCGATGGTCATAACCCTATCGATAAAGGTCATGTCGTCCCCGATGGTACGTGGGCGAAGAATTACACCCCGAGCCTCTCGCTGACTTGGCTCCACAATGGAAGCATTGACCAACCGCATGATCCATGGAAAATTGCAAGTTTCATAAAAATGAGGCCGCTTGTGCATTCCACAAGCACCGAGCACATGCAGCTCAAGCCATGAAGTAAAATAATGCATCGGGAAGTTCACGGGCTGCAACCCCGGTTGAGTAGTGTCAGCCGCCAAACTAAGGCCGTGATACAAATGAGCCAGCCCGGCAATGCCAACAGCAACCTGTCTCCCTTCAACCATCCGATGAGCTGGGTAGAAAACAGACGGCCTCATGTAGCGAGGGTATATGGGAAGCACGAACCAGCTTAACCACAAACTGAGGAACCCTAGAAAGAACGCTTCATCATCGATGCCCGGAGCGGCAATTTCTGAAGAGGGGACGATCGCGACGTTTGGAAGAAAGAAACTCTTTTGATCGGCTTCCAATATTAGCCGGCTATCCAAGCCAAAGCCGAAAGGATCATCAATTTTGGCAAACCTTTCACCTTGTTGCGATAAAGCTTCTGGGCGGAGAAAACGGGCGATGAAGTCCGCAAAGCTAACCCCATGGCTTCCAGATTCAAGAAATAGGCCCTCGTAAATGTTTAGCACCTTGATCAAGCTGGGGAATCGGTGCTGAATGGCATTCTCTGGGTTTAGACCCGTCATCACCATTCGGGTAGCGAAAATATACTCATCAGGGGGCAAGATCTCCTCATAATGCTCCCCTCTGACAGGCAAGCCGGAGATATCCGCAAACTCTTCCAAAGAGATGGAAACTTCCCGGTCTAGCATAAGGAAGGTGTGAGTTGGAACGTTCCATTATTCCAAAAAGGCTTTGACCCACCATGATGGAGGTGGGGAATATTGAAACAGGGAAGCATAGATCACAGGGTACAACCCGAGCCTCAGCAGCTCTGACTTATTTTCCGATAAGATGTATCGGGCCTACTGCAGATATCCAGCTGAGTGACGGGGAGTCAGGCCTATGTTGTATGGCTGTTCCCAAGGGCCCGACTCGCCCTGGCATATACGCCGCCCTAGAATGTCCAAAGCCATCGGCGGTTGTACAGGTATTGCAGCCATAGAGGGCTGAAGACAACCCTCTGAAGTCCAATTAACCACCTCCACGGCATAGTTCACCGGGGGTACGTCAGCATAATGAATCGTCGAAATGGCCTCTGAAGGTGTTGCGCAAGAGAAGCTGCGCCGACCCATGATGATCTAGTTATACCATATTCCCCACAAATGAAGATTCTTGTGCTCCAGGTCATGGTCTTTAATCAGTGCAATAATTTCTCGGTCTACGGTTGCTTCGGGAAATCCGCCTTTCGAACGGACGAACGGGAAGGAAGTATCGAAAGACATAGTACCTGCGCGGAAAAGAACAAATTTTCAGTCACCAATGCTACAGCTTAAGTTCTTTCACTAGGTACTTTAAATCCGTACTACACTGCAATGCAGTGAAAAGGGACCAAAGGGGACCCACATAATCTAGATGACAGTTCATCATTAATAAAACAGTCTCATCATTTGATGAGACTGTCATTAAATGAGGAAATCCTCAATTGATTCTCATTCAATGAGAACCCTTCGGGCTAAGGAGTAAATCTCCCCTTGAGAACAGTGCTCTGTGACAGAGTGACATCTGTCAACTCTAATGATGAAGGAATAAAAATTTCTCAAGAGCCTTGCTCTGTAAAAATGATGGAATAACCCATCAGAAAAATTGAAATAATTTTTTTAATGAAATTAAAATTCTGAGATCTTCAAGATCCATGAACAAACTCTTAAGAGTTCTTCATAAGAGATTAACAAATCTACATGATTTGAAAAGAGCAAAACTCTGTTAATGGGTTAAGAAGCCCCAAGAAAGATCTCTTTAAATCTATGATTTCAAGAGAGCAAAGCTCTGTTAATGAAACCCTAAAAAAAGGTTTTCTTTAGATCAAAAGATCTATGAAGAGCAAAGCTCTGTTAATGGGTGAAACCCTAGATTACTAACAGATCCTTTAAAAGATTTAATCTTTATCTTAATTTTGACAGAGTTCTGTCCTTAAGAAAATTCTTAAGATGAAGAGCTTTACTCTAAAAAGAGAATTAATTCTCAGGAAAAGACAAGTAGGAAGATGAACACAAATCATCTCAAGGGCCAAGGGTCCTATTTATAGGCACTGAGATGTCATTTCAACTTCTGAGTTGATCCAAGGGCGCAGATGCTGCCACCGCTGCACTCACATGTGGGCTACATGAGCGCAACGGTGGGGAGGCATTGTTTCCCCCAATCAGAGCAAAGCTCTGTTCAAAATTTAAATTTTGAAATAAAGCAACGCTTCATAGCAGTACCAAGTGCGCTGCGCCCTAAGCAGCCCACCACGTGCAAAACACGTGTGCGCTAGCGCTAAGAGCGCTGCACTATAAGCAGCGCACCACGTGCAAAGCACGTGTGCGCTAGCGCTAAGTGCGCTGCACTCTAAGCAGCACACCACGTGCAAAGCACGGGTGCGCTAGCACTGGAACTAAAAGCTCCCCACCATCAGATCAAAGATCCAATAAAGATGATAAATCATCAATTTATCAGAATAAAATTCTGTTAAGGAAAGATTCCTCAAAATCTTTTCAAACAAGAAGATGATGCTCTGTAAATCAGAGCACCGTTGGATCAATAATCCAAAGGTGATTAAAAATCACCAAAATTACAAGATAGATTCTGTATGGGAAAATTTCCCAATCTTGTTAAAAACAAGAAGATTGTATTCTGTAAATCAGAAGTTTTTGGATCAAAGATCCAACGGTGGGGAAATCCCCAAATCAATTGGAGAAAAGATCTCCTTAAATGATTGGACAAATCAACCTTCACTATAAAAGGGACCTAAGACTTCAAGTCTCAGATATACAGAAACACGAGAGGAACCCCCCCATAAACTGTGAGAAATCTCAGAAAGAAGAGCCAAGCTCTCGGTAGAAGAACAACTTTTCTTCAAGGTAAAAAGAACAAAAAGACGAAATCGTCTCATATAATAAAGAAGAATTCACTTCTTTCATTAAGATCAAAGATCTACAAGACTAAGGTCTTTCACAAAGAGATCAAAGGGCCTCATCATAAAATAAGAAGAAGAATATAATTCATCCCACAGGTCACAGATCTATAAGACTAAGGTCTTTTACACAAAGATATCATAGTATCTCATTATAAGAGGGGGGAGAATAATTCAATTCTCTTAGGATCACAGATTCATAAAGGCAAAGCCTTTCACCAAAATAAGAAATTGAAACATCTCCTACAAAATAAGAACTTTGTTCTTGGAACCTTGAAACAAAGTCTCTTCTAAACGAGAATTTATTTCTCAGATCATAAAATTGATCAGATACGCTTCTGCGCTCTTTGACTGGCGCCAAGCGCACCACGTGATCCTCACGTGTGCGCCACCGAACAGATAGCGCTTTGCGCTCATAAAATAGCGCTTTGCGCACATGGACTGGCGCTCAGCGCCGAGCGCACCACGTGCTCCTCATGTGTGCGCCATTGAACAAATAGCGCTTTGCACTCATAAACTAGCGCTTTGCGCTCATGGTCTGGCATTCAGCGCCAAGCACGCCACGTGCTCCTTACGTGTGCGCTACCCAACAGAAGTGCTCTGCGCTCTTTAACTGGCGCAAAGCGCCAAGCACGCCACGTGCTCCTCACGTGTGCGCTAAAAGAACATAAATTGTTCTATGAATAAAACCCAGAGCTATGATGAATGCTCAGCACTCAGTAAAAGACAAAAATATTGTCAGAACTCAAATCAATGCCCAGCATTGTCAAATGTTTAACATTTTAACTGAGTGGGCCGAGCCCAAATTGGCTATAAACCCCTCATTCAAATTAAATGAGCCCATATGCTCATAAATCTTTTTAACAGATCTTAGTCTTAATTTGGACTACAGATCTCTCAACCAGAATTGTTTCAAGGGTACATCTCTTCACTCCTTTGATATTTGTCGTTGTAATCCTTCAACGTCTTCAGAGAGGTGACGAGTCCCGATAACCAAACATTCCATGGACTGTGGGGTCCTTAAACTCATGTACTATGATGTCCTTAAACTTTATAGACTATGACATCTTTAAACTATGGACTGCGGGGTCCTCAAGCCCGTGGACTATGATGTCCTTAACCTCGGACTGTGGGGTCCTTAAGCCCATGGACTATGATGTCCTTAACCTCGGACCGTAATGTCCTTAAACTAACGATGGACCGTAATGTCCTTAAACTAATCGACCGAAATGTCCCTAAACTAAACAATAGAGCCCAAATGCTCTTTTGTTGGATCTAAACGATCCCGTTAAGTTGATCTTAGTCTAAAAATTAGACAAACGTATCCTTAACAAACGTTTAAGTTGATCTTAGTTTCAAATGAGACTAACGTATCCTTAAACCCAACCCAAACCCAAATCTAAGAAGATACGGATTTGGACTAATCCACGCCCTACGGGCGACAACATAAATTAGTCTCCGTATACAATCCACGGGCAACCAAAAACAAAACAAACACACACGACACGAAGTGACCATCTGGAGAAGGAGAAAGTGGCTACCGCGATACGGTAGCGTAATTAACTGCAGGGGCTTGCGCCTGCAAGGAAGAGCGTCCCCACAATCAAAAACCCTTCAACGAAGGGGAATCTGATGAAGTCTGCTACATCGGCCGCATCCGTTTAAACCTTCGATATATGGTGTCATAAATCAACTTGGTATCTTCGGAGAGGTGGACGGATAGCACCAATTAGCATCTGCCCTCGAAGTTTAGACCCTGACGTCCCAACGTCCCGGTCGCATCCTTTCGGCGGGGAACAGATTCTGGCACGCCCGGTGGGGCCTCTTCTTCTTTCCACTCCACACTTCGTGTGCCGTGTTCGCGAATGAACCGTGGTTTTATATGGTTGCCCTGGATTCAAGGTACTAAGATTGGGTGTCTTGCTCTGTGTAGAAAAACTGAAGAACGATGTCTTTCAACTGCACAAACTACAACAACGGCAATAACTCTCACTCCGTTCCCGCTAGAGGAGTGACCTACGGGCCTCAAGCGGCCTCTGTTTTCAAAATTCCAGTGGAGCAGGTGACTCAGGCTACTACTGGGCTGTTCTTCGGGACCGTTTTCCCACCGATGAGCTTTAACACACCACTGCCATCGCAAGAAGCTCAGAAGAAGTCGGTCTTTGATCAGCTTACCACTACTGCGGCCCCTCTCAATGGGTCGCCCAAACCAAGCGCCTCAATTTTCAGTAGACTGGGCCAATGCTCCAACGGGTCCATGAAGAAGCCCGCAATACCAGAAGGGGTTATCCCGAAAAGGATAGCCATTCCTGGTCCTGAAGTCGTCAAAGCGGCTTCTCCTGCCAAAGGGTCAGTCTTCACAAGACTGGCCGTTACAACTCCCCATCCAAGCGTAGTCACTAAGGCTGCTTCCCCCGCTCGAAAGCCTGCCTTCGACAGGCTGGCCATTCCCTTTCGACGGACGTCAGTCTTCAAGAGGCTCGCACCAGCAGTAACCCTTCACCAAGACAGGGGGCATGATGAAGCCACCCCCATAGCTGAGCCAGTACCATCGGCTCGACATGCTCGACGTCACCACTGGCGCCGAGTAAGGAAGGTTGGGGGCAATTCCCTTTCTGGATTGACTCCGCCAGCTCCAATGGTGGAAGTCGACGCTGCTGTTCTAACTGGGAACAGTTTTGAACCACTGAGGAGGGTCCGCAAGAACTCTTCGACTGCTGTGCTGAAAAGATCTCCTCCACCTATGGAGAATGCCACAAAGGCGAAGTTGGAGCTGCCCCCTCAACGGTTGTCCTCTAAAATTTACAAGATCTAGCGTCAAGTCCAAGACTCGGTGATTGATCAAGATTACTCTCGCCGACAAAAAAAGGTGAAAGTTTAGCGAGAAGACGACCATCTTGTCAAGCCACAGAAGGCGACGGCTAGTTGGGTGCCCACTGCAACGGCCCCCTCAACTTCGATCGCCCACAAGAGGAAAAGGCCGGTGAAAATCCCTCCATCTGCGATGAATCGCATGAGCACTGAACCCAAACGCCCCAAGGCTGGGGGCATGGTGGTACACACTATCTGTATGGCATCCGGAAAAGAGGATAGCCGTATCTCCATAGGTCATCGACCGCTTATGTGATCAGTGACTAAGGCTCGGGAGCAACAACAACAAAAGCTTCAAGAGATGCTAACAGCCATGGCCTCATTCACGAGACCGAAAGCAAGCCTAGAGACGTCCTCAGAGACACGTCATGAGCAGAAAACTGATGCTGAATTCCTTCGTATAATGCTTGAGAAGAAGGACAAAGAAGCCGCGGAACAAGCAGCCAATATAAAACAAATGGTCCTTCTGTTCCAAGATATGGTGGGCATGATGATCCAGCCGGACCCTCCAGCCGAAGATCCTCCAATAATAATTGAAGATGATAGAGGAGAGACATCAAATCCTCTGCCAACCCTGTCAACGGCCAAAGAGGAAACCATCTCCAAAGCCACGCTCGATGATTATATAGCTTAACAAATACGAGTTCATCAGGTGAATGAAGCGGCTGGGAAAATTGTTAAAAATGGGCGACCCTATCCGGATTGGTATGACCAAATAAAGTACCCGCTGGGATACACGATCCCCAAATACCACGTATATAAGGGGACGGAAAATCCGCATCAGCACGTCGCTCAATTCAGAGCCTTGTGCGGCAACACCGGAGGTGACGATAAGCTACTGCTTCGCCAATTCGTTGGCAGCTTGTCGGAGACAACATTCGAGTGGTATTCCGAACTCCCAAATGACTCTGTCAAGACATTTGCAGAGATGGAGTTGCTATTCACCCAGCGTTTCGCAAGTGCTAGCGAACGCACCCCAATCACGGCATTGATCAATGCCAGGGTGAAGCCGGGAGAAACTTAGGTCCAGTACGCGATACGGTTGAAAGGTTCCTAGGCACACCAAGGAGGTCTCACAAGGCATCAACCATGCCAATTTCAAATTTTAACGGTGCCGAGAAACCCTAACAAGATCGTTGGCTAGATTTTTAGGTGAAACGATAACAAGTTAACTACTTAACTATGAGTTTACGAAAATACAACCTTTGTAGATCCGTTTCTCCACCTCCATAGCTCCGTGATGAAGTCCTCTCCGCTGTCCAAATCAAACCATGACTCTAGCATCGGCTTCATCGAAGAATGGGCGGGCTAGGTCATCGACGAGATGCCGAAGATGATCTACGTCGAGGCATCACTAGATCAAGCTCCACCTTCACTAAGCCATGAAAACTTGTGAAGGAAACACCCTATACTACTTGGCAAGAGGTAGAGGATGAAGAAATAGGAAGTGGGTTCACTTTAGAATTGGATCTCTCACTCATTTTCACATTCCACCATTGTTGGTAGAAAGCTTTCTTCAATGTTGAAGATGAAGAAGAAGAAGAAAGAATATCATAAGTATTATCCAAAATGAATACTTATCATATCCTAACCTTGGTTAGGTGTAGAGAATAGACCATGGTAAGGTTTGATGGTTTAGGGTTAAGCATGAGACAAAATGGTCATGTAGTCAAAGCTTCATGAAGTTTCAACTACAAACAAAGGAAGCCACCATTTTCCTCATTTATCCTTTTCTTTTGCAAAAATAAACAAAATGGATAAATAAATGAATAAATGAATAAGTAAATGAAGCAAAAGAAACCCTAACCATTGACCAACCATGGTTTAAACTATACACCAAACAATCATGTATCATCAAACATGATACAATCAAATGCACAAAAGTATGTCATATATACAATGTGCACATCAAGTGAGAAAATCCTTTTTAAGTGAACCTATATTAGTTAATGTAAAGTGATATATCAAATATATAATTATACAATAAATCATTAAATCAACACTTGATTTAACGACCCGGTCATATCGCATATAACCGACTAATATCAATAGTAACAACTTATCGAATCAACACTTGATCCGATAACCCGGCTATAACGCATATAACCGATCAATGTTACAAATCGCGTGAATCGAATACAGTATCACATACTGGTATTATTCTCGGTCCCGCACATATCTCATATGCGTTCCTATTTCATTTCGCTTGAGCCAGGAAACCTCTGTGTAGGACTCTAAAGACTCGTCAATACGCCGGTAGCAGATGATGATCATATCAAGCACCCACAAGCCGCAAGCGGTCTGCTAAACGTAACGGCCACCCGGGTATTGAGCGATAAGAAGATCGACGAGCAAGCCCGCTCATACTCCAGTGAATCCAACCAGTAACACTACCGTACAGTCCGGTCTCGTCGTCTGATATGTCGCATATCTCGCCTAGGGGTGGTAAACGTCAGACCCCAATCGCTTGATAAGTCGTGTCGATATGAGGTCTATAACAATTCGAGAAACTACTGGTAACACTTACCAGTAAATCTCAGCAACCCTGGCCAGGGATTTCCGGTTATAGCCAATTGAACACAGTGCAACATCAACTCCCTATACCGGGAGAGACGAATCCCCTCCTATCGCTCATTGCCTCCATGTGATTCGGGACTGTACCCAAAAACCACCGTTTTGCACGCCCTCTTGGATGTGGTAAGATGGAAATCAAAGCACAGTGGGAACCACATAAGACTCTATGACGATCTCGGGTCAACAGACTACTTTGTACCAGTGTCACCAGAGAACTGCCATCTGACGTAAGGTATAATACCATCTGGGAGTTCTCGGCGAGTCCGTCCAGTGTACCCAGTCTCTACTGAGCACCCGTATATCATCTCTGATGTCAAACACCAATGGATATAGGATCATCCATCGCCCATCTGTATGGGTCGAGAAGGTATACGCTAGTCAACTCTGGTATATCGATGCCCCGTCTCGATACACCCACGACTAGGGACTTTGAAGGATATACTTATGGACTACCATATCCCCACTAGTATGATCCGCATCATAGTCCAGATAGTCAAGTACACATCCTAAGGGCTTTACCAACATGTAACAGAGAGACATTCAGTATACACGTTAAGGTAAAGAGTAACCAGATAGCATACTATCATGTCGAGCAAGAAAGTCCTTCCTATATATGTCCCAGCATCCACTACAATATACATCCAATGTACAGTAATGGCCTCTAAGGCATACATATAACTAACAATCTCCCACTTGCACTAGGGCCATCTGATAGCAGTGGTTGTAGTATCTCATACTCAACCATCCCATAAAAGTCTCTCTCTGGGAATAGGCCTTCGCGAGTGGATTCGCCGTGTTGTCCTCTGAGTCTACTCTCCTGACCTCGATCCCCTGGAGATCAACCATCTCCATGATCAGGTGATACTGCCTTAGAATATGTCTGGATCACTGATGGGACCTGCGTTCCTTGGCATAAGCCACAACTCCATTGTCTCACAATGGTAGGAACGTAGTTCATCTCATGAACCAATATACACCCAAACAGCCTCTTCGGTAGCATCTTAACTAGCGATGTATCCTGCCTTTATCGTCTAGTATGTCACGGTATCTAGCTTGGAACTCTTCCAACATACCGTCCCTTTACTGAGGGTAAAGACAATGCCCGTGACTGACATTCAGTCGTCCTTATCACCCTAGAACCCTTCCAGTGATTCTCCCCAGGATCAACTGATACCATCTCACTCCAACAATTGAGAATCCTAACATCCATTTAGATCTATCTCATAGATCCAAAACCCAGGATTTAGTAGGTATCACTTTGATCCTATGTGGAGAATCATTGTGATAAGCGGAGATTGATCGAGCGTAGCATAAGAAACTCCTTTCTTATCAAGAGTATGTCATCCACGTACTCTACGAGGATCACCACCATACTCCCTACTCCCTTTTTGTTTATACAAGGTTCATCTACCATTTTGATGATGTCAAACTGTTTGACTAACTCATCAAAACAGATGTTCCAACTCCGCGATGCCTGCTTTATCCTATAAAACATCTTGCACACGTTTCCGCTACTCCCACTGTCTACGAGGCCCTCTGGCTGTGTACTTATAGACGCACTCTTCTAAAACATCATTTAGAACAGCAGTCATGACACCCAACCACCAGATATCGTAGTCATGGTATGTAGCCGTGGCAAGTAGGATCTGGATGGACTTAAGCATAGCTACTTGAAAAGGTTTCATCATTATCCACAGCTGGTCAATAATGCAAACTTTTAACAAGTCTAGCTTTGAAAGTCTCAACTTTTCGATGTATACCAAGTAATCTTCTCAAGATATACTTGCTCCTGATGGGGATTTAACCCTTCAGATATAGCAACCAAAGTCCATACTTTGTTGGTGTATAAGGATTCCATCTCAGATCGCTAAGCATCCAGCCATTCTTACAGAGTCTTACTCCTGATGGACAGCTCGAAACTAGTTGGGTCATCATCTCATGATGCAATCCTCGCTCCCACTGTCATAGAGAAACAGAAGTATCTCTTAGGTGGGTGAGGAACCCTACTAGATCGGCGGAGAGGCTGAGGTTCGTTGGAATCTACTGAATCCTTTGGTTCTGTCGAATCATCAGCTGCAGTTTGTATAGCTGGAACATTTCCAGTTCTACATAACAGTATTTGCCTCGAGCTTGTCCGGATTATGCTTTTAGACATAGCCCGGACAACCCCAAATCTTAACTAACTTAAGAAATGGGCTCTTCCCTTTCCATATCACATATGAAGTGACTGATTTGATTTGAACCCTTTTCAATAGGTATGCAGCTTCTCAAGTGCATAACTCCCAAAAGGAAATAGGTCACTCAGTAATACTCATCATAGAGCACACCATATCATATAGGGTGTGATTGCTCCGCCCCGATATACCATCGTGCTATGGTGTATTCGGAGGAGTAATGCTGAGAGAGAATCTCATTCTCCTTTAGAATAGTCCAGGATTTCCGTGCTCAAGTATTCTCCTCCTCGATCTCATCAAAGGACATAATACTTATACCCTTTTTGGTTCTCTACTTCTAACTTATATTCTGTGAATATCTCAAAAGGTTCGGACTTGTGTTTCAACAGGAACATAGGTCTGAATCTCGAAAGATCATCAGAGAATGTAATGAAGTACAAAGAACCAGTCTTGGCATGTGTAGACAGGGGACTTACATACATCAACATGTATCATCCCAAGAGTTCACTAACTCTTTCTCTGTTTCCAATAAACAGGGCTATGGTCATATTATCTTTGTGACATGACTGGCGAGTTTCACAAGATGTAAATTCAAACTAATTTAAATATGCATCTTTATGTAACTCAGGCTAGTCGGGTCATATTGATCTGACCTAGTCTACAATACCTCAAGAAGGATTCGTTCATTTTTGAACTCTTCCTCTTGTGTGTGTTCCATATACTAAGAACTGTATTTTGATTTAGAACATCAATGTTTTTAGATAACGTGCCTGAACCAATCAACTTTTGATATAGGAAATGTTCAAAACATTATCCAACAATACAAGATTATATCATTTCTTTACTAATAAAGAGACTGATATGATTTTGTATATCAGGTTCGGTATCTAATAACATTCGTTCAGAATCAATGTATAGGTAATACAGGGTGACAGTGACCAACAGACTTGGCTGCAACACTTGCCCCGTTTTCTGCCTCATGAAACTTATCACCCGTTCTCAGTTCTCTACCTTTCTGTAGCCCTATGTAATAGATTACATTTCTGGGATCCTGATCCGGTATCTCATACCCAGGACGTAAAGGATACTGAGAAACAGTTCTTTGAAACGAACACACCCGAAGATGATGCATCAGCATGCACTCTCTTCGTTTGGGCGGCACGGGAAATCTGGTATTCCCCAATTTCCTGCTCTGTCTTATAACAATTATAAGTTGGAGCGGGACCAACGTTCCCCAGCTCAGTATAACAAGCGGGTTCGGTCAATAATCCGTATTATTATCTTGATTAAGGCGTGATATGGTCGCTACCGGGAGAGAGAGAGAAGAAAACACTCAGCGTGCGCTCTTGCAAGAATAGATTGGTTATATATTTTATCTAATCAGGATGGCTTCCACTGCTTTTTATCAAATCTTCCTTCAAACCCTAAAAGGAAAGACTAGCCGGGATTAATTGCACACTACAAGTTCGCCAATCTTTCAGCCAGGCCAGTGTCGGTACTTTGAGGGAGGTCCCCCGTGCTTTCGCACGAACCTAATTAATGTAAACCTCGTTTTCCCAGAGGCGTAACCCCGTTGACACCTTTCTAGACACCTACTTGATCGGCTAATTGTAATGTGTAAAACTCTCCCAGTAGTAACTCTTACTCGCAGCGGGTATCGGGATCCAACTATCTCATAGGAGGTATGCAATCTCATTGCAAATTTCAACACTTGAAATTCCCGATAATTTTACCCCTAGCGTCCTATGACCTTGACGCAGGCCAACAAACCATAGTGCGCTAGTCAAGTTCAACCCGTCATTTCCTGATTGAATTAAACCCACCCGCACGACCCTTGACGCAGGCCAACAAAGTCGCACGACTACCCTAATCCAATCTGCATCATATGCATAAACAGATAAATACTAGTTAGCTACCGCACACCACGCCTTGACGCAGGCCAACAAACGTAGCACGAATACTAACTACCACTTATCTGAAATGACGGAAGGGTACGACAGGTTTTTCTGAAAACCTATTGCGTAATGAACTTGATATCGTTGTAGAATCAAATGATTTTAAATTGGAGTGTTTTTGAGGCTTTTCTAGTTTTGCTAAAGGAGTCACTCCCGGTGAAGGGATCGTCGGTCCTTTCCTCGTCGAATGAGGTGGGGGATATATCATATATATCGCTGTGCAAAGCAAAAACTCTTAAAAGCAATCAAAAGACAAACCGAATGTGTAGCATCTGCCAGTTATTGCTAAAGGAGTCACTCCCGGTGAAGGGATCTCGGTCCTTTCCTCATCGAATAAGGTGCAGGATATATCATATATACCGCTGTGCAAAGCAAGAACTGTAGCTACCTGTTTTATTTTGAAATTCGATTCTACAACATCTTAGGTTTCTTTTATTTCATTAATCATATTAATGAAGTCCCATCATTTAAAATACCTAAACATCACAGATAAATACGACGTACACTTATGCCATCCGCATTCGCCTCGATGTCCCCTCGTGCACTGTTAGGTTAGGTAACTAACGGAAGAGCGGGGCAGGGCTAGCGCGGGTGTAAAACATAAGTAACGCCTATATAATATATCATATATACTATATACTGTATCTATCACAGAACATCATATGATCACATCACAGATATCGCAGCAGAAGAAACATATGAAATATTGGATATACTAGGACGTCCGTGTTTTCAATACGAGCCAGTATAAAACACGGATTCCACGGTCGCGATGAATAGCCAAACCCACACCCCTAGACCCCTACGAGAGCAGCAAGCAACCCTACCAATTCTAGAGTTAGGAGACCCGGACTCGACTCCTCGAGTTGGTCTCCCACTGGACTCCAGAACCCGGTTACTTGTGCCCTCCTCCTTGGGTCTATCCTAGTACGGAAAAGTAAATAATATACAAGAGGTGACATCTTCCGCAACCTGGAAGTGCCCCAATAAAAGAATATTACATACAAGTTTTTACATGAATGAAAATGAAAAACACTCATCTCACATAAAAACCCCCGGCTATTCAAACACGACGATCCAATATAACATATCCAGCAGCACATAACATCACATGTCATCAACGTAAGTAAACATGCGTATCCCAATTGTCGTTGACATATAGCAACGAAACCGGCGATATCACATATTACACTTACGGTCACAGAAAAGAAAGTGTAAAACTACAACAGTTGGAATCCGCAACTTCTTTAGACATCGCATGCCTAATCAAATGAATTCCTTAGACATCGCATGCCTAACAATTATAAACCCCGCATTTTAGTCTCATTATCGAAAACACTTTTCAATATCAAGTCGGGGAATTCAACAAGATTCCCGACATTTTGATTGAATGCTCGTCGCAAACTTTAGTAGGCGGCCGCACCCCTGACGCCGTCGACGAAGTGCACCAAGGCGGAACACCGCTGCCGCGAGCACCCGAACGGATGCTTTCGGCGACGGGGTTCTCCTACAGTCACTTGGTCGGGGCTATGGAGAGAGGCTGTCTATTAAGTTTACCCGGCGAGTATCCGCGTATGCTACGTGATTGCGACGGACTTTTGATCACATCAAAATTCCGTGGCAACCGATCAAGTGAGACTAAACTGCTACGTTTATAACATTCATTCAGTTATCTCATAACATCTTGTGAATTCCAATTATTGTATCACATTCCGGATAAATAGAAAATGTTAAACTTTCCGATTGAACATTCGAATACCCAAGTTTTCCCGAAACAGCTCAATACATGAAATAAGTCTAACAACATTCAGTTCGTGCCTCAGTACCAACGGTCCAGCCGTAGAAGGGTCAAGCCAACGCCTCACATGTGGCACGCCGTACTGCCCCAAACCCGAAGGTTCAAAGGGCAGTTCAAGACGGTCACATAATCGAGTTAAGGTTTGTTGTCTTCTAGAGGGTCCATCGCGTTACTTGCACTACTTAGAACGTCGTTAAACTACGGAAAAATCCAACACTTGGAAATTTCCCGACAGTGGAAAAATTGGGTATTTATATCCGGTCGAACTTTTTAACATATTCTAAAATTTATCCGGAAAGCCACATAGACAAAATCGGATACTCCGAACGAAACACCGAATCCCCAAAACAACCCCAGAAAATTCAACTCTTGAATAAATATTAAAAATTCCCAGAAAATCCAGCATAATAAAATAGGAGTTACTGTGCAAACAGGGAATGATGATGTCATCACATGGCCGCGGAACCGCCGCAGAAGCCAGGCTTCTACCGCGGTTCCGCCGCACTTTGGAATGATCTCTGGGAAAAATTTGCACCGTAATTCTTAGAATTCCCTGCTGAATTTTTAAAGCATTTTTAATCTGGAAAAAACCCAGTTTTTAGAAAAAGTCCAGAGAGCACTTTTTGTGTTAGGGTTTCGGTTCGTTCGGGTTTCAAACTTCGTCTACGCTTCGCCTAAGGCTCTAGCTTGGCTCTGATACCACTGAAAGGTTCCTAGGCACACCAAGGAGGTCTCACAAGGCATCAACCATGCCAATTTCAAATTTTAACGGTGCCGAGAAACCCTAACAAGATCGTTGGCTAGATTTTTAGGTGAAACGATAACAAGTTAACTACTTAACTATGAGTTTATGAAAATACAACCTTTGTAGATCCGTTTCTCCACCTCCATAGCTCCGTGATGAAGTCCTCTCCGCTGTCCAAATCAAACCATGACTCTAGCATCGGCTTCATCGAAGAATGGGCGGGCTAGGTCATCGACGAGATGCCGAAGATGATCTACGTCGAGGCATCACTAGATCAAGCTCCACCTTCACTAAGCCATGAAAACTTGTGAAGGAAACACCCTATACTACTTGGCAAAAGGTAGAGGATGAATAAATAGGAAGTGGGTTCACTTTAGAATTGGATCTCTCACTCATTTTCACATTCCACCATTGTTGGTAGAAAGCTTTCTTCAATGTTGAAGATGAAGAAGAAGAAGAAAGAATATCATAAGTATTATCCAAAATGAATACTTATCATATCCTAACCTTGGTTAGGTGTAGAGAATAGACCATGGTAAGGTTTGCCAATTTCAAATTTTAACGGTGCCGAGAAACCCTAACAAGATCGTTGGCTAGATTTTTAGGTGAAACGATAACAAGTTAACTACTTAACTATGAGTTTATGAAAATACAACCTTTGTAGATCCGTTTCTCCACCTCCATAGCTCCGTGATGAAGTCCTCTCCGCTGTCCAAATCAAACCATGACTCTAGCATCGGCTTCATCGAAGAATGGGCGGGCTAGGTCATCGACGAGATGCCGAAGATGATCTACGTCGAGGCATCACTAGATCAAGCTCCACCTTCACTAAGCCATGAAAACTTGTGAAGGAAACACCCTATACTACTTGGCAAAAGGTAGAGGATGAATAAATAGGAAGTGGGTTCACTTTAGAATTGGATCTCTCACTCATTTTCACATTCCACCATTGTTGGTAGAAAGCTTTCTTCAATGTTGAAGATGAAGAAGAAGAAGAAAGAATATCATAAGTATTATCCAAAATGAATACTTATCATATCCTAACCTTGGTTAGGTGTAGAGAATATACCATGGTAAGGTTTGATGGTTTAGAGTTAAGTATGAGACAAAATGGTCATGTAGTCAAAGCTTCATGAAGTTTCAACTACAAACAAAGAAAGCCACCATTTTCCTCATTTATCCTTTTCTTTTGCAAAAATAAACAAAATGGATAAATAAATGAATAAATGAATAAGTAAATGAAGCAAAAGAAACCCTAACCATTGACCAACCATGGTTTAAACTATACACCAAACAATCATGTATCATCAAACATGATACAATCAAATGCACAAAAGTATGTCATATATACAATGTGCACATCAAGTGAGAAAATCCTTTTTAAGTGAACCTATATTAGTTAATGTAAAGTGATATATCAAATATATAATTATACATTAAATCATTAAATCAACACTTGATTTAACGACCCGGTCATATCGCATATAACCGACTAATATCAATAGTAACAACTTATCGAATCAACACTTGATCCGATAACCCGGCTATAACGCATATAACCGATCAATGTTACAAATCGCGTGAATCGAATACAGTATCACATACTGGTATTATTCTCGGTCCCGCACATATCTCATATGCGCTCCTATTTCGTTTCACTTGAGCCAGGAAACCTCTGTGTAGGACTCTAAAGACTCGTCAATACGCCGGTAGCAGATGATGATCATATCAAGCACCCACAAGCCGCAAGCGGTCTGCTAAACGTAACGGCCACCCGGGTATTGAGCGATAAGAAGATCGACGAGCAAGCCCGCTCATACTCCAGTGAATCCAACCAGTAACACTACCGTACAGTCCGGTCTCGTCGTCTGATATGTCGCATATCTCGCCTAGGGGTGGTAAACGTCAGACCCCAATCGCTTGATAAGTCGTGTCGATATGAGGTCTATAACAATTCGAGAAACTACTGGTAACACTTACCAGTAAATCTCAGCAACCCTGGCCAGGAATTTCCGGTTATAGCCAATCGAACACAGTGCAACATCAACTCCCTATACCGGAAGAGACGAATCCCCTCCTATCGCTCATTGCCTCCATGTGATTCGGGACTGTACCCAAAAACCACCGTTTTGCACGCCCTCTTGGACGTGGTAAGATGGAAATCAAAGCACAGTGGGAACCACACAAGACTCTATGACGATCTCGGGTCAACAGACTACTTTGTACCAGTATCACCAGAGAACTGCCATCTGACGTAAGGTATAATACCATCTGGGAGTTCTCGGTGAGTCCGTCCAGTGTACCCAGTCTCTACTGAGCACCGGTATATCATCTCTGATGTCAAACACCAATGGATATGGGATCATCCATCGCCCATCTGTATGGGTCGAGAAGGTATACGCTAGTCAACTCTGGTATATCGATGCCCCGTCTCGATACACCCACGACTAGGGACTTTGAAGGATGTACTTATGGACTACCATGTCCCCACTAGTATGATCCGCATCATAGTCCATATAGTCAAGTACACATCCTAAGGGCTTTACCAACATGTAACAGGGAGACATTCAGTATACACGTTAAGGTAAAGAGTAACCAGATAGCATACTATCATGTCGAGCAAGAAAGTCCTTCCTATATATGTCCCAGCATCCACTACAATATACATCCAATGTACAGTAATGGCCTCTAGGGCATACATATAACTAACAACGGTGGTGGAATCTATGATCGAAGTGCGAGCAGCGCATTGAAGAAGCGCCTACGGTAGGCATGTTCGTGGGTACTATTGATCCGCCGGCGACCATTTCACAATTCATGATGTTTTTCAAGCCGACCACTTTCCAGGCCTTGATTGACAAACTGGCCCAAATGGACCGGATGGGCTACAGGCCTTCCTCTTCGAAGCCGGAGCCGCGGAATGAAAAAGGAAAAGGGAAAGCAACCCAGTGGCCCAAAACTAACTGACCGCCTAGACGAGAGATGACGATTCTTTAATGAGAAAATGAAGCGCCCTTATTCGTTTCCCCGAGACAAAACGAGGAGATTGTTCGAGCTGGCGGTGCGCAACATGCTCATCAACTTGCCGGATCCAAAATACCCATTGCAACCCGGTGAGGCTAATAATCCCAATTATTGCCCCTATCACCAAGCGATAGGCCATCCAATCGAAGATTGCTTCGTCTTCAAGGGGTGAATTGAGAGCCAGTACCAACAGCGTAAATTCGTACTGCCCGAGAATTGGAAAGTAAACCCGCCCCAGCCGCACACTCTCAAAAAGGCGGACACACCGGGGCATCATGCTTTTTTATAGAAGAAGCTCCATGGGAGGTCGTTCTTTCAGCCAAAACGAAAAGAATGCTGAAGGATCTCCAAACATGCCCGGCGATCAAATGGAAAAGTCTACTGGAACCCGAAATCATCGAGGGAATGCTGAAGCCGCGTCCGACGCCAAGAATTGGTGGGGATGGTCAAAGCACCTATACCCAGCCGTCAAAGTCTTCGAAGAAGAAGAAAAAGACCAAAAAACCCGTGAAGCCTGGTGACAAGCGCATGTTCACCGCCGGAAGCCGGGATGACTGGACGTCTTGCCTGAGTCTGGGGGCAGATGCTAATTGGTGCTATCCGTCCAACTCTCCGAAGATGCCAAGTTGATTTATGGCACCATGTATCAAAGGTTTAAATAGATGCGGCCGATATAGCAGACTTCGTCAGATTCCCCTTCGTTTGAGGGGCTTTTTGATTGTGGGGACGCTCTTCCCTGCAGGCGCAAGTCCCTGCAGTTAATTACGCTACCGTATCACGGTAACAACTTTCTCCTTCTCCATATGGTCACTTCGTGTCGTGGGTGTTTGTTTTGTGTTTGGTTGCCCGTGGATTGTGTACGGAGACTAAGTTGTGTTGTCTCCCGTAGGACGTGGATTAGTCTAAATTCGTATCTTCTTAGATTTGGGTTTTAGGGGTTTGGGTTTAAAGATACGTTAGTCTCATTTGAGAATAAGATCAACTTAAACGTTTGTTAAGGATACGTTAGTCTAATTTCAGACTAAGATCAACTTAACGGGATCATTTGGATCCGACGAGAGAGCAAATAGGCCCTATTGTTTAGTTTAATGACATTGCGGTCGATAATTAGTTTAAGGACATTGCGGTCCATTGTTAGTTTTAAGACATCACGGTCGAGGTTAAGGACATCATAGTCCATGAGTTTAGGGACCTCATAGTCCGGTGTTAGTTTTAAGACATCACGGTCGAGGTTAAGGAAATCATAGTCCGTGGATTTAAGGACTCCACAGTCCGATGTTAGTTTTAAGACATCACGGTCGAGGTTAAGGACATCATAGTCAATGGATTTAAGGACTCCACAGTCCGATGTTAGTTTTAAGACATCACGGTCGAGGTTAAGGACATCATAGTCCGTGGATTTAAGGGATCCACAGTCCGATATTAGGTTTAAGACATCACGGTCAAGGTTAAGGACATCATAGTCCATGAGTTTAAGGACCCCACAGTCCGTAGCAATGTGTGGTTGTCGGGACCCGTCACCTCTCTGACGACGTTGAAGGATTACAACGACAGATATCAGAGGAGTAAGGAGATGTACCCTCGAACCGGGTGTAAATTTAATGGAATAGCAGATGAGCTCAGTTCAATTTAAGTTGAAGACTTATGGCCAGAATTGGGCTAAGTCCAGTTAAAAATGTTTAACATTTTATTTTTGTTCTGCCTGTTAGGCCTTTATTTGGGCTCTGCCCTTTTAATAATGCCAAGCATTGGGCTTTGAAATTTTTTTGTCTTGAATGCATAGCATTTATCAGAACAAAGTATGTTCTGACAGCGCACCACGTGACGCACTAGGCGTTTTGTGCCAGTGAAAGAGGGCGTTGCGCTTCTGTCGGTTAGCACACACGAAGAGGACACGTGTCGCTTAGCGCACAACGCTAGTTTGTTAGCGCACAACGCTTTTAATTTATGAGCGCGCGCGCTAGCTTATGGGTGCACCAGTGAGTGACACGTGGCGCGTTTGGCGCTGAGCGCCAACCCAAGAGTACGGTGCGCTATTTTCAGGAGCGCAAAGCGCAGATTGTGTTTAAGGTTGACACGTGGCATGTTTTGGCGCTGAGCGCCGATCCAAGGAGCGCAAGGGCGCAGTTCATGAGTGCAAAGCACTATCTAATAGCGCAAAGCGCATTTGGATCAATTTTAAGATCAAAGAACAAATTTATGTTCTTCAAAGGAGGCCTTGCTTCAAGATCCAAGAACAAAAGTTCTTGTTTTTATAAAAGGCTCTGCCTTTATAGATGAGAAGATCTGTGAACTAAAAATACTTCTTTTTATCTTTTTATGATTAGATCTTGATCTTTTCTTTTTATTCAAAGACCTTGGTCTTTTTTTATAGATCTAAGATCTTTTTAGAAGATGTTTCTTCTTTTTACGAGATGGTTTTATCTCTGTTGTTCAAGAATTAAGTCTTTACCTTTAAAGATGAAGAAATGATCTTCTTTTTTTCTAAAGGCTTGCCTTTCTTTTTCTTTGAGTTTTTCTCAAAGTTTTCAGAGGGTTTTTTCTTTTTGAGACTTGAAGTCTTGGGGCCATTATATAGGGCCAATTGATTTGTTAAATCAGTTTAAGAGATCTTTCTCTCGATTGATTGGGGAATATTTCCAACCGTTGGATCTTTGATCCTAAGGCTTCTGTTTGACAGAAGATAATTTTCTCGTTTTAATAAGATTGAAAAATATTTCCATGCAAATTTTTTTCTGATTTTGGTAATTCATTATTTACTATTGGATCATTGATCCAGCGGTGCTTAAATCACAATCTTGTTGTTTGGAAAGATTTTGAGAAATCTTTCCTTAACAGAATTTATTTCTGGTTAATTAATAATTTATCATCATTATTAGATCCTTTGATCCAACGGTGGGAATTTTTAATTCCAGCACTGGCGCACCTACGTTAGACACGTGGCGCGTAGCGCTACTGCGCTAGCGCACCTGTGCTAGATACGTGGCACGTAGCACAGAGCGCAGCGCAACTGTACTAGCACACCTTCGTTTGACACGTGGTGCGCAGCGCAGAACGCTGGATCTGAAACGTTGCTTCGACTTTCTAAATTTTGAATTTTGGAAACAGAGCTTTGCTCTGATTGGGGTGCGCTGCCTAGGGCTCAGCGCTCCTGGCGCTGGCGTGTCTTCTTCTGACACATGGCGCACAGCGCGCAGGATCTGAAGCGTTGCTTCAATTTTTGAATTTTGAAATTCAAAACAGAGCTTTTCTCTGATTGAGGAAACAAATGCCCCCCCACCGTTGCGCTCACATGGCGCACACGTGAGTGCAGCGGTGGCAACATCTGAGCCCTTGGATCAACTCAGAAGTTGGAGAGGCGGTTCAGTGCCTATAAATAGGACCTTTGGTCCTTTAGATGATTATCATCTTCCTCTTGAGAATTTCTGCTCAGAGCCTTGCTCTTTCGTTAAGAACTTTCAAGAGTCGGAACTCTTAGGTAAATTTTATAAATTTTAATTTTAACAAATTAGGGTTTTTATCCATTATCAGAGCTTTGCTCTTCATAGATCTTTGATCTAAAGAAAACCCTTTTAGGGTTTCATTAATAGAGCCTTGCTCTTTTGACCTATATATCTAAACAGATCTTTTCTTGGGGTTTCTTATCCCATGAATCAGAGCTCTGCTTTTTTAATAATGCGTAGATCTTTTGATCTTTTGATGAAGAACTCTTAAGAGTTTTTTTCCATGGATCTTTCAGATCCCAGAGTTTTAATTCTCAAGAATTAATTTTAATAATCTTTGATGGATTTTCCAACATGATTACAGAGCTAGGCTCTTTAAGAAATTGTATCCCTTCATGACCAGAGTTTGACAAGTGTCACTCTGTTATAGAGCTTTGCTCTAAAAGGGAGATTTTCTCCTTCTCCCGAAGGATTTCTTATTCAATGAGAATATTCTTTGAGGATTTCCTCATTAATTGACAGTTTCATCCAATGATGAGGTTGTTTTATTAATTGATGCATTGTCATCAGGATTTTGTGGGTCCACCTTTGGTCCCCTTTCCACTACATTCCAGTGTGGTACAAATTTTAATGTGTCACTCAGAATTTTAGGATTAAATTATAATACTGATAATTGAATTATGTTCCTTTTCGCAGGAGACATGTCTTCCGATCTCTCTTTCCCATTTTTCCGTTCAAAGGGAGGATTCCCTGAGGCACCGGTGGACCGGGAGGTTCTTGCTCTCATTAAAGACTACGACCCGAAATACAAAAACCTTCACTTGTGGGGTAGGTGGTACGACCAGATAATCAAAGGTCGTCGAAGCTTCTCTTGTACGACGCCGTCGAATCCGATCTCACAGATTTCGTATGCAGATACACCCCCGGTGAACTATGTCGTGAAGGTTGTCAATTATAATTCGAAGGGTCTTCTCCAACCTTCGATTGCCGCCCTACCCATGCAGCTGCCGGCGGCTTTGGATACTCTGGGGCGACGCATATGCCAAGGCGAGTCGCGCCTTTGGGGACAACCTTACAACACCGGGTTGACTCCCCGACATTCGGCCGGGTATTTGCAGTGGGCCAGGTATATTTTGTCGGCGAAGAAAACACACTTGCTGAAACTCGGCCTATATCCTGCAGTTTACGCGTCGTTGTTCCAATATTCTGCTCCTCCGACATGGTGGATTAAGGCGTTCATGGAGCAATGGAACATCCCAACCCATACCTTTCTTCTACTGGACAGAGAAGTTTCCATCTCTTTAGAAGAATTTGCTGAGATTTCGGGTCTACCGGTGAGGGAGGAGCACTATGAGGAGCTGCTTCCTCCAGATGAATACGTTTTTGCCATGAAGCCGGTGGTGATGGGCTTAACGCCGGAGAACGCCATCCAGCACCAGTTTCCCAGCTTGATCAAGGTGCTAAACATGTACGAGAGCCTCTTCTTGGAATCCGGAGGCCGGGGGGTCAGTTTCGCGGACTTCATTGCCCGGTTTCTTCGCCCGGAGATTTTGTTGCAGGGAGGCGAAAAATTCGCCAAGCTCGAAGAACCCTTCGGCTTTGGTTTAGACCGCCGACCAGCGTTGGAAGACGATCAGAAGGGCTTCTTTCTTCCTGAAGCCAAGGTCATCCCTCTGTCAGAAATCGCCGCTCTAGGCATTGACGAGGAGACTTTCTTCCTTGGGTTTCTCGGGCTATGGTTATGCTGGTTCGCGCTCCCCATGCACCCTCGCTATATGAGGCTGTCCGTTTTTTACCCAGCACATCGAATGGTGGCAGGAATACAAGTGGCCATCGGGATTGCCGGGCTGGCCCACCTGTACCATGGTCTTAGCGTGGCGGAAGATGCAACTGAACCGGGGGTGCAAGCTTCCAACTTCCCGATGCACTACTTTACTTCGTGGATGGAAATGCACATGCTCGGGATGTTTGGTATTCACAAAAGACCCTCGTTTTACGAGAAGTGTAGATTCCCGAGAGTTATGCGGCTGATCGAAGCTTCTATCGTGAATCCGTCTCCGCGGGAGGCTAGGGCCTTGCTTCTTCCTCCGCGCACGGTCAGGGCCGGTATGTCTTTCACGGACAAAGTCCTGACAATCGGCCAGGAAACTTCCAAAACGGTGCTGGCATTGTGCGACTCTTTTAAGGATGGGGCCTCCGTGTTGAAAGCCTGAAAGATTCTTCACCTATACTCCATTAGGCCGGGCTTTCTCGTATTCAGGCAAAATGATGCGGCGTTTTTATGAGATATAATCCCCATTATTTTGCCCAGCAGCTGAGTTATAACCAGGGGGTTCCACTGGAGGCGTTTTTGGAAGAACCTTCTGCCACCAGAGAGGGAATACGGAGTGCACTGCATCACTTTATGCGGTTAAATACGGGCTCCCACTTCTTCATTAGCGAGCCGAGTTGCATTCCAAGGGCCCTCAACGTATACGGGGCCTGGTATCAACACGCGATGGGCGCTATCATCAGGGAAGAGAGGCGGCTGCTGCTCGATCGCAAGAGTGCGCCCCCTGCCAGCGATCGCAACGTCCCTTTGAAGCGACGGATCGCTGTCCCTCCTCCGCTAAGAGGAGATGCTGCAGTTGAGCCTCCACGTGTGCTAAGCCCCACGCGTGGATTGCCCCGTGATTCTGTGGGGACGGTGGACGTGCCTTCGGTGCCCCGGGCTCCCGTGGAGACGGTGAACGTAGCTTCCCCCGAATCTGGTGTGGGCTTGAATATCGGGACTTGTCGTCCCAAAGTGCCCACGAAGCGCAAGCTGATTCTGACTGCGACCGGAGCTCGCGCACAGAAAAAGAAGAAGAAGTCGGTCCTCTCGCTTGATGCCGTACTCGGCCTAGAGCCTCAGGCTCCTCTTACCGAAGGCCTAAGTGAATATGGAACCCAAGAGGGTCTCTTCATAGCGCCAGAAGACACTGAACTCGATGCTGCTATTGTTGCTTCTATGCGACTCGCGAGCCACCAGGCGAAAATAGCCGCCCTCGTGCAGTCAAGTAAATATTAGTCGCACTTTTTTCATTGCTTTATATCTTCATCTTTATTATCATGTCTTGACTGACATTCTTCCTTTTGTAACAGGCTTTACCACCGAAGAGGCTCTAGCGGCTTCCCTCAGGACTTTCGAGGAGGAGGAGAGGAATCGTGCTCTATTGGACATTAGCATGTCTCGGCTCATTGAGTCTTCATTCTCCTTTTTTTATGGACAATCTAACCCTTTCTTCATCTTATCGTAAGGACCACCACAATGCCGGCCTCGCAAGGTGATGCGGAGACTCTTCCCGGGCTAGCCACCGAAGTCCCGGCCTCTTCGGTATTGCCGCAAGAGGTCTTACTTAAAAAACCGATGATGGATGCCTTGACGGCTCTGGAGGTAACCCTGAATGCGGACGACGACGCCTTGCTGAAGGAGGCTTCTAAAAGGTCTGTTGTGACGGACCGGGAGGAAAGGAAACGCCTGAGGCGTGCAGCAAGGGAGCGTAGTGCTGCTTTGGCTGCGGGAGCAGGTTCAAGCGCCCTTACTCCCGCTGCTACTCCTTCGGAGGAGTTCCCGGTTGCCTTGTCTACTGCTCATAGACGGGCAGCACGTGCAGCTCGGGAAGCCAACGGTAAATCAACCCCAGTTAATGTGTTTTGAGGCATCGTTGTCAAAGCTTTAAACTATCAGTTCTTATATATCTTGTCCTGCAGGACGGAGCCTTACTGAAAGAGTGGCGGCGATCGTTGAGCTTGAGGGGGTGGTGGAGGAGGCAGCTACTGAACCCGGGGCGACGGTAGGCGATGTAATTGTAATTGCCGGGCCCGAGATAGTGGCTGACGAGACAGTCACAACTGTTATGCCCGAGATAGCTATCACTGCCGAGCGCGAGGTGGCGGCGGGTAAGACGGTTACCCCGGTCGAGCCTGAGGCAGCGGTGGACGAAACGGCTGCTACGGACAAGCCTAAGGCAGCGGTGGACGAGACGGCTGCGACCACTGAGCCCGAGGTGGTAGCGGGCGAAACGGGTACGATCGCTGGGCCCGAGATGGCCGCTCTTTCTCAAGAGTCGGGCACCGCTCCGATCATCGCTCTCCCCGCCTACGGCTCCTTGTTGTCTCCTGGCGTCGCAAGCATGACGACAGCTCTTGTGGAGTCAGGGGATGAGGCGACATGAGGCGAGACCACCCCGATGGAGGAGGGAGATGCCACTGTTGTATCAAGTGATGCCCTCGTCACGGCTCCAGCTGGCGACTCATCCAGTAAATTTTAGGTTACCTCCCTTCTTTTATTCTGCAATCTCTTTTCAATTTTTTCTGACAGGGTTTATCTTGTTTCTAATGCAAGTGCGGTTAGTGCTGATGTCGCGCTACTCGAGACAGCGCCATCAGTTACCGTCCTGATGGTGACCACCTCTCTACCTTCTCTCGCACCATCGAATGCTGGAAGGTATGGATTTGTAACCCATTAGTCTTATCTCTCGGCCGTATAATTCATGTACTGACATTGCGTTATCGCGTTTTTTCATGAGTCATTTTTGACCAGCTGTACCAGGTGCTGCATCCCCACTTCTCCTTCCCGTCGGAGATTTCTTCATCCAGTGGCGCTGGTGAATACAGCTTTCAATTAATGCTCTTTCTTTTACCGATAATGAAATTATTTCTGATTCTTCTTTGCCTTGATTGTAGTGCTACAGATTGAAGGAGGAGATGAGAGATCAGTTGCGCCGTTGGTCCTCCCGGTTTTGCCACCTGCTGCAGCCGGTATAGTGAATCCCATTGTTCATGAATCTCCTATATTTCTTGATCCGTTATCTGATTGTAACTTGTTTTGCAGCGGTCGGTTCAACTCCGGCCTCTTTCGAATCTTGCATTATGATGCCGACATGCCCCTTCTCCAGACACCCATCCTCAAAGGGTGCTGTGACGAGTCTGCGCATGCTGAGTGAATACGTCGAGGAGCTTGACGCAGAAGCTCCTACATCTACGGCAGATTTCGCTGTCGAGGTCAATCCGATGCTGGAAACGCTTGTAAATTTCCATAATGAAGGCGCCGTCGAGTCTTGGGTTAATCACTGCAGGAAGATCGAGGCATGCCTACATCAGCTTGAACTTATGCGTCCTTCCCCTGAGACCCAGGCTTTGAACTCCCAACGGGCCGCATGGGTTGAGCAAAGTGTTCCGTTCTTTCGCCATTTCGAACGAGAGGCAACCCTTAAGCGAAAGGAGCGTGAAGCAACTTCTGCAAAATCTGCCCAACTGCGCACTGAGGTTGCAGTTAATGCTGCCCAGCTGAATGACATTTTTGAAGACCTTCAACGGTGTATCTCAGACGGGCTGGTGTTAAGGAAGAAGCTTGATCTTAACGAGCAGGTCTCGCAGAGTCAGGAGGCTGCCCAGCAGGAAGTTGATCAGAAACTCTCATCCTATTTGCAGCAACGGGCCTAAGTTGAAGCAGAGCTGGCCGCAGCGGCTGATCATGAGGAGGAGATGAGAAAAGTGCGCGAGCAGCTAGCCGGTTTGTTAAAGGCGCCTCCCTCCCAATAGCTGTTTTTTTATATATGTTGGACACTTGTAATCTTTGAATGATATGTATCCATTTTTATATGACGTATTTTGTATCCAATTGAGTTCTTGAATAAAGCCACATTTTTTGTTATACTGTTGCTTTCTTCTCCTTGCTGTGTTGTCGCCATGTGATTTTAGCAAGTGCGATCTGTAGGTAGCATATAGCTGTCAATCTTGGTTTCTTTGTAGAGTGGTGATGGCTTAGAAAAAAGGGTTAGGATCTATCACCTAAGACTTTTCAACTTTATGAGCCGTGCGGGTCTCATAAAGAATTTTCTCCCTACCGGTCGAGAGGATCCCGTATGTGTAATTTCTCCTTAAGAATCATGAGGATTCCTAAGTGTGTTTTCTCTTGAAAGTCGTAAGGATCTCACAAGAGAATTTACTGCCTTACGAGTCGTGAGGACCCGCAAGTGATGGATGAAGTTGTCCTTATCCGCATTTCACGGAGTCAGGGGTCACTCTGGATGCTTCTCACGGGTTCACTGCCGTGTTTGGCGAGGACCAGGCTCCGCTCTGGACGTTTTCCAGGATACCGTAGTTTAAAGACATCGCGGTCGAGGTTAAGGACATCATAGTCCGTAGATTTAAGGACTCCACAGTCCGTCGTTAGTTTTAAGACATCACGGTCAAGGTTAAGGACATCATAGTCCATGAGTTTAAGGACCTCATAGTCCAATGTTAGTTTTAAGACATCACGGTTGAGGTTAAGGACATCATAGTCCATGAGTTTAAGGACTTCACAGTTCGATGTTAGTTTTAAGAAATCACGGTCGAGGTTAAGGACATCATAGTCCGTAGATTTAAGGACCCCACAGTCCGTGAAATGTGTGGTTGTCGGGACCCGTCACCTCTTTGAAGTCGTTGAGGAATTCCAACGACAAATATCAAAGGAGTGAAGAGATGTACCCTTGAACCAAGGTAAAATTAGTTTAAGGACATTACGGTCCATTGTTAGTTTTAAGACATCACGGTCAAGGTTAAGGACATCATAGTCCGTGAGTTTAAGTACCTTACAGTCCGATGTTAGTTTTAAGACCTCACGGTCGAGGTTAAGGCCATCATAGTCTGTGAGTTTAAGGACCTCACAGTCCGATGTTAGTTTTAAGACATCACGGTCGAGGTTAAGGACATCATAGTCCATGGATTTAAGGAGTCCACAGTCCGATATTAGTTTTCAGACATCACGGTCGAGGTTAAGGACATCATAGTCCATGAGTTTAAGGACCTCACAGTCCGATGTTTGCTCTTGATGCTTCCCACGGGTTCACTGCCATGTTCGGCGAGGACCAGGCTCCGCTCAAGACGTTTTCCACAGGGTCAGAAGTGACATAATCCGCGTTCCACGTACCCAGAAATTTTTCTCTAGATGCTTCCCACGGGTTCACTGCCATGTTCGGTGAGGACTAGGCTCCGCTCTAGATGCTTCACATGGGTTCACTGCCGTGCTCTGCGAGGACCAGGATCCGCTCTGGAAGTTTTCCACGGGGTCAGATGTGACATAATCCGCGTTCCACGTAGCCAGGAATTTTACTCTAGATGCTTCCCACAGGTTCACTGCCGTGTTCGGCGAGAATTAGGCTTCGCTCTGGATGCTTCAAACGGGTTCACTGCCGTGCTCTGCGAGGACCAGGATCCGCTCTGGACGTTTTCCACGGGGTCAGAAGTGACATAATCCGCGTTACACATAGCCAGGAATTTTGTTGATCATATCCGCATTTCACGGAGTTGGAATTTGACTCTCGATCATCTGTACACCGCCGAGTCATGGAACTGGGAGTTGCCGCTGTTCCGCTTTACTTGATGCTGTGTGTGTTGTAATGAGACGAATGTTGAGATGATCTCTAGGCTATCTGTGAACCGTTGAGATTTGGCTTCTTCTTCTGATAAAACCTGGGGAGGAAGGGTATGGTTCCTTCTTTGTTTGCGTCCCTGGATTGTATACAGGGATTGATGTGATATCACCTGTAGGGCATAAATTTCATTTTTATTTTTCAATTCTTTTCGCGGTGCTCTATCATTTCAGCTTTTAAATCGCGAAGGTCGCGAATGCCTAATCATTTCAGCTATTTTTCGCGGTGCCCCAATCATTTCGGCTATTTATTTTAATTTTACTCACTGCTTTTTATTGCGAGTTGCCCAATCATTTCGGCTATTTTGCATGCATACATTTTTTTACTCGCTGATTTTGTTGCAAGTTGCCCCATCATTTCGGCTATTTAGTATGCATGTGTAGCTCACTAGCTTTTTGCCGCAAGCTTGGGATTAGACACCGATTTCGGCATCAGCACCGCTGCAACTGGGAAATCACCAGGAGCGAATCATCATTTGCCTCTGTTGATATCGAACAAAGGTGGCTTAGCGAACAGGGTTAGGATCCTGTCGACTAAGGCTTTTGACTTCATGAGCCGTAAGGGTCTCACAAAGGTATTTCTCCCTACAAGTCGTGAGGATCTCGTAGGTGTGTTTTCTCCTTAGGAGTCGTGAGGATTCCTAAGTGCATGTTCTCCTATAAGTCGTAAGGATCTTACAAGAGAGTTTTCTCTTTATAAGTCGAGACTCACAAGGGTTGTTCACCGTGTGAACATATCCCTAGTCACGGATGGGACTTTGTTAGGGAAATGTTTATTCGCGTCCGTGGATTGTATACCAGGGTCAGTATTGAGCCGCTTGTAGGGCAGTATTGGAGGTTGTGGGGGCTGCTTAAGAACAGGTTCAGGTCTCTGTAACTTAAGACTTTTGAATCCTATGAGCCGTGAGGGTCTCATAAGAGGGTTCTCCTAACGAGTCGTTAGGATCTCGCAAGTGTAATTTCTTCTTAGGAATCGTGGGGATCCCTAAGTGAGTTTCTCCCTTGTGAGTCGTAAGGATCTCACACAGGTGGTTTCTCCTCACAAGGTCGAGAGGACCTTGCAAGTGTCTTTTAACGAGATTGCGCCCTCTCGGGTTTTCACAAACACTCGCCGGTAGCCTTGCTGTTTTTATTCACGGAGCCTTTTCGGGTTTTCATCCGTGCCCACTTTCCTTATGGACATACTGTTTTCTCTTCTTTTTTATTCTCCTCCTTTTTTTTAAACAAGCTTGCGCCCTTTCGGGTTTTCACAAGACTCGCCGACAGCCCTGCTGTTTTTACTCACGGAGCCCTTTCGGATTTTCATCCGTGCCCATTTTGCTTATGGACATACCGTTTTCTTTCTTTTTATTCTTTTTTTTCCTCTCTTTTTTTTATTTTTTTTTGTATCAGCATTGGGATGCTGCAATCCACCGTAGTTTCTCGACATCTCGGTCAACAGCTAGTTTTAGGACATAGTGGTCCGTCGTTAGTTTAAGGACGTTTCGGTCAGCTGTTAGTTTAAGGACGTTTCGGTCCGTCATTAGTTTAAGGACGTTTCGGTCCGTCGTTAGTTTAAGGATGTTTCGGTCCGCTGTTAGTTTAAGGACGTTTCGGTCCGTTGTTAGTTTATGAACGTTTCGGTCCGCTGTTGTTTAAGGGCGTTTCGGTCCGTTGTAAAGTAAGACGGTTACTACTTATAGAGTTTGGGCTTAGGAAGATAGCGAGCGGACATAGTCGTCGTCATCTATCATTGACCTAGGTCGTGACTCGTCAAGCGTAGTACTTCTTCAGGAAGCAACCGTTTATTGGCCTGAAAGGTCTTTCACCGTGCATGTCCATGAGTAGATAGGTTCCACCTTGGTAGACCTTGTCTATGATGTATGGGCCTTCATAGTTCGGCTCGAATTTTCCCCGCTTGGCGCGATTGGGGATCATTGGTCTTTTGACCACTAGCACGAGTTCGCCTTGGCGGAATGTCCTCAGCCTGGTCAATCTTTCATATGAGCGCGTCATCTTTGCTTTATAAGCTTCCAAATTTTGCTGCGCCAGGAGCCGGGTTTCATTAAGGGTATCGAGCTCCTCAAGCCGAAGGTGAGCATTTTCTTTTTCTGTTAGCTCATAATGGACTGCCACTGATAGAGAGGGTAACTCTATCTTGAGGGGGAGTACCGCTTCCGTACCGAATACCAACGCGTACGGCGTCGTGTTCGTGGCCGTCTTGAACGGAGTTCGATATGCCCAGAGAGCTTCATGCAGTCTCTCGTGCCAGTCCTTCTTATTTCGGGAGACCGTCTTCTTCACGATCTTTGTCGGGGTCTTAATGAAAGCCTCAGCTAGACCGTTAGCTCGGGGATTATAAACTGAGGAGTATCTCCAGTCTATGTTGTGCTGTTGTGCGAAGCGGCTGATCTTGTGGCTTCTGTAGGCTGGCCCGTTATCGGAGATGATCCATCGCGGAGTTCCAAACCGATAAATAACGTGCGTCCTGAAGAAATGGAGGATATTCTCCGTCTTCACTTCCCTCAGCGGTACTGCTTCTGCCCATTTGGAGAAGTAGTCAGTCGTCGCCAAAATGAATTGATGTCCTCTGGACGATGCTGGCTCGATGGGGCCGATTATGTCAGTTCCCCACATTTCGAACGGCCAGCTAGCCACTGTCGGGTGTAATGGATTTGGGTGCTGATGGATGAAGTCCCCATGGATCTGGCATGAGTGGCATTGCTTCGCATACTCGAGGGAGTCCTGGATCATCGTGGGCCAATAATAACCCATCCGTTTGATCTTCAACTCCATCTTCGGGCCTTCTTGGTGAGAGCCGCAGAGTCCGTCGTGAGTTTCCTGAATGACTCTTTTCGCCTCTTCAGGTCCCAGGCATCTCAACCACAGAGAATCAAACGACCTCTTGTACAGAGTATCATTGACGTAGGCGAAAGATAGGGCTCACTTCATGAGCTGATGTCTTGAGGACGCATCTTCAGGTGTTCAACGGGATTTGAAGTAGTCTTTAAGTGAAGATCCTCCCCCAAACTTATTTTTGGCTCATCATTTTGTAAAAAAATTTCTTTTCAAGAGCCAGAAAAAAATCCCCCCCCCCAAACTTGAGTTATGCAATGTTAATCTTTGAAAATCACATGAAGGGGTCAAGAATCATTGGTCGATGCCAAGCTTTGCAAAGACCGAAGGTTAACACTAACCATTCAAAAATTTTATCAATGCAGTGCTCTGGTTGGTGGAAGAAGAAGTAGGGAAAGGTTAAGTGGTGGAATAGAATGTGTGTGCGTATCATTTTGGAGAGACGATGCAGTGAATGTGATGGATTACTCGCATTCTTTTTACAGTTCAAAAGAAGGGGTGGAGGTTCAATTTCATTGATTTGGAGATGATTCATCTCAACACCCGTGTCATTCAAAAATGCGAGTTCATCAACGAAGATTTCCTCAAAGGTCTCATCAATACCCCGAATAATAATGTCATCACAAATCACTGGGTGATCTTCAGACTCTAAAAGCATTTCATAATCGGTGTTAGTTGTTGACCCGGACATCTCGGTGGAAGAGTCCGTATGTGTATGATACATAGTTGGGTCAAACAATAACGTATGAAAAGAGTCAAGATCCGTATCATGAGGATCATCAAATTCACTGCTGTCGACAGAACAGACATGAGCAATAGGTGCAGAGGGTACGCTTCCCAACTTGTAAATGTTCAGCTCTATTGACCTATTCCCGAAGGATAGGGTCATAGAACTATTACGACAGTTGATGATAGCATTGAAAGTGGCCAAAAAGGGGCGACCTAAAATCACCGGAATTTGATTCCGTAGGTTCGTTACAGGCTGTGTATCAATTACAATAAAGTCCACAGGGAATATAAATTCCCCGATTTTTATTAACACATCCTCCAGTTCACCCTTAGGATTGGTGATTGATCGGTCAGCCATCTGGAGAGTGCAATGGGCTGGTTTCAACTCTCCGATCCCTAACTGCTCATAGACTGAGAAAGGAAGCAGGTTAACACTTGCGCCAAGGTCTAGTAGAGCACGGTTAATGTGTTTTTCCCCAATAGAAATGGAAATAGTAGGATATCCAGGATCCTTACGTTTCCTTGGAAATTGCTGAGGGAAAGCCGTGTCTACAGTCTTTGCTATGATTATCTTCTTGGGCACTTGTTTCTTCCTCTTTCTAGTGCACAAGTCTTTAAGAACTTTCGCATACGCGGGGACTTGTTGGATAGCATCTAGAAGAGGGATGTTGATGTTAACCTGTTTAAACATTTCAGTGATCTTCTCCATTTGTGGACTTGGTGTGTTTCCCCTTAACCGATTTAGGTAAGGAGATTGAGAAATAAGATCAGGGTCCAACATTGGAGAAGATCGTGTGGGAGGAAACGATCTAAGAATAGGAGTGGGGATCGTTTTCTGTGTACTAGAAGAGATGGGCTGAGGTGGCGAGCCTTGTGGGAAACGAAGAATAGGCTCGCAAGAAGGTGGTGGGGTAGAAGAACTGGGGTCAGAATGAGAAGTAGAAGTGGAAGGAAAGGTCTCAGCCGGGGTATCATTGATAGATTTCTCAGTGTCATCAATCTCTTCCCCAACGTGATTTTCAAGCACTCTTCCAGATCTCAACGTGGTGATTGCATTCACATGATGTGAATAGCCAGGATTGGGTAAGGGTTGAGCTGGAAGTTTCCCTTGCTCTCTTGCACTCATTTCGGCTTTTAAACGTGAAATTTCTGCTTCCATCGATTTAATACTCTCAGCTTAGGATGATGAGTTTTTCTCAATTTTATCGACAGAAGACTTCATTTCAGCCGAAACTTGCATGATATTTGTTAAGACCAAATTCATGTATTGTGCAAATGAAGAGGATTAATCCGTCCCGGTCAACTGTAAAGGACTAGACAGTGCAGGTGTGTTGACCGGATTTTGAAAGTTATGTGCTTGGAAGGGGTGCTGACTTAATTGAAGTTGTGGTTGCTGTTGTGGTGGAGGGACCTTTTGGAAATTGTTTTGCGTTGGAACCGTGTTTTGAGATTGTGATTGGTTCCAAGAAAAATTAGGGTGATCCCTCCAACCCTGATTATATGTAGAAGAAAATGGATCGTTCCTAGGTCGTTGTTGGAAAGCAGAATTGATATGCTCATGACCTTGAAACAGAGAATTTCGTGGACATTCTTCCGTCAAATGAGAAGGATCAGAACAGCATCCACATACAGTTTTGGAGAGTGACATTTGACTTAGGGCGGCAAAAAATTTGTTTTCCATAGTCTCGAGTTTCTTTTGCATAGCTGAAATGTCAGCTCTAACTCCTAGATGATTGACTCACACCCTCCCACTGTAAAGATTTTTTAGCGAAATCTTCTAGAAATTTCCAGGCTTCCCCATCATCTTTGGTCATGAAGTTGCCTTGACACATGGATTCAAGGGTCTGTCTTGTGTTAGGATTAATGCCCTCATAAATGATTCTACACAGTTCTCATCTCGGGATTCCGTGATGTGGACATTGGACTAACATATCCTTGAAGCGTTCAAGACATTTTGAAAATGGTTCATTTGGAAGCTGGGTGAATTGATTGATATCGCTACGGACTCGAGCTGTCTTATGATATGGATAGAATTTCTTAAGGAATGCTTTGACGAATTCTCCCCGGTTTGAGATAGAATGCGCGGTAGTGTTATACAACCACTTCTCGGCTATATCGCACAAAGTGAATGGGAGAAGACGTAGACGCATAGCATCCATAGAAAGCTGTGAGGTACCCATCATTGTGCATACATTTTCAAATTTAGTGATAAAGGCATATGCGTCTTCAGACTCGAGACCGTGAAATTTTGGTAGAAGGCTGATGTATTGGGGTTTTATTTCAAAATTTTCCCCGTTGGATGGTGGAATGGAAAGACAGGTCGAAAGAGGACCTCGTATTGGATAGCACCTCTCTTGGAGAGAGATGCGAGGTGGATTCTGCGCACCAACGGACGGCGGCAGAGTAGTGGAAAAGAAGTTCGATAGAGACGGATCCATCGATGTGGGTGTGGTGGTGGGTAAAAGAAAGGTAAATGTAAAAATATCGACTTTTGGGTCGATCAAGGGAACGCGGACTAAACGGGCACTAGAATCCCGTGTCCAGCCTATCTTGCACTAAAAAGGGTTAGTACAAGTGGCAGCGTGACTTATAATTAGGGGAATGATGAAAGAATGCGGTGTTTGTTTTGAAAAGTGGACGGATTTTTGAAAAAATGATGCGATCACAACAAATGCAACACACAAAACCCTAATTCTAGGGGTCACCTAGGTCAAATCCCTAGACCGCTCCTAACTGCCAAAAGACAAGTCGCAGGATAAATCCTCCACTGCCTCTTTGTCTTTCCTGTGGCCAGGTAAGTGCCAGGTAAGTGGGAGGTTCTCTACTACGTAAGTAGTGGGCCTAATTAAGTAACGACTAGCCTTCGACACACTTGCCTTAGACACCACAAAAGAAATGCGGATAAGCAATGAATTACCTATGGCCTTCTCTTGTCCTAAGTGAGCGCGACGGTCCTTAGAGTCATCTCTAGATATTTTTTAGTTAATTAGGGTAAATGCGGATGCAAATTTTGCGATTTTCGGGGCTTAGGAAAGGTAATGAACTCCCCACCTAATCTGGATTTGGTCTTTGCCCCTTAATGTCTGTATTAATTATGCAAACAACCACAAGAAATCAAAACAAGCACAATTTAATTTTGCTTTTTGCGCGGCGCTGCGATTTTTGCAAAGAAACTTGCACAAAATGTTAATTGGAGCAGATGAGAGGAGAGATAAGAAAGTTAGGATTTACCTAAGCAATTTTAGTGCAGTGAAGAAGTACACACGCGGCGGATCTGCGGCATATTCTTGCTAATGCGGCGGAATCGCGGTCCTATGAAGGGATCACTGCACTGAAAGTTTTGGTAATGTTGCTGTTCACCTCAAGAGCTATCTGGATTTTTCGGAAAAAATTTTCCATGGCTCCAATGGTTCCAGATTCCTCGCAACAAATCACAACAACTCGTATTAGTGTTTGTGCGAATTTTGATCACAAAATTATAATGGAATAAATCTTTCAATTCAAATTTCAATATAGGACGAATTAGCGCGCGATCCCCGGCAACGGCGCCATTTGATTGATCTTATTTCTCGTTGTCGGTTTAGAAAATTATGTAGAAATCACAACCAAAAATATTTGACCGCAATCAATAACGGTGTCGGATTGTAGCGCGTTAGCGCGTGCGGATCGTCCACAGGGATTGTGCGATTCGTTCATATTTTGATTTGTTTGAATCGAAAATTTAATAGAAAAAGAAAAGAAAACGATTCAAGATTTTTATCGATGAATTTCAAGAATCACTAAATCAAATCAAGAATCGAGAAAACGATAAACATCAAGAATCAAGAAAGATAGAATTCCAATAGATTTAAGTTTCAAGATTTGAAGTAAAGCTCGTAGGAATCGATTAGATCGTAGATGTGATGAAGACTAACAATTACCGTTTCTAATCCATTAACAAGTTGATGCTAAATTGATGTATATTCATCAAGGATAAAGGATCTTGCGAAGAATTAGGGTTCCTCATCCTATCATTTGTCCTTTCGATAAATCACATTCACTAGATAGCTTCTTGAAAATCGGATGATCGATCGTTGATCTCTAGATCGTGCGAAAGGAATCAAGAATGCATTTCGCATCGATCTAAATCATCGATCACTCAATTTCAAGAATTTACAATTGTCATAGGACTTAAGAAAACGTTTCAAGAATTGTCAACATCATCATTCTACAATCATCTCGATTCCCCCACGAGCGGAGTTTTACTCAAGCATCATCATGAAGAATACATTCAGAATTGAATATGAATCATAATGCTCGAATTGAAATATAAGAAAGTTTTAAGAATCTTCACCTTTATTTATTTCAATAATTAGTTACAACTCTCAAGAACTACAAGAAGATGGAACTTTGATCGTCGAAGCTAGCATCGCTCGGCTCCTTGAGTCGTGGATCGGCTTGGATCTCATGCTCTGTTGAAGTCCGGCTTCGCTTCTAAAGGTTGGTTGAAGACTTGCTCGCTAGAACTCAAAGGATCTTGAATTTGAGGTTTGGATTAAGGTTAGGGTTTGGCACAAGTCTTGTCACTAAACTTGTGGATGGAAATTGGGGAAGATGAAGATTGAAGAAGAAGAATTTCAGCAACTAAAGATTAGCCCACTAAAAATTGATTAGCCATTAACCCTAGATCTAGGCTCCTATTTATAGACTTCCAAAACCCTAGATCTAGGATTCACAACTTGAATTTCCCTCCAAAGGTTAGTTAGCTAGAGAGGCTTCTAGAAGTAGTTAGTTAGGAGGGAACTTCTAGAAATAGTTTGTTAGGAGCTTAATCAAGATTAGCTTAATTAATCATCCTTGCTGATCTGGCAGAAGACTCTGGAGAATTCTGGAATTTGAAGTATATGAAATGAATGTGGGCCCTGAGATAAGCAATCTGCAGTAAAAATGGGCTGATGATGTGGCAATACTGCCGCGGATCCGCGGCATAAGCCTGCTTAGGCCGCGGATCCGTGGCCCAATAGTAGACTGAGGGCTTCATCTTTCCAGAGATGCCTCCTTATATCCACATGGTATTTCTCTGATATGTTATATCTCTTAATGCCTTTTAGATCATTGCCAGATTCCAATTCCTTGAGTTGGCGTATTTTTTAGCAGCTCTGTTATGTAATTTTTGACCATTCTTCTGTAATTTCCTGCACAAACTTCGAAACACAAGTTGCGCAATATAGGAATGATGCCATGCTATGAAATACAGTCAATTTCCCTAGAAATGCCGGTTTTAAAGTCTAATACATGCAATCTGATATTTTACACCTGTTTTGCTAATATGTGCAATATGAATACCGAACACTTCTAGATGAGTGCAAATGACAGGAAAATTGTCGGTTTAAAGATGCAGTATTGTCGACTGATCACAACACTTGTCTCGAGAATCTGTGCAGGAAATTGCAGGAAAAGAGCCAAAACAGTTAAAAGTGCTGAGAAAAATACACCAAGTCCAAGACTTGTAATCTGGCAGTGATCAAGAAATAATTAAAAGATTCCACACATTTTACATAGGCCATAAAATCAGCCTAATAAAATCCCCAGAATTTCCAGACACTGATCTCCTATTTGGAACGCGGATCCGCGGCCAATAGCCCATTCCCGCCGTGGATCCGCGACTCTATGGTGACATCATCGCTTCCAATTTCAACACGTGGCTTCCTGTAACGACTTTAGCTTCCAGAAGACTCCAGAATTACACATGGCTTCATCCAGAAGGCTCGGCCTAACAACCTAGCTCTAGAATATTCCCTCCAACTAACTTCTTCTAGAAGCCTCTCTCTAACAAACTTTTGGAGGGAAATTTGAAATTTGAATTCTAGATCTAGGGTTGAGATGCTTATAAAAGGAAACCTAGATCTAGGGTTTTGGGTTGTTCAATAATTGGTTCTCCAATTCCCAAAACAAGTTGAGTGACACAACTTGTAAACCCTAATCCCCAATTCAAAATCCAAAGCCAAAAATCAAGTACTCCGAGTACCAAATCAAGCAAGAAGCCTTCAATCCTTTAGAAAGCGACGCCGGACTTCATCGGAGCAAGTGATCCAAGGAGATCCGCGACTCAAGGAGACGAGCGAAGCCGAAATCGACGATCAAGTTCTTTCCGCTTGTAGATCTTAAGAGAATTGTAATAAAATTGTTGATAAATAAAGGTGAAATTTCTATATCTTGCTTTCTTTACATTCTTGCATCATGATTCGATCTCAATTCTTGATTGAGTATTTTGTTATGATGTTTGAGTAAAACTCCGCTCGTGAAGGAGTCGAGAGAATCGATAGATGATGATGTTACAAATCTTGAAACGATTCTTAATTCCTATAAGTTTTGTAAACTTTAGTAAATTGAAAAATCGGCAACCTAGTTTCGAGCGAGACTTTCTTGATTGTGTTCGCTCTTAATTAGTGATCCACGATCGATTCTTGAATTTACTAGAGGCTAGTTGTTGAATGAGATTCATCGAAAGGACAAAGGATGAGATGAAGAAACCCTAGTTTCTTCGAAAGATCCTTAAACCTCGATTAATCGTCATCGATCTAGTATCAAATCATTAATGTATATGAAAACATAATCAATAGATTTCATCACATCTATAGATTCGATCGATTCCTACGAGCCTCACTTCGATTCTTGATTATTGGATTGGAAATCATCAATTCTTCATTCTTGATTTTAATGTTTTCTTGTTATTAGATCTAGATCTTGCTAATTCTTGAAATTCACTTTTAAATCTTGAATTGAATTGTCTTTTCTCTTTTCTTTAATTTTCAATTCATCTAATTAAAATTCGAACGGATCTCACTTTCCCTGTGGACGATCCGCACTCGCTAACGCGCTACATCCGACACCGTTATTGATTGCGGTCAAAATATTTTTGGTTGTGATTTCTATACATTTTCTATCAACACGAACCGAGAAAACATTCAATCAAATGGCGCCGTTGCCGGAGATCGTGTGCTAATTTGTTCGTTTTTGAAATTTGAGTTGAAATATTTATTCCATCAAAAATTTTAGATCAAAATTCGCACAAACACTAAACGATTTGTTGTGATTTGTTGCGAGGAAATCTGGAATCTGTGGAGCTTGAGGAAAATTATTTTGAATATTCCAGAGGCCAGTGGAGGTGAACAGGAACAGTTATTATGAATTTTGTGCAGCGACCAAATAGTACCACCGCGTTTCCGCGGCAATTGCTACCCTCCCGCGGCAGTTCCGCCGCACATTTAGGGTTTCACTACACAAGTTTTCTCAGGTGAATTTCTAACTTTCTTATCTCTTCCCTCATCTGCTCCAATAACAAATTTGCTACAGGTTTCTTTGCAAAAATTCGCAGCGCCGCAAAAAACAATAAAAATTGTGCGTATTTTTTTATTCTTGGTTGTTTACATATTAATACGGAATTTAAGGGGCACGGCCAAATTCATATTAGGTGGGGAGTTCATTACCCTTCCAAAGCCCCGAAAATCACAAACTTGCATCCGCATTACCCTCATTAACTAAAAAAGATCTAGACATGACTCTAAGGACCGTCGCGCTCACTTAGGACAGAAGAAGGCCGTGGGTAATTCATTGCTTATCCGCGTTTCTTTTGTGGTGTCTAAGGCAAGTATGTCTAAGGCAAGGGGTTACTTAATTAGGCCCACTACTTACGTAGTGGAGAACCTCCCACTTACCTGGCACTTACCTGGCCACAGGAGGGACAAAGAGGCAGTGGAGGATTGATCCTGCGACTTGTATTTTGGCAGTTAGGAGCGGTCTAGAGCCTTGACCTAGGTGACCACTAGACTTAGGGTTGCTTGTTGCATTTGTTGTGATTTGCATCATTTTTTCAAAAAATCCGTATATTTTTCAAAACAAACACCACATTCATTCATTTCCCCTAATTATATTAACGCTGCCACTTGTACTAAACCCTTTAGTGCAAGATAGGATGGACACAGGATTCTAGTGCATGTTTAGTCCGCGTTCCCCCGATTGACTCCAAAGTCGGTATTTCTACGTTTACTTCTTCTTTACCCACCACCACACCCACATCGATGGATGCTTCTCCATCGAACTTCTTTACCACTAATCTGCCGCTGTCCGCAGGTGCACAGAATCCACCCCGCATCTCTCTCCAAGAGAGGTGCTATCCTATGCGAGGTCCTCTTTCAACCTGTCTATCCATTCCACCAGCCAACGGGGATAATTTTGAGATTAAACCCCAATACATCAACCTTCTACCCAAATACCACGGTCTCGAGTCTGAAGACGCATATGTCTTTATTACCAAATTTGAAAATGTATGCGCAATGATGCGTACTTCACAGCTTTCTGTGGATGCTATGCGTCTTCGTCTTCTTCCATTTACCTTGTGCGATATAGCCGAGAAGTGGCTGTATAACACTACCGCACATTCTATCTCGAACTGGGAAGAATTCGTAAAAGCATTCCTAAAGAAATTTTACCCCTATCATAAAATAGCTCGAGTCCGTAGCGAAATAAATCAATTTACCCAGCTTCCAAATGAAACATTTTCGAAGTGTCTTGAACGCTTCAAGGATCTGTTAGTCCAATGTCCACATCACGGAATCCCTAGATGGGATCTGTGCAGAATCATATATGAGGGCATTAATCCTAACACAAAACAGACCCTTGAATCCATGTGTCAAGGAAACTTCATGACCAAAGATGATGGGGAAGCCTGGAAATTCCTAGAAGATTTCGCTGAAAAATCTTTACAGTGGGAGGGTGTGAGTCAATCGTCTGGGGGGCAATAACCAATCGGAAGTTTCCATAGGAGTTAGAGCTGACATTTCAGCTATGCAAAAGAAACTCGAGACTATGGAAAACAAATCTTTAGCCGCCGCCCTAAATCAAATGTCACTCTCCAAAACTGTATGTGGATGCTGTTCTGATCCTTCTCATTTGACGGAAGAATGTCCACTAAATTCTCCGTTTCAAGGTCATGATCATATCAATTCTGCTTTCCAACAACGACCTAGGAACGATCCATTTTCTTCCACATATAATCAGGGTTGGAGGAATCACCCTAACTTTGCTTGGAACCAACAACAAAATCAAAACACGGTTCCAAACCAAAACAATTTCCATAGGGTCCCTCCACCACAACAACAACCACTTCAATTGAGTCAGCACCCCTTCCAAGCACAAAACTTTCAAAATCTGGCTAACACTATTGCACCACATGAAAACTCTTTGCAAATAGCCGGTACTGATAATTCCTCTGCACTAGCACAAATCTTGGATACTTTCATGAAGCAATCCATCCAAGGTACGGCAAAAATGCAATCTTCCTTCGATAATGTGATGAAGATCATTGTCTCTCAAAATGAAAATATTAAATCGATGGAAGAACAAATTGCACAATTAAAAGCTGAAATGAGTGCAAGAGAGAAAGGGAAACTTCCAGCTCAACCTTTACCCAATCCTGGCTATTCACATCATGTGAATGCAATCACGTTGAGATCTGGAAGAGTGCTTGACAATCACGTTGGGGAAGAGATTGATGACACTGAAAAATCTATCAATAACACCCCGGCTGAGACTTTTCCTTCCACTTCCACTTCTAATTATGACCCCAGTTCTTCTACCCCACCACCTTCTTCCTAGACGATTCTCCGTTTTCCCCAAGGCTCGACACCTCAGCCCACCTCTTCGAATCCACCGAAAACGATCCCCACTCCTATTCTTAGATCGTTCCCACCCGCATGATCTTCTCCAATTTTGGACCCTGATCTTATTGCTCAAGTTCCTTACCCGAATCGGTTAAGGGGAAACACACTGAGTCTACAAATGGAGAAGATCACTGAGATCTTGAAACAGGTTAACATCAACATCCCTCTTCTAGATGCAATTCAACAAGTCCCCGCTTATGTGAAAACTCTTAAGGACTTGTGCACTAGAAAGAGGAAGACTCAAGTGCCCAAGAAGATATTCATGGCAAAGACAGTAGACACAGCCTATCCCCAGCAATTACCGAGGAAACGTAAGGATCCTGGATATCCTACTATTTCCATTTCTATCGGGGAGAAACACATCAACCGTGCTCTACTCGACCTTGGCGCAAGTGTTAACCTGCTTCCTTTCTCGGTTTACGAGCAGTTAGGGATCGGAGTGTTAAAGCCTTCGAGCATAACTCTCCAGATGGCTGACCGATCAAGCACCAAACTTAGGGGTGAACTGGAGAATGTGTTAATAAAAATCTGGGAATTTATATTCCCTGTGGACTTTATTGTAATTGATACAGAGCCTGTAGTGAACCCACGAAATCAAATTCCGATGATTTTAGGTCGCCCATTTTTGGCCGCTTCCAATGCTATCATAAACTGTCGTAATGGCTCTATGACTCTATCCTTCGGGAATAGGTCAATTGAGCTGAACATTTACAAGTTGGGAAGTGTACCCTCCGAACCTACTGCTCAGGTCTATTCTGTCGACTTAATAGATGTCGACAGCAGCGAATTTGATGATCCTCATGATACTGATCTAGACTCTTTTCATACATTGTTGTTTGACCCAACTATGTATTATACACATACGGACTCTTCCACCGAGTTGTCCGGGTCAACAACTAACACTGATTATGAACCGTTTTTGGAGTCTGAAGATCACCCCGCGCCTTTTGATGATATTATTCTTCGGGATATTGATGAGACTTTTGAGGAAATCTTCGCTGATGAACTCGTATTTTTGAATGACACGGGTGTTGAGATGAATTATCTCCCAAACAATGAAATTGAACCTCCACCCCTTCTTCTGCACTATAAAAAGAATGCGAGTAATCCATCACAAACACTGAGTCGTCTCTCCAAAACGAGACGCACACACATTCTATTCCACCACTTACCCTCTCCCTACTTCTTCTTCCACCAACCTGAGCACTACATTGATAAAATTTTCGAATGGTTGGTGTTGACCTTCGGTCTTTGCAAAGCTTGGCATCGACCAATAATTTTTGACCCCCTCATGTGATTTTCAAAGATTAACATGGCTTAACTCAAGTTTGGGGGGGTGGATAATCTAGCTCCTGAAAAGAAAATTTTTACACAAAATTGTGAGCCAAAAATAAGTTTGGGGGAGGATTTTCACTTATATATTTTTCCCCCATTAATAAATTTCCTCCCAGGCTTACAGGTTTTCAAGATTTAGCAGATGGCAATAGTGAGGACACTGTTGAAAACAAGTTTGGGGGAGGTTTGTGCTTATTTTCGCATCATTTGCATCAAACTTCTCATAAGAACAAAACATTTTAAAAACTTATAAAAATTTCAAAATTTTCAAAAATAAAAATATTTTTTTGTACATAAATAAGATAATAAAAGATTAGATAGTGAAAAATTACATCCAAAAGATTAGAAAAATTTAAGAAAACCTAGAAAATTAGAAATTTTCTTAAACGAACTAGTAATAAGTAGTTATGAGCCGTTGTCCTAAGGGTTAGTAAGATGAAGGAAGTCACTAATCTGAGGATAAAAATAAGTCTAAAAAATAGTTCCTATTCTGGAAGACAAACATTATGAACATTGATACCGTACTATACGCACTTACACACGTCTTGAAGCTCGGGATAGTAGAGGATACCTTGAAATGCTCTTGTCTAAAAGCCAAAGTATGAAGGAAATAAAAAAAAGAATAAAATATAAAAATGGTGAGAAAAGTGAACACTGGTTTTGTTATCGCCAAGGAAGCAATAAAAAAATATAGCGAGGGTACCTCTTCACCTAGTGCCAAACATTTTTTTTTGTATCAGCTTTGGAATGCTGCAATCCACCGTAGTTTCTCGACATCTCGGTCAACAGCTAGTTTTAGGACATAGTGGTCCGTCGTTAGTTTAAGGACGTTTCGGTCAGCTATTAGTTTAAGGACGTTTCGGTCCGCTGTTAGCTTAAGGACGTTTCGGTCCGTTGTTAGTTTAAGGACGTTTCGGTCCGCTGTTATTTAAGGGTGTTTCGGTCCATTGTAAAGTAAGCTGGTTACTACTTATAGAGTTTAGGCTTAGGAAGATAGCGAGCGGACATAGTCGTCGTCATCTATCATTGACCTAGGTCGTGACTCGTCAAGCGTAGTACTTCTTCAGGAAGCGACAGTTTATTGGCCTGAAAGGTCTTTCACCGTGCATGTCCATGAGTAGATAGGCTCCACCTTAGTAGACCTTGTCTATGATGTATGGGCCTTCATAGTTCGGTTCGAATTTTCCTCGCTTGGCGCGATTGCGGATCATAGGTCTTTTGACCACTAGTACGAGTTCGCCTTGGCGGAATGTCCTCGGCCTGGTCAATCTTTCATATGAGCGCGTCATCTTTGCTTTATAAGCTTCCAGATTTTGCTGCGCCAGGAGCCGGGTTTCATTAAGGGTATCGAGCTCCAGAAGCCGAAGGTGAGCATTTTTTTTGTCTGTTAGCTCATAATGGACTGCCACTCGTAGAGAGGGTAACTCTATCTCGAGGGGGAGTACCGCTTCCGTACCGAATACCAACGCGTACGGCGTCGTGTTCGTGGCCAGCTTGAACGTAGTTCGATATGCCCAGAGAGCTTCATGCAGTCTCTCGTGCCAGTCCTTCTTATTTCGGGAGACCGTCTTCTTCACGATCTTTGTCGGGGTCTTATTGAAAGCCTCTGCTAGACCGTTAGCTCGGGAATTATAAACTGAGGAGTATCTCTAGTCTATGTTGTGCTGTTGTGTGAACCGGCTGATCTTGTGGCTTCTGTAAGCTGGCTCGTTATCGGAGATGATCCATCGCGGAGTTCCAAACCGATAAATAACGTGCGTCTTGAAGAAATGGAGGATATTCTCCATCTTCACTTCCCTCAGCGGTACTGCTTCTGCCCATTTGGAGAAGTAGTCAGTCGTCGCCAAAATGAATCGATGTCCTCTGGACGATGCTGGCTCGATGGGGCCGATTATGTCAGTTCCCCATATTTCGAATGGCCAGCTAGCCATTGTCGGGTGTAATGGATTTGGGTGCTGTTGGATGAAGTCCCCATGGATCTGGCATGAGTGGCATTGCTTCGCATACTTGAGGCAGTCCTGGATCATCGTGGGCTAATAATAACCCATCCGTTTGATCTTCATCTTCGGGCCTTCTTGGTGAGAGCCGCAGAGTCCGTCGTGAGTTTCCTGAATGACTCTTTTCGCCTCTTCAGGTCCCAGGCATCTCAACCACAGAGAATCAAACGACCTCTTGTACAGAGTATCATTGATGTAGGCGAAAGATAGGGCTCACTTCATGAGCTGATGTCTTGAGGACGCATCTTCAGGTGTTCAACGGGATTTGAAGTAGTCTTTAAGTGAAGATCCTCCCCCAAACTTATTTTTGGCTCATCATTTTGTAAAAAAATTTCTTTTCATGAGCCAGAAAAAAATGGCCCCCCCCAAACTTGAGTTATGCAATGTTAATCTTTGAAAATCACATGAGAGGGTCAAGAATCATTGGTCGATGCCAAGCTTTGCAAAGACCGAAGGTTAACACCAACCATTCAAAAAATTTATCAATGCAGTGCTCTGGTTGGTGGAAGAAGAAGTGGGGAAAGGTTAAGTGGTGGAATAGAATGTGTGTGCGTCTCGTTTTGGAGAGACGATGCAGTGAATGTGATGGATTACTCGCATTCTTTTTACAGTTCAAAAGAAGGGGTTGAGGTTCAATTTCATTGATTGGGAGATGATTCATCTCAACACCCGTGTCATTCAAAAATGCGAGTTCATCAGCGATGATTTCCTCAAAGGTCTCATCAATACCACGAATAATCATGTCATCACAAAGCACGGGGTGATCTTCAGACTCTAAAAGCATTTCATAATCAGTGTTAGTTGTTGACCCGGACATCTCGGTGGAAGAGTCTGTATGTGTATGATACATAGTTGGGTCAAACAATAACGTATGAAAAGAGTCAAGATCAGTATCATGAGGATCATCAAATTCGTTGCTGTCGACATCCATTAAGTCGACAGAACAGACATGAGCAGTAGGTGCAGAGGGTACACTTCCCAACTTGTAAATGTTCAGCTCTATTGACCTATTCCCGAAGGATATGGTCATAGAACCATTACGACAGTTGATGATAGCATTGGAAGTGGCCAAAAAGGGGCGACCTAAAATCACCGGAATTTGATTTCGTGGGTTCGTTACAGGCTGTGTATCAATTACAATAAAGTCCACAGGGAATATAAATTTCCCGATTTTTATTAACACATCCTCCAGTTCACCCCTAGGTTTGGTGATTGATCGGTCAGCCATCTGCAATGGGCTGGTTTCAACTCTCCGATCCCTAACTGCTCATAGACTGAGAAAGGAAGCAGGTTAACACTTGCGCCAAGGTCTAGTAGAGCACGGTTAATGTGTTTTTCCCCAATAGAAATGGAAATAGTAAGATATCCAGGATCCTTACGTTTCCTTGGTAATTGCTGGGGAAAAGCCGTGTCTACAGTCTTTGCTATGAATATCTTCGTGGGCACTTGTTTCTTCCTCTTTCTAGTGCACTAGTCTTTAAGAACTTTCGCATACGCGGGGACTTGTTGGATAGCATCTAGAAGAGGGATGTTGATGTTAACCAGTTTAAACATTTCAGTGATCTTCTCCATTTGTGGACTTGGTGTGTTTCCCATTAACCGATTTAGGTAAGGAGCTTGAGCAATAAGATCAGGGTCCAACATTGGAGAAGATCGTATGGGTGGAAACGATCTAAGAATAGGAGTGGGGATCGTTTTCTGTGTACTAGAAGAGATGGGCTGAGGTGGCGAGCCTTGTGGGAAACGAAGAATAGGCTCGCAAGAAGGTGGTGGGGTAGAAGAACTGGGGTCAGAATGAGAAGTGGAAGGGAAGGTCTCAGCCGGGGTATCATTGATAGATTTCTCGGTGTCATCAATCTCTTCCCCAACGACTTTTACTTGGTTTATTTTCTTGCATTAATTTTAATGCGTCCCATCATTTAATCCTACCATTGCAGAAAACAACCAAAATATGGTGTACGCTTATGCCATCCGCATTCGCCACGGGGCTCCGTCATCACGCATTAGGTTACTTAACTAACGACAGAGCGGGGGCTGGACTAGCGCGGATGCAAAATATAAGCAACACCTAAATAGATATCATACATAGATATATAGCAATGATAGTCAATCCAGATCACAGATGAACACTTTGGATATACTAGGAATCCGCGATTCGTTCGAGCCTGCAACGAAAAGCGGATTACATGGTCGTGATGAATAGCCAAAACCCCACCCTAGACCCCTACGGGTGCAGCAAACTACCTGCCAAGTACCCGAAGCGAAGCAACCTCCCTCAACAACGTGAGTAGGCCACTCGGCACTTCGAGATACCCGGTAGTTTATGCACCCCACCATGGGTCTATCTTAGGAGCAAAAACAGTAAAAATAAATTATACAATGACGGCTACAACCCCGACCCGGTTGTGCGGCCATACAAATAATATTACATCAAATTACATGTTACATGAATGAAAGAAAAAGAAACTCTCATCTCACATCCACCCGGCTATTCATCCGCGATAATCCAACGAGTTCATATACACAAACCATCAACATTACAGATCACAGATATGTATAACCCCCACTAATCGACGTATAGCGATTAGCAGACGTTCAATACATATATAACATCACAGATATAACCCATTAGCCAAAGTATAGGGAAGTTCGATCAAAAATAAGGATTTATAACCACCCCAAATTCAAATTTCTTTTCTGGAAAATCTGGGCAGAAATAAAATATACCAAAAATCCCAAAACAGTAATAGAAGAACACTGCAAGGAAAAGACCCACGGCCGAGTCAACTCGGCTGCGGATCCGCGGTGAGTCGGCCGAGTCAGTGGATCGTTTTCCTTGTGTGTTCTTTAAAAACCCTGAGCCGATTTTTAAGATATGATTTATTGATTTTAAAGCAGGTTTAAAAATCGGCAGAAACTTGGGGTTTTTAAAAAGTGTTTTGCAATTTTTTTCGATCGAAGTTCTATATACTTTACTAACTAGCTAGTTTGTGTTTAGTTAGGCTCTGATACCACTGTAAGTCCACGTTGCCCACCCCGGTGCTTGCGGGGAGGCGGAAACGGTATAAAACTCGGATTTTTTCAACTCAAGGTAACATGGACTAACAAAAGGAGGATCTTTGCTAAACATAAACTAACTACAAAGCTAAAAAGTTTAGCTACTCGAAAAGGAGTTATACCTAGGTCTTCAAGTCCTTCTCTTCTTTCTCCTTGGAGTGTGGTGATCGGATTCTCCTCGTCGCCTTCTCTCGCCGAAGAAAGATCCACCCGAGGGATACTACCTTTGGCTCCTACCTCAAACTAGAAGCAACTAAGGTGCTTGGTGTGCTAGACCTAGAACCTTAGAAAGAGTAGAGAATGATGTTGGTGCTTTTATCTCAAGCTTATTGGTTCTCAACTCATGAGAGGGAGAGCTTTGAGAGAGAAGAAGAGGATGAGAGAGAATGAGAATGATAGAATGAGGATATTTTGCAACCATCCTCACATATATGTGTGATTTATGAATAATAGATAATTAGTCAAGATAATTGTCATGGTTAATCAAGAAATGACCATTATCGTTTCACATTAAATGTCTTTGCAAGGATCAAAGAGCATCTTTCATATGGAATGATGATGGTCAACTTGTCAACCTAGGTCAACAAGTCAAGTATAGTCAAATGGTCAACAACCCTAACCATGCACAATTATAATTAAATAATAATTAATAAATCATAATTCACACAAAACATTAGGGTTAAGAAAATGACAATAGTCATCAACCCTAATCAAAGTCCTCTGCCTCTGTCTCAGTCAACTGTGCATACACACCCGTATCCGTGTACCAAGGAACATGAATACAATGAGATATAACCAATCCCAAATCATATATTAGGATCCGGCTTAAACCAAAGCCCGCTAGTATAAGCTGTCCGGACACCAAACGTGCACAAGTGCGCGGATGTGAACGAACCCTGTCGCAATACCATGCGACCCCTACTCTGTTTTGCCTAAAGGCGAACAACCCTCTGTATGGGACTCTAAAGACTCGACACTACGCTGGCAGTGGGTTTAACCACAGACCGCAAGCGGCACTAGCTGTACGTCACGGTCCCCAGGTAGATGCCGATAAGAAGACTGACGAGGTGAACCCATCTAAACTCCTACTGAGCCTGAATGTGACAGTTTCCGTACAGACTGGTCTGTTCGTCTGATTACATCGTATGGCGGGCCTAGGAGGCGGTAAACGTCAGTCTCCTAATAGCGGTACAAGTCGTGTCGGAGTGTAGCCTAGAACACCCTGAGATAACACTGGAAACCAACCAGTATACCTCGCTTGCCCTGGCCAGGGACTACTTGTGTAATGGCTCTCCTGGACACAGCGCGATGTCAACCCCCAATACCGGGAGAGACGAATCCTGTCTAACCGTCACTGCCTCCAAGTGCTTCGGGACTGCACCCAACTACTACCTGTTTGCACGACTCCTTTGAGCCGTGGTAGGGTAGTAATCAAAGTACAGTAGGAACACACTCGAGGCGAAGTGACAATATCAAGTCAGCGGACTAAACTGTACTCATGTCACCTGGGAACTGATAACTGACGATAGGTATAATACTAACCAACAGTTCCCGACGAGTCCTGTTCAGTGTACTCGTAACCCAACGAGCACCCGCATACTATCTCAAGTACAACGTACAGACGGTTGTGGGACAGACCGTCTCCCGTGCTAGGATGAGAAACGCATACGCTAGTCTACTCCGGAGTATCGATGCCCTGTCTCGATAATCCCACGTCCAGGGACGTATATATATAAGGATGTGCTTATAGATTACCCAACCCCCACGAGTGTGACTGCCATCACAACGCTGGTAATCAAGCAAAGATCCTAAGGGCTCCACTAATGCGTATAGGTAATACAATAAAGAAACACATGTACACATTAAAGCAGAGACAAACCAAGTAGCATACTACCATTTCGAGCAAGATTGTCTATACAACTGTGAATATCCCAAGCTTCCATCAAGTAATATACATACTAGTATGATACAGTAATGGCCTCTAAGGCATATACACTAACAATCTCCCACTTGCACTAAGGCCATGTACTGGCGTATCGAAGACCTATCGTCTCGATCAGCCGCTCGAACTGAGTCTGGGGTAAGACCTTCGTGAATGGATCTGCAGTGTTATCTTCTGAAGCAACCCTCCGAACCTCGATCTCCTGGCGATCAACGATCTCCCTGATCAGGTGATACCGCCTCAAGATGTGTCTGGATTTCTGATAGGATCTGGGTTCCTTCGCTAAAGTTATAGCCCCGTTGTTGTCGCAATACAAAGGTATTGGATCAACAATGGACGGAACCACCTGAAGTTCTTTCAAGAACTTCCTCATCCAGACGGCTTCTTTTGCGGCATCAGATGCAGCGATATATTCCGCTTCCATAGTCGAGTCCGCAACGGTTTCCTGTTTGGAACTCTTCCAACACACCGCCCCTCTATTGAGGGTAAACACAAAACCCGACATGGACTTGGAATCATCCTTGTCACTCTGGAAGCTGGAGTCAGCAAAGGCCTCAATCTGGAGGTCTTTTCCGCCATACACCAAGAATATCTCCTTAGTCCTTCTCAGGTACTTGAGAATGTTCTTTACCGCTATCCAGTGTTTCTCCCCAGGGTTTGACTGATACCTGCTTACCACACTCAGTGCATAAGCCACTGGTACACAACATCGCATACATTATAGAGCCTACCGCAGAAGCGTAAGGTATAATAGACATGCGATCCCTTTCCAAATCAGTCTTGGGAGACATCTCTTTGGAGAGGGTGATCCCGTGACAAGCCGGTAGATTACCGCGCTTGGAATCTTCCATACTGAATCTTTTCAGTATGGTGTCGATGTACCTGGACTGTGAGAGTCCTAATATCCTTTTGGATCTGTCACGGTAGATCCGGATCCCCAGAATGTATGAGGCATCACCAAGGTCTTTCATGGAGAACCTGTGTGACAAGAACCCTTTGACAGATTGTAGCATAGGAATGTCATTTCCTATTAAGAGAATGTCATCCACATATAAAACGAGGAATACTACAGTTCTCGCTACAAATCTACTATAGATGCATGGTTCATCTGGATTTTTGATAAAGCCAAATTCCTTGACCGTCTCATCAAAACAGATGTTCCAACTCCGCGATGCCTGCTTTAGTCCATAAATAGAATTGAGCAACTTGCACACCTTTCCGCTGCTCCCACTCTGAATGAAACCCTCTGGCTGGTCCATATAGACACACTCCTCTAAATTTCCATTTAGAAAAGCGGTCTTTACGTCCATCTGCCAAATCTCATAATCGTGGAAGGCAGCAATGGCAAGAAGGATCTGAATGGATTTCAGCATAGCCACTAGAGAAAAGGTTTCGTCATAGTCCAAATCAGGTCTTTGACGAAAACCCTTTGCAACAAGTCTAGCTTTATAGGTCTCAACCTGTCCATCTACACCAATCTTCCTTTTGAAGATCCACTTGCATCCTACGGGTTTTACCCCATCTGGAGCAATGTCCAACGTCCATACTTTGTTGGTGTACATGGACTCCATTTCGGTCCGCATTGCATCCAGCCATTTTACCGAGTCAACGCTCTGAATGGCCTGCTGGAAGCTAGTCGGCTCATCACTATCAATGATGCAATCTTCTGTATCCCCGTCTATGAGAAAACCGTAGTATCTCTCGGGCGGATGAGACTGCCTACTACTCCTGCGGAGCGGCGTAGGAATGTCCTGATCTTTCGAACCCTCTGGTTCTACTAAGCTTTCAGTAATAGCTTATGGTTCTGGAATTTCTTCCAGTTCTATTGCGCTCCCACTTATTTCCTTTTCTAAGAATTGGTGTTCCAGAAAGTGGGCATTACGAGAAACAAAGACCTTTTGTTCCTCTGCGTAATAGAAAAGATACCCCCTGGAGTTCTTTGGGTATCCCACAAACTTGCACAGTACTGAGCGTGCCTCGAGTTTGTCCGCATACTGCTTTTTGACAAAAGCTGGACATCCCCAAATCTTCAGGTATTGAAGATAGGGTTTCTTCCCACTCCATAACTCATATGGTGTGGTAGGCACAGTCTTAGTGGGAACTCGGTTCAAAAGGTATGCGGCTGATTCTAGCGTATATCCCCAGAATGATTGCGGCAACTCAGCGTTACTCATCATGGACCGTACCATATCCAATAGGGTTCGGTTCCATCTCTCCGATACACCGTTATGTTGCGGAGTGTATGGAGGAGTAAGCTGAGAGAGAATTCCATTCTCTTTTAGGTAATCCAGGAACTCAGCACTCAAGTATTCACCACCTCGATCAGATCTCAGTGTCTTGATACTTTTGCCTGTTTGTTTTTCTACTTCATTCTTGTATTCTTAGAACTTTTCAAAGGCTTCAGATTTATGCTTCATTAAGAAGACATGTCCGAACCTTGAAAAATCATCCGTAAAAGTAATAAAGTAAGAATAACCGCTTCGCGCATGTGTAGACATTGGACCGCACACGTCGCTGTGTACGAGCCCCAAGAGCTCGCTCGCTCTTACTCCGTGTCCAGTGAATGGAGTTTTTGTCATCTTCCCTTTAAGACAGGATTGACAAGTTGCATACGATTGATATTCGAACGGATCCAAATATCCTTCTGTATGTAACTTCGTCAACCTTCTCTCATTGATGTGACCGAGTCTACAATGCCATAAGAAAGCCTGATTGATTTCTGGAGACTTTCTTTTGTGTGTATTCTAGACATTGAAAATCTGTGGTTGGTTTAATATGTATATACCATTGCTCAATGTACCTGACCCAATATGAACTTGATTAAGGTGAATGTTTACAACATTACTTACAAACGCAAATTCATAACCTTCTATAGAAACTAAAGATACAGAAATGATATTACAAGTTGCATTGGGTACAAAAAAACAATTACGTAAAACCAAAACATGTCCATCTGACATTCCCAGGTGATAGTCCCCCACGGCCTCAGCATCCATGCTACCTCCGTTTGCAACTTTGAGGGTCATGCCACCTTCTTTCAAAAACCTACGCTTTCTTAATGCCTGCAAAGAATTACAGATATGAGATCCTGATCCGGTATCCAATACCCAGGAAGTAGAGTTTATTGATAGACAATTTTCAATAACATACACACCTGAAGCTGAAGCCGCAACTCGCTTCAGATCCTGGGTTCTGGCCTTCCAAGCCCTACAATCTTGTTTCCAGTGTCCACTCTTGTGACAGTAAAAGCATTCTTCCTTTCCTACAAGCTTTCCCGCTACCTTTGTTGCCTTTCCCTTCGTATCCACTTTACTAACACCGCCCCATGGTTTGGTGGGGGCTTTCTTCTTCTTTCCCTTGGCTTTCGCCCTGGACTTAGAAGAGGAAGATCCTCCTACAAACAAAGTGGATGTCTCTCTACCTTTCTGTAGGGTGCCCTCAGCACTCCTCAACATGTTCAGAAGTTCGGAAAGTTCAACCTCCTTTCCTTGGATGTTGAAGTTTAGGACAAACTGGGCGTAAGTGGAAGGAAGGGACTGGAGAATCAAGTCAGTGTAGAGTTCATTCTCCAACGTGGTCTCAAGGTCCGCGAGCTCCTCTATGTAGCCAATCATCTTAAGCACGTATTCCGCTACCAATGATCCGACGGCCAATCTTTCCGAAAACAGCTTCTTCGACACTTCGTATCTGGCGATACGAGATTGCTCTCCATACAGATCTTTTGTATGGAGAAATATGGATTCTAGGTCCATATTCTCGTGCCTCCTCTGATGTTCATTGTCCATAGAGGCAAGCACGAGGCACTTGGCCATCGCGCAATCGATCTCCCATGTCTTATGGATTTCTATATCCGCGACGCTGGAGGTGGGACCTGGGACAAGGGGAGCTTTGGTGGTAAGGAGATACCCCAACTTGTCGTAAGTGATTGCCATTTTGACATTCCTGAGCCAATCTTTATAGTTTGGCCCTGTCAGTATGTTTTTATCTAGTAATAACTTAAGTCCGGTCATGTTGATTGGTCGCTGCAATTAGGAGAGAGAAAAGAAATACTTTAGCATGATGCTCTTGCAAGTTTAGAGTGGTTTTTAGTTTGTCTAAACAGGATGGCTCCCACTGTCTCTCGAATCCCTCCTCAAACCATAAAGGAAGAATTAGTCAGGATCAATCTCACCGTACAATACTTGCTTAACCGTTCAGCCAGGCCAGTGTCGGTACTTCGAGGGAGCTTTTCCAACGCTTTCACGAAGTTCCTTAATTAAGTAACCTCTTTTCCCTGTGGGCGTAGCCCCGCTAACACCTTTCTAGACACCTACTAGGTTTATAGCATCGATCGTTAAGTGAGAAATTTCCCGAGGAGTAGCATATACTCACAGTAGGATCGGGATCCAAATATCATCGCGTGATAAAACTGAAGGAATCCTACCAGAATCATCACACTCCAAATGGTATGCAGCGTTAGCAAGTTTCAGTTCTTTTGAAACTCCCGGTATGGATTTTTTTGCCCCATGCTCTTATGACCTTGGCGTGAGGTCAAAATGTCATAAGTCACATGTCAAGTTCTACCCATCATTATCCAGGTTAATTTGAACCCACCCGTACCTACCCTTGACGTTGGCCAAAATGGCAGTACGACTGTCTCAAACCAACGCATTCTATCTATGCAACAGATAAATATCCGGCAGCTACCAATCACTATGCCTTGGAGTGAGGTCATAATACATAGCTTGAATACTACCGAATATTTAACTGAAATGATGAAGGGCTACGAATGGTTTTGGCGAAACCGTGAACGTAGTGAACTTGATATAATCGATGGAACGAGATAGCTTTTAAAAGGAGTGGTTCAAGCTCCGCATTTAAAAGTTTGGTTTTGAAAAGAACCGAGTGGTTTTCAAAGTGTTCTAACGACTTTTACTTGGTTTATTTTCTTGCATTAATTTTAATGCGTACCATCATTTAATCCTACCATTGCAGAAAACAACCAAAATATGGTGTACGCTTATGCCATCCGCATTCGCCACGGGGCCCCGTCATCACCCGTTAGGTTACTTAACTAACGACAGAGCGGGGGCTGGACTAGCACGGATGCAAAACATAAGCAACAGCTAAATAGATATCATACATAGATATATAGCAATGATAGTCAATCCAGATCACAGATGAACACTTTGGATATACTAGGAATCCGTGATTCGTTCGAGCCTACAACGAAAAGCGGATTACACGGTCGCGATGAATAGCCAAAACCCCACCCTAGACCCCTACGGGTGCGGCAAACTACCCGCCAAGTACCCGAAGCGAAGCAACCTCCCTCAATGACGTAAGTAGGCCACTCGGAACTTCGAGATACCCGGTAGTTTGTGTACACCACCACGGGTCTATCCTAGGAGAAAAAACAGTAAAAAGAAATTATACAATGACGGCTACAACCATGACCCGGTTGTGCGGCCATACAAATAATATTACATCAAATTACATGTTACATGAATGAAAGAAGAAGAAACTCTCATCTCATATCCACCTGGCTATTCATTCGCGACAATCCAACGAGTTCATATACACAAACCATCAACATTACAGATCACAGATATGAATAACCACCACTAATTGACGTATAGAGATTAGCAGACGTTCAATACATATATAACATCACAGATATAACCCATTAGCCAAAGTATAGGGAAGTTCGATCAAAAATACGGATTTATAACCACCCCAAATTCAAATTTCTTTTCTGGAAAATCTGGGCAGAAATAAAATATACCAAAAATCCTAAAACAGTAACAGAAGAACACTGCAAGGAAAATGACCCACGGCCGAGTCAACTCGGCCGCGGATCCGCGGTGAGTCGGCCAAGTCAGTGGATCGTTTTCCTTGTGTGTTCTTTAAAAACCCTGAGCCGATTTTTAAGATATGATTTATTGATTTTAAAGCAGGTTTAAAAATCGGCAGAAACTTGGGGTTTTGAAAAAGTGTTTTGCGATTTTTTTCGATTGAAGTTCTATATACTTTAATAATTAGCTAGTTTGTGTTTAGTTAGGCTCCGATACTGTAAGTCCATGTTGCCCACCCCGGTGCTTGCGGGGAGGCGAAAACGGTATAAAAATCGGATTTTTTCAACTCAAGGCAACATGGACTAACAAAAGGAGGATCTTTGCTAAACATAAACTAACTACAAAGCTAAAAAGTTTAGCTACTCAAAAAGGAGTTATACCTAGGTCTTCAAGTCCTTCTCTTCTTTCTCCTTGGAGTGTGGTGATCGGATTCTCCTCGTCGCTTTCTCTCGCCGAAGAAAGATCCACCCGAGGGATACTACCTTTGGCTCCTACCTCAAACTAGAAGCAACTAAGGTGCTTGGAGTGCTAGACCTAGAACCTTAGAAAGAGTAGAGAATGATGTTGGTGTTTTTATCTCAAGCTTATTGGTTCTCAACTCATGAGAGGGAGAGCTTTGAGAGGGAAGAAGAGGATGGGAGAGAATGAGGATATTTTGCAACCATCCTCACATATATGTGTGATTTATGAATAATAGATAATTAGTCAAGATAATTGACATGGTTAATCAAGAAATGACCATTATCATTTCACATTAAATGCCTTTGCAAGGATCAAAGAGCATCTTTCATATGGAATGATGATGGTCAACTTGTCAACCTAGGTCAACAATTCAAGTATAGTCAAATGGTCAACAACCCTAACCATGCACAATTATAATTAACTAATAATTAATAAATCATAATTCACACAAAACATTAGGGTTAAGAAAATGACAATAGTCATCAACCCTAATCAAAGTCCTCTGCCTCTGTCTCAATCAACTGTGCATACACACCCGTATCCGTGTACCGAGGAACACGAATACTATGAGATAAAACCAATCCCAAATCATATACTAGGATCCGGCTTAAACCAAAGCCTGCTAGTATAAGCTGTCCGGACACCAAACGTGCACAAGTGCGCGGATGTGAACGAACCCTGTCGCAATACCATGCGACCCCTACTCTGTTTTGCCTAAAGGCGAACAACCCTCTGTGTGGGACTCTAAAGACTCGACACTACGCTGACAGTGGGTTTAACCACAGACCGCAAGCGGCACTAGCTGTACGTAACGGTCCCCAGGTAGATGCCGATAAGAAGACTGATGAGGTGAACCCATCTGAACTCCTACTGAGCCTGAATGTGACAGTTTCCGTACAGACTGGTCTGTTCGTCTGATTACATCGCATGGCGGGCCTAGGGGGCGGTAAACGTCAGTCTCCTAATAGCGGTACAAGTCGTGTCGGAGTATAGCCTAGAACACCCTGAGATAACACTGGAAACCAACCAGTATACCTCGCTTGCCCTGGCCAGGGACTACTTATGTAATGGCTCTCCTGGACACAGCGCGATGTCAACCCCTAATACCGGGAGAGACGAATCCTGTCTAACCGTCACTGCCTCCAAGTGCTTCGGGACTGCACCCAACTACTACCTATTTGCACGACTCCTTTGAGCCGTGGTAGGGTAGTAATCAAAGTACAGTGGGAACACACTCGAGGCAAAGTGACAGTTTCAAGTCAGCGGACTAAGCTGTACTCATGTCACCTGGGAACTGATAACTGACGATAGGTATAATACTAACCAACAGTTCCCGACGAGTCCTGTCCAGTGTACTCGTAACCCAACGAGCACCCGCATACTATCTCAAGTACGACGTACAGATGGCTGTGGGACAGACCGTCTCCTGTGATGGGATGAGAAGCGCATATGCTAGTCTACTCCGGAGTATCGATGTCCTGTCTCGATAATCCCACGACCAGGGACGTGTATATATAAGGATGTGCTTATAGATTACCCAGCCCCCACGAGTGTGACTGCCATCACAACGCTGGTAATCAAGCAAAGATCTTAAGGGCTCCACTAATGCGTATAGGTGATACAATAAAGAAACACATGTACACATTAAAGCAGAGACAAACCAAGTAGCATACTACCATTTCGAGCAAGATTGTCTATACAACTGTGAATATCCCAAGCTTCCATCAAGTAATATACATACTAGTATGATACAGTAATGGTCTCTAGGGCATATACACTAACAGAAGAAGGCTTTGCATCCTGGATTTCTCGTAGATGGCCATTTCGCGATTATGGTCGTCTCGAAATTTTTGACCAGCTTCCCTTATAAGCTTGTCCATTTGTTCTTCGAACGACGGACTGGGCACTTTCACGTCGGGGGCTCTTTCTGGTTCAGGGTTAGGATTCTCCTATTGAGCATCTCTTTCTTCATCAAAGTCGTGTATGGTATAGCAGTCGCGGAGTACCTCCCATTTCTTGGACCGAACATATCCAAGCCCGATCGCCTCCATTCTCCCGTTGGGCAACTTGCGCCGAGTTCCGGGAACGTTCCAGATCCTATCATAGAACTTAGCTTTTCGAGCGGTCTGTTTGAAGGGTATCCCTTGGCGCTTCAATAGCTTTTTCAAGCCTTCTGTATAATATCTAGGCAGACGGATGGGCTGGAGCCTGTAGAGCGTAGAATCGGCGCCATGCCAAACTTCTTTCTCCGCTCTTGTTTCCGTGGATCGGTAGAATAGGATTGCCTGTTCACCTTTTCTCCAGGGAGGGACGTAAAATGTTTGTAACTCTTGCACGCTATAAGATTCAAGTTCATCGAGATCTTTATAGTGCTCCCACGGAATCATGGTAATTTGCAAACTCTGATTATCACCAGCGAGTGCTTGTATTGGTGGCCGAGCGGAGAATATAGCATGGACCTCATCTTCCAAATCGCTGTCAAAGATCAACATAGGAGCGGATGGTCCCGGCTTGTTGTACTGGGGTGGACCTGAATAAACTATCTCTTCCTCTTCCTCAGTATCACTCCCGAAAACAGGAATGGTGGTGATAGCTTTGTTCTCCGGTTTGTGACATCTCTCCGTGTCCTCGAAATATGGCAAAAAGTATTTTGCATCTTCGTACTTGCGGACTTCGTTCATGGAGAACGGGTTCAGTTCTCCTGTTACGGTATACTCGAGACCATCCTTAAAGTATTTCATACACTGATGTTGTGTAGAAGGGATGATGTTGTACTCATATAACTAAGGTCGGCCGAGCAAAGCGTTATAGCATGTCTTGGCGTCAATGACATGAAATTTAATATCCGTGACAAGTAGCCCGAATCATAATGTCAATATCACCGACCGGAGAGTCCGCGATGATTGGGAGTCAAAACCAGAGATGGTGATTTTATCACGAGCGAGATGCTGGACGCTCATGCAGATTTCCTTCAACACTCGCACGTTGAGGAGATTAACGGAAGACCCATTGTCGACCAGGATTTTTCCTATCTTTATATCATGGCAGTATCCTGAGACATAAAGGGGACGGTTGTGCTCGCACATCCCAAGGAGGATGTCTTCGTCACTGAAGGTGATATCGGCTGTGTGTACTTCTTCCAGCTTGTCCTTCATCTTTTCTTCGGCGAGAAAAGCTTGGAATTGCTCTGGCTCTTGTAGCGCCTTGATCAATGAATATCTCGCTTCTTTGGATAGTAAAAGGACGTCGAGAACGCTGAGCTGCGAAGGTAACTTCCTTAAGTGCGCCAGAACGTTGTAGTCCACTTTACTTTTCTTTGGCGGGTCCTTGGCGGTCAGCTCTTTCATGACTTGGTCATCTAGAGAGATATCCTCATAGATCTTTTCTTTTCCCTTATCTTTTCTACTCGTGGGTCCGAGATTCTTTTCTGGAAGCGTACGGTTGCGCAGCTGAATGTTTTCACAGGACTTCGGTTCTTCTTCTTTCCCCAAGGCGGATTCTTTAAAGAGAGGGCCAAGAGCCATTTCCTCGTCAGAGTCGCTCCCAAAAGTGAGAACTGCGATCCTCCGGTGTTGATCGTGCAACAGTTACCGGTAGTTCTTTTATGCTCCTCGGTCGTACTTCTTTGCTCCCGACGAGTCTTGCATTTCATCCGCTTGAAATGTTGCCGGTGAGCAACATATCCCTTCCACCATCTTTTAAAAGCGTCGCATTCTTCGGTGGGATGCGAAATCTTTCGATGATATAAGTAGTAGCTAGGATGTGTTTCTGCTTCATCGGGAGTGTTTCCTTCAGCGGGTGGTAGCTTCATTCCCATTGATATGGATTTAACAAACCTTTTCCTCGCCTTGAACTTGTTTTTATCCGCGACGGAATTTTCTTGATTCGGCGGGAGTGTCTCGACTCTTTCATCTAGTCGTCGGCGTTTGGCTCTTTCAAATATAGTCATCTCATGCTCCCGATCGGCTTTACTTTTTAGATGAATTTCATTCAGGAAGGCGTCGATCATTTCATCTGATGGCCATAGAAGTTCCGGCTCGGGACCTTCCCCCAGTCTCTCTGTGCAGGGAGCTTCTTCATTGTCTAGCGATGAATGAGAAATCACATGGCAGCTTACTACGTAATCCTCAGATTCATCCGACGAGTCTTCTCTATCATCTTCGTCCTCAAGGACGTGGCCGAGGAACTCTTGAAGCGTGATTGGGGTTCGCACCTTCTGGTTGTACTCTTCCAGCGCGTCAATCTGTTTCTGTAGGTCCGTGCGCTTGTCACCAGGCTTCACGGGCTTCTTGGATTTCTTCTTCTTTTTCATAGATTTCGACAGCTGAGCATGAACGCTTTGGCTATCACCACCAATCTTTGGAGTTGGGCGCGGCTCCAGCATCCCCTCGATGACCTCAGGTTCCAACGGATTCTTCCACTTGATCGCCAGGCATGTCTGGAGATCATTCAGCATCCTTTTGGTTTTGGCCGAAAGAACGACCTCCCATGGGCTTCTTTAACAAAAGAGCACGTTGCCCCCGGTGTGTTCATCTTCTTAGGAGTGTGCGGTTGTGGTGGACTCACATTCCACTTTTCGGACAGCGCGAACTTGCCTTGTAGGTATCGATCCTCGATCCATCCCTTAAAGACGAAACAATCCTCGATCGGATGGCTTACCGTTTGGTGGTAAGGGCAATAATTAGGATTATTCACTTCGCTGGGTTGCGGTGATCGCCTTGGATTAGGCAAATTGATAAGCCTGTTGTGCATAGCTAGCTCGAACAGCCTCTTCGTTTTGTCCCGTGGGAATGAGTAAGGACGCTTCATTTTCTCATTGTAATAGCGCCGTCTCTCCTCCAGTTGATCCGCTAGCTTTGGGGCACTGGGCTGCTGTTGGGTGTTTGCAACGAAGATCGCCTTCCCTTTACCCTTTTCGTTCCGCGGTTCCGGCTTCAGGGGAGACAGTCTGTGACCCATCTAATCCATCTGGGCTAGCTTATCGATTAAAGCCTGGAACGTAGTCGGTTTGAATAACATCATGAACTGTGAAATAGTTGCATAAGGGTCTGGGGTGCCCACGAACATGCCCACTGCTGGTGCTTCTTCGATGCGCTGTTCGCACATCGACCACAGATTTCGCCATCGGATTGCGTATTGATTGATGTAAAAAAAGTGTGTTTGTAGTTAACCGCAATCAGAACGGTGTCGCGTGTAGCTAGACCGAGGTGAGTACGGGTCGTCCTCTGAGAAACGTGGAACCTTCTACTTTTACTTTAGATGTGTTGAGAAAGAGAGGAGGGATAAAGAATTTTATAGAAAGATTTCTAGATCTACGTTAAACAAGAATGTAAAATATAGATCTAGATTATTTTAAAGATGTAATTAATATAATAAGAGGTCTTGTAGGGTTCGTTAGGATTTAGTAGTTATGGACGATTAATTAAAAGTTACCCTTTTTATCCATTAATAGATTTAGAACTAGAACGACGGTGATGCGTGTAGATTAGGGTTTCTGGAGGGAAAAGGAATCCCACTCTTAACCCTTATCTCGACACGGAACTCTGTTCATATCTAGCCTTTACCAAAACAATCATTAATCTAATCTCTAATCGCGGTCGGAACTATCAAAGAATTGCTAGCGCGCCCGATTAGGATGTTAATGATTCTTTTGATAAAGTTCCTAAACTTTATAGGACTTAAAAAGGGTTTAATTATTTTCATCGTCCATTAGCCTACCCTAATCCTACGAACCCTAACAAGCGGAGAATTACTCACGCATGTTGGGAGAAGAAGATGAAAAGAAAGAGAGGGAAAACATAATGTAAAATGCAAAAGAATTAAATAAAATAACTACCTTTATTAATCAACATGAACAATCTACACTTTGATTCCTTAGAAAATGATTACAAAGACTAGTTTGCTTCTCGAACTCTTCCGAAGGAGGTAGATGAACAGTTGATGATCAGCCTGGATGCGTGAGCCGTCTTGGACTTCTTGATCTCGTCGGCTTGATAATTTTTCCAAGAGGCTCTCGGTCCTTATTTATAGTCACAGAGCCAGAACCCTCGTTTCCTAATATGGAAAATAGTTGTTAGGATCCTAACCACCACAATCCCATATCTTAACTCTTCAAATCCGCGGCGGAACCGCGGCTATTGGATAGGTTTGGCCGCGGATCCGCCCCTTTTTGGTGAGATCATGGCCTTTAATTTTTGTAGCTTCATATCTGTAACACTTGGTAATCTTTTGAGTATCTATACTTTGAAAATCTTTTCTACATTTCTACCAAGATTAGTTTCTTGAATATCTTTGGTAGATTTGATTTGCCAACTTTGATTTCCTTGATTTTAGCCCTGAAAATTCTGCACAATAACTCAACAAACAATATTAGTAGAGTTTGTTTTATTGAGATAATAACTTAACCATTAAGAATTGGTCAAAGTTATTAATAAGGTAAGCATATTTAAATGGGCCAAATGTTACATGGATATTATATGCTTACTTTTTCCTACAAAATGTTATTTATAATATATAAACACATGAAAATAGTATTTTTACAGATAAACCCTCATATGTATCATATATTATAATAAACACCTTTTATTATATAGAAATAGTAGGAAAAATGTCAAATTAAATATGCAGTTTTATCAACTGAACACGTATTGAACCCAAGTTTCACCTGGCTTTACCCTGGCGTTAATTAATGCGGTAATCGGGGTACGTTCACTTGCGCTCGTGAATCGCTGGGTGAACAATAACTCCATTTCTGTGAAAGTTTTGATGGAGTCGTTTGGAAGTTCGGAGTACCATTCAAACGCCGTCTCTGATAAGCTGCCGACGAATTGGCGGAGTAAAAGCTTATCATCGCCCCCAGTGTTGCCGCATAGAGCTCTGAACTGGGCGACGTGCTGGTGGAATTTAGGGATCGTGTATCCCGGCGGGAACTTTATCTGGTCATACCAGCCTGGATACGGTCGCCCAGTTTTGACGACTTGGCCAGCCGCTTCATTTTCCTGGTGAACTCGTATTTGTTGAGCAATAAAATCATCCAGGGCATCTTTAGAGATTGTGTCCTCTTTGGCTGTTGACAGAGCTGGCAGAGGATTCGATGTTTCCCCTTTGTCGTCTTCAATAATGATCGGAGGGTCTTCGGCTGGAGGATCCGGCTGTATCATCATCCCGACCATGTCTTGGAAGAGAAGTGCCATTCGCTTTATATTAGCCGCCTGCTCTGCGGCTTCTTTTTCCTTCTTTTCGAGGACTCTGCGAAGGAAGTCAGCATCGGTTTCTTGTTTATAACGTTGTTCTGATGACGCCTCCGGGCTTTCTTTTGGCCTGAGGAGTGCGGCCATTGCAGTCAGCATCTCCTGAAGCTTCTGCTGCTGTTGTTCCTGAGCTCTTGTGATGGATCGGGTGAGTGGTCGGTGGCCCGTAGAAGCGTGGCTATCCTTTTTCCCGGATGCCATGTAGACGGTATGCACCACCATGCCCCTAGACTTAGAGCGTTTGGGCTCAGTGCCTTTGACATTTGTCGCAGGCATGGGGATCTTCTCCGACCTTCTCTTCTTATGAGCGGTCGAAGTTGAGGGGGTCGTCGCAGTGGGCACCCATATAGCTTTTTGTGGCTTGACGGGATGGCTTTCTTCGTATTGAACCTTCACCCTTTTCTGTCGGTGAGGGTGATCGTGATCAACTACTGAGTTCCGAGCCTGTCGCCAAACTTTGTAGATCTTGGAGGACAGCCGCTGAGGGGACTGTTCTGGCTTGGCTTCCGCAACATTCTCCACCGGAAGAGGAGATCTTTTCACTACGGCGGTGGGAGAATTCCTACGTACCTTATTCAGCAGTTCGAAGCTGTTCCCGGTTGGAACAGCAGCATTGATTTCCACCGTTGGGGCTGGTGGAGTTATCCCAGAAGGGGAGTTGCCCCCGGCCTTCCTTACTCGGCGCCAGTGGCGACGTCGAGCATGTCGAGCTGATGGAGTTGGCTCGGTGACAGGGACGGCTTTGTCTTGCTCCCTGTTCAGGGGAGGGGCTGTTGCTGGCATCAGCCTCTTGAAGACTGATGTCCTTTGAATAGCAGGAGCAGGAGTGAAAGTTGGGGCAGTCAGTCTTGTAAAAACTGACCCTTTGGTAAGAGAAGCCGTCTTGACGACTTTGGGAGCAGGGTTGGTTACTCTCTTTGGAATAACCTTTTCTTGAGGTGCAGGCTTCATCATGTACCCCCCTGAACTTTGGCCCAAGCTGGAGAAGACCGAGGCGCCAGTGCTGGACGACCCGTTGAGAGGGGATGCAGTAAGTGTAAGCCGATCAAAGACCGACCTCTTGGGAGCTTCCGGTGTCAGCACAGGAGCGGTGAAGCTCGTTGGCGGGAGCATGGTCCCGAAAAACAACCCTGTAGTGGCTTGAGTGACCTGTTCCACGGGCATCGTGAACAGGGAAGCCACTTGGGGCCCGTAAGTTATGCCCCCGGTTGAGGCAGGACGTGGGTTGCAGCTGCATGTGGAACACTTTGAGCAGGTGAATGCCATTGATCCTTTGCTTTCTGCACCAAGCAAAACGCCAAATCTTAGTACCTTGAAACCCAAGGGCAACCATTAACAAACCGCGATTGGTTCGCGAACACGACACACGAAGTGTGGAGTGGAAAGAAGAAAAGGTCCCACCGGGCATGCCAGAATCCGTTCACCACCGGAAGCCGGGAAGACTGGACGTCTTGCCTGAGTCTGGGGGCAGATGCTAATTGGTGTTATCCGTACACCTCTCCGAAGATGCCAAGTTGATTTATGGCACCATGTATCGAAGGTTTAAACGGATGCGGACGATGTAGCAGACTTCATCAGATTCCCCCTCGTTTGAGGGGTTTTTGATTATGGGGACGCTCTTCCCTGCAGGCGCAAGCCCCTGCAGTTAATTACGCTACCGCATCGCGGTAACAACTTTCTCCTTTTCCATATGGTCACTTCGTGTCGTGGGTGTTTTTTTTGTGTTTGGTTTCCCGTAGATTGTATACGGAGACTAAGTTATGTTGTCGCCCGTAGGACGTGGATTAGTCCAAATCCGTATCTTCTTAGATTTGGGTTTTGGGTGTTTGGGTTTAAGGATATGTTAGTCTCATTTGAGACTAAGATCAACTTAAACGTTTGTTAAGGATAGGTTAGTCTAATTTCAGACTAAGATCAACTTAACGGGATCATTTGGATCCGACAAGAGAGCAATCGGGCCCTATTGTTTACTTTAATGACATTGCGGTCGATAATTAGTTTAAGGAAATTGCGGTCCATTGTTAATTTTAAGACATCGCGGTCGAGGTTAAGGACATCATAGTCCGTGAGTTTAGGGACCTCATAGTCCGGTGTTAGTTTTAAGACATCACGGTCGAGGTTAACGACATCATAGTCCGTGGATTTAAGGACTCCACAGTCCGATGTTAGTTTTAAGACATCACGGTCAAGGTTAAGGACATCATAGTCTGTGGATTTAAGGACTCCACAGTCCGATGTTAGTTTTAAGACATCACGGTCGAGGTTAAGGACATCATAGTCCGTGGATTTAAGGACTCCACAGTCCGATGTTAGTTTTAAGACATCACTGTCGAGGTTAAGGACATCATAGTCCGTGGATTTAAGGACTCCACAGTCCGATATTAGTTTTAAGACATCACGGTCAAGGTTAAAGACATCATAGTCTATGAGTTTAAGGACCCCACAGTCCGTAGCAATGTGTGGTTGTCGGGACCCGTCACCTCTCTGACGACGTTGAAGGATTACAACGATATATATCAGAGGAGTAAAGAGATGTACCCTCGAACCGGGTGTAAATTGATTGGAAGAGCAGATGAGCTCAGCTCAATTTAAGATGAGGACTTATGGCCATAATTGGGCTAAGTCCAGTTTAAAATGTTTAACATTTTATTTTTGTTCTGCCTGTTAGGCCTTTATTTGGGCTCTGCCCTTTTAATAATGCCAAGCATTGGGCTTTGACATTTTTTTGTCTTGAATGCATAGCATTTATCAGAACAAAGTTTGTTCTGACAGCGCGTCACGTGGCGCACTAGTCGTTTTACGACAGTCAAAGAGCGCGTTTCGCTTCTGTCGGTTAGCACACACGAGGAGGACATGCGTCGCTTAGCGCTAAGCGCTAGTTTGTTAGCGCACTGCGCTTTTAATTTATGAGCGTGCTGCTCTAGCTTATGGGTGCACCAGTGAGTGACACGTGGCGCACTTGGCGCTGAGCGCCAACCCAAGAGTGCAGTGCGCTGTTTTCAGGAGCGCAAAGTGCAGATCGTGTTTATGGTTGACACGTGGCATGTTTTGGCGCCGAGCGCCGATCCAAGGAGCGCAAGGGCGCAGTTCATGAGTGCAAAGCACTGTCTAATAGTGCAAAGCGCATTTGGATCAATTTTAAGATCAAAGAACAAATTTATGTTCTTCAAAGGAAGCCTTGCCTCAAGATCCAAGAACAAAATTTCTTGTTTTTATAAAAGGCTCTGCCTTTATAGATCAGAAGATCTGTGAAGTAAAAATACTTCTTTTTATCTTTTTATGATTAGATCTTGATCTTTTCTTTTTATTCAAAGACCTTGGTCTTTTTTTTATAGATCTAAGATCTTTTTAGAAGATATTTCTTCTTTTTACGAGATGGTTTTATCTCTGTTGTTCAAGAATTAATTCTTTACCTTTAAAGATGAAGAAATGATCTTCTTTTTTTCTAAAGGCTTGCCTTTCTTTCTCTTTGAGTTTTTCTCAAAGTTTTCAGAGGGTTTTTTCTTTTTGAGACTTGAAGTCTTGGGGCCTTTATATAGAGCCAATTGATTTGTTAAATCAGTTTAAGAGATCTTTCTCTCGATTGATTGGGGAATATTTCCCACCGTTGGATCTTTGATCCTAAGGCTTCTATTTGACAGAAGATAATTTTCTCGTTTTAATAAGATTGAAAAATCTTTCCATGCAGAATTTGTTCAGTTTTTGGTAATTCATTATTTACCATTGGATCATTGATCCAGCGGTGCTTAAAGCACAATCTTGTTATTTGGAAATATTTTGAGAAATCTTTCCTTAACAGATTTATTTCTGGTTAATTAATGATTTATCATCATTATTAGATACTTTGATCCAACAGTGGGAATTTTAATTCCAGCGCTGGCGCACCTACGTTAGACACGTGGCGCGCAGAGCGCAGCGCAACTGCGCTAGCGGACCCGTGCTTGACACGTGGCGCGCAGCGCCACTGCGCTAGCGTACCCATGCTAGATACGTGGCACGTAGCGCAGAGCGCAGTGCAACTGCGCTAGCGCATCTTTGTTTGACACGTGGCGCGCAACGCAGAATGCTGGATCTGAAGCGTTGCTTCGACTTTCTAAATTTTGAATTTTGGAAACAGTGCTTTGCTCTGATTGGGGTGCGCTGCCTAGGGCTCAGCGCTCCTGGTGCTGGCGTGTCTGCTTCTGACACATGGCGCGCAGTGCAAAGCGCGCAGGATCTGAAGCGTTGCTTCAATTTTTGAATTTTGAAATTCAAAACAGAGCTTTGCTCTAATTGGGGAAACAGCGTACAGACCTGCAAAAACATATCGACGCACTGGAAGAATATAACTAGAAAGTGCGAACCCCGGTCACACTTCAAGAGTTTCTCAATCACATCCTTGAAGACGGAGATAGCGACAATGATGAGGGGGAAGACTCGTCGGATGAACCTGAAGATTATGTGGCGAGCTGCCATGTGATCTCTCACTCGTTAATAAACAGTGAAGAAGCTCCTGACGCAAAGAAATTGGGGGCAGATCCCGAATCGGAGCTCCTAGGACCGTCAGACGAGATGATTGACGCATTCCTGAACAAAGCTCTTCTGAAAAGCAAAGCTGATCGAGAGCGCGAGATGGCCATATTTGAAAAAGCCAGACGTCGGCGACTAAACGGAAGGGTTGAAACACTCCCACCAGATCAAAGTACATCCTCCGCAAATAAAAGCAGGGTCAAGACAAGGAAACGATTCACTAGAGCCCTGTCAAAGGGAATGAAGTTGCCTCTTTCAGAGGAAATTCTCCCGGCGATATACATCTGGATGAAGCGGACGTACATCCTAACTTCTGCTTATATCATCAGAGGATTACACACCCTACCGAAGAGTGCATGGCCTTTAAAAACTGGTGGCAGGGATATGTTTCCTACCGACAACACGTTCAGCGGATGAAACGCAAAACTCGTCGGTAACAAAGAAGCACGACAGAGGAGAATAAAAGAACAGCCGGTGAATGTCACATGGTTAATTCCGGGGGATCACAAGTTCTCACTTTCGGGAGTGATTCCGATGAAGAAATAGCCCTCGGCCCTCTCTTCAAAGAATCCACCTCAGGAAAAGAGGAAGAACCGAAGAGCTACGAGAACATTCAGCTGGGCAATCGCACATTACCTGAAAAGAATCTCGGACCCGTAAACAAGGGATCGAACAAAAAGGATAAGGGGAAAGAAAAATTCCCTGAGGATATCGCCCTCGATGATCGAGTCGTCGAAGTGCTGGCAGCCAAGGACCCGCCTAAGCAAAACAAGGTGGATTACAATGTTCTGGCACACCTGAGGAAGATACCCTCGCAGCTCAGCATCCTCGATGCCCTTCTGCTATCTAAGAGGCGAGAGATTCTTTGATCAAGGAACTACAAGAGCCCGAGCAGTTCCAAGCTTTCCTCGCCGAAGAAAAGATGAAAGACGAGCTGGAAGAAGTGCACACAGCCGATATCACTTTTAGCGACAAAGATTTCCTCCTCGGGACGTGCGAGCATAACCGTCCCCTTTATGTCTCTGGATACTGTCATGATATTAAGATAGGCAAGATCTTGGTTGACAATGGATCCTCCGTCAATCTACTCAATGTAAGAGTGTTGAAGGAAATCTGCATGAGCGTTCAGCACCTTGCTCGTGATAAAATCACCATCTCCGGTTTTGACTCCCAGTCTTCACGGATGCTCGGGTCTGTGATACTGACATTACGCTTTGGGCTGCTCATCACGGACATCAAATTTCACGTCATTGACGCCAAGACCTGCTACAACGCTTTGCTCGGCCGGCCTTGGTTACATGAGTACAACATCATTCCCTCTACACAGCATCAGTGTATGAAGTACTTCAAAGATGGGCTTGAATATACCGTGACAGGGGAATTGAACCTATTCTCCGTGAATGAAGTCTGAAAGTACGAAGATGCAAAGTACTTCTTACCAGACTTCGAGGACATGGAGAGATGCCATAAACCGGAGGACAAGCAAAAAGCTATCACTACCATTCCGGTCTTCGGGAGTGATACCGAGGAGGAAGAAGAGATAGTCTATTCAGGGCCGCCCCAATTCAACAAGCCAAGACCGTCCACCCCTATGTTGATCTTCGACAGTGACTCGGAAGATGAGGTCAATGCCGTATTTTCTGTTCGGCCATCGATACAAGCCTTCGCTGACGATGATCAAATTTTTCAAATCGCCATGGTTCCGCAAGAGCATTACAAAGAGCTCGATTCACTTGATACCTATAGTGTGCAAGAACTGCAGATGTTCTACGTCCCTCCCCGACGAAGAGATGAGAAGGCGATCCTCTTTTATCAATCCACGGAAACCAAAGTAGAAAAGAAAATCTGGCATGGTGCTGACTCTACACTTGACAGGATCCAGCCCATCCGTCTGCCCAGATACTACACAGAAGGATTGAAGAGGCTGTTGAGGCGCCAAGGCGTACCCCTTAAGCAGACCACTCGACAAGCTCAGTTCTACAACAGGATCTGGAACGTTCCCGGAACTCAGCGAAAATTGCCCAACGGGACGAGCGATCTGGTGTCTGAGCCGATTGGTTGGAAACAATCAGGCTTGGATATGTTCAATCCAAGAAATGAGAGTGATTCCGCGTCTGCTACGTAATACATGACTTCGATGAAGAAGGAGATGCTCTGTGGGAAGATGCTAACCTTGAACCAAAATAAGGTTTCTCCATGAAAGTACCAAGTCCGTCATCCGAAGAACAGATGGACAAGCTTATAAGGGAAGCGGGTCAAAAGGTTCGAGATGTCCATAATCACGAAATGACCATCTACGACAAAGACAGAACGCAACGCCTCCTTCAGCAGGCTGCGGAAAATGACGAGGCTCTTCGTCACCAACCCGTCATACAAAAGACCCGACGCAGAGGCAAAAATAAACCCAAGAACGGAAGAAGCATTCGACAGCGACAAAGCAGGTCCAAGAAGCCACACGATCGAGAATCGAGCAACTAGGATTTGTCTCATATAAAGAAGATGGGTCGAGCGTATTCTTTTTCCCAAGACAAGACAAGGAAGATACTCGATCTTGTCATAAAACATCAAATGATTACCCTTCCGGAGCCCAAGCACCCCGAGCAAGCAGGCGAGGTCTCTCACCCGGACTATTGCTCCTATCACCGAGCGATAGGACGCCTCTCGAAGATTGCTTCACATTCAAAGACTGGGTAGAAGACCAGTTCAGCAAGGCAGGTTCGCTCTATCCAGCGGTTGGAGGGTAACCCCGCCGCAAAAGCATGAACCGAAAGCCATGAGAGTAGAGCCGGATCAACATCGGTCTTGGAAGCGATCTTGCACCTGTCACGTGATAACGATGTCAGGAGAAGGAGTATGCGAAGATTGCAAAACAAAAAGAATGCAGCGACCCGAGACCTACCAGATAGGTCATCAGCCAGAACTGTGACGGGAGCATCGCCAAACATCACGACTTCTTCAATCTCATTTAGGGGGATGGTTTCGCCGCCCGTAGCTTCGTCCCCCGATTCTACGAGAGCTGTCATAACGCTCGCGATGCCAGGTGATGGCAAGGAACCGCAGGTGGAAAGAGCTGCAATTGGAGCAGTCCCGGACTCCTGGGAAAGAGTAGCCGCTTCGAGCTCAGTGGTTGCCATCATTTCACCCGCCACCTCCTCACCAGGACTTGGTCCTGCAGGGTAAGATATATGAGAGTCTGAAGATCAAATTCTGACAAAAGGACCCAGTGTTACGTTACCTTGGGATGGCTTTTCAATTGCTTCTCGAGCCACACGTGCCGCCTGTCTGTGAGAAGTAGACAGAGCGCCTAGAACACCCTCTGAAGAAGCAGGGACAGGGGAAGCAGCGCTCGAGCCTGCACCCGTGGCCAAGGCGGCATTACGTTCTCTTGCTGCATGCCTCCTGCGCTTCCTTTCCGCCTGGGCCGTGAGAGCTGAGCTTCTTAAGACCTCCGTCAAGGAGACGTCATCGTCCGCGACAGGAGCTACCTCTGGATCCGTTATGGAGTCCGTCATCGGTTGCTTAAGTGAAGCCTCTTTTGGCAATACTGGCGGAGCTGGGACTTCGGTAGCCGGCCTTGGAAGCGTCTCCGCTCCACCCTGTGAAGTCGGCACGGCACTTGGGATAACTTGGGTCAAAATAATCCCCGTAATAAGATGAAAAAGGGGTCATATTACCCATAAGAAAGGGGAATGAAGGAACAATGAACCGAAATATACCAACGCCCAGCGAAGCGCGAAGCCTCTCTTCCTCCTCAAAAGTCTTGAGGGAAGCCGCGAAAGCCTCTTCAATGGAAACGCCTGTTGAAGAAAAAGTGTCAGTCAAAACACGATAATAAAAATGTAATGCAACGACAAAAAGATACGGCTGAAGACTGCCCAACTCGACGAGGATGAGCAGTCCTGCTTTGTGGCTAGCTAATCTCTCGGAAGCTGCAATGGCAGCCTCCAAATCAGTATCGTCTGGTGCCATAAATAAACCCTCGTTGGTTCCATATTCGCTTAGGCCCTTGCTATAAGGAGCATGAGGCTCTTGGCCGAGTACAACATCTGCAGAAAGAATCGACTTCTTCTTCTTCTGCGAGCGAGTGCCCGTAGCTGCTAACACAAGCTTACGCTTGGTAGGCACCTTTAGACGATGAGTCCCAATATCTGAACCCATGCCAGACTCGAGAGATGCTACAGTCACCGCTTTAATAAGAGCACGGGGTATCGGTAGCTCAGGCACATCACTCGGGACCACAACCGCAGCAACCTCTCTCAAAGGAGGATGAACAATGGTCCGTTGCTTCAAAGGGATGGCTGGATTACCAGCAGGGGCTGCACCCTTACGATCGAGCAACAACTTCTTTTCCTCCCTGATGACGGCACCCATCGCGTGTTGATACCACTCCACGTATACATTCATGGATTTCAGAACACAACTTGGCTCACTAATGAAGAAATTGGACCCAGTGTTTAGGCGCATGAAGTGGTGCAAAGCGCTCCGGATACCCTCTTCAGTATAAACCGGTTCTGCCAAGAATGCCTCGAGCGGGATGCCTTGATTATAACTTGATTGCTGGGCAAAACGGTGGGGGTTATACCTCATGAACAAAGCCGAGTCGTTCTGCCTGAACACCAAGTATCCCGGCCTAATCAAGTACAAATGGAGAATCTCCCGAGCTTTCAAGGTAGAAGCTCCGTCCTTAAAGGTGTCCCACAACGGCTGCACCGTCTTAGCGGATTCCTTATCGATGGTCATAAACTTATCAACAATGGTCATGCCGTCCCCGACGGTACGTGGGCGAAGAATTACACCCCGAGCCTCTCACTGACTTGGCTCCACAATGGAAGCATTGACCAGCCGCATGATTCGTGGAAAATTGCAAGTTTCATAGAAATGAGGCCGTTTGTGCATTCCAAAAGCACCGAGCACATGCAACTCGATCCATGAAGTAACATAATGCGTCGGGAAATTCACAGGATACACCCCCGGTTGAGTAGTGTCGGCCGCCAAACTAAGGCCGTGATACAAATGAACCAGCCCACCAATCCCAACAGCAACCAGTCTTCCTTCAACCATCCGATGAGCTGGGTAGAAGACAGACGGCTTCATATAGCGAGGGTGCATAGGAAGTGCAAACCAGCTTAACCACAAACTGAGGAACCCTAGAAAGAACGCTTCTTCATCGATGCCCGGAGCGGCAATTTCTGAAGAGGGGACGATCGCGACGTTTGGAAGAAAGAAACTCTATTAATCGGCTTCCAATATTGGTTGTCTATCCAAGCCAAAGCCGAAAGGATCATCAAGTTTGGAAAACCTTTCACCTTGTTGCGATAAAGCTTCTGGGCGGAGAAAACGGGCAATGAAGTCCGCAAAGCTAACCCTATGTCTTCCAGCTCCAAGAAATAGGCCCTCTTAAATATTTAACACCTTGATCAAGTTGGGGAATCGGTGCCGAATGGCATTCTCTGGGTTTAGACCCGTCATCATCATTCGGGTAGCGAAAATATACTCATCAGGGGGCAAGATCTCCTCATAATGCTCCCCTCTGACAGGTAAGCCGGAGATATCCGCAAACTCTTCCAAAGAGATGGAAACTTCCCGGTCTAGCATAAGGAAGGTGTGAGTTAGAACGTTCCACTGTTCCAAAAAGGCTTTGACCCACCATGCTGGAGGTGGGGAATATTGAAACAGGGAAGCATAGATCGCGGGGTACGACTCGAGCCTCAGCAGCTCTGACTTCTTTGCCGATAAGATATATCGGGCCCACTGCAGATATCCAGCTGAGTGACGGGGAGTCAGGCCTATGTTGTATGGCTATCCCCAAGGGAGCGACTCGTCCTGGCATATACGCCGCCCTAGAATGTGCAAAGCCATCGGCGGTTGTACTGGTATTGCAGCCAAAGAGGGCTGAAGACAACCCTCTGAAGTCCAATTAACCACCTCCACGGCATAGTTCACCGGGGGTACGTCAGCATAATGAATCGCCGAGATGGACTCTGAAGGTGTTGAGCAAGAGAAGCTGCGCCGACCCATAATGATCTGGTTATACCATATTCCCCACAAATGAAGATTCTTGTGCTCCAGGTCATGGTCTTTAATCAGTGCAAAAATTTCTCGGTCTACGGGCGCTTTGAGAAATCCGCCTTCCGAACGGACGAACGGGAAGGAAGTATCGAAAGACATAGTACCTACGCGGAAAAGAACAAATTTTCAGTTGCCAATGCTACAGCTTAAGTTCTGTCACTAGGTATTTTAAATCCGTACAACACTGCAATGCAGTGAAAAGGGACCAAAGGGGACCAACATAATCTAGATAACAATTCATCATTAATAAAACAGCCTTATCATTTGATGAGACTGTCATTAAATGAGGAAATCCTCAATTGATTCTCATTCAATGAGAACCCCTCGGGCTAAGGAGTAAATCTCCCCTTGAGAGCAGTGCTCTGTGACAGAGTGACATCTGTCAACTCTAATGATGAAGGAATAAAAATTCCTCAAGAGTCTTGCTCTGTAAAAATGATGGAATAACCCATCAGAAAAATTGAAATAATTTTTTTTAATGAAATTAAAATTCTGAGATCTTCAAGATCCATGAAAAAACTCTTAAGAGTTCTTCACAAGAGATTAATAAATCTACATGATTTGAAAAGAGCAAAGCTCTGTTAATGGGTTAAGAAGCCCCAAGAAAGATCTCTTTAAATCTATGATTTCAAGAGAGCAAAGCTCTGTTAATGAAACCCTAAAAAAGGTTTTCTTTAGATCAAAAGATCTATGAAGTGCAAAGCTCTGTTAATGGGTGAAACCCTAGATTACTAAAAGATCTTTTAAAAAATCTAATCTTTACCTTAATTTTGACAGAGTTCTGTCCTTAAGAAAATTCTTAAGATGAAGAGCTTTACTCTAAAAAGAGAATTAATTCTCAGGAAAAGACAAGTAGGAAGATGAACAGAATTCATCTCAATGGTCAAGGGTCCTATTTATAGGCACTAAGATGTCGTTTCAACTTCTGAGTTGATCCAAGGGCACAAATGTAAGGTTAGCTTAGCACCTTAGCAAGGTTTTGGCAAACATCAATCATGCTACTTTAAAATTTTTGGGATGCTAAACAAACCTTAACCAAGATCTTAACTAGAGACTTAGGGTAAACAAAGAGCAAGTAAACAACTTTACTTCTAAGAGTTTTGGATTACAACCTTTGTAGTCCGTTCCTTCACTTCATAAGCTCCGTGTTGAGGTCTCTTCGCTGCGATCATCAAGTATCCGGACTCTAGAGAGGCTCCATGAAGAGAAATATGCAAGCTTACTTCCGATGTTCAACAACTAAGATGATCTACCTTGAAAAAACTCAAACTCAAGCTCTTGCTTCACTAATAAGGTATTAGTAAAGCAAACACCCTAATCTAAGTGGCTAGAATAGATGAGGATGATGAAGTAGGAATTTAGCTCTCTTTTGTTTTCAATTTCTCACTCATTATCATCACATGTCAAAAAGCTAGAAAGCTTTTTTCAAGAGGAAGAAGAAGAACCATTTCATATGTGATGAATAATGAAATCATTGTCATGGTTACAAATCAACCATGGGTTAAGAATGAAGACTTAACCCTTGTAGAGAATTAACTAGGGTAGAGAGTTTGGGTTGGGTTAAAGAAATATCTACAAAATATCAACACAAAATATCTTAGCATAAAACAAAAGAAAGCTTCATGAAGCTTCATGAAAAAGCTAACCCAAATCAAACCCTAACTTGTTTAATCTCCACAAATCATGTTGCATTTGTAATCATAACTTGTTACAATATTATATATCACATATATAATATATTTTTGTAACAAAAGAAAATAATACAATTAACATATATCGCATATATATCAATGTATTATCCCGTGAGAAAATGAATCAATAAAGCGAGCTTATATTAGTTAACGTAAAGTAATATATCTCATATATAATTATATACTAAATTATCGAATCAACACTTGATCCGATAACCCGGCTATATTTATATATAACCGACTAATATAACATGTACCAATTCATCGAATCAACACTTGATCCGATGACCCGGCTATATCACATATACCCGGCCGATATCACATATCGCGAGAATGGAATACAGTATCTCATATCGTATTATTCTCGGTTCCGCACATATCACATATGTGCTCCTACTCCGTTTTGCCTGAGCCAGGAAACCTCTGTGTAGGACTCTAAAGAATCGTCAATACGCCGGCAGTATGTGATGATCATATCAAACACCCACAAGCTGCAAGCAGTCAGCTAAACGTAACAGCTACCCAGGTATTGAGCAATCAGAAGATCAACAAGCAAGCCTGTACATTCTCCTGCGAATCCAATCAGTAACACTCCCGTACAGTCCGGTCTCTTCGTCTGATATGTCGCATATCTAGTCTAGGGGTGGTAAACGTCAGACCCCAGTAACCGATAAGTCATGTCGATATGAGGTCCATAATAGTTTGAGAAACTACTAATAACTCTTACTAGTAAATCTCAGCAATCCTGGCCAGGGATTTCCAGTTATAGCCAATCGAACACAGCGCGACATCAACTCCCAATACCGGGAGAGACAAAACCCCTCCTATCGCTCATTGCCTCCATGTGATTCGGGACTGTACCCAAAAACCACCGTTTTGCACACCCTCTTGGACGTGGTAAGGTGGAAATCAAAGCACAGTAGGAATCACACAAGACTCTATGACGATCTAGGTTCTACAGACTAACCTGTACTAGTGTCACCAGATAACTGTCATCTGACGTGAGGTATAATACCATCCGGGAGTTCTCGGCGAGTCCGTCCAGTGTACCCAGTGTCCACTGAGCACCCGTATACTATCTCTGATGTCAAACACCAATGGATATGGGATCATCCATCGCCCATCTGCATGGATCGAGAAGCATACGCTAGTCTACTCTGGTATATCGATGCCCTGCCTCGATACACCTACGACTAGGAACATTTGAAGGATGTACTTAGCGACTACACTGTCCCCACTAGTATTATCTGCATCATAGTCTTGGTAGTCAAGTACTCATCCTAAGGGCTTTATCAACATGTAACATAGAGACAATCAGAGTACATGTTTAGATAAAGAGCAACCAGATAGCGTACTATCATGTCGAGCAAGAAAGTCCTCCATATATATGTCCAAGCATCCACTACAATATACATTGTATGTACAGTAATGGACTCTAGGGCATACATATCACTAACAATCTCCCACTTGCACTAGGGCCATCTATTGTAGTATCTCATACCCTACAATCAGCTGTGGTTAAAGTATCTCATACTCAACCATCCCATAAAAGTCTCTACTGGGAAATAGGCCTTTGTGAGTAGATCCGTGCTGTTTTCCTCTGTATCTACTCTCCTGACCTCGATCTCCCTGGAGATCAACCATCTCCATGATCAGGTGATACTGCTTAAGAATATGTCTGGATCTCTGATGGGACGGGGGTTCCTAGGCGTAAGCCACAACTCCATTGTCTCACAATGGTAGGAATGAAGTTCATCTCATGTACTTATATATATCCAGACTGTCTCTTTGGTAGCATCCTTGGTAACAATGTATCTTGCCTTTAATCGTCTAGTGTGTCACGGTATCTAGCTTGGAACTCTTCCAACAAACCATCCCTCCACTGAGGGTAAAGACAATACCTATGACTGACATTCAGTTGACCTTACCACCCTGGAAGCTTTCCAGTGATTCTCCCCAGGATCCATTGATACCATCTCACTACACCTAGTGAGAATCCTAACATCCAATTAGATCTATCTCATAGATCCAAAATCCAGGATTCAGGAGGTATCACCTTGATCCTATATGGAATCCTTGTGATAAGAGGAGATTGACCGAGCGTAGCATAGGAAACTCCTTCCCTATCAAGAGTATGTCATCCACGTACTATACAAGGATCACCACCATACTCCCTACTATCTTTTTGTATATACAAGGTTCATCTATCATTTTGATGAAGTCAAACTCATTGACTATCACATCAAAACAGACGTTCCTACTCCGCGATACCTGATTTATCTCATAAAGCAACTTGCTCACATTTCCGCTGCTCCCACTGTCTACGAAGCGTTCTGGATGTGTACTTATAGACGCTCTCTTCTAAATCACTATTTAGAAAAGCAGTCATGACACCCAACCGCCAGATATCGTAGTCATGGTATGTAGCAATGGCAAGTAGGATCTGGATGGATTTAAGCATAGCTTTGAAAGTCTCAACTTTTCTATGTACACCAAGTAATCTTCTCAAGATATACTTGCTCCTGATGGGGATTTAACCCTTCAGATAAAGCAACCAAAGTCCATACTTTGTTGGTGTATACAGATTCCATCTCAGATCGCTTAGCATCCAGTCATTCTTATAGAGTCCCCACTCTCGATGGCCTGCTCAAAACTAGTTAGGTTATCATCTCATGATGCAATCCTCGCTCCCACTGTCATAGAGAAACCGAAGTATCTCTCAGGTGGATGAGGAACCCTACCAGATCGGCAGAGAGGCTGAGGTTCGATGGAAACTATTGAATCCTTCGGTTCTGCCAAATCATCAACTGTAGTTTGTATGGCTGGAACTTCTTCCAGTTCTACCTCATGACCATTAATTTCTTCACAAGAAATTCCCTTTTCCAAAAAAGGTGGCATGCCGAGAAATAAAACACCTTTTGTTCCTCGGTTCGGTAGAAGATATTCCCTTGCGAATGCTTAGGATATCCAACAAACTTCCACAGAACTGACCTTGCCTCGAGCTTGTCCGAATCATGCTTTTAGACACAGACCGGACAACCCCAAATCTTAACATCCTTAAGAGATGAGCTCTTCCCATACCATATCACATATGGAGTGTAGGCACCTAATTTGATTGGAACCCTATTCAATAGGTACGCAGCTTCTCAAGTGCATAACCCCCAAAAGGAAATAGATAACTCAGTAGTACTCATCATAGAGCACACCTTATTACATAGGGTGCGATTGCTCCGCCCTGATATACCAACGTACTGTGGTGTATACGGAGCAGTAATGCTGAGAGAGAATCTCATTCTCCTTTAGAATAGTCCAGGAATCCCGTGCTCAAGTATTCTCCTCCTTGATCACATCAAAGGACATAATACTTATACCCGTTTCGGTTCTCTATTTCTGAAGTACAAAGACCCAGTCCTAGCATGTGTAGACAGGGGACCTCATACATCATTATGTATCAATCCCAAGAGTTCACCTACTCTTTTTCTGTTTCCAATAAATAGAGCAATGGTCATCTTATCTTTGTGACATGACCGGCAAGTTTCATAAGATGTAAATTCAAACTAATTTAAATATGCATCTAAATGTAACTTAGCTAGTCGGGTCGTATTGATATGACCTAGTCTACAATGCCTCAAGAAGGATTCGTTCATTTCTGAAATCTTCCTCTTGTGTGTGTTCTGTACACTAAGAACTGTGGTTTGATTTAGAACGTATATGCTTTTAGATAACGTGCCTGAACCGATAAACTCATGATATAGGAAATGTTCAAAACATTATCCAACAATACAAAAGTATATCCTTCTTTTCTAATAAAGAGACTGATATGATGTTGTATATCAGGTTGGGTATCTAATAACATTCATTCAGAATCAATGTATTCTGAGAATACAGGATGATAACTGCCAACAGACTTGGCTTGCAACAATTGCACTGTTTCCAACTCTTGAAACTTATTGCCCATTCTCAGTTTTCTACCTTTCAGTAGCCCATGTAGCAGATTACATTTGCGGGATCCTGATCCGGTATCTCATACCCAGGACGTAAAGGATACTGAGAAACAGTTCTCTATAATGAACACACCCGAAGAAGATGCATCAGCATGTACTTTATTTGTTTGGGCGGCACGGGAATTCTGGTAATCCCCAATTTCCTGCTCGTTCTTATAACATTTATAAGTTAGAGCGGGACCAACGTTCCCTAGCACAGTATAACAAGCGGGTTCAGTCAATACATCCGTATTTATTATCTTGATTAAGGCGTGACATGGTCGCTACCTGGAGAGAGAGAGAGAAGAAATCACTATGCGTGCGCTCTTGCAAGATTAGATTGGTTATTAATATATCTAATCAGGATGGCTCCCACTGTTTTAGTCAAATCTTCCTTCAAACCCTAAAAGGAAAGACTAGCCGGGATTAATTACACCCTACAAGTTTGCCAATCTTTCAGCCAGGCCAGTGCCGGTACTTTGAGGGAGGTTCCCCGTGCTTTCGCACGGACCTAATTAAAATAAACCTTGTTTTCCAAGGGGCATAACCCCGTTAACACCTTTCTAGACACCTACTTGATCGGCTAATTGTAATGTGTAAAACTCTCCCCAGGAGTAACTCTTACTCGCAGTGGGTATCGGGATCCAACTATCTCATAGGAGGTATGCAATCTCATTGCAAATTTCAACAGTTGAAATTCCCGATAATATTTTACCCCTAGCAACTTTATGACCTTAACATAGTCAACAAATCATAAGTGCTCGTCAAGTTCAACCCGTCATTTCCCGATTGAATTAAACCCACCCGCACGACCCTTAACATAGTCAACAAAGTCGCACGACTACCCTAATCCAATCGCATCATATGCTTATACAGATAAGCACTAATCAGCTACCGCACACTACGCCTTAACATAGTCAACAAACGTAGCACGAATACTAACTAGTACTTATCTGAAATGACGGAGGGCTACGACAAGTTTTTAAGAAAACCTCTTGCGTAATGAACTTGATATCGTTGTAGAGTCAAATGATTTAAATGGAGTGTTTTTTAGGCTTTTACTAGTTTTTCTAAAGAGGTCACTCCCAATGAAGAGATCTCGGCTCTTTCCTCGTCGAATGAGATGCAGGATATTTCACAAATACTACTATGCAAAGCAAAAACTATAGAACCAATCAAAAGACAAACCGAGTGTGTAGTGTCTACTAGTTTCGCTAAAGAGGTTACTCCCGGTGAAGGGATTTCGGCTCTTTCCTTATCGAATAAGGTGCTGGATATTCTACAAGGAATACCGCTATGCAAAGCAAAAACTAGAGCTACCTGTTTTTGAAAATTCGATTCCACAACATCTTTAGGTTTCTTTTATTTCATTAATCTCATTAATGAAGTCCCATTTAATTATGCTTCACAAGCATCAGATATGAAACGAAATCAACAATATATAATATAATATATATCTCATATATATAATATAAACATTCGTCTCAGGCAGTAATATGATCTCATCACAGAACATTGCAGCAGAAGAACATATATGAAATATTGGATATACTAGGAAGTCCGTGTTTTAATACGAGCCTATATAAAACACGGATTCCACGGTCGCGATGAATAGCCAATCCCACATCCCTAGACCCCTACGAGAGCGGCAAGTAACACTGCCAATTCTAGGGTTAAAAGACCTGGTCTCGACTCCTCGAGATGGCCTCCCACTGTACCCTAGAACCCGGTTACTTGTGCTCCCCGCCTTGGGTCTATCCTAATGCGGAAAAGTAAATAATATACAATGGTGACATCATCCTCAGCCCGGAAGTGCCCCAATAAAAGAATATTACATACAAATGAATTTTATATGAATGAAAAAGAAAAACTCTCATCTCACATAAAACCCCCGGCTATTCAAAACATGACGATCCAATATAACATATTACAGCAACACATAGCATCTCATATCATCAACGTAAGCAAGTATGCGTATCTCGATTGTCGTTGTTATATAGCAACGAAGCCGACGATACACCACATACTACGCTTACGGTCACAGAAAAGAATGTGTAAAACAACAACATTTGGAATCCACAATCACTTTAGACATCTTAAATCCGAAATATCACATACCTCGCATTTCATGCCTAACTATATGAATTCCACATATTGTATCACATTCCAGATAAATAGACAATGTTAAACTTTCCGATCGAATAAACAAACACCCAAGAATTCCCTAATAGCTCAACACTTGAGCGGAGTTCAAAAGTCCCAGAACATGTCACAGCCGCTATGAACCAGCCGTAGAAGGGTCAAACCAACGCCTTACATGTGGCAACGCTAAACTACCACAAACCATATGGTTCAGTAGCGGTTTTGACGGTCACATAATTGAGTTAAGGTTATGTTCTTCTAGAGGGTCCACAGATTCGCTTGCATGATTTTCTAAAAGTTTTAAACTCAGGAAAAGTCCAACACTTGAAAGTTGTCCGACAGGGGAGAAAGTGAGTTATTGATATCCGTTCGAACTTTTTAACACGTTCTAAATTACCCGGAAAAACTTAAACGAAGTTAAACTCTCCGATCGAATCAACGAGTTCCCAATATTTCCCAGAAAGCTCAACACTTGAGTAGAATTAAAAATTCCCAGAATTATGAAAAAGTACCCAAGAATTAAGCCCTGAAGTATTAGCCCCAAACTCCTAAAGGTGGCCGCGGAACCGCCGCCAAACGCATGGTTTGGCCGCGGTTCAGCGGTCCCTTGAGGGAGTTATGGCTTCGTACTTCACAGTAATTCGTAGAATTCTCTGCATGATTTTCTGAGTATTTTTAATATGAAAAATTTTAACTTTTGAAAAAAATTTCAGAGAAAGGGATTTATCGGGGTATCGGGGTTCGATCGGACTTCAAACTTCGTCTACACGACGCCTAATGCTCTAGCTTGGCTCTGATACCACTGTAAGGTTAGCTTAGCACTTTAGCAAGGTTTTGGCAAGCATCAATCATGCTACTTTAAAAATTTTAGGGTGCTAAACAAACCATAACCAAGATCTTAACTAGAGACTTAGGGTAAACAAAGAGCAAGTAAATAACTTTACTTCTAAGAGTTTTGGATTACAACCTTTGTAGTCCGTTCCTTCACTTCATAAGCTCCGTGTTGAGGTCCCTTCACTGCGATCATCAAGTACCAGGACACTTGAGAGGCTCCATGAAAAGAAAGATGTAAGCTTGCTTCCGATCTTCAACAACTAAGATGATCTACCTTGAAGAAACTCAAACCCAAGCTCTTGCTTCACTAATCAAGTATTAGTAAAGCAAACACCATAATCTAAGTGGCTAGAATAGATGAGGATGATGAAGTAGGAATTTAGCTCTGTTTTTTTTTTCAGTTTCTCACTCATTATCATCACATGTCAAAAAGCTAGAAAGCTTTTTTCAAGAGGAAGAAGAAGAACCATTTCATATGTGATGAATAATGAAACCATTGTCATGGTTAAAAATCAACCATGGGTTAAGAATGAAGACTTAACCCTTGTAGAGAATTAAATAGGGTAGAGAGTTTGGGTTGGGTTAAAGAAATATCTACAAAATATCAACACAAAATATCTTAGCATAAAACAAAAGAAAGCTTCATGAAGCTTCATGAAAAAGCTAACCCAAATGCTAACCCAAATCAAACCCTAACTTGTTTAATCTCCACAAATCATGTTGCATTTGTAATCATAACTTGTTACAATATTATATATCACATATATAATATATTTTTGTAACAAAAGAAAATAATACAATTAACATATATCACATATATATCAATGTATTATCCCGTGAGAAAATGGATCAATAAAGCGAGCTTATATTAGTTAACGTATAGTAATATATCCCATATATAATTATACATTAAATTATCGAATCAACACTTGATCCGATAACCCGGCTATATTTATATATAACCGACTAATATAACATGTACCAATTCATCGAATCAACACTTGATCCGATGACCCGGCTATATCACATATACCCGGCCGATATCACATATCGCGAGAATAGAATACAGTACCTCATATCGTATTATTCTCGGTCCCGCACATATCACATATGTGCTCCTACTCCGTTTTGCCTGAGCCAGAAAACCTCTGTGTAGGACTCTAAAGAATCGTCAATACGCCGGCAGTAGGTGATGATCATATCAAACACACACAAGCTGCAAGCGGTCAGCTAAACGTAACAGCTACCCAGGTATTGAGCAATCAGAAGATCAACAAGCAAGCCTGTACATTCTCCTGCGAATCCAATCAGTAACACTCCCGTACAGTCCGGTCTCTTCGTCTGATATGTCGCATATCTAGTCTAGGGGTGGTAAACGTCAGACCCCAGTAACCGATAAGTCGTGTCGATATGAGGTCCATAAAAGTTCGAGAAACTACTGATAACTCTTACCAGTAAATCTCAGTAACCCTTTCCAGGGATTTCCAGTTATAGCCAATCGAACACAGCGCAACATCAACTCCCAATACCGGGAGAGACAAAACCCCTCCTATCGCTCATTGCCTCCATGTGATTCGGGACTGTACCCAAAAGCCACCGTTTTGCACGCCCTCTTGGACGTGGTAAGGTGGAAATCAAAGCACAATAGGAATCACACAAGACTCTATGACGATCTCGCGTCTACAGACTAACATGTACTAGTGTCACCAGAGAACTGCCATCTGACGTGAGGTATAATACCATCCGGGAGTTCTCGGCGAGTCCGTCCAGTTTACCCAGTCTCCACTGAGCACCCGTATACTATCTCTGATGTCAAACACCAATGGATATGGGATCATCCATCGCCCATCGTGTCACGACCCGAAAGAGCACATGACTGGCCCTTGAATCCTATAAAGTCAATCAGACTCCATCTGATCCAAGTAAGCCAAAAGCCCAGAAATCTAAAACCATTTAAGGAGTAAATAAGGAAACTGGTTTTTTTAGAAGTAAGGAAATCATGTTTTGAAAATCAAAGTTTTTAAATAACTAAGCCAAATATGCATTTTTAAAATGTGTAGTCTTTTCTGAAAATTTCGGCAGAGTTTCCTTTGTAAAAACTGGCCCCGAACGGGGTACAACAAGAATAATATATAGGAAATGATAAAAGGCATCCCCAAGCGGGAGCTAGCTCTTCGTCAATCGACGGTCACAACCACGCAAGCAATAATAATATACAACGCCAAAGGGCGAGGATCAAAACCCAAAAAGAAACTCAAACAGCCAGAAAACCGTAATACTACAAGCGTGACTCTAAGGTCGAAATAATACAACACTGTTTTCTAAGTCTGAAATAATATACAAGTTTTGGTTGATGGAATTTCTAGATATAATGAATAATACAGGAACAATGGCGGTTCTGATACAAAAGAACCCACCTACCAACGCAAGTCACCCATATAGAAGCAGTGCGCCAGACATGCCGCTATGGAATCTGTACAGAAAAAACTTGCAAGGACTGTGGCACAACGGGGGTGAGTTGCCAACTCGTGAATAGAAAATATCTACATGCAGAGATCGAATGTATGACCCATCCTAGGTTAATACGATCAGATATATATATATAAACCTCAATATGAATAAGTCTGAAGCATGCTAAACTGGCAATGTAATCTCTATACATGAGTGTAGTGCCAAGTGCTTGTGCTCGTGCCAGTGCCTCAGGTAATAGCATATCATAAATGTGTGGTATAATCAATGAAATCAAATCTGCATGTACGTGGATCCCGTCCACTCGTTACCCAATGACAATAACCAACATGCATGTAAATATCATTAGCATATGCATGGAAATATGAGGATATAAACCACCTGTGTCCCTCGCGACACGTCAAAATCATGGAACCGGAGTGCCCAGCATCGACACTCAAAAACATCATAAAAACCGTGCCCAGCATCGGCACGTAAATCCTCGTATAACGGGCTCCGTCAGTCCGGACCAGCCCACGGGCTCCATCTGCGGAATCGGCCCTCGGCCCCAGCAGTACGCTCGCATCCATCTATCGACTCTGGTCGGTATCCTCCGGATGACCGCCAGGTCCGACCAATCACCGGTAGGTAGTAGTCCCTCTGCCAGGCTCACCGTCTACTACACAACGAAACCGTTCTCGCCCCGGGGTACCATACCGGCTCCACCATGTACCCGCAATCGGCCTCATCCGCCTCCTCGAATCGGGTTTCACATGTCGCTCTCAGCACCGAGAAAACACATGGTGGACGCACTGAAATATCATATCAAGGGTAACTGGGTTTTTAAAACAATTATATGTTCTCTTTTGAAATACCCGCGGTTACCAAATCCAGAAATATCATGGAAACAACAAATCTCAAGGCGTATAATCAAACATGATGTATGCGACATGTAAGGAAAGGTAAGCATATCAGTAAGTCATGCAACATGAAATAGTAATGTGCACATGTCAAGGGAAACCGCTCTTTTTAAAATGAATCAGTTTTAAAGAATATCTTGCGGTCCTCAAATTTCTAATCAAGTCAGAATCATCTATGTATGTGTACGGGTATAAGCGTACAATATGCCATGCAAGGATCATATCAGGAATGCAACAGTACTACTGTGTAGTGGCATGGCAATTATCGATGATGATGTGTGTGAGCCGGCAAATAGTGTACGTGGAACATACGCATCATCGATAATGGTGCTGGTATCCTAACAGCATGATGGTAATATAGCAATAAGCACAAGTAAAGTGATGCAAATAATATGAATATGCGCAATCGAATAATCGACGCAACAGTAAAGAATCTACCTCAATAGCTATATCATGCAGCTTTGCCTTTTGAAATAAGACGAATCGGGGTTTTTGGTAAAATAAGGGCTACGGTGTTTTAAGAACATATGCTACATTTGAAAATATCCGTAGAATCCCTTTTGCCTATCTTTAAAATATCCCCGATTCGTTAGTTTTGAAATAGGTATGACTCGGGTCTAGTCTCACGCCTACTATGCGAACTACGGCCCCAACTATCAAGTCAATCGGGAGGGGTATGAAAACCACCTAAATCTGAGTCAATATATATACATTATCTCATCACATAACGGGTATCACTACCATCATATCACATCTCAAATACGAACTCTGTCATATCGCCGAATCTCACGGCCTCAATAAAACCTCATCGACTCATCTCAATCCCACGTATCATCCTCAATCCCGTATATGAACACATAGTCCCATACCCATGTGTAGATATACACACCTCTATAGGTGCACAGATAAATGAAAGGATGTATGCGAGTGTATGTGTGCGTGTATGTGTGGGTGCAACCACTACTCTAGGGTTTCTCACTATACTAAACCAATACATCCTTCTCGTCAATAATTCCATTATTACCATCAATAATCCTAACAACACATAGAAAAATATATGTGTGTATACGTATTCGTATACATCACCACGGACTGCGGGGGTGCTATACGCCATCCACCCGACTTCTCCCCGTAGATATAAATCTACTCACCTTGCTTCTCGTGTGCCGGTGCCGATGTCGCTATCTTCATCTTCTTTGCCTCAACATCACGTAGGGTACCTACAAGTATATCACAACACTAAAGCACATGAAAATCACATCGGAAACCAAAATAGCACACGCTGCTCGCATAGGTAAAAACCTATCGTCTCGCATGTAAACACGATCAATATCCACTTGTCGTTGACGTCCAAACGCCACCCGACAGGAATGAATCACCAAATACCAAAATCCATGCTAAAACAAGTCGTAAATCATACGCCAACTCAAGAAAATCAACCCAGATTTTACCCTAACTGGAATCAGTCAAAACTAGACATACCCAGGGTCAAGACTACTGGAAATAGGGCCATGCACCAAAATCGAGGCAATTCCCTCCTGCTCTGGCCGCAATCTGCGGCTAAAAGGAATTAATTGGCGGCCGGGGTTTGGAGTTTGGGGCTAGGTTTTGGTGTCGTGGTTCTATGGTGCCTGCACATCTCACTGTCAACTCAATTTTATTTTAGGGTTCTCGGGGTGATAGCAGATTCCTAATTACGATCACAGATCACAGTTTTTCCCCGACATCGTCTCATAAATCCGTATTCTGTGTTCTAGCTTCAGGTTTGGTTCAATAACACATCACCACAGGGGTTCTAAGGTCACCACAAGTCTCAATTTCATCTTTAATTTCAGATCTCACATAAACCCTAACTTGAAGTTTCACAAATCCACCAAATTACACCATATCGATATGAAACTAGTATTGATGCATAAGAAATGAGATACTACTCTAATAGGTGCAGAAATTACCTCCTTTGGCAACTCAAGAAAATTCTTGAGTTGCTCAAAGTCCTCCAAATCCAATCTTGCTAGGTTCAAAGTGTAACTAGTGAGCTTGGGAGCAAGTTTTATGAAGTGGGAATGGGGTTTTGGTGAGGGAAATGAGAGGGATCTATGAAGTGAAGGGGAGGGAGATGAGAGAGCAGGAGCAAGAGCAGCAACAGCTCTTGTTGAAGAGAGGAGAGAAAATGAGATGGAAATGATGGAGGAAAGGGTCAAAAGTCAAAAGCAACTACTCTCTCTCTCTCACCATCATACTTACTTTATCTTTCTTTATTTTCCCTTTCTTCTCACTCCAATTGTGAACCCAAAGCAACCATGCACCCAAAACATGTAACAAGTGTGGAAAATGATATGTGCGCATTTTTGTACAAAAATGCTAAAAATCCAATTAGCGATTTTTAATCGCGAGTAGCACTAAATTAGCATATAACAAATCTTAAAAACTTTAAAATGGCGTAATTCCATAAAATACCCTATTTTAGAATTTTCCATAATTTTTCCTCATTTATTTGTATTTAATTATACCAGAATATTAAAATATTCATTAAAATAATATTAAATTATAAAAATTCCCAAAAATCATATTTTATTATTTTGAAAACGTTACAATCTACCCCCCTTAAAGAAATTCGGTCCCCGAATTTAAATTTAAACCCCCAAATACTAAAATACTTCAATACAAATTCCAAGTCATCGGGGCTCCGAAATCAGCAATACATAAAACGTATCATAGTGCAATGCATGCGCATGAGTACTGAGCAGATAACTCAAAAGCAAACTCCGTCAAGCATCCAGCAATTATCGGAGTCATGGGAAAGATACAAATGTCAAATCCAATACAAAATCAATATGATATATATCAGAACTATACATGTAGACATCCAGTCTATACATGTGAATATCTGATGTAAATGCATGCCAAATCTTTTTAAATCGCCGTGCGATGCACGTAACACTACACATTGGCGGACGTTTTTCATAAGAAAATAACTATATACGTATATATCCTTTGTTTAATAGGTACGTTCCGCCATTTTGAAAACAATTTAGAAGGGTTTCCTTATTTTTAAAACGTTTCGTGTCATATCGGACAGGTAGGTATATATATACCGAGACCATAGCTCGCTCTTTAGAAATCCCTTCGATAACTATCAATGCATGCAAAATATATCCAGGTACTATCCTCTGACTAGTCCTGCTCAGTACAAACGAATATCAAATATCATAAAAATGTACTGCTCCAAAAGGAATAAATCCCAAAAATGCACATAACACCACCCTGTGCGTCTGGTGCGCACGGAAATCAAAATCCATATATGTATCATACAGGTGCACAAAACAACATCTAGACGCAACGGGTGTGCATGAAGTATCTCGAGTTAGTGCATCTGGTGTGCACCAAAATCGTATCTCAAAACCTGCGCCCAACATGCGTGAAAATCCAAATCGGTGCATCCATCGTGCACGAATGAAAATCTAAACCCTGCGCACTCAACATGCACGGAATCACAAAATCCAATAGCAAGAATCAATCATCAATATCAGGGTCAAAATCGACGATATAATGCGGCTCAATCAAAATCAGGTGTACCGCGATGGAAAATCTCACAACCGCGTGCATCAGCGTGCACAAATCAAATCAAAACAATAAAAGTGCATGAAAACTATGCTGGAAGCGTAGATCAAATCACCGGCATAAAGTAGGCATGAAATCACAATCAATACCTCAAGAATAATAACTATGCGCAAGGTATAAATACCCAGTAAGTGCAACCATGGTGCACAAAATCAAATATCATGGAACTCAGTCATCAAGACCAAATCATGCAAATAGATCGCCCAAAATACCGAAATCCAAGGTGACGGATACGTGATAGTCAAATCATAAAATCACAAATCATAAATCACAAATACCGTCGTCGGTATATCCTCCTTCAAAGTCGAGAAAGTGCCGGTACATCCAATGCTAGCAGCGCAAGATATCTACTTGCCTCTTGCTCGCGGCTGGCGTTCTCTGCCTCTGGTTCCTTATCTTCCCTGTGGATTACTAATCTTGCAAATCCATCGGCTCATCGGCCCGGTCAGGTGTGCTAACAGGAACGATTCCGTTCTGGCACTTCTCTGGTCATCTCTCGGTCAATCCTCACGACCGCTCGTAAAGCAGCACATCTCTGGCACCGACCTCTGGTCCTCTGAATGCACATCACACATCTGCTCCTGGTGAAAATCTTATTGCAACAGTGTACTGGAAGGAATCCTGCTCAGGGTCTCTTCTGATCTCGCCTAAGCCAAACTGTACGGAGGCTGGTACTCCGGCGTAATCTTTCCTCGCTCTCTGGACATCTGCATCCTTAGTATAACATCTACTCGAAAGCTGGTCGCATCCCTGCGCCTCTGTATGCATATCCGACTTTTAATCTTAACGGGGAATAGTAACAGCTCATCTGCATCTCGCACGAACTTCTTGTCCCGCTTGTCTGTATCATCGACCATTTCGACGTCGTGTCTCTATCTGCGCACTGCAATGCCCTCGGCTACGGTCCATCCGAAGTCCCTCACACGGACTCGAAATCACGAACTCGGTATCTTCATCACTCAGTAGAAGATATCTAGCCGAACACGTCCTCAGCGTGCATATCGCATCTCTGATGTCAGTGGAGTGGAACGTCATCTCGTCGAAATCTCATGCGAACTCTTTACTCCACTCTGCTTCAATATCGACTGATTCGGACTCATCTCATCGTGGCTACACAGACTGCGCTCCAACGGCTATGCTCGTATCTGGAGTCTCCCAAGCAGTGTCCCATCACATGATATCTGAATGATGTCGAATCGTCCGATCAACTCGTCGGAACCTCATAATCCCCCAAGAGCTCAACACCTTGGGTACAGTTTAATTGTATCGAGTACATACCACAGCATCGGTGGTCCAGCCGTAGAAGGGCAAACCCAAGCCTCACTAATGGCGCCGTGGAACCGCCGCAAACCCTAAGGTTCGAAAGCTTTCACGCGGTCATTATGTCGAGTTAGGGTTTCATTCTTCTAGAGGGTCCATAGAATCGCTTGCATGTCTTTCCAAATACTTTAAACTTGGAAAATGGGTTCCTGACATTCGATCGTCTCAATCGACTCTCAACGAACCTGCGTGAAGTCGTCTCTAGCTGGAATCAATATACCTGATGACCTCGCATCGGGATAAGCGACGAACCACTTGTCCTAGTCATTCATCCTCGGTGACTAGCGACTCACCATCATATCTCTAAGTATATGCTCATGTTGTAGTAGCTCCAATCATCTGGGCGATATCTCATCATTCGCAGCAACAACTGGCTCATTCGTCCGTACGCTGAACAGCGCCTCAATCGTCCTGGATAAGCGATATATCAACGGTTATCACATCCTGGCTAGCCTCTATCAGTGGCTCAATCCTCTGGTACCGATCGGTACATCCGAGAAATCTCGTAAAAGCGATCAATCCAACGCTCATGGCATGAAAACACAATAAGACGAATCCTCAATTTGCAATCGTATGTCTCTGGAATCACGACCTGGTCAGTCCTCGTCCACGACGAGCTCATGCTGACGCAACTCGAGCCGTAGCTCACTCTGCCCGTGCAATCGTGGCAGCAAAACCATAACCAGTATCGATAAGGATAGATCATAGGAAGGAATATAATACGGTGCAAGGAAATGTACATCCTAAGGTTTCTTAAGCGGAGTGGCGTGTCGTAAGTATGCCGCGGAACATACGTACGGTACGTCCCTCTACTCAAGCTACCTACTCCATCAACCAAGGGTCATCCTATGCGACGAAAGTTCGGGTATAATACCCCCTCGACCAAGTCTAAGTTCCGTAAGGTCAAGCCTAAGTTCCGTATATAGATAACGCCCAAGGCTCCACATAGTCAAACTTAGACTCAAACCAAGGTCAACCTAGCGCTTTGATACCAACTTTGTCACGACCCGAAAGAGCACGTGACTGGCCCTTGAATCCTATGAAGTCTATCGGACTCCATCTGATCCAAGTAAGCCAAAAGCCCATAAATCTAAAACAATTTAAGGAGTAAATAAGGAAATCGGTTTGTTTTTTTTAGAAGTAAGAAAATCATGTTTTGAAAATCAAAGTTTTTAAATAACTAGGCCGAATATGCATTTTTAAAATGTGTAGTCTTTTCTGAAAATTTCGGCAAAGTTTCCTTTGTAAAAACTGGCCCCGAACGGGGTACAACAAGAATAATATATAGGAAATGATAAAAGGCATCCCCAAGCGGGAGCTAGCTCTTCGTCAATCGACGGTCACAACCACGCAAGCAATAATAATATACAACGCTAAAGGGTGAGGATCAAAACCCAAAAAGAAACTCAAACAGCCAGAAAACCGTGATACTACAAGCGCGACTCTAAGGTCGAAATAATACAACACTGTTTTCTAAGTCTGAAACAATATACAAGTTTTGGTTGATGGAATTTCTAGATACAATGAATAATACAGGAACAATGGCGGTTCAGATACAAAAGAACCCACCTACCAACGCAAGTCACCCATATGGAAGTAGTGTGCCAGACATGCCGCTATGGAATCTGGACGGCAAAAACCTGCAAGGACTGTGGCACAACAGGGGTGAGTTTCCAACTCGTGAATAGAAAATATCTACAAGCAGAGATCGAATGTATGACCCATCCTAGGTCAATACGATCAGATATATATATATAAACCTCAATATGAATAAGTCTGAAGCATGCTAAACTGGCAATGTAATCTCTATACATGAGTGTAGTGCCAAGTGCTCGTGCCAGTGCCTCAGGTAATAGCATATCATAAATGTGAGGTATAATCAATGAAATCAAATCTGCATGTACGTGGATCCCGTCCACTCGTCACCCAATGACAATAACCATCATGCATGTAAATATCATTAGCATATGCATGGAAATATGAGGATATAAACCACCTGTGTCCCTCGCGACACGTCAAAATCATGGAACCGGAGTGCCCGGCATCGACACTCGAAAACATCATGAAAACCGTGCTCAGCATCGGCACGTAAATCCTCATATAACGGGCTCCGTCAGTCCGGACCAGCCCATGGGCTCCATCTGCGGAATCGGCCCTCGGCCCCAGCAGTACGCCCACATCCATCTATCGACTCTGGTCGGTATCCTCCGGATGACCGCCAGGTCCGACCAATCACCGGTAGGTAGTAGTCCTTCTGCTAGGCTCACCGTCTACTACACAGCGAAACCGTTCTCGCCCCGGGGTACCATACCGGCTCCACCATGTACCCGCAATCGGCCTCATCCGCCTCCTCGAATCGGGTTTCACATGTCACTCTCAGCACCAAGAAAACACATGGTGGACGCACTGAAATATCATATCAAGGGTAACCGGGTTTTTAAAACAATTACATGTTCTCTTTTGAAATACCCGCGGTTACCAAATCCAGAAATATCATGGAAACAACAAATCTCAATGCGTATAATCAAACATGATGTATGCGACATGTAAGGAAAGGTAAGCATATCAGTAAGTCATGCAACATGAAATAGTAATGTGCATATGTCAAGGGAAACCGCTCTTTTTAAAATGAATCAGTTTTAAAGAATATCTTGCGGTCCTCAAATTTCTAATCAAGTCAGAATCATCTATGTATGTGTACGGGTATAAGCGTACAATATGCCATGCAAGGATCATATCAGGAATGCAACAGTACTACTGTGTAGTGGCATGGCAATTATCGATGATGGTGTGTGTGAGCCGGCAAATAGTGTACGTGGAACATACGCATCATCGATAATGGTGCTGGTGTCCTAACAGCATGATGGTAATATAGCAATAAGCACAAGTAATGCGATGCAAATAATATGAATATGCGCAATCGAATAATCGACGCAACAGTAAAGAATCTACCTCAATAGCTATATCATGCAGCTTTGCCTTTTGAAATAAGACGAATCGGGGTTTTTGGTAAAATAAGGGCTACGGTGTTTTAAGAACATATGCTACATTTGAAAATATCCGTAGAATCCCTTTTGCCTATCTTTAAAATATCCCCGATTCGTTAGTTTTGAAATAGGTATGACTCGGGTCTAGTCTCACGCCTACTATGCGAACTACGGCCCCAACTATCAAGTCAATCGGGAGGGGTATGAAAACCACCTAAATCTGAGTCAATATATATACATTATCTCATCACATAACGGGTATCACTACCATCATATCACATCTCAAATACGAACTCTGTCATATCGCCGAATCTCACGGCCTCAATAAAACCTCATCGACTCATCTCAATCCCACGTATCATCCTCAATCCCGTATATGAACACATAGTCCCATACCCATGTATAGATACACACACCTCTATAGGTGCACAGATAAATGAAAGGATGTATGCGAGTGTATGTGTGCGTGTATGTGTGGGTGCAACCACTACTCTAGGGTTTCTCACTATACTAAACCAATACATCCTTCTCGTCAATAATTCCATTATTACCATCAATAACCTAACAACATATAGAAAAATATATGTGTGTATACGTATTCGTATACATCACCACGGACTGCGGGGGTGCTATACGCCATCCACCCGACTTCTTCCCGTAGATATAAATCTACTCACCTTGCTTCTCGTGTGCCGGTGCCGATGTCGCTATCTTCATCTTCTTTGCCTCAACATCACGTAGGGTACCTACAAGTATATCACAACGCTAAAACACATGAAAATCACATCGGAAACCAAAATAGCACACGCTGCTCGCATAGGTAAAAACCTATCGTCTCGCATGTAAACACGATCAATATCCACTTGTCGTTGACGTCCAAACGCCACCCGACAGGAATGAATCACCAAATACCAAAATCCATGCTAAAACAAGTCGTAAATCATACGCCAACTCAAGAAAATCAACCCAGATTTTACCCTAACTGGAATCAGTCAAAACTAGACATACCCAGGGTCAAGACTACTGGAAATAGGGCCATGCACCAAAATCGAGGCAATTCCCTCCTGCTCTGGCCGCAATCTGCGGCTAAAAGGAATTAATTGGCGGCCGGGGTTTGGAGTTTGGGGCTAGGTTTTGGTGTCGTGGTTCTATGGTGCCTGCACATCTCACTGTCAACTCAATTTTATTTTAGGGTTCTCGGGGTGATAGCAGATTCCTAATTACGATCACAGATCACAGTTTTTCCCCGACATCGTCTCATAAATCCGTATTCTGTGTTCTAGCTTCAGGTTTGGTTCAATAACACATCACCACAGGGGTTCTAAGGTCACCACAAGTCTCAATTTCATCTTTAATTTCAGATCTCACATAAACCCTAACTTGAAGTTTCACAAATCCACCAAATTACACCATATCGATATGAAACTAGTATTGATGCACAAGAAATGAGATACTACTCTAATAGGTGCAGAAATTACCTCCTTTGGCAACTCAAGAAAATTCTTGAGTTGCTCAAAGTCCTCCAAATCCAATCTTGCTAGGTTCAAAGTGTAGCTAGTGAGCTTGGGAGCAAGTTTTGTGAAGTGGGAATGGGGTTTTGATGAGGGAAATGAGAGGGATCTATGAAGTGAAGGGGAGGGAGATGAGGGAGCAGGAGCAAAAGCAGCAGCAGCTCTTGTTGAAGAGGGGGGAGAAAATGTGATGGAAATGATGGAGGAAAAGGTCAAAAGCAACTACTCTCTCTCTCTCTCTCTCTCTCTCATCATACTTACTTTATCTTTCTTTCTTTTCCCTTTCTTCTCACTCTAATAGTGAACCCAAAGCAACCATGCACCCAAAACATGTAACAAGTGTGGAAAATGATATGTGCACATTTTTGCACAAAAATGCTAAAAAACCAATTAGCGATTTTTAATCGCGATTAGCACTAAATTAGCATATAACAAATCCTAAAAAATTTAAAATGGCATAATTCCATAAAATACCCTATTTTAGAATTTTCCATAATTTTTCCCCATTTATTTGTATTTAATTATACCAGAATATTAAAATATTCATTAAAATAATATTAAATTATAAAAATTCCCAAAAATCATATTTTATTATTTTGAAAACGTTACACATCTACATGGGTCGAGAAGTATACGCTAGTCTACTCTGGTATATCGATACCCTGTCTCGATACACCAACGACTAGGAATATTTGAAGGATGTACTTAGCGACTACACTGTCTCCACTAGTATTATCTGCATCATAGTCCTGGTAGTCAAGTACTCATCCTAAGGATTTTATCAACATGTAACATAGAGACAATCAGAGTACATGTTTAGATAAATAGCAACCAGATAACGTATTATCATGTCGAGCAAGAAAGTCCTCCATATATATGTCCAAGCATCCACTACAATATACATCGTATGTACAGCAATGGCCTCTAGGGCATACATATCACTAACAATCTCCCACTTGCACTAGGGCCATCTGTTGTAGTATCTCATACCCAACAATCAGCTGTGGTTAAAGTATTTCATACCCAACCATCCCATAAAAGTCTCTACTGGGAAATAGGCATTTGTGAGTGGATCCGCGCTGTTGACCTCTGTATCTACTCACCTGACCTCGATCTCCCTGGAGATCAACCATCTTCATGATCAGGTGATACTGCCTAAGAATATGTCTGGATCTCTAATGGGACGGGGGTTCCTAGGCGTAAGCCACAACTCCATTGTCTCACAATGGCAGGAACGAAGTTCATCTCATGAACTTATATATATCCAGACTATCTCTTTGGTAGCATCCTTGGTAACAATGTATCTTGCCTTTAATCGTCTAGTGTGTCACGGTATCTAGTTTGGAACTCTTCCAACATACCGTCCCTCCACTGAGGGTAAAGACAATGCCTGTGACTGACATTCAGTCGACCTTACCACCCTGGAAGCTTTCCAGTGATTCTTCCCAGGATCCATTGATACCATCTCACTACACCTAGTGAGAATCCTAACATTCAATTAGATCTATCTCATAGATCCAAAATCCAGGATTCAGGAGGTATCACCTTGATCCTAAATCCTTGTGATAAGAGGAGATTGATCGAGCGTAGCATAGGAAACTCCTTCCCTATCAAGAGTATGTCATCCACGTACTATACGAGGATCACTACCATACTCCCTACTACCTTTTTGTATATACAAGGTTCATCTATCATTTTGATGAAGTCAAACTCTTTGACTATTACATCAAAACAGACGTTCCTACTCCGCGATGGCTGATTTATCTCATAAAGCAACTTGCTCACCTTTCCGCTGCTCCCACTGTCTACGAAGCGTTCTGGCTGTGTACTTATAGACGCTCTCTTCTAAATCACTATTTAGAAAAGCAGTCATGACACCCAACCGCCAGATATCGTAGTTATGGTATGTAGCAATAGCAAGTAGGATCTGGATGGATTTAAGCATAGCTTTGAAAGTCTCAACTTTTCTATGTACACCAAGTAATCTTCTCAAGATATACTTGCTCCTAATGGGGATTTAACCCTTCAGATAAAACAACCAAAGTCCATACTTTGTTGGTGTATACAGATTCCATCTCAGATCGCTTAGCATCCAGCCATTCTTACAGAGTACCCACTCTTGATGGCCTGCTCGAAACTAGTTGTCATCTCATGATGCAATCCTCACTCCCACTGTCATAGAGAAACCGAAATATCTCTCAGGTGGATGAGGAACCCTACCAGATCGGCGGAGAGGCTGAGGTTCGATGGAAACTATTAAATCCTTCGGTTCTACCAAATCATCAACTGCAGTTTGTATAGCTGGAACTTCTTCCAGTTCTACCTCATGACCATTAATTACTTCACAAGAAATTCCCTTTTTCAAAAAAGGTGGCATGCCGAGTAATAAAACACATTTTGTTCCTCGGTTCGGTAGAAGATATTCCCTTGCGAATGCTTGGGATATCCAACAAACTTCCACAGAACTGACCTTGCCTCGAGCTTGTCCGGATCATGCTTTTAGACACAGACCGGACAACCCCAAATCTTAACAGAGAGGGACATCCCAGCGCTAATCCGCGGAAGTAGTAGGCAGTCTCATCCGCCGGAGAGATACTACGGTTTTCTCATAGACGGGGATCAAGAAGATTGCATCATTGATAATGATAACCCTACTAGCTTCCAGCAAGACATTAAGAGCGGAGACTCGGTAAAATGGCTGGATGCAATGCAGACCGAAATGGAGTCCATGTACACCAACAAAGTATGGACTTTGGACATTGCTCCAGATGGGGTAAAACCCGTAGAATGCAACTGGATCTTCAGAAAGAAGATTGGTGTGGATGGACAGGTTGAAACCTATAAGGCTAGACTTGTTGCAAAGGGTTTTCGTCAAAGACCTGGTTTGGACTATGATGAAACCTTTTCTCCAGTGGCTATGCTCAAATCCATTCGGGTCCTTGCCATTGCTGCCTTCCACGATTATGAGATCTGGCAGATGGACGTAAAGACGGCTTTTCTAAATAGAAATTTAGAAGAATGCGTCTATATGGATCAGCCAGAGGGATTCATTCAGAGTGGGAGCAGCGGTAAAGTGTGCAAGTTGCTTAAGTCCATTTATGGACTAAAGCAGGCATCGCGGAGTTGGAACATCTGTTTTGATGATACTGTCAAAGAATTCGACTATATCAAGAATCCAGATGAACCATGCATATATAATAAGATTGTAGAGAGAGCTGTAGTATTCCTCGTCTTGTACGTGGATGACATTCTCCTAATAGGAAATGATATTCCTATGCTACAGTCAGTCAAAGGATTCTTGTCACAGAAGTTCTCCATGAAGGACCTGGGTGATGCCACCTACATTCTGGGGATCCAGATCTATCGTGATAGATCAAAGAGGATGTTGGGACTTTCGCAGTCCAGGTACATAGACACCATTTTGAAAAGATTTAGTATGGATGATTCTAAGCGTGGTAACCTACCAGCTTGTCACGGAATCACCCTCTCCAAAGAGATGTCTCCCAAGACTGATTTGGAAATGGCTCACATATCGATTATACCCTACGCTTCTGCGGTAGGCTCTATAATGTATGCGATGTTATGTACCAGACCAGATGTAGCATACGCATTGAGCATTGTAAGCCAGTATCAGGCAAACCCAGGGGAGAAGCACTGGATAGCAGTAAAGAACATTCTCAAGTACCTGAGGAGGACTAAGGAGATGTTCTTGGTGTATGGCGGAAAAGACCTCCATATCGAGGCCTTTGCCGACTCCAGCTTCCAGAGTGACAAGGATGACTCCAAGTCCATGTCGGGTTATGTCTTTACCCTCAATGGAGGGACGGTCTGTTGGAAGAGTTCCAAGCAGGACACCGTTGCTGACTCAACGATGGAAGCGGAGTACATAGCTGCTTACAATGCCGCAAAAGAAGCTGTCTGGATGAAGAAGTTCCTTACAGAACTTCAGGTGGTTCCTACCAGTGTTGATCTAATACCTCTGTATTGCGACAACAATGGCGCTATAGCTTTAGCGAAGGAACCCAGGTCCCATCAGAAGTCCAGACACATCTTAAGGCGGTATCAGCTGATCAGGGAGATCGTAGATCGCCGTGAGATCGAGGTGAAGAGAGTAGATACGGAGAATAACACTGCTGATCCATTCACAAAGGCCATTCCTCAGACACAGTTCGAGAGGCTATTCGAGATGATAGGTCTGTGATATGCCTACACATGGCCCTAGTGCAAGTGGGAGATTGTTAGTGTTTATGCCCTAGAGGCCATTACTGTATCATACTAGTTTGTATATTACTTAATGGAAGCTTGGGATAATCACAGTTGTATTGACAGTCTTGCTAAAAATGGTAGTATGCTACTTGGTTTATTTCTACTTTAATATGTGCATATGTTTCTTTTAACGTATCGCTTATACATATTAGTAGAGCCCTTAGGATTTTTGCTTGATTACCAGCGTTATGATGGCAGTCACACTAGTGGGGGCTGGGTAGTCTATAAGCAACATCCTATACAGGTCCCTGGTTGTAGGATTATCGAGATGGGGCATCGATACTCCGGAGTAGATTGGTGTGTACGCTTCTCATCCCAGTTGTGGAAATGGTCTGTCCCACAGACATCAGTACGTCGTACTGGAGATAGTATGCATGTGCTCGTTAGGTTACGAGTACACCGGGCAGGACTCGCTGGGAACTGCAAGTTGGTTCTATACCCATCTTCAGATAACAATTCCCAGGTGACATAAGTACAGCTTAGTCCGTCGGCTTGATACTGCTACTTCTCCTCGAGTGTGTTCCCACTGTACTTATATTACTACCCTACCACGGCTCAAAGGAGTCGTGCAAACAGGTAGCAGTTGGGTGCAGTTCCGAAGCACTTGGAGGCAGTGGCGGTTAGACAGGATTCGTCTCTCCTGGTATTAGGGGTTGATATCGCGCTGTGTATGGAGAGCAATTACGCAAAGTCCCTGACCAGAGCAAACGAGATTTACTGGTCGGATTTCCAGTAGCTTCTCAAGGTGTAATGGGTTTCACTCCGACACGACTTATACCGCTATTAGGGGTCTGACGTTTACCGCCCCCTAGGCCCGATATGAGATAGTCCTAGACGAACATACTGGACTGTACGGAGATTGTCACATCAGGCTCAGTGGGAGTTCGGATGGGTTTCCTCATCGTCCTTCTTATCGATATCTACCTGGGGACCGTTACGTACAGCTAGTACCGCTTGCGACCTGTGGTTAAACCCACTGCTAGCATAGTGTCGAGTCTTTAGAGTCCCATACAGAGAGTTTCCCTGCAACGGGCAAAAGTGTAGAGGCCGTATGGTTTTACGGCAAGGCTACGATCACTTACGTACACTTATGCACGTACTGTGACCGGGCAGATAATACTAGCGGGCTTTGGTTTAAGCCAGATTCTAGTATTATACAGATGGATTTATTCAATCAATGATTATCCGTGTTTTTCTGAAATACGGATGGGAGGGGCAGTCTCGTAATTTGTCGGGAAGCGTCTAGAAGAAGATGACTCATTTGTGTTTAATTCTTTTTAGGATTTAAACTAAATGGGGTGGAGTATGAGGTGTATGTTTTCATTAAATGGATAATGACTCATGAGATGATTCATCTCAAATGAATTAAATGAAGCATGGTTGATATTATGATAGATATTTGTTATGATATTTTGATGCTTCATATTATTCTAGATGAGACATTATTCATTTCATTATCACAAAAGCTTTCTCTCTCCTCAAGTCTTCATCTTCTTCCTCAAACCCTAAAAGCTCTCATGAGTTGAGAATCCTAGGGTTTAAGTGACTAAGTAATCCATCTAAATACTCTACACCCTCTAGGACTTCTAGATTAGCAAACTAGAAGCCGTAGTTATCTCAGATTCGAGATAGGAGCTCGGACTATAGACTCTCGGGTGGATTGTCTTTGACTCGAAGAGGCCGTTGAGGTGCCCATGTTCCATAGAGCCTACGAGGTGTGGAGGACAGCGATGAAGACCCGAAGGACAAGTACCGTAAGGTATAACTTCAAATAAGAGTAGTTAAACCTCTAGTAGTTTGTTAGTAATGGTTTAGACACGATCTGTGTGCTCAAGTCCGTGTTACGAAGCTTTGATAATTGTTTTTCATATATTCCGCCTCCCCACATACACGTGGGGTGCTTGACATGGACTTACGGTGGTATCAGAGCCTACTAAAGCTTTACTAGCTTGTTAGCAACTAATTAGAACTTCGATCGTCGGAAAAACACGAAAATTTAACCCCGGACCCCTCAAGTTTCTGTCGATTTTAAACCTGTCGAAAAAATTATTTCAGAGGTATGAAAATTCACAGCAGGGAATTCTAAGAATACTGGAGAAATACAAGTTGCTAACTCAGTGAGACGACCGCGGAAGCGCGGTGGATTGGTGCAATCCACCGCGGATCCACGGCCGAGTCAACTCCGAGTTGACTCGTATTTATACAGTAACTCTTATTTTTGGGTGTTCTGTTTTCCTGTATATTTTGTTTCTGCCCAGGTTATTTCAGTGCTGGCTTGCATTTGGGGTAGACACGGAAAAAGGTTGTCGATTGATATTCTAAGTTATTTGCTAATTGTGTTTTTGATGTGTTCGTAAACCTTCCATAATTGCTAGTATGTCGATTAGTTGGGGGTTGCACATTTCTGTAATGGATATAGGTTTTTGGATATGAACTTCATTAGATTGTCGTGGATGAATAGCCGGGGATGTGAGATGAGAGTTTTTATCTTTCATTCCATGTAAATTGTAATATGTTGTAATATTCTTTTGCGGGGCGCATTCGGGTTGAGGTTGTATCCACTGTTGTATTATTTCATTTACCGTTTTCTGCTCCTAGGATAGACCCAAGATAGCGTGCACAAACTACCGGGTACTTTGAAGTGTTTAATGGCCTACTCACATCGTTGAGGGAGACTGTTTCACTTCTGGTATTAGGCGGGTAGTTTGTCGCACCCGTAGGGGTCTAGGGTGGGGTTTAGCTATTCATCACGACCTTGTAATCCGTCTTTTGTTGTAGGCTCAAACAAAACGCGGATTCCTAGTATATCCAATATGTTCATCTGTGATCTGGAATGCCTATTATTGCGTCTGATGAATGTACAATATCTATATATGATATCTAGTAGGCGTTGCTTATGTTTTGCATCCGCGCTAGCCCAACCCCCGCTCTGTCGTTAGTTAAGTAACCTAATGGGTGAATGATGAGGCCCAGTGGAGAATGCGGATGGCATAAACGGACGTTGTATTTTCGTTGTTTTCTGCAATGATAGGATAAATGACGAGACGCATTATATTAATGCAAAGAAAACAAACCAAAGTTGAATCGTTGGAAAAAATTTAAAAGAAACCACTCGGTTATTTTAAAATAGCAGAATTTTTAATTGCGGAGCTTTAACCACTCCTTTTAAAAAGCTATTAGGTTCCTTCGGTTATATCAAGTTCACTACGTTCACGGTTTCGCCAAAACCAGTCGTAGCTCTCCGTCATTTCATATGGATGATCAGTAGTATTCAAACTATGTTTGTTGGCCTTCGTCAAGGCATAGTGTTTGGTAGCTGCTGGGGTATTCATATGCTGCATAGATAGATGCGTTGGTTTGGGACAGTCGTATTACCTTGTTGGCCTTCGTTAAGGGTATGTACGGGTGGGTTCAAATTAACAAGGTAATGATGGGCAGAACTTGACATGTGACTTATGATTTGTTGGCCTTCGTCAAGGTCATAAGAGCATGGGGCAAAAATCCATATCGGGAGTTTCTAAATAAACTGAAACTTGCTAGTGTTTCATACCATTTGGAGTTTGATAATATTGGTAGAATTCCTTCAGCATTATCACACGATGATATTTGGATCCCGATCCTACTGTGAGTATCCGCTACTCATCAGGAGATTCATCACTTAACGATCAATGCTATAAACCATGTAGGTGTCTAGAACAGTGTCAGCGGGGCTACGCCTCCAGAGAAAAGAGGTTATTTAATTAAGGAACTTCGCGAAAGCGTCATAAAACCTCCCTCGAAATACCGACACTAGCCTGGCTGAACGGTTAAGCAAGAATTGTAAGGTGAGATCAGTCCTGGCTAATTCTTCTTTTATGGTTTGAGGAAGGATTCGAGAAACGGTGGGAACCATCCAGTTTGGATAAACTAAAAACCAATCTAAACTTGCAAGAGTATCATGCTAAAGTGTTTTCTTCTCTCTCTCAACTGCAGCGACCCTGTGACCATGATTAGGTTACATCTAGATAATAAGTTGACTGAATCTGACTTTTATGACTGGCAAAGGTCTGTCCAGATGTCCATTTGTAGCGTTTTGAAAATCGTTTCGGTGAAATTTCGGAAAATCGGTAAAATGAGGGGGTTTTCTGTAAAAAGTCAAAATACAAATATCTTATTATAAAAATTAAATATACATATTCTAGCTATGTAATTGCTATTATTTGGTGTTTATTGAGCCGCTGGTGAAATTTCAAATTTTCTGAAAAAAATATTATTTTATTATTATTTTAAGCCGTCACTAATACATTTAATTAGGGAAAATTACAAATTGGAATGAGTTGAAACAAATTTTGTGCATCATAAAACATTAAATAAAAATTTATCGTGTGGTTTTTGGAACGAAATCATTTACCAAAACGGTTTAGAAATTATTGAAGAAAAAGGGCTTTTTTTAGCGTAAATGGATGTTTGGGGTATTGTATTTATCATTTTTCATCACCCCACACCCGTGCCCACACCCACACATCCCCACTTACTCCTCCCCATGGCTGAATTCAGCACCCACCATATTTTTCCCCACTTGATTTTCAAGGAAAAAGAAATGAAAGAAAAGAATAGAAAATGGATAAAGTAGTTAGACTTTTGACTTGCTTTGACCTTGACTTTGTCCCCCCCCCATTTTCTCTACCTCCCTCTCTCTCCTCACTCCCATTTCTGGCCGAATCCTTCTCCCCACAGCAGCAGCCCTTCCCCCCCCCCCAAAATCCACACTATTTTGCTTCAAAAATCCACAAAAAAGCTTCAAAATCCATACAATTTCAAAGCTTTTTCCAAATCGAACCCTAACCCATTATTTCTTGCCCAAGCAAGCATGGATCTAGGAGCTTGGAGGCCATTTTGGGAGGCTAGATTTTAAGCTTGGTCTCTTGATTTTGTGAGGTATAAATCCCAAGCCAAATTTAAATTGTTGGATAGTTTCTTTCATCAAGGTCTATTAAGTTTAAATGCGATTCTAATTGGGATTTAGTTTGTAATGGAAAGAGTTTGAGATCAAGTTAGGTTGTGATCATGTGTTCATGGTTGTGTGATGTTCTTTTTTAGCATCTTAAGCTATGCAACTTAAATTTGTTACTTATTGCCAATTGTAACATGTAAAATGTCCAAATTAAGCTTTTGTGTAAACTAGGGTTTTATAAAATGCATTATATGTGAGGTTAAAAATGTGTTTAGGTTTTTCATGACTTCATTAACTTTATTAAGTGTGGTTTAATGCTTTAGATCATGCAAATCTAAGCTAGATTGTAGTTTGTGCATTTTTGCTTTGAAATTGTTAAAAAGGGTATTTTTGTAAACTAGAATATTAGGGTTTTTGGAATTTAATGAGATTAAATTCCGGAAATTATTTATATGACTTATTTAAGATATTTAATAAATATTTTGGCCGCTACATTCATTTAAACATCATGTTTTGTATAAAAACGGCGAATTGTGCTTGCTAGATTTTCGGAAAAATGACTTTTTAAGTGAAATTGGCGTTTTTGTGAGTTTTAACCTAGTTTATATTAAAATTAGTGTTCGTGAATGTGCAAATGAGTGTGATTGGATTTTCTCGATGGTTTGACGTTCGTACATCGACATCGAGGGTTGGTTTGACTATTCCTGCATGCGTGGGCGATAGGTTTGGACCTATGCGTGATACGCGTGCCGATTTGATTTTCGTATGCCGTTTCGATTTCGAATTTAGTTTTAATGCGATATGGTGCGTTATGATATGTAGGTACCCCCATGTGGACTTCGAGGCGACAAGCAAGCGCGTGGCGACGTCGGCACCGGCTAGCGAGGACCAGGTGAGTAGATTTATATCTACGGGAAGAAGTCGGGTGGATGGCGTATAGCACCCCCGCAGTCCGTGGTGGTGTATACGGATGCGTATACACACCAACAATTATTATATGTTTTTGGGATTAATAACGGTGCTTAGGATGGATATTAGTGTGTTGGATTATTTTAGCATTGCGAACCCTAGGGTAGTGTTGCACTACACATACACACATACATACTTGCATACATTCCTATTGATATGTGCTCATGGGATTCATTATAGTTATGTGTTCACATGGATATGGGACTATGTGTTCACATACGGATTGAGGATGATACTTGGGATTGAACTGAGTCGATGAGATTCGATTTGAGGCCGTGAGATCGGTGATATAGCAGGGTTCGTATCTTAGATACGACATGACGTTGTAGCGGGTCCTTGACGTAGTGTTTCACACACGTCCATGCTTACGTAAGCGGTATCAGTATGGTACTAGACGTAGATCAGTACCCCGATCATGATATTTGATAAAGAGGATACCAGGTGAATAGTATGATGAATGTGATATTGACCCGTACCCAGATTGGGATGCCGTACGACGGATTTACGTACGAGCTATATTGATGATTGATCCGCACTCTTGACTTGGGATGCCTGATTATAGATATGGTATCGGATATGATATTATTGAGGCGGGATCACCGACTATACATATACAGGTATGTATATGTATCGACTCAGATGATAGGCGGTTTCCTTACCTGTAGTTCAGCTTGTTAGTTCAGCCGTATAGTTTAGTGTAGTTGTTAGATTAGATTAGACTTCTTACCTATTTCAAAAACTAACAAATCGTGGGCATTTTCAAAGACAGCTCAAGGGAATCTACGGATATTTCAAAAACGACGTATCTTTTCATAAAAACACTGTAGCCCCTATTTTCAAAACCCCATGATTCGTGTTATTTCAAAAGGCACCATTCGTAGGACTTATATTAGATTATTGCGGATTAGTTATCGTTGTTTCTAGTATTCAGCTCCCGCACATTATTGCTGTTCGCTCTGCCTCGCATATTTATTTTGCTGCATATTCCATTATTGATATCATGCTGTTAGGACACCAGCACCATTACCGATGATGCGTATGTACCACATACACCTACTTGCCGGCTCACACACATCTTCATCGGTAATTGCCATGTCACGTACACTTTAGAGAATATAATTGCTTGACTTAGATTGTTAGCTGGTAGTTTTGACATGATATTAGTGTACTTCCCTTATATGCCATATTAGACATTGTAGTTATTACCTACCACTTCATGCATACTGTTATTCAGTTGTTCATGCCTAGTTCATTATCATTGACATATGCACTTATGATGATTTCTTGAGATTTATGATATTTCTGGATTTCGGGGAAAGCCGCAAAATTTACAACTTATGATCTTTTAAAATATAAAATGTTGCGGTTTTCTAGTGATGTAAAGTGTCGTCCACCATGAGTTTGCTGTGGTTTTGGAGATCCGTGTCGAGGAGTGGAGGAACCGTCACGGGTACATGGTGGGCCCGGTATGGTACCCCGGGGCAAGATGAATATGGTGTTGACGTTGAGCCCGGCAGGGGAGCACTACCTACCGGTGATATTACCCGACGCGTCGGATATCCGGAGGATACCGTCGTGGTCTTGAGATGGATGGTAGGGGCCGGTCCGGACTGACGGCGCCCTAGATATTGAGATTGAGACATTGATATTTCGAGACAGTGAGATTTATGTTTTGTGTCGATGCTAGACACTGTTGATACTGATTTCATTATGATACCTCAGTTTAAAAATACGAAGGAAATCTCACTAATTTATGAAAACAGTTTCTTCATTTACATGTATTCTGTTTCATGCATTCATACCTCATTCATATGATATATTGCTACCTGAGGCACTGACACGGGCACATGAAATTTTACTCGGGTTAGATATTACCCTAGTCATTGTTATAGGCTGCCTGTTATACTTATATTTGAGTATATATTATGATCATTGACCTAGGTTGCGTTATTTATGCGATTTCTGTGCGTAGATGTTTTTCTATTCACGAGTTGGCAACTCACCCCCGTTGTGCCCCAGTTTCTTGCAGATTTTCCGTACAGGTTTCTTTACGGCTTGCGGGCTCAGTTTCCTTCGGGTGATTTGCTAGTAGGTGGGTTTACTTGTATCATACCCCCATTATATATCTTGTATATCATTATTCTGTTGTATCTAGAAGTTCCATCAACCAAACATGTATTTATTGAGATAGAGACCAGTGTTGTTTATTCTTTCGACCTTAGAGTCGCTCGTTATATTCTGGTGGTTTAGAGTTTCTTTTTGAGTTTTGATCCTCGCCGTTGGCGTTGTATATTATATTGCTTGTGTGGTTGTGACCGTCGATTGACGAAGAGCTAGCTCCCGTTTGGGGATGCCTTTTTATTGATTTCGTATACTATTCATGTTGTATCCCGTTTGGGGGCCAGTTTTTACAAAGGAGACTCTGCCGAAATTTTCAGTAAATTTTTTGATGTTTTTAAAACCGCATAATTCGGTTTATGCTTTTGGAAACTACTTGCTTTAAGTTGGTTCTTCCTGTACTCTACTACTTTTCTTGGTTTGGATTTCTGGGTTTTCGGTTTACTTAGATTACGTACGCCTCGAGACGTTCGTAGTTTAAGTGCCGGTCATGTTCCGTACTTTCGGGTCGTGACACCATTACCTATGACAAGCTGGACCACCCTATTACTACTCAAGCCCCCGCCGTCCCAGGTCCAGTTTCCACCATCGCGGATATGGATATCCATCAGACGAGGGAAAAGGACAGTGCGAATGCCAAGTGCCTCGTGTTGGCTTCAGTTGATGGTGTATACCAGAAGCAGCACGAGAAGATGGACTTAGCTTCCATCTTCCTTCATAACAAAGATTTATATGGAGAGCGATCTTGTATCGCAAGATATGAGACCTCGAACGAATTGCTTCAAGCGAGGTTGGCTGTCGGGTCATCTTTAGGGGACGACGTCCTTACGATGACTAGCTATATTGATGAGCTCACGGACCTGGAGACCATGTTGGGAAACAGGTCATATGCTGACTTATTTCCACAGTCCCTACCCTCTACTTACACCCTGAAAGAAACAAGGGAAACATCCGCTCTGCTTAATAGGGGTCCTTCTTCTTCTGCATCCAGGGCGAAAGCAAAGGGTGAAAAGAAGAAGACCTCCACAAAGCCGATATACGGTGTCAGAGAAGTAGAAGGAAAGGGAAGAGCAAAAGTTTCGGGACTTGGTGTAGGAAAGGAGGGATGTTCCTATTGTTGTGGGAAGGGGCATTGGCAGAAAGATTGCAGGGCTTTGGAAGCCAGTAGCCAGGATACGAAGCATGTTGTGGTTTCGGCCTCGAGTGTGTTTGTAATTGAGAACTGTTTGTCAATTAACTCTACTTCCTGGGTACTAGATATCGGAGCAGGATCTCATATCTGTAATTCATTACATGCTTTGAGAAACCGTAGAGTTATCAGGGTTGGCGATTTGTCTCTCAGAGTTGCGAACGGAATGAGCGTGGACGCTGAATCCGTAGGAGAATATCGCCTAGGTTTGACAAGTGGGTAGATATTGATTCTACGTAACTGTTTGTATGTACCTAGTTTGACTTGTAATATCATATCAGTATCCTCACTTTTGAGATAGGGATATGATTTTACATTCGCAAGCGATGTAGTAAACATCCACCTAAATCAAATTCTGATTGGGTCCGGTACATTAGATGATGGTATATACGTATTGAATCAAGCTCAGGTTTTCAATGTCCAGAACACACTTAAAAGAAAGTCTCCAGAAATAAATCAGGCTTTCTTATGGCATTGTAGACTAGGTCACATCAATGAAACACGATTGACTAAGTTACATAGAGAAGGATATTTTAATCCGTTCGAATATCAATTTTATGCTACTTGTGAATCTTGTCTCATGGGAAAGATGACAAAGACTCCGTTTACTGGACACGGAGTAAGAGCGAGCGAGCTCTTGGGACTCATACACAGCGATGTGTGTGGTCCAATGTCTACACATGCGCGAGGTGGTTATTCCTACTTCATTACTTTTACGGATGATTTCTCTAGGTATGGACATATCTTCTTGATGAAGAATAAATCCGAGGCCTTTGAAAAATTCCGGGAATACAAGAATGAAGTGGAAAACCAAACAGGCAAAAGTATCAAGACACTGAGATCTGATCGAGGTGGTGAATACTTAAGTGCCGAGTTCCTGGGCTACTTAAAAGAGAATGTAATTCTCTCTCAGCTTACACCTCCATACACACCACAACATAACGGTGTATCGGAAAGGCGGAATCGGACCTTATTGGATATGGTTCGTCCCATGATGAGTAAGGCTGGGTTACCGCGATCTTTCTGGGGTTATGCACTAGAATCAGCTGCATATCTTTTGAACAAGATTCCAACCAAGACTGTGCCTACCACACCATATCAGATGTGGAGTGGGAAGAAACCCTATCTTCAGTACCTGAAGACATAGGGATGTCCAGCTTTTGTTAAAAAGCAGCATGCGGACAAGGGGTATTATTTCTATTACGCAGAGGAACAAAAGGTTTTTGTTTCACGTCATGCCCACTTATTAGAAGCTGAGTTTTTAAAAAATCAGAAGAGTGGGAGCACAATAGAACTGGAAGAAATTCCAGAACCACAAGCTTTTACTGAAAGTATGGTAGAACCAGAAGTTTCAGAAGAAAGGGATATCGTAGGGCCTATCCGCAGAAGTAGTAGGAAGACTCATCCGCCCGAGAGATACTACGGTTTTCTCATAGACGGGGATCGAGAAGATTGCATCATTGATAATGATAACCCTACTAGCTTCCAGCAAGCCATTCAGAGCAGAGACTCGGTAAAATGGCTCGATGCAATGCGGACCGAAATGGAGTCCATGTACACCAACAAAGTATGGACTTTGGACATTGCTCCAGATGGGGTAAAACCCGTAGGATGCAAATGGATCTTCAGAAAGAAGATTGGTGTGGATGGACAGGTTGAAACCTATAAGGCTAGACTTGTTGCAAAGGGTTTTCGTCAAAGACCTGGTTTGGACTATGATGAAACCTTTTCTCCATTGGCTATGCTTAAATCCATTCGGGTCCTTCTTGCCATTGCTGCCTTCCACGATTATGAGATCTGGCAGATGGACGTAAAGACGGCTTTTCTAAATGGAAATTTAGAAGAATGTGTATATATGGATCAGCCAGAGGGATTCATTCAGAGTGGGAGCAGCGGTAAAGTGTACAAGTTGCTGAAGTCCATTTGTGGACTAAAGCAGGCATCGCGAAGTTGGATCTGTTTTGATGATATTGTCAAAGAATTCGACTATATCAAGAATCCAGATGAACCATGCATATATAGTAAGATTGTAGGGAGAGCTGTAGTATTCCTCGTCTTGTACGTGGATGAAATTCTCCTAATAGGAAATGATATTCCTATGCTACAGTCAGTCAAAGGATTCTTGTCACAGAAGTTCTCCATGAAGGACCTGGGTGATGCCACCTACATTCTGGGGATTCAGATCTATCGTGATAGATCAAAGAGGATGTTGGGACTTTCGCAGTCCAGGTACATAGACAAAATTTTGAAAAGATTCAGTATGGATGATTCTAAGCGCGGTAACCTACCATCTTGTCACGGAATCACCCTCTCCAAAGAGATGTCTCCCAAGACTGATTTGGAAAGGGCTCGCATGTCGATTATACCCTACGCTTCTGCGGTAGGCTCTATAATGTATGCGATGTTATGTACCAGACCAGATGTAGCATACGCATTGAGCATTGTAAGCCGGTATCAGGCAAACCCAGGGGAGAAGCACTGGATAGCAGTAAAGAACATTCTCAAGTACCTGAGGAGGACTAAGGAGATGTTCTTGGTGTATGGAGGAAAGGACCTCCAGATCGAGGCGTTTGCCGACTCCATCTTCCAGAGTGACAAGGATGACTCCAAGTCCATGTCGGGTTATGTCTTTACCCTCAATGGAGGGGCGGTCTGTTGGAAGAGTTCCAAGCAGGACACCATTGCTGACTCAACGATGGAAACGGAGTATATAGCTGCTTGCGATGCCGCAAAAGAAGCTGTCTGGATGAAGAAGTTCCTTACAGAACTTCAGGTGGTTCCTACCAGTGTTGATCCAATACCTCTGTATTGCGACAACAACGGCACTATAGATTTAGCGAAGGAACCCAGGTCTCATCAGAAGTCCAGACACATCTTAAGGCGGTATCACCTGATCAGGGAGATCGTAGATCGCCGGAAGATCGAGGTGAAGAGTGTAGATACGGAGAATAACACTGCTGATCCATTCACAAAGGCCATTCCTCAGACACAGTTCGAGAGGCTATTCGAGATGATAGGTCTGCGATATGCCTGCACATGGCCCTAGTGCAAGTGGGAGATTGTTAGTGTTTATGCCCTAGAGGCCATTATTGTATCATACTAGTTTGTATATTACTTAATGGAAGCTTGGGATATTCACAGTTCTATAACAGTCTTGCTAAAAATAGTAGTATGCTACTTGGTTTGTTTCTACTTTAATATGTGCATATGTTTCTTTTAACGTATCGCTTATACATATTAGTAGAGCCCTTAGGATTTTTGCTTGATTACCAGCGTTGTGATTGCAGTAACACTAGTGGGGGTTGGGTAGTCTATAAGCCACATCCTATACAGGTCCCTGGTCGTAAGATTATCGAGACGGGGCATCGATGCTCCGGAGTAGACTGGTGTGTACGCTTCTCATCCCAGTTGTGGAGATGGTCTATCCCACAGCCATCAGTACGTCGTACTGGAGGTAGTATGCAGGTGCTCGTTAGGTTACGATACACCGGACAGGACTCACCGGAAACTGCAGGTTGGTTCTATACCTATCGTCAGATAGCAGTTCCCAGGTGACATGAGTACAGCTCAGTCCGTCAACCTGATACTGCTACTTCGCCTCGGGTGTGTTCCCACTGTACTTAGATTACTACCCTACCACGGCTCAAAGGAGTCGTGCAAATAGGTAGTAGTTGGGTGCAGTCCAGAAGCACTTGGAGGCAGTGGCGGTTAGACAGGATTCGTCTCTCCCTGTATTGGGGGTTGATATCGCGCTGTGTATAGAGAGCCATTACGCAAAGTCCCTGGCCAGGGCAAACGAGATTTACTGGTAGGATTTCCAGTAACTTCTCAAGGTGTAATGGGCTTCACTCAGACACGACTTATACCGCTATTAGGGGTCTGAAGTTTACCGCCCCCTGGGCCTGATATGCGATAGTCCTAGACGAATAGACCGGGCTGTACGGAGATTGTCACATCAGGCTCAGTAGGAGTTCGGATGGGTTTCCTCATCGTCCTTCTTATCGACATCTACCTGGGGACCGTTACGTATGGCTAGTACCGCTTGCGGCCTGTGGTTAAACACACTGCCAGCGTAGTGTCGAGTCTTTAGAGTCCCACACAGAGAGTTTCCCTGCACCGGGAAAAAGGTGTAAAGGCCGTATGGTTTTACGGCAGGACCACAATCACTTACGTACACTTGTGCATATACTGTGACCGGGCAGATAATACTAGCGGGCTTTGGTTTAAGCCAGATTCTAGTATTATACAGATGGATTTATTCAGTCAAAGATTATCCGTGTTTTTCTGAAATACAGATGGGTGGGGCAGTCTCGTAATTTGTCGGGAAGCTTCTAGAAGAAGATGACTCATTTGTGTTTAATTCTTTTTAGGATTTAAACTAAATGAGGTGGAGTATGAGATGTATGTTTTCATTAAATGGATAATGACTCATGAGATGATTCATCTCAAATAAATTAAATGAAGCATGGTTGATATTATGATAGATATTTGTTAGGATATTTTGATGCTTCATATTATTCTAGATGAGACATTATTCATTTCATTATCACAAAAGCTTTCTCTCTCCTCAAGTCTTTATCTTCTTTCTCAAACCCTAAAAGCTCTCATGAGTTGAGAATCGTAGGGTTTAAGTGACTAAGTAATCCATCTAAATACTCTACACCCTCTAGGACTTCTAGATTAGCAAACTAGAAGCCGTAGTTATCTCAGATTCGAGATAGGAGCTCGGACTATAGACTCTCGAGTGGATCGTCTTTGACTCGAGAAGGCCGTTAAGGTGCCCATGTTCCATAGAGCCTACGAGGTGTGGAGGACAGCGATGAAGACCCGAAGGACAAGTAACGTGAGGTATAACTTCAAATCAGAGTAGTTAAACCTCTAGTAGTTTGCTAGCGATGGTTTAGACACGATCCGTGTGCTCAAGTCCGTGTTACGAAGCTTTGATAATTGTTTTTCATATATTCCGCCTCCCCGCGTACACGTGAGGTGCGTGACATGGACTTACAGACTTAAGGTCGGGTTATCATCAGTTGCGGGTCCGGAATGATGACATTTCGAAGACTGTTTTTCGTACGCTCTATGGGTATTATGAGTTCTTAGTGATGTCGTTCGGGCTCACCAATGCCCCAGCAGCATTCATCGATTTGATGAACCGTATTTTCAGGTCGTTCCTCGACCGTTTCATTATTGTATTTATTGACGACATTTTGGTCTATTACAGGAGTCGAAAGGAGCATAAGCAGCATTTGAGGATTACCTTGCAGACATTGAGAGAGCACCAGCTGTTTGCTAAATTCTCGAAGTGTGCATTCTGGCTTGATAGTGTTGACTTCTTGGGTCATGTGGTTACGGGAGACGGTATACAGGTGGACCCAAAGAAGATCGAGGCCGTACAGCTTTGGCCCAAACTTGTATTAGTGATAGAGGTCCGCAGTTTCTTGGGCTTAGCCGGTTATTATCACCGTTTCGTGCAGGATTTCTCGAGTATCGTGGCAGGCTCTTTATTGCTTCTTTTTGGTGGATACTGCAACTGTCGGGTGTGAGACCCTTTTGGAGTAGGTGGGTTTTTGTGAGTATCCGTATGATTCCATTGTATATCTTATTTTGTATTTAGTACTCTCCATCTACCACTTATTTGTATTCGACTTAGAGACGAGACTGAGTGATTCGGTATTTGTATATTATTAGTGTTTCTGGTTGTCGTGCTCGTGTGAGTCGGCTTTTATTTCATGCCGCGACGTTGTTTTACCTCTTATTACTCTGTTTTCACTTCTTATTTTCTTATTTCTTCGTTGCGTCGTCGTATTTTTACTTGTTGTGGTTGTGTTCTGCCTTTAGACGTGATATGCTCCCGTTTGGGGATGCTTTATTTATATTCTATGTTTTGTACCCGTTTGGAGCTGGTTTTTACAAAGGAGCTGCTGCCGAAATTTTTAAGAAAATAGATTTAAATTTTGAGATTTTAAATATTTTTAACAAATGTTTTAACTGTTTTTACTACTCTATTTTTTATGGTTTAGATTTCTGGATTTTCGGCTTACTTGAATTACGTTACACCTTTAGACGTTGTGTGATTTAAGTGTCGGTTGTGTTCCTAATTTGGGTCTTGACACAACGTGTGTTGTGGTTTAGTTTTTATAGTTTACAACTTACATGTGCTTTCAACCAAGCGGGAATGTCTTTATGTCGCTCCTTATCAATATCCCATTACCGAGTTCGTTTAGTAGGTGGACGGTATTAAGCATTCCAAACGCTGTATATATTGCAAATAAACATTTAATTTTTACTTGAAGATATTCTATAATTATGTTAAGAAAAAGGTAATAAATACTTACCCGATAAAACTGTTCATATCCAAACAGTTAAATAAAACATAATGGTGAATTATGCTGAGCTTCTCAGATGCAGTATGACCCGACTTCAATTTACTCAGTTCCTTTCCTTTGGCCCGGAAGATGGATATTACAGGTCTATTTTCAACCATGTCTTCATTACGTCTCGGCCTATTAAATGCAGTCTCAACACCCTATAGATACATAGAACAGAACGTCATATGTTCCTCCACGAGAAACCCTTCAGCGATCGACCCTTCAGGGCGACTCCTGTTACATATGTATCGTTTTATTTTGTACATGAACGTGACAGAAGTAAAAAAATTTAATTCGTTTTATTATAAATATTCGATTTATTATGAACAGTAAAAAGTTGTTATATAAGTTTTACTTCTCGAATGGATACATCCACCGATAATTCATGGGACCGCATAAATATGCCTCTTGAGCAAGGCGAATCGTGAGATGCAACATTACGGTGAAAATAAAAAGCGGAAACAACATCTCCATTTTACAAAGTATGTGAGATATTTTATTCTCCAAGGTTCTAAAATCGTTTGTCGAGTAATCTTTTGAAAATAACTCTCTGAAGAAATAACACAAATCAGTCACAACTGATACAACGTCGTTATCTGGTAAGGCCCTAACAGCAATAGGAAGCAATTGCTGCATGATCACATGGCAGTCATGACTTTTCAGGCCGACGGGAGTTTTCTTTTTCAAGTTTACGCATTTACTAATGTTCGCGGAATATACATCCGGTACCCTTACTTGTTTAAGTACCTTAAAGAAAACCAGCTTCTCATTATTGGACATCATGTGCTTTGCTGGTGGAATAGCCCATTTACCATTCTCTTTCGAAGTTGGATGCAATTCTGGCTGCAAATTCTTTGTAGAAAACCATTATAATATCGCTAATGTGTCTTTATTCTTAAATTTGGTATTCAACAGGGTACCCAGTAAGAGCTCACAGACATTCTTCTCGATGTGCATAACGTCCAAGTTATGACGAAGATAAAGAAAACGCCAATATGGAAAATCATAAAATATAAATCTCTTTCTCCAGTTATTTGATATCTCATTTGGAATAGTATGCTTATGTTTCTTACCAAAAAAAATATTAATGTGCTCTACGTTCACAAACGCCTTTATCTCATTTGGCTCAGGAGGAGGGGGTCGATTCTCCTGCTCACCATTGAACTTGATTCTATTACGTCGATAAGGATGACCAACATCTAGCCAACGACGATATCCATTGTAACAGAAAATCCGATTTACTGACGTTTCATAGACGGTGTTCTCTTGACAATAGGGGCAAGCACGATGACCTTTTGTACTCCATCCCGACAACATGGCATATGCTGTGAAATCGTTTATTGTCCAAAGCAACGCCGTGTGCAGTGTGAATCTCTCCTTTCTGTAGACATCATAAGCAATGTTACCGGTCTTTCACAGCTCATTCAACTCATCGATCAACGGCTTCAAATAAATATCGATATCAATACCAGGAAAGTTGCTTCCAGGGATCAACAGAGACATTTGGATGTAAGATTGTTTCATACTCATTCACGATAGGAGATTATAAACTAGTAGTGTAACAGGCCATACACTATGAGATGCACCTCCTTTAAATGGTTCCAATCCACCAGCCGATAATCCAAGTCTCACATTACAAGCTTCCGCAGCGAATGCGGGAAATTGAGCGTCATATCTTTGCCACTCTTCACCATCGGCGGGATGCCGTAAGACCCTATCCTTCTTGCGACCATCTGCATTCCATGTCATATGTTCGGCAGTTTTAGATGACAGAAATAATCTCCGTAGTCTTTTCTTAATAGAAAAAAGTGCAACACCTTCACAAGAATTTTCAGAATTGACTCCTCATCTCTTGGCGGCCTTTTTGGTAATATCCACCTTAATTCCCCACAAGTTCTATACTTATTTAAGTTCCTGTCATTATCTGTCGTGAATAATATGCAGTCATTTGGACATGTATCGATTTTTTGATAACTAAAACCGATGTCGGCAATAATCTTCTTCATCTCTTGAAAATTTGCAGGAAGATCAAAATTCGGGTAAGCATCCTTCTCTATCTTTAGAAAGTCATCAACCGATTTGTAGCTCTATAAACTTTTTCATTTAAGATGAAACATACGAACCACCTAATCCAGCTTCATCATTTTCACACCCTCGTAAAAAGGTTTCTTAGCATCCTCCATATACTTAAAAAAACTAGCAGATTCGGAATCTAGAACCACATCATCCGTAGCGGTATCATCGTTCATGCCATTATATAACTTTTCTATCATATCATTTAAACCGGTGGTTAATGGGGTTCTCATAGGTGGCTGTAACAGACGATGTGCATTAATTATATAGTCCACGATCTATCCATGCAAGTACCAGATAGTGTAACCTTCACAGAATCCGTTAGCAAGTATATGCAGTCGAACCGCCCCTCGACTATCACTTCTACCATTACAACATTTTCTACAGGGACAGGGGATCCGACTACCATCCACTCTTGACGAGAATTGCATAAACTCTTCTACACAGATTTTAAATTCAGAGCCAAACCTGTTCTTATTTATCCAAGTCTTATCCATTCTTGTCCGATACGTAAAACCTAATTCGGTTCACAATTAATTATTATATCATAACAAATATTTTTAAATCATACATGATATTAACAATTCTAACCCGCAGTGAGAGAGCTTAGAACGAGATGGTTATAAACAAAGAAGATAATGACAACAGTGTCTCAGAAATACATTTGAGTGATTTATCATGGCTGGAAATAATATTAACGAGTCTATCTTAGATGTCAATGGGTAACGGCTGTCGGGGGTAAGGTTTCTATCCCATTAAGAATGTATAATGCATACACCCTCTGGACTTATGCTTTCATTCGCTTTGAGAAAATTTTGGCAGCACCTCCCCGTTGTTCTCTGAGTACACTACAACAGAAGAGATAAATATCTCAATACTATCAGTATTGAGATGATCATCTCAACTATATTTGTACACGGAGTATAAGCGGAAAGGTACTGACGAAACTCATCTCGAAACGAATGAAAAGCATAAATATGGAAAGAAGTGTATACGTTATACATTCTTAACTTGTCCAAAACGGGACAAATCTATTGGTTATAGTACGACTAGTATTCTCGTCGCATAAACATTCGAGGTTGACAACGCACGTGTAGTTTCATGTCACGAAAATAGCCGTATGCATATAACTGATAGACAGGTTCTAAGTCATTATATTTTTTCAATGTGAGATACTCGATGACGATATGTATCGGTTTACTTTTTTTCATCATCGAGTATCATGCACTTAACTAGATTGGTTTTGATGGTTATCGTTTCAGTATCATCGGTTATTTAACTATTTTGTTTAAGGTTTTGGAATTTTCAGTTTGAATGGTAAGTTCTCAAACAATTGATATTATTAACGAAATATCTGCATTCATTAAAATAAACACGCATCTATACAACGAAAATTAAATAAAGGTAAGTCTCACACACACACACACACTCTCTCTCACACAAACATATCTTTTTAGGCTAACTTTAGTATGTATAAAGCTAATTGGTTTATGGCATGTAAAGTATCTATATTCTCGGTTTAATTAATATTTAATTGGTGGATTAATCTAGATATGGTGACTTAGGCTAATTTAAGCACTTAAGAATTAAAAGTGATAAAATTGTGTACCGGAAACTGGCGTATATAGAATGCGAAGAAAAAGGAGTAATCATGCCAACGTGAAATCTACAATCACACAAATTTTTAGTTGCATATGCTATACATCTCTATAAAAAACAACAATATATATATATATATACTCCTAATTATAATTAACTAAAATTAGCAACCTAACTCAAACCCTAAACTTAAAATTAACTCTAATTAGAAATTACCCCAAACCCTAAATAAAAATAACCCTAACACTAACCATAAAATTGAATAAAATCAACGAATTATTAACCCTAAACCTTACACTAACCTAAAATTAACCCTAAATCTATAATTAATCCATCCCATAAACCTAAAATTGACACTATCCTTGAAATTAATCCAAACACTAGGCATAAAATTAATTAAATTTAAAAAAAAATCCAACTAATTAACTAAATTAATAAAATTACTCACGGATTTTGGGGTCGGAGGCGTTAGAGCGGAGGCTGGGGCTTAGAGAGGAGGGTGCCGGAGGCAAGATGGTAGTAGATCAGAGAGGCTGAGGCTCGAAGGGTGCGGCCGAGTGTGCGCGGGGGCCGAGGGCTCAAAGGCGGGGAGGGGACGCGGTCGAGTTGGTTCGGAGGGACTCGGAGGGCTTGAAGGCGTCCGGCGAGGAGCGGATCACGGCGGCTGGAGGGGCTTGGGATAAGTCGATGTCGCTCACCCCACGTGTTCGTGGGGAGGCGGAAATGGCAAAAATTGATTTTTATGGGCTTCGCAACACCGACTAGAACCAAGGATCGATCATAAACCCTAACTAGCATACTACTTGAGGATTAACTACTTAGAAAGAATGTTATACCTCAAGATACAAGTCCTTCGGGTCTTCTCCGTTGTCATCCTCGTCATCGTAGGCTCCGAGGATCGATCTGGATCGTAGCTTCCTTGTCGGCTTCCTCAAGTCAAAGACGATCCACCCGAGAGTCTATAGTCCGATCTCCTACCTCAAATCCGAGGTAACTAAGGAAAGTAGCTTGCTAAACTAGATGGCCTAGGTGATGTAGAGAATGAAGATAGATTTATTTGTCTCTTGGAACCCTAGTTTACTCAACTCATGAGACCTTAAGGGTTGAGAGGAAGAAGAAGATGGAACTTGAGGAAAGAGAAAGTATTTTCACAAATGATAATTGTGATGGCTCTCTTGATATGACCATAAGAATGTGAAAAGAAAATATCTCACCTAAAATATCTAGTGCCAAAAATATCTCACAAAATATCTAAGTCAAATAGTCAAACCAAGTAGCCATGCTTGAATTATCATATATCAATATAACAATATATTTCCTCCACCTTATAATTTTTTTAATCATATAAATAATCAAAACCCTAATGAGGTGTCTTCTTCTATAACCAATCTTGAGTAATTACAAGAATGCCCCTCTCATCCGTATATACATACCCGCATCCGTGTTCCGAGAAACACAAATACAAAGAGACGTAACTGATCCATCAATATAATACTAGGATCCGTCTTAAACCAAAGCCCACTAGTATTATCCGCCCGAACATCATACATGCACAAGTGCACGTACGTGATCGAAGCCCTGCTTTAAAACCATACGGCCTCTACATCTTTCACCCGATATAGGGAAACTCTCTATGTGGAACTCTAAAGACTCGACAGTACGCTGGCAGTGGGTTTAACCATAAGCCGCAAGCGGTACTAGCTGCACGTAACGGCTACCCAGGAATCTGTCGATAAGAAGGCCGATGAGCAAACCCATCTGAACTCCTGCTGAGCCTGAATGTAACAATCTCCGTACAGTCCGGTCTGTTCGTCTAAGAGTATCGCATATCGGGCCTATGGGGTGGTAATCGTCCGTCCAGTGTATCCACCAACAATGAGCACATGTATACAATCTTAGGTGAAATACACCAATGGCTGTGAGACTAACCATCACCCCTCGTCGGGGTCTAGAAACGTATACACTGGTCTACTCTGGAATATCGATACCCTGTCTCGATATTCCTACGACTAAGGACAGTTTAAGGATATGCTTATAGACTGCCCAGCCCTCATAAGTATAACCGCCATCACAATGCTGATAGTCAAGCAATTATCCTACGGGTTTTATCAACATGTATAAATAGTACGTAATAACAGATAAAACATATGCACATATTAAGATAAAGGCAAACCGGATATTAATTATCATTTCGAGCAAGATTGTCCTGTACACATATACATATTTATAGTATCCATTAAAAATAATGGCCTAGGGCATATATATATCCTACACTAAGTTGGAGATTTCATCCTCTCTAGATCTCATTATGAGGCGAGCATGTGACTTGATCCGATGATGAGAATAAGTGTTGATCGATTAGATTAGGGGTTAGAAATAAAGTTAGGGAATGGAAAGAAAATGATTACTAGGTGATGAACCTTGTGCATGGTAGGGTTTGCCTGCTCTCAAGCTATTCCGCCTAAGTCCTTAATCCACATCCTCTCACACTGGTGTTAGCACAATTCACTTTAGTTAGTTACTAGTTTTGGTGTAGAATGTGATGGCTTAACAATCTGTACACATAACACTAGATTAGTAGCTAGCTAGGGTTATAAACCATGCGAGATGCAAATAAGGATTGTTGATTTGACGGTTTATGCTCCTCCACCTAGTGGTGCATGTTTGATATTCCGTGCTTTTCACAAACCATTCGTATTTGGCAAGGTAAAGGATGGAAGAAGGCGTTAAGTTGGTTTTGCCATTTAATTATATCCAATCTTAAGTCACGAGCAAGATTTCTTTATTTTACACTTACCCACTAAAAACCATTATTTCAACCCCCTTTCTACTTAGCTCGTCTTAATCATTTCCTATTAGAAACCATCTTCCTTATAGGATCGACCCGTACTTAACCGGCATTGCTACTTGTAGGAATACCGTCTTGATTGTGGTATAGAATTAGGATAATACACTTTCACACATCAATCACATATTAACCTAATTGCTCAAGCCTAAAGTTTCATTCCCTATGAACACAAATTCATTTCGAATATGAATATTACTATTATAATATAATTTTGAAAAAACATTTTTCAAAACACCGGTCGACGGGAATTTTTACTTCTTCACGGGAATAGATAGTAAAAATATTCTCATCAACTGGGAATGTCATATTCTATGTAGATATCCATTGTCCTGCTAAATGTATTAATATATATATAGAGAGAGAGAGAGAGAGATGAGAGAAAGTAAAGGAGGATAAGGGCCATAGGAGAGAATTTCCTCCTATGGTGTCGAAAAAGTACAACATTCAATATTTTTTCAACGGTCGGCTCCCATCATCATCTTTATCATCTATGATGTGGATATAACAAATTTCATGCGACTCTCTCACTTTTTCACCATTGAATTAGCAATGTAAAAAGTTTCATTGTCGGTAAACCATTAATTTTGCACCCACTAAATCAACGGTGAAAAGTGGTAAAATCATATAAAATTTAGTATATCCACATCTTAGTTGATAAAGATGAAGATGATGGGAGACAATCATCGGAAAAAATCTTGAAGAATGTATTCTTTTCAACGTCATGAAAAGAAATTCCCTCATATGGCACCATTCTTTCATTATATATATATATATATATATATATATATATAGAGAGAGAGAGAGAGAGAGAGAGAGAGAGGATGTCATTAATCAACAAAATAAAAAATAGAAAAATAACAAAATTCCAATAGCCGAACTTGAGAATTGAAGATGTGCACCTCATCCACCACAAAAAAGACAAAAGTAAGAAATGAAAAGTCAACAAACCTCTCTCTCTCTCTCTCTCTCTCTCATTCATTACACATTCTCTCTCATGTTGCAAAGCTCAAAATGAGACATGACTTACAAATTTATACGTAAGCCTTTATATCTGTATTGTTTTGTATAACACACAAATTTCTCAATTCTAATATTACCACCAACAACATTTATTTAATTTAAATTTAGAAAAATTATAGATGTCCTTAGAAATTTTCATGTAACTTCTAACATAAAAAAATTTGCACATGCATGTATGTATATTGTTCAAAATACACACACATGCGTAGCACGTGCAAAATACTGGTGTGTGTGTAGAAGTTCTTAGATGATGTCATTAATCAACAAAATAGAAAAATAGAAAAAATAATAAAATTTCAATAGCCAAAGTTGAGAATTTGAATCGTTCATCTTATCCACCACAAAGGACAAAATAAGAAAATGAAAAGTCAATGTTATTTCTCTCTCGCATTCATTATACATTCTCTCTCATATTCCAAAGCCTAAAAAGAGATATGCCTTACAAGTTTATAGATAAGCCCTTATATTTTTGTTATTTTATATAACTCATACTTCTCAATTCTAATATTACCATTAACCATATTCATTAATTTTTTTTAGTAAAAACTATAGATATTTTTATTAAAAAATTCATGTAAGTCCATGATAAAAAAAAATTATACATGCCTTCAGTGCGCGATGTATATATATTGTTTAAAATATACACACGTGCAAAGCACTAGTATATATAGAGATAGAGGAAGGCTACAATACTATGGATATGATTTGAAAATAAATCCTATCACTTTCTTTGCCGTTGAATTTGCATTGAAATATGTGTTATTAATCATTTGATTATTTAAAAGAATGAATGGTTCTCTTCATAATTGATTGCACATATATCGTGACGCCTCTCTGTCAATTGCATGTTAGTTGGACATCATTCGTCATTGCATTGGATAATTGCAAAATTAACGATTTACCAACAATAAAACATTTAGAAGCGTTATATGAATGGTCAAAATGTATCCAAATAGCATGAAATTTGGTAAACATATACTTAAGAACATGAAGATCGACATGGCTGGAGCCGATCGTCGAAAATATAAATGGATAGTTGACTTTTAGAGATGTTACAATAGGTAATTTTCTACCGTACCTCAGTATACTTTATTTCCTTATATATATGATGTAGAACCATATTCAACTATTGCATACGGACGAGGAGCGCCCAAAACTTGTTAAAACCAACTAACTAAACCCCCCCCCCTCCCAAACACACACACACACACACAAAAATGTCTAAAAAGACTAAATATCACATAAATCCCAATAGCTTCAACCAAATATTAGATAAATATTTATATTTCAAAATGTGGCACTTTAATATCTGAATCTATACATTTTAGCACTTCATTACCTACTTGTTCTCTAGAAATGTGTAAATTCATTTCTAGATCTTTATATGCTTCTCACATGACTTTTTTATATTTTTTTCTTGGTATTAAAAATAAGGCTAAATTGCACAAATGTATTCATAAACTTTAACGTTTTTTGTGATTGATACCATAAACTTTAATAATTAGAGATATGTACCATGAAATTTTTTTGATATAAATATCATACGGCATAAAATATGCTGCATGAATGGACCGTTTTACCCTTCGATTCTTTATTAATCTTTTGTCAATTTAAAATACTTCTTTATTTAATTACCCTTTTCTTTTTATCTCTCCTAGTCCTAGACCCTCATTGGTCTCCTCGTCCATGCCGATCTCCGCCTCTCCCTCGGCGCCGCCGCCGCCGGTGACATGTTGCCTCTCATCTTCAAGATCTGGTTGTGGCTCTTTTTCAACTGTTGTGGATGGAGGTGATTCCACCACCGGAGTCACGCAATACATTTTTGGATGTCTCTCGCACAAAATTCGACGGCGCCGGTCCCGAACCTATCTTTAATTTCTATCTCTCCTCGAAGGAGAGATCGTGTTCGTCGCCGGCGATCTCATCGACTTGACCTTCAAGATGATGAAGTTGAAAACAAAAGAGTTGCATGCTCGCTGATCTCGAAAAGGAAGTAGGTGGAAACGAAGGAGACCCAATGCTGGGGAGGGATTTGAGGATTTGGGAACGAATTGAGAAGGGTTAGGATTGTTATTTTCGGGGGTGATGGGGTGATGGAGGTTTGGGGATTGCTTGAGGGTTTTGTAGAGTAAGAAAGAGAGAAGAGGGCGGTGCTCGGAAGAGGAGACATGGGCTCAGTTCATTGGAAAAGAACTTTTGACGCAGGACGGAAACGATAAAGCTAGTACTGAACATGTGCGAGCGGAAGCCAAAATGAACACGCTAGCAATAAATGAAATGCAAATTCTAGTGATGCTCTAAATTGATGCACCAAACATGCAAGATCCAACAATCAATAGCGTGAAAAATAAAGGATATGAAAGTAGCAATATAAAAATATAGAATTGAACTGTAAATTTAAAGATTTGAGTTGCATCGAAATCATCAGATTATCCGGATTATCCTTTGAGCGTAAATAACTAACAATCTTCGTATCGGTCCAAATACTATATTTTAGAAATTTGAAAACAAATTGACCTAGATCTAAATATTCATAAATTCATTCAACATCAATTTCTAATTTTCCCAATTCCAATTACCGGTTAAATTTCTCTACTAATAAATGGAGATAGACAAGATTAGTTATATACCTAATGGAGGCGTAGATCTCCTTCAGATGTTTCCTTCCGTTGATCTGCTGATTGCGGCAATGGGTGGCTGAGATTGGATCTGGAGACTGTCGCTCCTGAAGCGTGTGGATCTCAATGGGTTTGAGGTTGTGGTTGTCGAGCTACCTGCAAGGAAGTACCGGGGTGGTTGTACCAATGAGGACCCTCCGATGATCAAGTTAGTCCAGAGATCCAAGCAGAGTAACGGCTTAGTGAAGTCAAAATGGCTTACTTGAACCGTCTGAAGAAGGGGTTTATATAGCGGTGGCAGCAGGCAGAGCAGGCGCGAGAATCACGCCGGCCGTTACGCTCCCGAGGTCATGCCCGCGTGATGACCGAGAGCTCCTATTAATGGCGAGACAGGCTCATTAATGGGGGATCGTGGTGGCGTGGAACGTGGGATGCGGCCGGCGGAGATCTCGCGCATGGTGAGATTTGCGGGATGGCGGTTACGCCTGCAAGCGGTGCCGTTGGTCGGTCGATGAGACTGAGGAAGATGACCTCGGAGGGAGAGCTCGCAGACGAGCGGGAGAGCCGAGGTATCTTGGTTCTGCGGTAGCCCGGAGATGAGCTGTGAGGCCTAGGAGGCCGGTTATGCAGGGGGCTCGGAGGTGAGCCAGCGTTTGCTCGATAGGACGAGCACATGTGTGGTCTGGTCGGCCACTGTAGGTCCTTTCTTGCATGCTCTGGGACACATCATCTGCCACATGTCGTGATCTGGGAGATCACCGATATTGAGCATCATCATTAGACCCTCACTCTCGTTCCGACCAGCTGACGGGTTGGGTCGAGAGTGGTTTGCTGGGTCACCCGAGGTGAGCTCCTTTTCGAAGATATCGTCGGGCGTGTCCCTGGGCAATCGGTTGTTTTTTCTGGGTGATGCCAGCGGATCAGGGCGAGATCTCCGCATTAAAGAGGGTGCGCCGGATTGTGTGCACTTTGCTGAAGCAACAGACCACGTATCGGGCGCCGGTTGGCTGATGTGACGTGCCGCAGGCTTCTTGCGTCAGATGCAATGCTGCGCTCGTGACAGGTGGAGCGATCGTGGCCGTCGAGTGTAGTGAACCGTTTTGGCAGGTGTCGACCGTCGCCGTTGGATGAGGACGCCAACAGTATAAATCAAGGGGAGGCCTGATTTAGGCTCTCTCTCTCTCTTTACATTTTCCTCATTCTGAGTCTTGTTAGCTCGGCGCTCTCCCCTTTTAGGTCGGATTCTGCGTTTTCTCTTCTTGAGGATTTCTCCATCAGGTTAGATGTCTTGTTTTGAGGAGTTTGTAGATGTCGTAGGGGTAGATTCTGGGGATTTTTCCCCAGGGTTGGAGCCTCTCCGGGAAGTTGGGGTCAGATCCTCTTCCCGAGGTCGCGTGTCTGGGGCGGTTCCAGGAGCAGTGGCGGCGGACGCTCCTGGTGCGTCGTCCTCAGTGAGATATGAGGACGAGCTTGTCACCGCTCGGGCCCGTTTCCATATTCCTTCTGGCTACACGCTACGATTGGCCGAGGAAGGAGAGAGGACAGATCAGGTGAGGGGTAGAGAGATCGCCTTGTACCTAGAAGCCTTTTAGGCCGGAATGCGCCTGCCTTTCTCTCCCGAGGTTGTAGCTGCGCTAAATTACTTCGGTTTAGCCTTGGGCCAGCTGGTGTCGAACTCCTGGAGGATTCTCCTTGGGTTCCTGGTCCGGCTGAAGTTGCAGATGATCCCCTTTAGTCTGTCCATCCTTTCCTCCTCCCTTATTTACAAAAGTCACCCCGAAACTCGCGCGGGCGACCCGAGGTGGGTTTACCTCTCCTTTAGGAAGCAGCGGGGCAGCATAGCCGGGTCAGGAGTTATCATCTTGCCTTCTTCCATCCACGATTGGAAGAAGAAGTTTTTCTTCGTCGGGCTGCCAGAGGGTGAGGACTGGCCCGTACCCATCCAATGGTCTAGGAATAGGTGCTGGCAGGGAAATCCGTCCAATGACCCCGACGGGGCGAGAGTGGCGGCGAGGGAGCCTATTTCTTGGGCTGATGTGCTGCTTTCTGAGCGGGCCCTCAGTTAGGTTGGGCTCAGCCCCGTCCAGTTCCTTGGTAAGTTAGGAGCTTGTATTTTGTTTTTACTTTGTTTGTGTCGTTGATTTCATTATATCTTGTCCTGTGCAGAAACCATAGACGCGGGCCTCCTCCGAGCAGCCATGCGCAAGACGAAGAAGGGGTCGAAGGCTGGAGGGGCTACCTCTTCTCGTCGGACGCCGGTCCTGTCTCTCCTAGCAGCCGTCCCGCCCCAGCGCTCGAGTGCGGATCGCGCCCCGGAGCCCAGCCAGGCGCCGAGCAGAAAAAGGGCTCGGGGAAAGGACGCCCAGGCTTCGGAGGTGGAGACGAGCTCTCCGCCGTCGTCTCTCAAGAGGTTCCCCCGAATAGTTCCGCGGATGTAACATTTCAAAAAAATAAAATATTATATTTGGAAATTTTCATAATTTAATATTAATTTTTAATGAATATTTTAATATTCGGTATAATTAAATACCGATAAATGGGGAAAATTCTGAAGAAAAATTATGGAAATTCTAAAATAGGGTATTTTGTGGAAATATACCATTTATGAGTTTTTATGGTTAAGTATATGCTATTTTAGTGTTAATTGCGATTGAAAATCGCAAATTGGATTTTTGGACTTTTGTGCAAAATATGCACATATCATTTTCTACACTTGTTACACTTGTTTCATGTTTTGGTCATGGTGGCCTAGGGTTGGACCATATTTAGATGACCATGGTGGATTGAACCATTTGATTAGGTTAATTGGGGTTACTTAAGGGTTTAGCTTGGTTAAGAATTGGTTAAGATTAGGGTGACTTGTGTAGGGAGAGAGTGAGCCATGTTGGCTTGTGTGTGCTAGCATTTAGAGAGAGAGAGATAATGGTGGCTTAAGCAAGTGTCACACCCCTTCCTAACACTAGCAGCAGCTGCATCAGCAGCCCAAACCTATCCTAAGCAACAGCCCCAATATCTACAGCCCAACACATAAAAACAGCCACCAAACTGCTTCAACAGCAGCTGAAAAGATAAACCAGCCAATCCTACATCAGCCCCCATATCAACCCATCAGCTGATACACCACATCAGCCCCTATTTCCTCACATCAACAGCTACATCAGCTGCTGAAACCATGCATCAGCCCAACATATTTCAGCCACCATCAGCAGCAGCAGTAACATCAGCCAAGACAGCAGCACAACTTCAGCCCAATTTTCATCACATCAGCTGCAACACCATCAGCCCATATCAACACATCAGCAACTACATCCCTCACAACTCACACCACACCATCATAAACACACCTACACATACACCTTAGCCCAACAGACATCGGCTGCAGCTGCCACTACTGCGGCAACAAAATAAAACAACAGCAGTAGTGGCATTTCAAGCAGCAGCTGCAGCCAAGATATCAGCCACAATACAACAGCCCCAATTGTTCAACTTCAGCACCCACACCAACACTTCAGCCCTAGCATCATTGCAACATCACCACACCACCATACCCACACCAAAACCACAACAACTCACCAGCAACAACAACAACGGCCACTGCTGTAGCAGCAGCAGCAGCAACCTGAGCATCATCAGCAAAGGAAAACAGCAACACCAGGAGCACAGTAGCAGCAACTCACTCCCCCACTCCCTTCTCCTTCCTTTCTCCTTCATTCTAGGACCTTTGAGGTATAATCTTGCAACCCAACTCCTTTATCATGGTTGTCTAACTGAAACTTAGTGTTATTAAGTAAATTTGTGCTAGTTTAGGAGAAGTTGAGTGAGATTTGGCCAAGAGATGGTTTTGAATGTTAGAGTAGCCTTATTAAGGGTATGTGAGACCAGTTTAACCAAGATTTGTTCCAGATTTCACCAAATACCAGATTTGTTATACTTGGCGTAATTCAGCATTTTTGTCGACTTTGTAGCTTTCTGGAAACTGCTATCAACCCGGACCTCCTAAAATAAAATTGACTTGGCAGTGAGACATGCAGGCAGATAGGAACCAACACCCAAAACCCTAGCCCCAACCACCATTTTATGGCCACCGATTTATTCCTTCTGGCCGCAATTTACGGCCAGACTTGGGTGAAACTGCCTCGTTTTGCATGCACAGCCCTATTTCATGTAAACTTGACCCCCTGTATGTCTAGTTTTGACTGTTTCCAGTTAGGGTAGAATCTGGGATGATTTTCCTATGTTGGCGTATGATTTACGACTCGTTTTCGTATGGTTTTTGGCATTTGGTGATTCGTTTCCGTCGGGTGGTGTTTGAACGTCAACGACCAGTGAGCATTGGCTGTGTTTACACGCGAGGCCACAGGTTTTCACCTATGGGCGTAGCGTGCACCATTTTGGCTTCCGACATGGTTTTCATGAGTTTTAGCGTGTGATATCCTTGTAGGTACCCCACGTGGCGTCGGAGCGTTGGAGATGCAAATGGCGACATCGGCACCGGCACGCATATAACAAGGTGAGTAGATTTATATCTACGGGGAGAAGTCGGGTGGATGACGTATAGCACCCCCGCAGTCCGTGGTGATGTATACGGATGCGTATACACACCTATAATTATTATATGTTGTTTGGGAAATTATCGATGTTTAGGATGGATAATTGGTGGACTTGGATGATTTAGAGTCGCGAAAACCTAGAATAGTGGGTGCACTACACATACATATACACACATACATACTTGCATACACCCTTGTTCATATGTGGTTATGGGATTCTATATAGATATGTGTTCATATGGGTATGGGACCATGTGTTCACATACAGACTTGAGGATGATACTTGGGATTGAGTTGAGTCGATGATATTTGATCTGAGATTATGATATCGGTGACTAGCAGGATTCGTACTTGATATACGTCCTGATATGATAACGGGTCTTGGATGACGATGCCATATGCATAGTGATACATATATTTTAGATGATCGACATGTGATTATGATACGAGATAGGATGTGATATGATATGATATGACAGGATATTTGTGATAGGCCGCCTTAGCCGATGTATACTCCTTGTGATGATATGTGATGATGATATCGATTTATACGAGACTGTCGATCAGTAGTCAGATCTTGATTATAGTGATGATATTAGAATTGTACTAGACCCCAGATGATGATCTTAATAAAAAGGATACTAGATGAATGACATGACGGATGTGATATTGACCCGTGCCCAGATTTGGGGATGTCATACGACGGATTTACGTACGAGCTATACTTGATGTTTTGATCTGCACTCTTGACTTGTGGATAACCGATTATAGAGATATAGTATCGGGTGTGATATTATCGAGGCGGGATCACCGACTATATATATATTATGTATCGACTCAGAAGCTAGGCGGTTTCCCTTTCCTACTGTTAGTTTTAGCTCATCCTTATAGTGGTGTAGCTATATGACTCTTATGACATTAGATGCAGTTTAGCGATCATGGTGTTCAGTATTTCAGCTCCCGCATATTATTATTGTTGCTCTGCATCGCATACTGTTGTGAATTATATTCCATTATTGATATCATGCTGTTAGGACACCAGCACCATTACCGATGATACGTATGTTCCACATACACTTACTTGCCAACTCACACACATCTTCATCGGTAATTGCCATGTCACTGCACAGTAGTATTATTGCATCAGGATATAACCCTTGTATGCGCATACTATTATTCCATGTTGCATGATATACTGTTATACTTGCATCTCATTTTTATGTCACATACATCATGCTTCCTGATTCTACGCATTGAGATATGTTGTTTCTATGATATTTCTGGATTTGGGAACCGTGGATATTTCAAAGAGATTATGTAAATATTTTTAAAAAAACCCGGTTACCCTTGATATGATATTTCAGTGCGTCCACCATGTGTTTTCTCGGTGCTGAGAGCGACATGTGAAACCCGAATCGAGGAGGCAGATGAGAACGATTGCGGGTACATGGTGGGCCCGGTGCGGTACCCCAGGGCAAGAAGATCGCAGGAGATGGCGTTGAGCCTGGCAGGGGAGCACTACCGACTGGTGATTTTACCCGACACGTCGGATATCCGGAGGATACCGTCGTAGTCATGAGATGGATGGTAGGGGCCGATCTAGACTGACGGCGCCCTGGATTTTGTTATTGAGATATTGAGATTTGAGATATTGAGGTACAGAGATTGTGATACAGAGATATCGAGATATTGAGCTTATGTTTTGTGCCGATGCTAGGCACTGTTCTATACTGATTTCATTATGACACCTCATTTTAAAATACAGAAATCTCACAATTTATGAAAGCAGTTTTCTTCAGTACATGCATTCTGTTTCATGCATTCATACATCATCCATACATATTGCTACCTGATGCACTGATACAGGCACATGGGCTTACACTTGGGTTAGATATTTACCCTAACCATGGTTATAGTTTGCTGGTTATATATTTGAGGATTATATATATTGATCGTATGACTTAGGATTGCGCCATACATGCAATTTCTGTTCGTAGATCTTTTTCTACTCACGAGTTGGCAACTCACGCCCGTTGTTCCCCAGTTCTTGCAGGTGTTGCCGTACGGGTTTCATTACGGCTTTGCGGGCACAGCTTCCTTTCAAGTGACTTGCTAGTAGGTGGGTTATTTGTATCGTACCCATCATTATACATGGTATATTATATTTCAGTTGTATCTAGAAGTTTCATCAACCAAACATGTATTTATTTGAGATAGAGACCAGTGATGTTTATTCTTTCGACCTTAGAGTCGTGCGTTACATTTCTGTGGATTTCTTGTTGTTGGAGTTTCCTTTCTGTTGTGATCCTCGCCTTTAGGCATTGTATATTATGTTGCTAGCTGGTTGTTTTGATATGGTTCTCCTGCTCTCTACTACTTTTCTTGGTTTGGATTTCTGGGTTCGGCTTACTTAGGGTACGTACGCCTCGAGACGTTCGTAGTCTAAGTGCCGGTCATGTTCCGTACTTTCGGGTCGTGACAGCGGACCCTGGCCTCTTCGATCTGGGTGGAAGAGGGGGAGCTCCGCTTTGAGGCTCCCTCGGGGCTCTCCGTCGCTAACAACTTGCTGCACGACATAGAAAGGTCGGCCGGGGGCCGGGTCGCTGGGGGGACGCTGAAGGCGCAAATGGAGTCCATCGCCTAAGAGGTCGTGCAGGTGAGTATTCGTGCATCGTCTCATCATTTACGAGATTAGGTGCCCATTTTTATTCCTGACCCCCTTTTGATTTCTTCAGGTCCTCCAGCACGTCGCTATCGTGGCTCGGATGGAGGAGGAGGAGATAACCCCGGCGATGCAAGCCGCGGGCGAGCTCTCAACGCTGGGGGAGAGCTCGAAGCAGGAGCTGGAGGCGGCGATGGCGAGGGTCGCTACCCTTGAGGGCGAGGTGGCGGCCGGGAGGTAGAAGGCGGCAGCCGCGAAGAAGGAGACGGCGGCAGCGAAGCAGGAGGCGGCGGCCGCGAAGCAGGAGGAGGCGGCCTCGAAGAAAGAGGTGGCCAGGTTCCGCGAGGCCGCTGAGGCCAAGCTTCAGGACTCCGAGGTGCTCGTCGGAACTATGAAGAAGTCAGTGAGCACCCTCTGAAAAGAGTTAGGGGCTGCGGTACAGGCGGCAAAGAGAGCCGACCTCAGGGCGGCGGAGGCGGTGGAGAACTTCTAGTAGTCAGAGCAGTTCTACACCGTCCTAGCCTCGTCCACCACCCTCATCTGGCATGAGGCTCTCGACGCCGTCAAGGCCCGGGTGCCGGAGTTTGTTGATGAAGAGCTCCGAGCAGAATATCCCCGCGGGGATGACGAGCAGGGGGATGCCCCCGGGAGCACTGTCGGGGAAGGGACTCTCGGCGAAAGCAACGCCTAGGCTCCTGTGACGGATTCATCCCCAGTCGCGTTGGACGTCGAGCTCATCGGTATCGCGCTCGGCCCTGAGGCCTGAAGCCCCTCGTCTTCTCTTTGTCTTTTCTTTTGTTGCCTTGCTGTTTTGTGGGCCTCCGGGCATTTTGTAAGGCTGGGGAGCCCGTAATACCCTTGTAAAAGCTTTGACTTTTTGAATAAAGATTTTTGTTTTTGCAGTAGTGTTTGTGCTTGTATTTCCTTTTGTTGGTAGACACTTGTATTTGCACAGTACGGCTTTTATGTTCGGCATGTTCCTCGTCTAGCGATTACTCATCGACTTGAATCTGATCATTTGCCGAGTGTACGAGGACTGGCGGGAAGACGGTATCTCCATGGCCCCGAAGTCGAAGTGGAGATCGCTAAGACGTTGATAGACCGGATGCCTCTTGTTGAGTTCATGATCCTTAGTTGTTGGAGGGGCCGTGAATGGCCTATTAAGGATGGTGCTGAGCAGGGTAGCTGCTCGGTGCCCATTGGCGAGTGCTTTGATCCTTAGTTTTTGGTGGGGTCGTAATTGGCCAACTAAGGATGGTGCTGAGCAGGGTAGCTGCTCGGTGCCTCTTAGCGAGGGCTTTGATCCTTAGTTTTTGGAGGGGTCGTAATTGGCTAACTAAGGACGGTGCCGAGCAGGGTAGCTGCTCGGTGCCTCTTGGTAAGGGCTTTGATCCCTGGTTTGTTGGGGTAGGGAGCTACCAGCCAGGGATAACCGAGCAAGGGCAGGCCCGGTTGTCTCTTGCGAGGGCTTTGATCCTTGAGGACGGGCCGGGCAGGGTTGCTATCCAGTGCCTCTTGGTGAGGGCTTTGATCCAAGGATAACCGAACAAGGGCGGGTCCGGTTGCCTCTGTGAGGACTTTGATCCCTGGTTTGTTGGGGTAGGGAGCTACCATCCAGGGATAACCGAACAAGGGCGGGTTCGGTTGCCTCTTGCGAGGGCTTTTCATCCTTAGCGCGGGAGGGGCCGTAATTGGCCTACTAAGGATGGCCGAGCAGGGTTGTTGTTCGGTGCCTCTTGGCAAGGGCTTTTGTTCCTTAAGGATGGCCGAGCAGGGTTGCTGCCCGGTGCCTCTTGGCGAGGGCTTTGATCCCTGGCGTAGTATGGTAGGGGAGCTACCAGCCAGGGATAGCTGAGCAGGGTAGCCGCTCGGCTGCCTCATGGTGAGGGCTTTGATCCCAGTTTGGTTGGGGTAGGGAGCTACCAACCAGGGATAACCGAGCAAGGGGGGCCCGGTTGCCTCTTGCGAAGGCTTAGATCCCTGCCGTTGCGAGGTAGGGAAGCTACCGGCCAGGGATAGCCGAGAAGGGTAGCCGCTCGGCTGCCTCTTGGTGAGGGCTTTGATCCCTGGCGTTGTGAGGTAGGGTGTAAGTCGATGTACAACACCCCACGACTTGCGGGGAGGCGGAAATATGAAAAACGATCAAGTTCTTTGCTTAAACATCGACTAACCGCATGAATCGAAGCTAAACGATAACTAAAAACTATCATAGAAGTTCTAAACTACTATGTGAAGTGATTATACCTAAAGAACCGTGTCCTTCGTCTTTACGATCTCCACCTCCTCCTCGGCCTTCTCCAAGTAGTAGACGATCCACCACGAGAGCTTTACTCCAAGCTTTACCTCTAAACTTGAGGCAACTAGGTTTCTTTAAGTGTTAATCAAAGTACCTAGATGATATAGAGTGAGGGTTATGGATTAAGTAGTCTAACTAATCATTGTACTCAACACATGAGAGGGAAGGATTAGGGTTTGAAGAGAGGAAGCTTGAGGAGAGAGAAGGTGAGAATGATAATGAAATGAGAAAATGAGTTATCATAATATATATCAAGCATTATTGTTTTTCAAGAAAAGAAAAGAAAATGATTTACAACCATGCTTGATAAATATCTAATGGTGATTCATCTCCATGAGTCATTAAGCATTTATGATGCATTAATGACATGGATGAATCATCCATATGACTCACTAATCTCATTTAATGTATATGCCACCTTAACCCCCTTAGTCACCATCTTCTAGAAGCTTCTCGCGCAATTACGAGAACGCCCCTCCTATCCGTGAAAACACGGAAAAACTTTAGACTGTATAAATCCAATAACCGGATACTAGTAACTGGCTTAAACCAAAGCCGACTAGTAAAAACTGTCCGAAAGTCGTACGTGCGTAAACATACGTATGCGTCCGAACGCTTGTCGTAAAACCATACGACCTCTATATCGTTTCGCATGGAGTAGGAAAACTCTCTGTATGGGACTCTAGAGACTCGACTACTACGCTGGCAGTGGGTTTAACCACAGACCGCAAGCGGCACTAGCTGTACATAACGGTCCCCAGGTAGATGTCGATAAGAAGGCCGATGAGGAAACCCATCCGAACTCCTACTGAGTCTGATGTGACAATCTCCATACAGTCCGGTCCGTTCGTCTAAGACTATCGCATATCGGGCCTAGGGGGAGGCAAGCGTCAGTCCCCTAATAGCGGTATAAATCGTGTCGAAGCGAAGCCCATTACACCCTGAGAAACTACGGGAACCTACCAGCAAATCTCGCTTGCCCTGGCCAGGGACTTTGCGTAATGGCTCTCTGACACAGCGCGATATCAACCCCCAATACCGGGAGAGACGAATCCTGTCTAACCGCCACTGCCTCCAAGTGCTCGGGACTGCACCCAACTGCTACTTGTTTGCACGACTCCTTTGAGCCGTGGTAGGGTAGCAATCTAAGAACAGTAGGACACACTCGAGGCGAAGTAGCAGTGTCAAGTCTGCGGACTATGCTGTACTCATGTCACCTGGGAACTGTTCACTGACGACTGGTATAAAACCAACCAACAGTTCCCTGTGAGTCCTGTCCGGTGTACCCGTAACCTAACGAGCACCTACATACCATCTCCAGTACGATGTACTGACGGCTGTGGGACAGACCATCTCCCCAACTGGGATGAGAAGCGTACACAATAGTCTACTCCGGAGTATCGATGCCCTGTCTTGATAATCCAACGACTAGGGACCTGAATAAGGATGTACTTGTAGACTACCCAGCCCCCATTAGTGTGACTGCCATCACAACGCTGGTAGTCAAGCAAGATCCTAAGAGCTCTATCAATACGTATACTCACATATTAAGATAGAAAAAACCAAGTAGCATACTACCATGTTTAGCAAGACTGTTATATACATGTGAATATCCCAAGCTTCCATTAAGTAATATACAAACTAGTATGATACAATAATGGCCCCCAGGGCATATACACTAACAATCTCCCACTTGCACTAGGGCCATGTACTGGCATATCGTAGACCGATGATCTCGAGTAGCCTCTCGAACTGAATCTGAGGTAGGGCCTTCGTGAATGGATCAGCTATATTCTCTTCAGTAGCAACTCTCCGAACCTCGATCTCCTGACGATCAATGATCTCCCTGATCAGGTGATACCGCCTTAAGATGTGTCTGTATTTCTGATGGGACCTTGGTTCCTTCGCTAAAGCTATAGCTCCGTTGTTGTCGCAATACAGAGATATTGGATCAACAATGGTAGGAACTACCTGAAGTTCTGTTAGGAACTTCTTCATCCAGACTGCTTCTTTTGCGGCATCGCAAGCAGCAATATACTCCGCTTCCATCATCAAGTCAGCAACGGTGTCCTGCTTGGAACTCTTCCAGCACACCGCCCCTCCATTGAGGGTAAAGACATAACCCGACATGGACTTGGAATCGTCCTTATCACTCTGGAAGCCGGAATCAGGAAAGGCCTCCAACCTGAGGTCTTTTCCGCCATAAACCAAGAACATCTCCTTAGTCCTCCTTAGGTATTTGAGAATGTTCTTTACTGCTATCCAGTGCTTCTCCCCTGGGTCTTACTGATACCGGCTTACCACACTCAGTGCGTAAGCTACATCTGGTCTGGTGCACAACATCGCATACATTATAGAGCCTACCGCAGAAGCGTAGGGTATAATAGACATGCGTTCCCTTTCCAAATCAGTCTTGGGAGACATCTCTTTGGATAGGGTGATTCCGTGACAAGCCGGTAGATTACCGCGCTTAGAATCTCCCATACTGAATCTTTTGAGTACAGTGTCGATATACCTGGACTGTGAAAGTCCCAACATTCTCTTGGATCTATCACGATAGATCCGGATCCTCAGAATGTAAGAGGCATCTCCCAGGTCTTTCATGGAGAACCTGTGTGACAAGAATCCTTTGACAAATTGTAGCATATGAATGTCATTTCCTATCAACAGAATGTCATCCACGTACAAGATGAGAAATACGACACTTCTGGCTACAACTTTACTATATATGCACGGTTCATCTGGAATTTTGATGAAGTCATATTCTTTGACTGTTTCATCAAAACAGATGTTCCAACTCCGCGATGCCTGCTTCAGTCCATAAATGGATTTAAGCAACTTGCATACTTTTCCGCTGCTCCCACTCTGATTGAAACCCTCTGGCTGATCCATATAGACGCACTCTTCTAAATTTCCATTCAGAAAAGCCATCTTTACGTCCATCTGCCAGATTTCATAATCATGGAAGGCAGCAATAGCAAGAAGGAGCCGAATGGATTTGAGCATAGCCACTGGAGAAAAAGTTTCGTCATAGTCCAAACCAGGTCTTTGACGAAAACCCTTTGCAACAAGTCTAGCCTTATAGGTTTCCACCTGTCCATCTACACCAATCTTTTTCTTAAAAATCCATTTGCATCCTATGGGTTTTACCCCATCTGGAGCAAAGTCCAAAGTCCATACTTTGTTGGTGTACATGGACTCCATTTCGGTTCGCATTGCATCTAGCCATCGTACCGAGTCACCGCTCTGGATGGCTTGCTGGAAGCCAGTAGGTTCTTCATCATCTATGATGCAATCCTCTCTATCCCCATCTATGAGAAAACCGTAGTATCTCTCAGGCAGATGAGATGGCCTACTACTCCTGCGGAGGGATGCGGGAATGTCCTGTTCTTCTTGAACTACTTATTCTACCAAACTTTCAGTATTAGTTTGTAGTTCTGGAATTTCTTCCAGTTCTATTTCGCTCCTACTTATTTCCTTTTCTAAAAACTGATGTTCTAGAAAATGGGCATTACGAGAAACAAAAACCTTTTGTTCCTCTGCGTAATAGAAATAATATCCCTTGGAGTTCTTTGAATATCCCACAAACTTACATTTTACTGATCATGCCTCGAGCTTGTCCACATGCTGCTTTTTAACAAAAGCTGTACATCCCCAAATTTTCATATGCTGAAGATGGGGTTTCTTCCCACTCCACATCTGATATGGGGTGGTAGGCACAGTCTTGGTAGGAGCTCTGTTCAGAAGATATGCCGCTGAATCTAGCGCATAACCCTAAAAAGATCGCGGTAACTCAGCATTACTCATCATGGATCGTACCATATCTAATAGGGTTCGATTTCGTCTCTCCGATACACCGTTATGCTGTGGAGTGTATGGAGGAGTAAGCTGAGAGAGAATTCCTTTCTCTTTTAGGTAACCTTGGAACTCGGCACTCAAGTATTCACCACCTCGATCAGATCTTAGTGTCTTGATACTTTTGCCGGTTTGGTTTTCTACTTCATTCTTATACTCTTGGAATTTCTCAAAAGCCTCGGATTTATGTTTCATCAGATAAATGAATCCGTACCTTGAGTAATCATCCGTGAAAGTAATGAAATAGGAAAAACCACCTCTTGCATGTGTAGACATTGGACCACATACATCGCTGTGTATGAGCCCTAAGAGCTCGCTCGCTCTTACTCCATGTCCAGTAAAAGGAGTCTTTGTCATCTTTCCTTTGAGACAAGATTGACAAGTGTCATAAGTTTGATATTCGAACGAGTCTAAATATCCTTCTCTATGCAACTTAGTCAACCTTCTCTCATTGATGTGACCCAGTCTACAATGCCATAAGAAAGCTTTATTTAAATCTGGAGACTTTCTTTTTAGTGTGTTCTGAACATTGAAAATTTGGAGTTGGTTTAACACATATATACCGTTTTCCAGTGTACCGGACCCAATCAAACTATGATTAAGGTGGATGTTAACAACACCACTTCCAAACGTGAAATCATAAACTTTATTTGATAACAAGGAAACAGATATGATATTACACGTTAAGCTGGGTACACAAAAACAGTTATGTAAAACCAAAATGTGTCCACTCGTCAATCCCAGGTGATAATCCCCTACGGACACAGCTCCCACGCTAGCTCCGTTAGCAACCATCAGGGTCATATCACCTTCCTTCAGCACTCTACGGTTTCTCAGTACCTGCAATGAATTGCAAATATGAGATCCTGATCCGGTATCCAATACCCAGGAAGTAGAGTTGATTGACAGACAATTCTCAATTACAAACACACCTAAAGTCGAAGCCACAGCTTGCTTCGGTTCCTGGTTCTTGGCGTTCCACGCCTTGCAATCCTTCTTCCAGTGCCTTTTCCTGTGACAATGGAAGCACTCATCCTGGCCCACTACCGGTACCGCAAACTTTTTCTTTCCCTTCCCTCCCACCTTACTAACACCTCCTCTAAGTTTGGTGGCGGCCTTCTTCTTTCTTCCTTTGGCCCTTGCCTTGGACCCGGAAGAAGATGCACCGCTAACAAACATAGCGGGTGTTTCCCTTGCTTTCTGCAAGGTGCCCTCTGCACTCCTTAACATGTTCAAGAGTTCCGGAAGTTCAACTTCTTTTCTTTGAATGTTGAAGTTTAGGATAAACTGGGCGTAGGTAGAGGGACTGGAGAATAAGGTCTGTATAGAGCTCATTATCCAAAGTCGTCCCAAGGTCTGCGAGCTCTTCTATATAGCCGATCATCTTTAGGACATGTTCTCCTAGCGATGACCCGACAGCCAACCTCGCTCGAAACAAGTTCTTAGAGGTCTCGTATCTTGCTATACGAGATTGCTCTCCATAAAGTTCCTTTGTATGGAGAAATATGGCATCTAGTTCCATATCCTCGTGCCTCCTTTGATGTTCATTGTTCATCGAGGCAAGCATGATGCACTTGGCTTTCGCGCAATCGAAATCCCAGGTTTTGCGGATTTCCTTATCCGCATTACTGGATTTGGGACCAGGGACAGCAGGTGCCGTAGCGGTGAGGACGTACCCCAATTTGTCATAGGTCAAAGCCATTTTGACATTCCGCAGCCAATCTTTATAGTTTGGCCCTGTCAGTATATTTTTCTCTAAAAGTAACTTAAGTCCAGTCATTTTCAGGGTCGCTGCAATTAGGAGAGAGAGAAGAAAACTCTTTAGCATGATGCTCTTGCAAGTTTAGAGTGGTTTTTAATTTATCTAAACTGGATGGCTCCCACTGTTTCTCGAATCCTTCCTCAAACCATAAAAGAAGAATTAGCCAAGACTATTCTCACTGTACAATACTTGCTTAACTGTTCAGCCAGGCTGGTGTCGGTACTTCGAGGGAGGTTTTCCAACGCTTTCGCGAAGTTCCTTAATTAAATAACCTCTTTTCTCTGGGGCCGTAACCCCGCTGACACCTTTCTTGACACCTACTTGGTTTATAGCATTGATCGTTAAGCGACGAATATCCTGATGAGTAGCATCTACTCACAGTAGGATCGGGATCCAAATATCATCGTATGATAATGTTGAAGGAATGCTACCAACATTCATCAAACTCCAAATGGTATGCATCTCTTTGCAAATTTCAGTTTCTTTAGAAATTCCCGATATAAGTTTTTTCCCCATGCTCTTATGACCTTGGCTTTGGTCAAAATGTCATAAGTCACATGTTAAGTTCTACCCGTCATTATCTTGTCAATTTGAACCCATCCGTATATACCCCTGACTTTGGTCAAATGATAATACGACTGTCCCAAACCAACTCATCTATCTTATGCAACAAATGAAAACCCAGCAGCTACCAAACACTATGCCTTGACTTTGGCCAAAATGCATAGCTTGAATACTACTGAATACCCAAATGAAATGACGGAGGGCTACGAATGGTTTTGGCGAAACCGTGAACGTAGTGAACTTGATATAACCGAAAGAACCTGATAGCTTTTAAAAGGAGTGGTTAAAGCTCCGCATTTAAAAATATCTGTTTTAAAATTAACCGAGTGGTTTCTTTAAAATTGTTCCAACGATTAAACTTTTGGTTTATTTTCTTTGCATTATAAATAATACATCCCATCATTAACCTATCATTGCAGAAAACAACGAAAATACAACGTCCTCTTATGCCATCCGCATTTGCCACGGGGTCCCGTCATCACCCGTTAGGTTACTTAACTAACGGCAGAGCGGGGGCTGGGCTAGCGCGGGTGTAAAACATAAGTGACGTCTAAATAGCTATCATATATAGATATTGTACATTCGTCAGACGCAATAATAGGCATTCCAGATCTCATATGAACTTTATTGGATTTGCAAGCAATCCGTGTTTGTTTAGAGCCTGCAACAAAAGACGGATTACATAGTTATGATGAATAGCCATTACCCCACCCTAGACCCCTACGGGTACGGCAAACTACCCGTCAAATACCCGAAGTGAAGCGGTCTCCCTCAACAAAGTGAGTAGGCCACTAAACACTTCAAAGTACCCGGTAGTTTGTGCACCCCACCTTGGGTCTATCCTAGGAGCAAAAACAGTAAAATGAAATAATACAACGGTGGCTACAACCGCAATCTGGATGCGCCCCACAAAAAAATATTACAACATATTACAATTACATCGAATGAATTAAAATAATAACCCATCACAAACCCCGGCTAATCATCACAACAGTCCAATACAGTTCACATCCACAAACAGTAAAAACCATTACACAAATGTGCAACCCCCTACCAACCGACATACTAGCAGTTAGGGGAGGTTTACGAACACATTATACAAACACAGATATAATCAAATTAGCAACCATCGTAAAATTTCGATCGAACAAACGCTTTTAGATTCTACTCGAATACTTCTCTGCGCACCTGAGACTTGAGTAGAAAAATAAACATCCTAGAAAACACAAAAATATCACAGAAGAATTACTGGTGAAAATTGGGTTGAATCGGCCCCAACTCGGCCGCGGTTCCGCGGTCGTTTGGCCGATTCAGGAACCCATTTTTCACCAGTTTTCTTACAATTCTCTGTAGGTTATTCTGAAGCACCCTGAAAAATTTTTAGAGCCTGTTTAAAATTCGACAGAAAGTAGTGATATCGATGTCGTTTTTTGGTTCGTTTTGCGTTCGAAATTCTTGCGACTTTGCTAATGAGTTAATTATTGTTTAGCGAGACTCTGATACCACTGTAAGTCGATGTACAACACCCCACGACTTGCGGGGAGGCGGAAATATGAAAAATGATCAAGTTCTTTGCTTAAACATCGACTAACCGCATGAATCGAAGCTAAACGATAACTAACAATTATCATAGAAGTTCTAAACTACTATGTGAAGTGATTATAGCTAAAGAACCACGTCCTTCCTCTTTACGATCTCCACCTCCTCCTCGGCCTTCTCCAAGTAGTAGACGATCCACCACGAGAGCTTTACTCCAAGCTTTGCCTTTAAACTTGAGGCAACTAGGTTTCTTTAAGTGCTAATCAAAGTACCTAGATGATATAGAGTGAGGGTTATGGATTAAGTAGTCTAACTAATCCTTGTACTCAACACATGAGAGGGGAGGATTAGGGTTTGAAGAGAGGAAGCTTGAGGAGAGAGAAGGTGAGAATGATAATGAAATGAGAAAATGAGTTATCATAATATATATCAAGCATTATTGTTTTTCAAGAAAAGAAAAGAAAATGATTTACAACCATGCTTGATAAATATCTAATGGTGATTCATCTCCATGAGTCATTAAGCATTTATGATGCATTAATGACATGGATGAATCATCCATATGACTCACTAATCTCATTTAATGTACATGCCACCTTAACCCCCTTAGTCACCATCTTCTAGAAGCTTCTCGCGCAATTACGAGAACGCCCCTCCTATCCGTGAAAACACAGAAAAACTTTAGACTGTATAAATCCAATAACCGGATACTAGTAACTGGCTTAAACCAAAGCCGACTAGTAAAAACTGTCCGAAAGTCGTACGTGCGTAAACACACGTATGCGTCCGAACCCTTGTCGTAAAACCATACGATCTCTATATCGTTTCGCCTGGAGTAGGGAAACTCTCTGTGTGGGACTCTAGAGACTCGACTACTACGCTGGCAGTGGGTTTAACCACAGACCGCAAGCGGCACTAGCTGTACGTAACGGTCCCCAGGTAGATGTCGATAAGAAGGCCGATGAGGAAACCCATCCGAACTCCTACTGAGTCTGATGTGACAATCTCCATACAGTCCGGTCCGTTCGTCTAAGACTATCGCATATTGGGCCTAGAGGCGGCAAGCGTCAGTCCCCTAATAGCGGTATAAGTCATGTCGGAGTGAAGCCTATTACATCCTGAGAAACTACTGGAAGCTACCAGCAAATCTCGCTTGCCCTGGCCAGGGACTTTGCGTAATGGCTCTCTGACACAGCGCGATATCAACCCCCAATACCGGGAGAGACGAATCCTGTCTAACCGCCACTGCCTCCAAGTGCTCGGGACTGCACCCAACTGCTACCTGTTTGCACGACTCCTTTGAGCCGTGGTAGGGTAGCAATCTAAGAACAGTGGGACACACTCGAGGCGAAGTAGCAGTGACAAGTCTGCGGACTATGCTGTACTCATGTCACCTGGGAACTGTTCACTGACGACTGGTATAAAACCAACCAACAGTTCCCTGTGAGTCCTGTCCGGTGTACCCGTAACCTAACGAGCACATGCATACTATCTCCAGTACGACGTACTGACGGCTGTGGGACAGACCATCTCCCCAACTGGGATGAGAAGCGTACACACTAGTCTACTCCGGAGTATCGATGCTCTGTCTCGATAATCCAACGACTAGGGACCTGAATAAGGATGCGCTTGTAGACTACCCAGCCCCCACTAGTGTGACTGCCATCACAACGCTGGTAGTCAAGCAAGATCCTAAGAGCTCTATCAATACGTATACTCACATATTAAGATAGAAAAAACCAAGTAGCATACTACCATGTTTAGCAAGACTGTTATATACATGTGAATATCCCAAGCTTCCATTAAGTAATATACAAACTAGTATGATACTATAGGGCATATACACTAACATAGGGAAGCTACCGGCCAGAGATAGCCGAGCGGGGAAGCCGCTCGGATGCCTCTATACGAGGGCTTTGATCCCTGGTTTGTTGGGGTAGGGAGCTACCATCTAGGGATAACCGAGCAAGGGCGGGCCCGATTGCCTCTTGCGAGGGCTTTGATCCTTAAGGACGGGCCGGGAAGGGTTGTTGTCCGGTGCCTCTTAGCGAGGGCTTTGATCCCTGGTTTGGTAGGGAGCTACCAGCCAGGGATAACCGAACAAGGGAGGGTCCAGTTGCCTCTGTGAGGACTTTGATCCCTGGCGTTGTGGGGTAGGGAACTACCAGCCAGGGATAACCAAGCAGGGTAGCCGCTCAGCTGCCTCTTGGTGAGGGCTTCGATCCTTAGCGCTGGAAGGGCCGTGAGAGGCCCGCTAAGGATGGACCGAGCGGTGGAGCTGCTCAGTTGCCTCTTAGTGAAGGCTTTGATCCCTGGCGTTGTGGGGTAGGGAACTACCAGCCAGGGATAGCCGAGCAGGATAGCCGCTCGGCTGCCTCTTGGTGAGGGCTTCGATCTTTAGCACTGGAGGGGCCGTGGGAAGCCCGCTAAGGATGGACCGAGCAGTGGAGCTGCTCAGTTGCCTCTTAGTGAGGGCTTAGATCCTTAGCGTTGTGGGGTAGGAGAGCTACCGGCCAAGGATAGGCAAGCAGGGTAGGTGCTGGGCTGCCTCTTCGTGAGGGCTTTGATCCTTGGCGCTGGAGGGGCCGTGGGAGGCTTGCCAAGGATGGACCGAGCGGTGAAGCTGCTCGGTCGCCTCTTAGTGAGGGCTTAGATCCCTAGCGTTGTGGGGTAGGCGAGCTACCGGCCAGGGATAGCTGATCAGGGACAGTCGCGAGTGACACGTGCCACGAACGCGTGGAGGAAGCGAAGCACCAGAGCCGCGTCGTTTCGATTTCGCATCGAGCGGCGCGATGTCTGCCGCGTGGCGGCACAATTACGGGCGAACGTTGAATTCCAGGGGCATTGTGGGCTATAAAATGGAGAGATTGTTGATGACTCCTTTCCTCACACCTAAAACGCAAGAATGGAGGACTTCCCTTTCACCATCCCCGATATCATAAGCTTCGAGGACGTGTATCTCTACGATCAGTACTGCACGGATGACACGGTGCAGTTGGTTATAGGCAGGATCGATGATCATTTCGGTAGATTGCTCCCCCGGCGCTCCTCCCTACTTCAGGTGTTGATGTACTCCATCTGGAGGGCGTCGCCGGGGATCTACAACCCCTTATCCAAGCAGCTGAAAGACGAGGGCATTGGCAAGCTGAGGTCTCTGAGGAGTTTCGGCCTGATCTCTGCGAGCCGGCTAAATCGCTCGGAGGCGCTCGTCCTTGAGTGCTACCACTTGAGGCTCGATGCCGACACTAGCGGGGGTCATCGAAGGGAGAGGTTAAATGCCGTGAGGGCTCGGCTGGCGGAAATATCCTCAGAGTACCACGAACAGTGCTCTCTGTACCCCATTCCCCCGCTGTTGTAATATATATTTTTATGTACGGCTGAGGAGCCTATAGTACCTCTTAAATGAATAAGATTCTTTTTCTTTTCTGCAATGCTTTATTGATCCATTTATTATATGAACAAAAGATCTCAGGAAAGATGTACATTGCTTAAAAAAAGGAAACACATGCTAGTAGAAGTTCTTATTCATGCAGCTTAAGCCCCTCGGTTGTCTGTTGGCATCTATGCTCGGCATAGGGCACCGAGCTTCCTGGGTACTTGACGCATCCTCCGAGACACGACCATGATCTGGCAGATGGTCAGCTCGACAGGAAGGGGACGCTGCTCCTGCTCGCGGTCAGCTTGCCGCTTGTCCCTCAGGTACGCTGCGAGGTGCCCCGAACGGATGAGCTCTTCAATATAGTCTCGGAGTTGTTTGCAGCTCTCCGTGGAGTGGCCCAGCGACCTATGAAAGCCGCATTAAGGGCCTGTTCATATCAGATTTTTGCATTTTTATACCGCCCAATTTTTATCATGTTGCTTATCGGTAGGTACTCTTGAGCCGTGTTTGCTAGTCAAATTGCAGGATACAGGTTCTCGGCTCTAAACGGTGAAATTCATGGAAAAACACGACAAAATCCGGGTTCCTGCCAACCACAGATAAAACACGGGTCTCCGCTCTTTATCCGTCTGTTGCCACACACCAGTTTAAGAGACGAAATGGCAAATCAATGTCATTTTCATGCACAAGGCTCAATGGCAACACAAGATCCAAGAAATCTACGCGGAGCTCAAGAAAATCATGACAAAAAGATCCATATCCAATCACCTTTTGATCAACAGAAATTCTGGAAAAATCGTGAAGCAATTCTGAGAAAAATCATATACCAGACTAATGGGCACAGAAAACCAGGAAAAGCCACCAAAAAATGAAGACCCAATTCCTCTAAAGTGTCGCGGTTCCGCGGCAATAGCAGGCTTAGGCCGCGGAACCGTGGCCATACTGTGGCGGCAGAAGGTGGGACTTCAGAGTTATATTGGTCTTTTCATGTAGAGGCAGAATTTTGCCCTAGATTTCCAGTTCCCTGCCTATAAATAGCCCAGAACCTTGTGAAGCCAAGGGTGCTTAAATCTTGTATTTTAGGTTTTAGAATACTTGTTGTTCTTCTTCCTCTTCTCATCTCTTCTCCATTGAAAAACTTGTAGTGAGCTTTTGTGAGTGAAGAATGATGAATAAAGAAGTTCATTTTGTTATTATACTTGTCTTGCTCTTGTTATGTTAATTGCTTGTAATCTTTAATTGTTAACTTAGTTGTTGTTATTTGTGTTTGTTTCTTTCTTTTCTCTTTTCCTTTATCCTTAAACAACCATGATGTTTACGCTTGATCCTTGCCGAGGTGAGGTCGCAAATAGCTAGTTGTTATCTTCTAATCTCTTTCTTTCTATCTTCCTCTTTTGTTTTATTTTCTTTTCCGTATAATGGATGAGTAGTTTCATACTTGTTAGGGTAGGATAAGGGAAGTTTGAGAGAAGGAAATCTCTCTCACTCTTTCCTTGCCTAACATCTTAAATCGACTCCCGTTAATTGAACCACAATCCGCTCCCTACGGCACCCTATCCTACATGATAGCGGTGATTCCATAGTGAGACCGGTTGTGGTTGAATTAACCGGAGGTTATGGCTAAGAGCCAAGAAAGGACGGACAAGCACCAAAAGGAAGAATTAAGCGTTGGAAAGCCTAGCTTATACTCGCAAGTTCCTTCCTAGTCGTGCTAATCCCCGTTGTTGCCGATTACCGTAACACCGATATTAAGAGTGGCAACGAAAGAAGTGGGCGACTCCTAACTCAAACTAACCTAATCCTAACCCTAACAAGCTCTCTTTACATATCATTTTAACACTTAGTTAATCACAAACAAATCTGGACTTTTGGACTTAACTCGTTAAAGCACATAGAAAAAGATTCGCATCTCCCTGCGGACGAACCGTACTCAACCGGCTAGCTACAAGCGAAACCGTTTTGATTGCGGTAATTAACTAAACTTGAACACGCAGAATCTCTAACAATCAAATGGCGCCGTTGCCGGGGAGACGGTAGTTTATTTCTTTGTGTAATTTCGGGTTAATTTGTGAATATAAAGCTAATCGAAAAACAAAACAAAAAAATATACATTGTAAAAAAAACATCTTGTTATTTTTGATTAGTTTTTGTGTAAGTGTGCAGGATAATACGAAGTTCGAGTTCTGAGCCAAAGAAGTGGGATATATGAAGTTCAAGTTCAGTGCCAAAGACGTGGGAAGTTAGACCCACATCTCGCGGCTACACCGCGACGGATCAAAACGAAGCAAACGGTCTACTGTAAAAATCTGGAGCAGACGCAGTGAGCAATTCCAGATTCAGAGGCCTTAGAACAGAAGAGGACACCCAATAGAACCCAGCCAACAAAATTGAAGGCCCAATCCCACCACAGTGCCGTGGAACCGCGGCATAAGCTAGCTTAGGCCGCGGAACCGTGGCCATTTAGTGCCTTCAGGGTGCTAAATTTTTTAGGTGAGTTTCTCTTCTCTCTCCCACTCCTCTGGACTCCACTGAACTGTGTTTTCTGCAGCATTCTTTGCGCAAACTCTCTTCCCCCTTCCAATAAACTGTTCTTGTGTAGGATTCTTTGCGCCGCGCTTAAAAAAATAAAAATTGTTTGCAGTTAATTTGTTACCGCTTTGCATTCATTAATACGGACTTAAGGGGCTTGAAACCAATTCAGATTGGGTGGGGATTTCATCACCCTTCCCAGGACCCCAAAAATCATAAAAAGCATATGCATTGACCATTGTTAATTAAAAAATACTAGACTCAGCCCTAAGGACTTCGCGCTCAATAGGACAGAGGACTAGTTACAGGCATCGGCCGTTTATCCTATCTGACTTTTGCGGTGCCTAGGCAAGTGTGTCGAAGGCAAGTGGCTACTTAATTAGGACCACTACTTACGTAGTGGGGAGCCTCCCACTTACCTGGCACTTACCTGGCCGCAATTGACGGAGAAGAGGCGGTTTGAGGTCCTATTTCTAGCCCTCTGGAACAGTTAGGAGCTGTCTAGCAGACCTAGGTGACCCTAGATCTAGGTGTGATTGTGCATATCTTATTTGTGATTGCTTAAAGCCGTAAGTCCGTACATATTTCTGTAAAGCTCTTTCTAAAAGAAAAAAGAAAAAAAACAAAATCAAAAACTTTTATAAAAACTTGCCCTTTTGTCGCCAAAATCCATTTTTCACCCACCACCCATTCTATTTCTTCATTGACGTTTTCTTACCCTCACCTTCTCCGCTTTGACTATACTAAACTCGTTTAGTGTATGTCCGCTTGGACTCGGGACACTAGCGCCCGCCTAGTCCGCGTTACGTTAGTCGCTACCGACTACGCGATCGACTCAGACGTCGAAACTCCATCCACACCTCTTTCACCTTTACCTTTGCCGGCCAACTCCGACGTTGACCGGAATTCTGTTCATACATCTTCACCTTCACCATCACCAACCTCTTCTTCCGCGATGTCAGGATTTAATCCAAACATCTCTTTGACTACCCCTGGATTGGCTCCACCTCCTACGGAGACCAATAACCCACCACCACCGCTTGTTGTAGCGCCGCAGCGAATCGCGCTCCAGGATCGTTTCTATCCCACCCGTTCTGCACTTCCCACCTGCCTTTCTCTTCCACCGGCCAATGGGGATAATTTTGAAATTAAGCCCCACTTCATCAACATGCTTCCGCGATTTCATGGGCTTGAATCTGAAGATGCCTATATCTTCATCAATAAATTTCAAAACGTTTGTGCCATGATAAAAACTATCCAACTGTCGGACGATGCTATACGTCTACGGGTCATTCCGTTCACTCTATGTGATCTTGCTGAAAAATGGCTGTATAGCACCGCTTCCCACTCCATAACCAGTTGGGACGAGTTTGTTAAAGCGTTTCTAAAAAAATTCTATCCGAATCATAAAACCGTAAGGATCCGTAATGAAATCAACCAATTCTCTCAGCTTCCTTCTGAACCCTTCTGGAAGTGCTTTGACCGGTATAAAGACCTTCTTGTTCAGTGTCCTCACCACGGTATAAAAAAATGGCAACTTTGCCAAACCTTATACGAGGGCCTGAACCCAGCAACCAAGCAGTTGTTAGAAACCATTTGTCAGGGCCACTTCCTATCGAAATCTGACGAGGAAGCGTGGCAATTCTTTGACGACCTTACGGAGCAAACGCTGCAATGGGAGAGCACCAGACCGACTTCTTCTTCTTCTACCTCCACTTCTACTGGTCAGTCTAGGGTAGGAATTCACCAACTTGATGTCTCTATTGCGATGAAAGCTGAAATGGCTACAATAACGAGAAAGCTTGAAGCGATAGAGAGCAAATTTTCTTCTCCTGCTCCTGCCCCTGTTCTTCCCCTTCGTACCATTTGCGCTTGTTGTTCCGATCCTTCTCACTTGACCGAAGAGTGTCCTTACAATCCACCATCCCAAGGACAGGATCAGGTTAATGCTGCATTTCAGCAAAGACCGAGGAATGATCCATACTCTTCCACCTACAATCCCGGTTGGAGGAACCACCCCAATTTCGCCTGGAATCAGAATCAGAATCAATTCCAAGGCAACAATTTCCAAAGGCCCTCTCCGCCGCAACAACAAGCGCAACAAACTCAACATCAGTTTCAGCAGCCCTTCCAACCCCAACCTTTTCAAAATCAGACGAACAACATTGCACCCAACAATTCTTTTCCCCAAAACAATTTTGTTCCGTCAAACAACGATAAGGTTTCCTCTCTCGAACGAAGTCTGGAGGCGTTCGTTAACCAATCGACACAATCCACCGCAAACATCCAGTCTTCCATTCAGTCCTTGGTGCACGGGCAAAGCATCAAGACCATCGAGGCCCAGATTGCACAGCTGAATGCGGCCTTAAGCGAGCGAGAGAAGGGGAAGCTCCCGTCCCAGCCACTCCCAAATCCCGGTCACCCACATAATGTACATGTTGCTCTTGAACAACAGAACCATAATGTGAGTGCCGTGACCACCTTGAGATCGGGAAGGATGCTGCAAAACAACATTGGCACACGGATCAACGATGACACCCCGGCGGCTTCTGCTTCTTCTTCTTCTTCCTCTGCTACGTCTTCGTCTTCTGAGCCTATTCTCCATTCTTCAAAAGGCTCTTCTTCTTCTTCTGCTCTGAACGGACCCACTTCTCTGTCACGACCCGAAAGTACGGAACATGACCGGCACTTAAACTACGAACGTCTCGAGGCGTACGTAATCTAAGTAAACCGAAAACCCAGAAATCCAAACCAAGAAAAGTAGTAGAGTGAAGGAAAACCAATTTAAAATCAAGTAGTTTTAATAGCATAAGCCGAGTTATGCGGTTTTAAAAACATCAAGTATTTCCTGAAAATTTCGGCAGAGTCTCCTTTGTAAATACTGGCTCCCAAACGGGATACAACATGAATAGTATACGAAATCAATAAAAAGGCATCCCCAAGCGGGAGCTAGCTCTTCGTCAAACGACGGTCACAACCACACAAGCAATATAATATACAACGCCAACGGCGAGTATTAAAATTCAAAGGAAACTCAAAACCACAAGAAAACCACAGAAATATAACGCGCGACTCTAAGGTCGAAGGAATAACATCACTGGTCTCTATCTCAAGAAATACATGTTTGGTTGATGGAACTTCAAGATACAACAGAGTAATAATATACAAGTTATATAATGGGGGGTACGATACAAGTAAACCCACCTACTAGCAAATTACCCGAAGGAAACTATGCCAGCAAGCCGAAAAGAAACCTGTACGGCAAACCTGCAAGAAACTGGGGCACAACGGGGGTGAGTTGCCAACTGGTGAATAGAAAAAAACATCTACGGAAGAAATCGCATAAATAACGCAACCTAGGTCAATGATCATAATAAATCCTCAATTATATATATAACATGCAACCTATAACAAGGCTAGCGTAAATATCTAACCCGAGTGTAATCTCATGTGCCCGTGTCAGTGCCTCAGGTAGCAATATATCATATGAATGAGGTATGAATGCATGAAAACAGAAAACATATAAATGAAGAAACTGTTTTCATAATTTAGTGAGATTTCCTTTGTATTTTTAAAATGAGATATTATAAATGAAATCAGCATAAAACAGTGCCTAGCATCGGCACAAAACGTAATCCCAATATCTCGATATCTCTGTATCACAGTCTCTGTACCTCAATATCTCGAAATCTCAATGTCTCAATCACAATATCTAGGACGCCGTCAGTCCAGACCGGCCCCTACCATCCATCTCAAGACCACGACGATATCCTCCGGATATCCGACGCGTCGGGTAAAATCACCGGTAGGTAGTGCTCCCCTGCCAGGCTCACATCGTTATCATCACGCGCTTCTTACCCCGGGGTACCTTACCGGGTCCACCATGTACCCGAAACGGTTCATCCGTCTCCTCGAATCGGGTCTCGAAATCTATCAGCAAACTCATGGTGGACGACTCATACATCATGGGAAAAACCGCACTTTTTATTTTAAAAGAGAGAAATCAGTTTATATAAGTTTTGCGGTTTTCCCCCCAAATCCAGAAAATCTCATAGAAATCCGAATCCAAATCATCAATAGCATGTAAAACCATGAATATAGGCATAACAATGAATAACAGTATGCATGAAGTGGCAAGTAATAACTACAATGTTAAGCTGGCATATAAGGTAGGTACACTAATATCATGTCAAATTACTAACTAACAAGCTAAGTCAAGCAATAATCTTTTCTAAGGTGTACGTGACATGGCAATTACCGATGAAGATGTGTGTGAGCCGGCAAGTAAGTGTACGTGGTACATACGCATCATCGGTAATGGTGCTGGTGTCCTAACCATAAGATATCAACAGTAGAATATGAAGCATAATATAAGCATGTGATGCGGAGCGAACAACAATAATGAGCGGGAGCTGAATACTAGACGCAACGATAACTAATCTGCATTAACCTAATATAAGTCCTACAATGGTGCCTTTTGAAATAACACGAATCGTGGGATTTTGAAAATAGGGGCTACGGTGTTTTTAAGAAAAGATACGTTTTTTGAAATATCCGTAGAATCCCTTGACTTGTCTTTTAAAATACGCACGATTCGTAAGCTTTGAAATAGGTAGGAACCGAATCTAATCTAACAACTAACTAAACTAAAGGGCTAAGCTACAAGCTAGACTACAGGTAAGGAAACCGTCTCGATACATGTACATACCTGTATATATATTAGTCGGTGATCCCTCCTCAATAATATCATATCCGATACCATATCTATAATCAGACATCCCAAGTCAAGAGTGCGGATCAATCATCAAGATATAGGTCGTACGTAAATCCGTCGAACGGCATCCCCAAATCTGGGTACGGGTCAATATCATATTCCTCACACTATTCCTCTGGTATCCTCTTTATCCAAGATCATAGTCTAGGGTACTGACCTATGTCTAGTACAATACTAATATCCTCAATATACTCATGATCTGACTACTGATCGACAATCTCGTACAAACCGATATCGTCAGCACATATCATCATCAAGGGGTATACATCGCCCGATACGGCCTAATATCAATATCCTAGCATATCATGCCTCATATCACGATCACATGTCGACCATTTTATTTATAACACTATTCACCCGTATCGCCGCCCCAAGATCCTCTATAACAACAGGACGTACCTCAAGTACGAATCCTGCCATATCACCGATATCACAACCTCAACACAAATCTCATCGACTCATCTCAAACCCAAGTATCATCCTCAAATCCGTATGTGAACACATAGTCCCATACCCATGTGAACACATAACTATAAATTCCCGAAAACACAAATGGAAGAAGAATGTATGCAAGTATGGGTGAGTGTGTGCATGAATAGTGCGACCACTACTCTAGGGTTTCGCGATACTAAACCAACCATATTTATCATCAATAACTCAAACAAAATATAATCAATAAATGTGTGTATACGTATTCGTATACATCACCACGAACTGCGGGGGGTGCTATACGCCATCCACCCGACTTCTCCCCGTAGATATAAATCTACTCACCTGGTCCTCGCTCGCCGGTGCCGACGTCGCCACGTTCTTGATTGTCGTCTCGAAGTCCACATGGGTACCTATATATCATAATGCACCGTATCGCATTATAATCCGATTCATGACCAAAACGACACACGAAACCCACATAGGTCAAAACCTATGGTTGCTTTCACAAGTCAACCCAAAAACCCTCGATGTCGGCGTACAAACGCCAAACCATCGAGAAAAACCCAAACACACTCATTTGCGCATTCACAAACACTAATTATAATATAAAATAGGTTAAAATTCACAAAAACCCCAAATTCACCTTAAAAGTCATTTTTCCGAAAATCTAGCAAGCAAAAATTACCCGTTTTAGTACAAAACTCGACGTTTAAACAAATCTAGCGGCCATAATACTTATTAAATATCTTAAATAAGTCATAAAAACAATTTCCATAATTTAATCCCAATAAATTTCATTAACCCAAAAATTCTAGTTTACAATATACCCAATTTTAACAATTTTATAGCAAAAATGCACAAATAACAATTTAGCTTGGATTTTCATGAACTAAACTATTAAGCTACAATTTAAAATGTTAATAATGTTATGAATACCCTAATTAGATTTTTATCTCACCAAAATATGTATATTTTTAAAACCTAGTTTGCAATTTATATAATTATCACAATTAAAATTTAGAAAAAAAGCAAACTAGCAACTTGATTTGATTTAGCATAACTCTAATATGTCAAATACATCACACAACCATAATCTCACAACACAAAACCCCAATTTGAATTCAAACCCCTCTCTTGAATTTCAAATCATGCATTTAGAACTAATTAAAAACCTATTTAAACATATAATTAAGCTAACCTAAGACAACTAACAACAATTTAAGAGAAAGGTTAGAATTATACCTCATGATCAAGAGATCAAAAATGAATCTAGCACCAAAATCTTGGCCTCCAAAATGAAAACTTTTCACTAATAATCATACTATAGTAGCCAAGAAATAATGGGTAAGGCTTGGATTTTGAATTAGCTTTGATTTTGCAAGGATTTTGAAGCAAAATTGTGGAATTTTTTGATGCAAAATGGAGGGGATTTGGGGGAGGGGCTGCTGCTGATTGGGGTCAGAAATTTTCGGCCATGTGGTGTGGGGGGAAGTGAGGAGAGAGAGAGAGGTGAAGAAAGTGGAGAGAAAAGACAAATTCTACACCTCTTTGACTTTTCTTTTCTTTTCTTTTCTTTTCTTTTGAAATGTGCGGTGATTGGAGAGAGAGAGAGAGGGAGGGGCTGTCAAAGTGGGCCAGCCACATGGGGAGAGGGAGAGAGGGTGAGGTGTGGGTGTGTGGGTTAGGAAAAAGATAAATGTATTACCCCAATTCCCATTAACACTAATTTCACCGAAAAAAGACTTTTTCTTCGATATTTTCTAAACCGTTTTGGCAAATCATTTCACTTCAAAAACCACATGATAAAATTTTGTTTAATGTGTTATGATGCACAAAATTTTTTTCAACTCATTCCAATTTGTAATTTTCCCTAATTAAATGTATTAGGGACGGCTTAAAATAATATTAAAATAATTAATTTCGGAAAAAAATTCAGAAAATTTGAAATTTCACCAGTGACTCAATAAACACCAAATACTAGCAATTTCATAGCTAGAATATGTATATTTAATTTTATAATAAAGATATTTGTATTTTGACTTTTTACAGAAAACCCCCTTATTTTACCGTTTTTTCGAAATTTCACCGAAACGATTTTCAAAACGTTACAATTTTCCCCCCTTAGAAAAATTCGGTCCCCGAATTTAAATTCAAACTCCCCCCCCCAAATACAAAAACATCTAAGCAAAACCATCAAGTCGTCGGGGCTCCGAAATCATAAGTACATAAAAAGCATCATAGCGCAATACATGCGCATGGGTAATGAGCAGATAACTCAAAATCAAAACTCTGTCAAGCATCCCGCAATCATCGGAGTCATGGTAAAGACACAATGTCAAATCCAATACCAAAACTAATATGATATAACTCGAAACTATACACGTAAATATCAAATCTATATATGTAATTATCTGAAGGAAATACATGTCAAATCTCTTAAAGTTGCTGTGCAATGCACATAACACTGCACAGTGGCGGACGTCTATCATAAGAAAATAACTATATACATATATACCTTTGTTTGAAATGTACGTTCCGCCGTTTTGGGAAACAATTTAGAAGGGTTTTCCTTGTTTTAAACGTTTCGCGTCATATCAGACACGTAGGTAAATACTGAGACTATAGCTCGCTTTTTTTTTTGAAATTCCCTTCAATAGCTATCAATACATGCAAAATACATTCAGGTACTGTCCTCTGACTAGTCCTGCTTAGTACGAAAACACTTAGCAAATATCATAAAACGTACTGCTCCATAGAATCAATCCAAAAGTGCGTATGAAAACCCTGTGCGTTCGGTGCGCACGGAAATCAAAATCCATAAATGTGCCATACATGCGCGCAGAAACAATATCTAAGTGCATCGGGTGTGCACGAAACATCTGTCAATGGCAACAGGTGTGCCTGACAGCAAAACAGGTGCATCTGACATGCACGAAAAATCTCGATTTAGTGCATCTGGTGTGCACCAAAATCGTATCTCAAAACATGTGCTCAACATGCGCGAAAATCCAATTCAGATGCATCCATCATGCACGAAATCATGAAATCCAATATCAAGCGCCGAACATGCGTAAAATCAAATCAGGTGTACAAGGTGCATAGAACAAACATCGAGTATCACAATCGAAGTCCAGTGCATCTAAGTGCACAAAATACGTATCACTGCACTGCAAGCATATGTGAACTATACCGAGTGCAAAAACCAAATCGTATGCGTATATACACACAAAATCAACTCAACTGTATGAAACCCATAAAATCATAAACATGCGAAACCAAGGCACGAAAATGATATCAAGTGCAACAACTGTGCAAAAATCGTAAATACTCAGTAGGTGCAACCATGGTACAGGAAAACAAATATCATGAAACTCAATCATCAAAATCAGTCATGCGAGTAGATCGTCCAAAATACCGAAATCAAATATGGCGGAATAGTCCCGCTCAAGCACATCCTCCAAGAATCTCTGGCCAACTGTCGTGGTTACTCATAGCATGTCTCGTCGACGATCCTGAACTCTGTCCTGCCGGTGTGCATAACATGACCACTCCTGGGTCCAAGTCTTCTCGTAATTTATTCCAGAAAGTTCCTATCGAGATCTCTCCCAAATCTCGTCTCTGCCGAACTATCCGGAAGTCATCATCCCTTACTAGATCTGTTCTCATTCCAGAACGGCTGCATACTCATCGCGACTCCTTCTGGAAGGTATATCCAAGTACAATGCCTCGGCATGCGTATCGCATCTCTGATGTCGGTGGAGTGGAACGTCGTTTCATCTAGATCTGGTACGAACCTCTTACTTCACCTTTCTCTAATGTCGACCGCTTCGGACTTGTCTCGTCGTGGCTGCATGGACTGAACTCTAACGGCTATCCTTGTATCTGGAGTCTCCTAAGAATGCATCTCACCGCCTAGCATCCGAATTAAGTCGAGCCATCTGATCAAGTCGTCAAAACCTCATAATCCCCCAAGAGCTCAACATCTTGGGCACAGTTTAATAGTATCGGGTACATACCACAGCATCGGTGGTCCAGCCGTAAAAGGGCAAACCCAAGCCTCACTAATGGCGCCGTAGAACTGCCGCAAACCCGGAGGTTCAAAGGATTTCACACGGTCATTAAGTCGAGTTAGGGTTTCATTCTTCTAGAGGGTCCATAGAATTGCCTGCATGCCCTTCCGAATACTTTAAACTTGGAATAATAGGTTTCTGACATTCGATCGTTTCTGTCGACTCCCAACGTCTCCGCGTGAAGTCGTCTCTAGCTGGAATCAATCTATCTGATGACCTCGCATCGGGGTAGGCGAACGATCCACATGTCCTAGTCATTCATCCTCGATGACTGGCGACCTTCTATCATTGGCTCAATCCTCTGGTGCTGATCTGCCCGTCCGAGTAATCTCATACAGCGATCCATCAACGCTCGTGGTGCGAAAACACAATAAAAAGACACATCTCTGCAATCGTGTGTCGCCGGAAACACGCCCTAGTCAGTCCTCGTTCGTAACGAGCTCGTGCTGACCGCAACTCGAGCCGTAGCTCTCACTGCCCGTAATCGTATCAGCAAAACCATAACTGGTACCGATGAGGCTAGATCAGGAATGAATATAATACTGAACAAAGAAATGTACATCCTAAGGCTTCTTAAGTGGAGTAGCGTATCGTAAGTATGGCGCGGAACATACCCACGGTACGTCACTCTATTTTAGTCACCTATTCCATCAACCAAGGGTCATCCTACGCTCCGAAGGTAAAACCTAACGCTCTGATACCAACTTTGTCACGAGCCGAAAGTACGGAACATGACCGGCACTTAAACTACGAACGTCTCGAGGCGTACGTAATCTAAGTAAACCGAAAACCCAGAAATCCAAACCAAGAAAAGTAGTAGAGTGAAGGAAAACCAATTTAAAATCAAATAGTTTTAATAGCATAAGCCGAGTTATGCGGTTTTAAAAACATCAAGTATTTCCTGAAAATTTCGGCAGAGTCTCCTTTGTAAATACTGGCTCCCAAACGGGATACAACATGAATAGTATACGAAATCAATAAAAAGGCATCCCCAAGCGGGAGCTAGCTCTTCGTCAAACGACGGTCACAACCACATAAGCAATATAATATACAACGCCAACGGCGAGGATTAAAATTCAAAGGAAACTCAAAACCACAAGAAAACCACAGAAATATAACGCACGACTCTAAGGTCGAAGGAATAACATCACTGGTCTCTATCTCAATAAATACATGTTTGATTGATGGAACTTCTAGATACAACAGAGTAATAATATACAAGTTATATAATGGGGGGTACGATACAAGTAAACCCACCTACTAGCAAATCACCCGAAGGAAACTATGCCTGCAAGCCGTAAAGAAACCTATACGGCAAACCTGCAAGAAACTGGGGCACAACGGGGGTGGGTTGCCAACTCGTGAATAGAAAAAAAACATCTACGGAAGAAATCGCATAAATAACGCAACCTAGGTCAATGATCATAATAAATCCTCAATTATATATATAACATGCAACCTATAACAAGGCTAGGGTAAATATCTGACCCGAGTGTAATCTCATGTGCCCGTGTCAGTGCCTCAGGTAGCAATATATCATATGAATGAGGTATGAATGCATGAAAACAGAATACATATAAATGAAGAAACTGTTTTCATAATTAAGTGAGATTTCCTTTGTATTTTTAAAATGAGATATTATAAATGAAATCAACATAAAACAGTGCCTAGCATCAGCACAAAACGTAATCCCAATATCTCGATATCTCTGTATCACAGTCTCTGTACCTCAATATCTCGAAATCTCAATGTCTCAATCACAATATCTAGGGCGCCGTCAGTCCAGACCGGCCCCTACCATCCATCTCAAGACCACGACGGTATCCTCCGGATATCCGACGCGTCGGGTAAAATCACCGGTAGGTAGTGCTCCCCTGCCAGGCTCACATCGTCATCATCACGCGCTTCTTACCCCGGGGTACCTTACCGGGTCCACCATGTACCCGAAACGGTTCATCCGTCTCCTCGAATCGGGTCTCGAAATCCATCAGCAAACTCATGGTGGACGACTCATACATCATGGGAAAAACCGCACTTTTTATTTTAAAAGAGAGAAATCAGTTTATATAAGTTTTGCGGTTTTCCCTCCAAATCCAGAAAATCTCATAGAAATCCGAATCCAAATCATCAATAGCATGTAAAACCATGAATATAGACATAACAATGAATAACAGTATGCATGAAGTGGCAAGTAATAACTACAATGTTAAGCTGGCATATAAGGTAGGTACACTAATATCATGTCAAATTACTAACTAACAAGCTAAGTCAAGCAATAATCTTTTCTAAGGTGTACGTGACATGGCAATTACCGATGAAGATGTGTGTGAGCCGGCAAGTAAGTGTACGTGGTACATACGCATCATCGGTAATGGTGCCGGTGTCCTAACCATAAGATATCAACAGTAGAATATGAAGCATAATATAAGCATGTGATGCGGAGCGAACAACAATAATGAGCGGGAGCTGAATACTAGACGCAACGATAACTAATCTGCATTAACCTAATATAAGTCCTACAATGGTGCCTTTTGAAATAACACGAATCGTGGGGTTTTGAAAATAGGGGCTACGGTGTTTTTAAGAAAAGATACGTTTTTTGAAATATCCGTAGAATCCCTTGACTTGTCTTTTAAAATACGCACGATTCGTAAGCTTTGAAATAGGTAGGAACCGAATCTAATCTAACAACTAACTAAACTAAAGGGCTAAGCTACAAGCTAGACTACAGGTAAGGAAACCGTCTCGATACATGTACATACCTGTATATATATTAGTCGGTGATCCCTCCTCAATAATATCATATCCGATACCATATCTATAATCAGACATCCCAAGTCAAGAGTGCGGATCAATCATCAAGATATAGGTCGTACGTAAATCCGTCGAACGGCATCCCCAAATCTGGGTACGGGTCAATATCATATTCCTCACACTATTCCTCTGGTATCCTCTTTATCCAAGATCATAGTCTAGGGTACTGACCTATGTCTAGTACAATACTAATATCCTCAATATACTCATGATCTGACTACTGATCGACAATCTCGTACAAACCGATATCGTCAGCACATATCATCATCAAGGGGTATACATCGCCCGATACGGCCTAATATCAATATCCTAGCATATCATGCCTCATATCACGATCACATGTCGACCATTTTATTTATAACACTATTCACCCGTATCGCCGCCCCAAGATCCTCTATAACAACAGGACGTACCTCAAGTACGAATCCTGCCATATCACCGATATCACAACCTCAACACAAATCTCATCGACTCATCTCAAACCCAAGTATCATCCTCAAATCCGTATGTGAACACATAGTCCCATACCCATGTGAACACATAACTATAAATTCCCGAAAACACAAATGGAAGAAGAATGTATGCAAGTATGGGTGAGTGTGTGCATGAATAGTGCGACCACTACTCTAGGGTTTCGCGATACTAAACCATCCATATTTATCATCAATAACTCAAACAAAATATAATCAATAAATGTGTGTATACGTATTCGTATACATCACCACGAACTGCGGGGGTTGCTATACGCCATCCACCCGACTTCTCCCCGTAGATATAAATCTACTCACCTGGTCCTCGCTCGCCGTTGCTGATGTCGCCACGTGCTTGATTGTCGTCTCGAAGTCCACATAGGTACCTACATATCATAATGCACCGTATCGCATTATAATCCGATTCATGACCAAAACGACACACGAAACCCACATAGGTCAAAACCTATGGTTGCTTTCACAAGTCAACCCAAAAACCCTCGACGTCGGCGTACAAACGCCAAACCATCGAAAAAAAACCCAAACACACTCATTTGCGCATTCACAAACACTAATTATAATATAAAATAGGTTAAAATTCACAAAAACCCCAAATTCACCTTAAAAGTCATTTTTCCGAAAATCTAGCAAGCAAAAATTACCCGTTTTAGTACAAAACTCGACGTTTAAACAAATCTAGCGGCCATAATACTTATTAAATATCTTAAATAAGTCATAAAAACAATTTCCATAATTTAATCCCAATAAATTTCATTAACCCAAAAATTCTAGTTTACAATATACCCAATTTTAATAATTTTATAGCAAAAATGCACAAATAACAATTTAGCTTGGATTTTCATGAACTAAACTATTAAACTACAATTTAAAATGTTAATAATGTTATGAATACCCTAATTAGATTTTTATCTCACCAAAATATGTATATTTTTAAAACCTAGTTTGCAATTTATATAATTATCACAATTAAAATTTAGAAAAAAAGCAAACTAGCAACTTGATTTGATTTAGCATAACTCTAATATGTCAAATACATCACACAACCATAATCTCACAACACAAAACCCCAATTTGAATTCAAACCCCTCTCTTGAATTTCAAATCATGCATTTAGAACTAATTAAAAACCTATTTAAACATATAATTAAGCTAACCTAAGACAACTAACAACAATTTAAGAGAAAAGTTAGAATTATACCTCATGATCAAGAGATCAAAAATGAATCTAGCACCAAAATCTTGGCCTCCAAAATAAAAACTTTTCACTAATAATCATACTATAGTAGCCAAGAAATAATGGGTAAGGCTTAGATTTTGAATTAGCTTTGATTTTGCAAGGATTTTGAAGCAAAATTGTGGAATTTTTTGATGCAAAATGGAGGGGATTTGGGGGAGGGGCTGCTGCTGATCAGGGTCAGAAATTTTCGGCCATGTGGTGTGGGGGGAAGTGAGGAGAGAGAGAGAGGTGAAGAAAGTGGAAAGAAAAGACAAATTCTACACCTCTTTGACTTTTCTTTTCTTTTCTTTTCTTTTCTTTTGAAATGTGAGGTGATTGGAGAGAGAGAGAGAGGGAGGGGCTGTCAAAGTGGGCCAGCCACATGGGGAGAGGGAGAGAGGGTGAGGTGTGGGTGTGTGGGTTAGGGAAAAGATAAATGTATTACCCCAATTCCCATTAACACTAATTTCACCGAAAAAAACCTTTTTCTTCGATATTTTCTAAACCGTTTTTGGAAAATCATTTCATTTCAAAAACCACATGATAAAATTTTGTTTAATGTGTTATGATGCACAAAATTTGTTTCAACTCATTCCAATTTGTAATTTTCCCTAATTAAATGTATTAGGGACGGCTTAAAATAATATTAAAATAATTAATTTCGGAAAAAAATTCAGAAAATTTGAAATTTCACCAGTGGCTCAATAAACACCAAATACTAGCAATTTCATAGCTAGAATATGTATATTTAATTTTATAATAAAGATATTTGTATTTTGACTTTTTACAGAAAACACCCTTATTTTACCGTTTTTTCGAAATTTCACCGAAACGATTTTCAAAACGTTACAATCTTCCCCCTTAGAGAAATTCGGTCCCCGAATTTAAATTCAAACTCCCCCCCGAATAAAAAAACATCTAAGCAAAACCATCAAGTCGTCGGGGCTCCGAAATCATAAGTACATAAAACGCATCATAGCGCAATACATACGCATGGGTAATGAGCAGATAACTCAAAATCAAAACTCTGTCAAGCATCCGGCAATCATCGGAGTCATGGTAAAGACACAATGTCAAATCCAATACCAAAACCAATATGATATAACTCGAAACTATACACGTAAATATCAAATCTATATATGTAATTATCTGAAGGAAATGCATGTCAAATCTCTTAAAGTTGCTGTGCAATGCACATAACACTGCACAGTGGCGGACGTCTATCATAAGAAAATAACTATATACATATATACCTTTGTTTGAAATGTACGTTCCGCCGTTTTGGGAAACAATTTAGAAGGGTTTTCCTTGTTTTAAACGTTTCGCGTCATATCAGACACGTAGGTAAATACTGAGACTATAGCTCGCTTTTTTTTTTGAAATTCCCTTCAATAGCTATCAATGCATGCAAAATACACTCAGGTACTGTCCTCTGACTAGTCCTTCTTAGTACGAAAACACTTAGCAAATATCATAAAACGTACTGCTTCATAGAATCAATCCAAAAGTGCGTATGAAAACCCTGTGCGTTCGGTGCGCACGGAAATCAAAATCCATAAATGTGCCATACATGCGCGCAGAAACAATATCTAAGTGCATCGGGTGTGCACGAAACATCTGTCAATGGCAACAGGTGTGCCTGACAGCAAAACAGGTGCATCTGACATGCACGAAAAATCTCGATTTAGTGCATCTGGTGTGCACCAAAATCGTATCTCAAAACATGTGCTCAACATGCGCGAAAATCCAATTCAGGTGCATCCATCATGCACGAAATCATGAAATCCAATATCAAGCGCCGAACATGCGTAAAATCAAATTAGGTGTACAAGGTGCATAGAACAAACATCGAGTATCACAATCGAAGTCCAGTGCATCTAAGTGCACAAAATACGTATCACTGCACTGCAAGCATATGTGAACTATACCGAGTGCAAAAACCAAATCGTATGCGTATATACGCACAAAATCAACTCAACTGTATGAAACCTATAAAATCATAAACATGCGAAACCAAGGCACGAAAATGATATCAAGTGCAACAACTGTGCAAAAATCGTAAATACTCAGTAGGTGCAACCATGGTACATGAAAACAAATATCATGAAACTCAATCATCAAAATCAGTCATGCGAGTAGATCGTCCAAAATACCGAAATCAAATATGGCGGAATATTCCCGCTCAAGCACATCCTCCAAGAATCTCTGACCAACTGTCGTGATTACTCATAGCATGTCTCGTCGACGATCCTGAGATCTGGCCTGCCGGTGTGCATAACATGACCACTCCTGGGTCCAAGTCTTCTCGTAATTTATTCCAGAAAGTTCCTATCGAGATCTCTCCCAAATCTCGTCTCTGCCGAACTATCCGGAAGTCATCGTCCCTTACTGGATCTGTTCTCATTCCAGAACGGCTGCATACTCATCGCGACTCCTTCTGGAAGGTATATCCAAGTACAATGCCTCGGCATGCGTATCGCATCTCTGATGTCGGTGGAGTGGAACGTCGTTTCATCTAGATCTGGTACGAACCTCTTACTTCACCTTTCTCTAATGTCGACCGCTTCGGACTTGTCTCGTCGTGGCTGCATGGACTGAGCTCTAACGGCTATCCTTGTATCTGGAGTCTCCCAAGAATGCATCTCACCGCCTAGCATCCAAATTAAGTCGAGCCATCTGATCAAGTCGTCAAAACCTCATAATCCCCCAAGAGCTCAACATCTTGGGCACAGTTTAATAATATCGGGTACATACCACAGCATCGGTGGTCCAGCCGTAAAAGGGCAAACCCAAGCCTCACTAATGGCGCCGTAGAACTGCCGCAAACCCGGAGGTTCAAAGGATTTCACACGGTCATTAAGTCGAGTTAGGGTTTCATTCTTCTAGAGGGTCCATAGAATTGCCTGCATGCCCTTCCGAATACTTTAAACTTGGAATAATAGGTTTCTGACATTCGATCGTTTCTGTCGACTCCCAACGTCTCCGCGTGAAGTCGTCTCTAGCTGGAATCAATCTATCTGATGACCTCGCATCGGGGTAGGCGAACGACCCACGTGTCCTAGTCATTCATCCTCGATGACTGGCGACCTTCTATCATTGGCTCAATCCTCTGGTGCTGATCTGCCCGTCCGAGTAATCTCATACAGCGATCCATCAACGCTCGTGGCGCGAAAACACAATAAAAAGACACATCTCTGCAATCGTGTGTCGCCGGAAACACGCCCTAGTCAGTCCTCGTTCGTAACGAGCTCGTGCTGACCGCAACTCGAGCCGTAGCTCTCCCTGCCCGTAATCGTAGCAGCAAAACCATAACTGGTACCGATGAGGCTAGATCAGGAATGAATATAATACTGAACAAAGAAATGTACATCCTAAGGCTTCTTAAGTGGAGTAGCGTATCGTAAGTATGGCGCGGAACATACCCACGGTACGTCACTCTACTTTAGTCACCTATTCCATCAACCAAGGGTCATCCTACGCTCCGAAGGTAAAACCTAACGCTTTGATACCAACTTTGTCACGACCCGAAAGTACGGAACATGACCGGCACTTAAACTACGAACGTCTCGAGGCGTACGTAATCTAAGTAAACCGAAAACCCAGAAATCCAAACCAAGAAAAGTAGTAGAGTGAAGGAAAACCAATTTAAAATCAAGTAGTTTTAATAGCATAAGCCGAGTTATGCGGTTTTAAAAACATCAAGTATTTTCTGAAAATTTCGGCAGAGTCTCCTTTGTAAATACTGGCTCCCAAACGGGATACAACATGAATAGTATACGAAATCAATAAAAAGGCATCCCCAAGCGGGAGCTAGCTCTTCGTCAAACGACGGTCACAACCACACAAGCAATATAATATACAACGCCAACGGCGAGGATTAAAATTCAAAGGAAACTCAAAACCACAAGAAAACCACAGAAATATAACGCACGACTCTAAGGTCGAAGGAATAACATCACTGGTCTCTATCTCAATAAATACATGTTTGGTTGATGGAACTTCTAGATACAACAGAGTAATAATATACAAGTTATATAATGGGGGGTACGATACAAGTAAACCCACCTACTAGCAAATCACCCGAAGGAAACTATGCCTGCAAGCCGTAAAGAAACCTATACGGCAAACCTGCAAGAAACTGGGGCACAACGGGGGTGGGTTGCCAACTCATGAATAGAAAAAAACATATACGGAAGAAATCGCATAAATAACGCAACCTAGGTCAATGATCATAATAAATCCTCAATTATATATATAACATGCAACCTATAACAAGGCTAGGGTAAATATCTGACCCGAGTGTAATCTCATGTGCCCGTGTCAGTGCCTCAGGTAGTAATATATCATATGAATGAGGTATGAATGCATGAAAACAGAATACATATAAATGAAGAAACTGTTTTCATAATTTATTGAGATTTCCTTTGTATTTTTAAAATGAGATATTATAAATGAAATCAGCATAAAACAGTGCCTAGCATCGGCACAAAACGTAATCCCAATATCTCGATATCTCTGTATCACAGTCTCTGTACCTCAATATCTCGAAATCTCAATGTCTCAATCACAATATCTAGGGGGCCGTCAGTCCAGACCGGCCCCCACCATCCATCTCAAGACCACGACGGTATCCTCCGGATATCCGACGTGTCGGGTAAAATCACCGGTAGGTAGTGCTCCCCTTCCAGGCTCACATCGTCATCATCACGCGCTTCTTGCCCCGGGATACCTTACCGGGTCCACCATGTACCCGAAACGGTTCATCCGTCTCCTCGAATCGGGTCACGAAATCCATCATCAAACTCATGGTGGACGACTCATACATCATGGGAAAAACCGCACTTTTTATTTTAAAAGAGAGAAATCAGTTTATATAAGTTTTGCGGCTTTCCCCCCATATCCAGAAAATCTCATGAAAATCCGAATCCAAATCATCAATAGCATGTAAAACCATGAATATAGGCATAACAATGAATAACAGTATGCATGAAGTGGCAAGTAATAACTACAATGTTAAGCTGGCATATAAGGTAGGTACACTAATATCATGTCAAATTACTAACTAACAAGCTAAGTCAAGCAATAATCTTTTCTAAGGTGTACGTGACATGGCAATTACCGATGAAGATGTGTGTGAGCCGGCAAGTAAGTGTACGTGGTACATACGCATCATCGGTAATGGTGCTGGTGTCCTAACCATAAGATATCAACAGTAGAATATGAAGCATAATATAAGCATGTGATGCGGAGCGAACAACAATAATGAGCGGGAGCTGAATACTAGACGCAACGATAACTAATCTGCATTAACCTAATATAAGTCCTACAATGGTGCCTTTTGAAATAACACGAATCGTGGAGTTTTGAAAATAGGGGCTACGGTGTTTTTAAGAAAAGATACGTTTTTTGAAATATCCGTAGAATCCCTTGACTTGTCTTTTAAAATACGCACGATTCGTAAGCTTTGAAATAGGTAGGAACCGAATCTAATCTAACAACTAACTAAACTAAAGGGCTAAGCTACAAGCTAGACTACAGGTAAGGAAACCGCCTCGATACATGTACATACCTGTATATATATTAGTCGGTGATCCCGCCTCAATAATATCATATCCGATACCATATCTATAATCAGACATCCCAAGTCGAGAGTGCGGATCAATCATCAAGATATAGGTCGTACGTAAATCCGTCGAACGGCATCCCCAAATCTGGGTACGGGTCAATATCATATTCCTCACACTATTCCTCTGGTATCCTCTTTATCCAAGATCATAGTCTAGGGTACTGACCTATGTCTAGTACAATACTAATATCCTCAATATACTCATGATCTGACTACTGATCGACAATCTCGTACAAACCGATATCGTCAGCACATATCATCATCAAGGGGTATACATCGCCCGATACGGCCTAATATCAATATCCTAGCATATCATGCCTCATATCACGATCACATGTCGACCATTTTATTTATAACACTATTCACCCGTATCGCCGCCCCAAGATCCGCTATAACAACAGGACGCACCTCAAGTACGAATCCTGCCATATCACCGATATCACAACCTCAACACAAATCTCATCGACTCATCTCAAACCCAAGTATCATCCTCAAATCCGTATGTGAACACATAGTCCCATACCCATGTGAACACATAACTATAAATTCCCGAAAACACAAATGGAAGAAGAATGTATGCAAGTATGGGTGAGTGTGTGCATGAATAGTGCGACCACTACTCTAGGGTTTCGCGATACTAAACCATCCATATTTATCATCAATAACTCAAACAAAATATAATCAATAAATGTGTGTATACGTATTCGTATACATCACCACGAACTGCGGGGGGTGCTATACGCCATCCACCCGACTTCTCCCCGTAGATATAAATCTACTCACCTGGTCCTCGCTCGCCGGTGCTGACGTCGCCACGTGCTTGATTTTCGTCTCAAAGTCCACATGGGTACCTACATATCATAATGCACCGTATCGCATTATAATCCGATTCATGACCAAAACGACACACGAAACCCACATAGGTCAAAACCTATGGTTGCTTTCACAAGTCAACCCAAAAACCCTCGACGTCGGCGTACAAACGCCAAACCATCGAAAAAAAACCCAAACACACTCATTTGCGCATTCACAAACACTAATTATAATATAAAATTGGTTAAAATTCACAAAAACCCCAAATTCACCTTAAAAGTTATTTTTCCGAAAATCTAGCAAGCAAAAATTACCCGTTTTAGTACAAAACTCGACGTTTAAACAAATCTAGCGGCCATAATACTTATTAAATATCTTAAATAAGTCATAAAAACAAGTTCCATAATTTAATCCCAATAAATTTCATTAACCCAAAAATTCTAGTTTACAATATACCCAATTTTAACAATTTTATAGCAAAAATGCACAAATAACAATTTAGCTTGGATTTTCATGAACTAAACTATTAAACTACAATTTAAAATGTTAATAATATTATGAATACCCTAATTAGATTTTTATCTCACCAAAATATGTATATTTTTAAAACCTAGTTTGCAATTTATATAATTATCACAATTAAAATTTAGAAAAAAAGCAAACTAGCAACTTGATTTGATTTAGCATAACTCTAATATGTCAAATACATCACACAACCATAATCTCACAACACAAAACCCCAATTTGAATTCAAACACCACTCTTGAATTTCAAATCATGCATTTAGAATTAAATAAAAACCTATTTAAACATATAATTAAGCTAATCTAAGACAACTAACAACAATTTCGTCTGGAATCAGAATCAGAATCAATTCCAAGGCAACAATTTCCAAAGGCCCCCTCCGCCGCAACAACAAGCGCAACAAACTCAACATCAGTTTCAGCAGCCCTTCCAACCCCAACCTTTTCAAAATCAGACGAACAACATTGCACCCAACAATTCTTTTCCCCAAAACAATTTTGTTCCGTCAAACAACGATAAGATTTCCTCGCTCGAACGAAGTCTGGAGGCGTTCGTTAAACAATCGACACAATCCACCGCAAACATCCAGTCTTCCATTCAGTCCTTAGTGCAACACACTGCCGCTCACGGGCAAAGCATCAAGACCATCGAGGCCCAGATTGCACAGCTGAATGCGGCCTTAAGCGAGCGAGAGAAGGGGAAGCTCCCGTCCCAGCCACTCCCAAATCCCGGTCACCCACATAATGTACATGTTGCTCTTGAACAACAGAACCATAATGTGAGTGCCGTGACCACCTTGAGATCGGGAAGGATGCTGCAAAACAACATTGGCACACGGATCAACGATGACACCTCGGCGGCTTCTGCTTCTACTTCTTCTTCCTCTGCTACGTCTTCGTCTTCTGAGCCTATTCTCCATTCTTCAAAAGGCTCTTCTTCTTCTTCTGCTCTGAACGGACCCACTTCTCTGTCACGACCCGAAAGTACGGAACATGACCGGCACTTAAACTACGAACGTCTCGAGGCGTACGTAATCTAAGTAAACCGAAAACCCAGAAATCCAAACCAAGAAAAGTAGTAGAGTGAAGGAAAACCAATTTAAAATCAAGTAGTTTTAATAGCATAAGCCGAGTTATGCGGTTTTAAAAACATCAAGTATTTCCTGAAAATTTCGGCAGAGTCTCCTTTGTAAATACTGGCTCCCAAACGGGATACAACATGAATAGTATACGAAATCAATAAAAAGGCATCCCCAAGCGGGAGCTAGCTCTTCGTCAAACGACGGTCACAACCACACAAGCAATATAATATACAACGCCAACGGCGAGGATTAAAATTCAAAGGAAACTCAAAACCACAAGAAAACCACAGAAATATAACGCGCGACTCTAAGGTCGAAGGAATAACATCACTGGTCTCTATCTCAAGAAATACATGTTTGGTTGATGGAACTTCAAGATACAACAGAGTAATAATATACAAGTTATATAATGGGGGGTACGATACAAGTAAACCCACCTACTAGCAAATTACCCGAAGGAAACTATGCCAGCAAGCCGAAAAGAAACCTGTACGGCAAACCTGCAAGAAACTGGGGCACAACGGGGGTGAGTTGCCAACTCGTGAATAGAAAAAAACATCTACGGAAGAAATCGCATAAATAACGCAACCTAGGTCAATGATCATAATAAATCCTCAATTATATATATAACATGCAACCTATAACAAGGCTAGCGTAAATATCTAACCCGAGTGTAATCTCATGTGCCCGTGTCAGTGCCTCAGGTAGCAATATATCATATGAATGAGGTATGAATGCATGAAAACAGAAAACATATAAATGAAGAAACTGTTTTCGTAATTTAGTGAGATTTCCTTTGTATTTTTAAAATGAGATATTATAAATGAAATCAGCATAAAACAGTGCCTAGCATCGGCACAAAACGTAATCCCAATATCTCGATATCTCTGTATCACAGTCTCTGTACCTCAATATCTCGAAATCTCAATGTCTCAATCACAATATCTAGGGCGCCGTCAGTCCAGACCGGCCCCTACCATCCATCTCAAGACCACGACGGTATCCTCCGGATATCCGACGCGTCGGGTAAAATCACCGGTAGGTAGTGCTCCCCTGCCAGGCTCACATCGTTATCATCACGCGCTTCTTACCCCGGGGTACCTTACCGGGTCCACCATGTACCCGAAACGGTTCATCCGTCTCCTCGAATCGGGTCTCGAAATCTATCAGCAAACTCATGGTGGACGACTCATACATCATGGGAAAAACCGCACTTTTTATTTTAAAAGAGAGAAATCAGTTTATATAAGTTTTGCGGTTTTCCCCCCAAATCCAGAAAATCTCATAGAAATCCGAATCCAAATCATCAATAGCATGTAAAACCATGAATATAGACATAACAATGAATAACAGTATGCATGAAGTGGCAAGTAATAACTACAATGTTAAGCTGGCATATAAGGTAGGTACACTAATATCATGTCAAATTACTAACTAACAAGCTAAGTCAAGCAATAATCTTTTCTAAGGTGTACGTGACATGGCAATTACCGATGAAGATGTGTGTGAGCCGGCAAGTAAGTGTACGTGGTACATACGCATCATCGGTAATGGTGCCGGTGTCCTAACCATAAGATATCAACAGTAGAATATGAAGCATAATATAAGCATGTGATGCGGAGCGAACAACAATAATGAGCGGGAGCTGAATACTAGACGCAACGATAACTAATCTGCATTAACCTAATATAAGTCCTACAATGGTGCCTTTTGAAATAACACGAATCGTGGGGTTTTGAAAATAGGGGCTACGGTGTTTTTAAGAAAAGATACGTTTTTTGAAATATCCGTAGAATCCCTTGACTTGTCTTTTAAAATACGCACGATTCGTAAGCTTTGAAATAGGTAGGAACCGAATCTAATCTAACAACTAACTAAACTAAAGGGCTAAGCTACAAGCTAGACTACAGGTAAGGAAACCGTCTCGATACATGTACATACCTGTATATATATTAGTCGGTGATCCCTCCTCAATAATATCATATCCGATACCATATCTATAATCAGACATCCCAAGTCAAGAGTGCGGATCAATCATCAAGATATAGGTCGTACGTAAATCCGTCGAACGGCATCCCCAAATCTGGGTACGGGTCAATATCATATTCCTCACACTATTCCTCTGGTATCCTCTTTATCCAAGATCATAGTCTAGGGTACTGACCTATGTCTAGTACAATACTAATATCCTCAATATACTCATGATCTGACTACTGATCGACAATCTCGTACAAACCGATATCGTCAGCACATATCATCATCAAGGGGTATACATCGCCCGATACGGCCTAATATCAATATCCTAGCATATCATGCCTCATATCACGATCACATGTCGACCATTTTATTTATAACACTATTCACCCGTATCGCCGCCCCAAGATCCTCTATAACAACAGGACGTACCTCAAGTACGAATCCTGCCATATCACCGATATCACAACCTCAACACAAATCTCATCGACTCATCTCAAACCCAAGTATCATCCTCAAATCCGTATGTGAACACATAGTCCCATACCCATGTGAACACATAACTATAAATTCCTGAAAACACAAATGGAAGAAGAATGTATGCAAGTATGGGTGAGTGTGTGCATGAATAGTGCGACCACTACTCTAGGGCTTCGCGATACTAAACCATCCATATTTATCATCAATAACTCAAACAAAATATAATCAATAAATGTGTGTATACGTATTCGTATACATCACCACGAACTGCGGGGGGTGCTATACGCCATCCACCCGACTTCTCCCCGTAGATATAAATCTATTCACCTGGTCCTCGCTCGCCGGTGCCGACGTCGCCACGTTCTTGATTGTCGTCTCGAAGTCCACATGGGTACCTATATATCATAATGCACCGTATCGCATTATAATCCGATTCATGACCAAAACGACACACGAAACCCACATAGGTCAAAACCTATGGTTGCTTTCACAAGTCAACCCAAAAACCCTCGACGTCGGCGTACAAACGCCAAACCATCGAGAAAAACCCAAACACACTCATTTGCGCATTCACAAACACTAATTATAATATAAAATAGGTTAAAATTCACAAAAACCCCAAATTCACCTTAAAAGTCATTTTTCCGAAAATCTAGCAAGCAAAAATTACCCGTTTTAGTACAAAACTCGACATTTAAACAAATCTAGCGGCCATAATACTTATTAAATATCTTAAATAAGTCATAAAAACAATTTCCATAATTTAATCCCAATAAATTTCATTAACCCAAAAATTCTAGTTTACAATATACCCAATTTTAACAATTTTATAGCAAAAATGCACAAATAACAATTTAGCTTGGATTTTCATGAACTAAACTATTAAACTACAATTTAAAATGTTAATAATGTTATGAATACCCTAATTAGATTTTTATCTCACCAAAATATGTATATTTTTAAAACCTAGTTTGCAATTTATATAATTATCACAATTAAAATTTAGAAAAAAAGCAAACTAGCAACTTGATTTGATTTAGCATAACTCTAATATGTCAAATACATCACACAACCATAATCTCACAACACAAAACCCCAATTTGAATTCAAACCCCTCTCTTGAATTTCAAATCATGCATTTAGAACTAATTAAAAACCTATTTAAACATATAATTAAGCTAACCTAAGACAACTAACAACAATTTAAGAGAAAGGTTAGAATTATACCTCATGATCAAGAGATCAAAAATGAATCTAGCACCAAAATCTTGGCCTCCAAAATGAAAACTTTTCACTAATAATCATACTATAGTAGCCAAGAAATAATGGGTAAGGCTTGGATTTTGAATTAGCTTTGATTTTGCAAGGATTTTGAAGCAAAATTGTGGAATTTTTTGATGCAAAATGGAGGGGATTTGGGGGAGGGGCTGCTGCTGATTGGGGTCAGAAATTTTCGGCCATGTGGTGTGGGGGGAAGTGAGGAGAGAGAGAGAGGTGAAGAAAGTGGAGAGAAAAGACAAATTCTACACCTCTTTGACTTTTCTTTTCTTTTCTTTTCTTTTGAAATGTGAGGTGATTGGAGAGAGAGAGAGGGGGAGGGGCTGTCAAAGTGGGCCAGCCACATGGGGAGAGGGAGAGAGGGTGAGGTGTGGGTGTGTGGGTTAGGGAAAAGATAAATGTATTACCCCAATTCCCATTAACACTAATTTCACCGAAAAAGCCTTTTTCTTCGATATTTTCTAAACCGTTTTGGAAAATCATTTCATTTCAAAAACCACATGATAAAATTTTGTTTAATGTGTTATGATGCACAAAATTTGTTTCAACTCATTCCAATTTGTAATTTTCCCTAATTAAATGTATTAGGGACGGCTTAAAATAATATTAAAATAATTAATTTCGGAAAAAAATTCAGAAAATTTGAAATTTCACCAGTGGCTCAATAAACACCAAATACTAGCAATTTCATAGCTAGAATATGTATATTTAATTTTATAATAAAGATATTTGTATTTTGACTTTTTACCGAAAACCCCCTTATTTTACCGTTTTTTCGAAATTTCACCGAAACGATTTTCAAAATGTTACATTCTCACTCCACGAAAACACCAGTTCTGGGATCCGTTCCAACTCCAAAATCTCCTCCTCCAGTATTGGACTCAACCAATTTTAAAAACGTTCCATTTCGAAACCGGTTGAAGTCCACCAAACAAAATCCACAAATGGAGAAGATTCTGGAGTTATTTAGGAAGGTTAACATTAACATTCCTCTTTTAGATGCTGTCCAACAAGTCCCGTCCTACGCGAAAATCTTAAAGGACTTGTGCACGAAAAAAAGGAAGTCTCAGATACCCAAGAAAGTTTTCTTGGCTAGTGCTGTGAGTGATGCCCTTACCCAATCTTTACCACAAAACGGAAGGACCCTGGATGTCCTACGATTTCTATTACCATTGGGGATAAGAACATCAACCGCACACTATTAGATCATGGTACCAGTGTTAACCTGCTTCCGTACTCAGTATACGAGCAATTAGGCGTAGGAGAGCTGAAACCCACGCACTGCACTCTCCAAATGGCCGACCGATCGATCACCCATCCTAGGGGTGAGCTAGAGGATGTGTTAATCAAAGTCGGGGACTTCATATTTCCTGTTGACTTCATTGTATTAGACACACAGCCTGTAGCTAACCCCTGGAATCAAATTCCGGTGATACTCGGTCGCCCATTCCTTGCAACCTCAAATGCTGTGATCAATTGTCGCAATGGTTCGATGAACCTCTCTTTTGGAAACATGACAATTGAACTCAACATTTTTAGGCTGGGGAATCAGCCCTCCGAACCTAATGCTCATATACTGGACGTTTTCTCAATCCAGGAGATCACCCCAGAAGAGTGTGAATTCGAGGAGTTTCTGTTCGATCATGATAACCTTAACGCCACTAGTGCGTTCCTCCTCGAACCTGCTACTGTTTCTGCGCCCGACAATGACTATGAGTGTTTCACGTTCTTGAACGATCTTAGCCGCTCGCAACCCGAGTTTGAATCCTTCGAATTTCCGGATGAGTTACCTGAACCATCCGACTCGGTCGCTTACACTCGTTTTGAACCTTTGCTGGAATCTTTTGAGTTCGAGACCTTTGCACCAATCTTGCCTTCAATCGTTTCACCTCCAACGCTCGAACTCAAGCATTTTCCGTCTCACCTTAAGTACGCTTACTTAGGTGAGAACGAGACCCTCCCTGTCATCATATCGGCTTCTCTAGCTCCAGAGCAAGAGAAAGCCCTTCTCGCGGTCTTGCACAGCAACAGGCAAGCTTTTGGCTGGTCCATGGCGGACATCAAGGGGATTAGTCCCCTGATCGTTGAACATCACATTCATCTGATGGATGATGCCAAACCAGCCCGGGATCCACAAAGACGTCTCAACCCAGTCATGAAAGAGGCTGTGAAGAAGGAGATCGTAAAATGTCTGGATAGTGGTATCATTTACCCTATCTCTGATAGCCAGTGGGTTAGCCCCATTCACGTTGTCCAGTTTAAGTTTGGGGGTACGCTCGGTACGCATTTCTTACCTTCGCATTCATATGTATATTTTGCATCTGCATATTAAAATCCATAAAATCCATAAAAATCTGAAAAAAATTTTAAAACATAAAAACTTTTCTGTCAAGTTAGCTAGTGGGAGGACTCTGATTCAACATTTCAACGGTTTTTGTTTGATAAAATAAGAATAACTAAATCTTATTTTTAGATTTTGAAAACCTGAAAGATAACTCTCCTTTGAAGTTAACTATAGCTGATATACGTCTTTACATCACACTACACGTGTCGTGAGTTTTGGAAATTAGATAACAAGTCTTTTATGTCTAAAAACTTTTAAATGGATAAATGATTTTCTGAGGATCAAATAGGTTTGTTCTGAAATAAATAATATCAAGAATAGTTTATGAAGTGAAGTGAATATGAAGGAATGTTATTGATGCCTTAATTGGAACTAAGTCTGAAAAATAACCTATCTGGAACTTGATTGGAATGATTACACACCAAACCCACTAAACACGTCTTTTATCCAAAAAATAATTGAACTGCCGGTTATGTCTCCGTTCGTATTGAATCATCATGATTTTCACGCCAAACTGTCTTTTGTTTTTGGACCTAGGTAACTTGAGTAATTAAGTCCGCTGGGGTGTTTCTACACCTAATGCCCTAAAGCCAACTGGTTTGGGTGCATTGGCCCAAAGCTCGCTAAAGAAGCCTAGAAAGTCCAGATTAAAACAAAGTCAAGCAAGTGTTCTCTCCGAGTTAAAATTCCTAACGGTTCTTTGTGTGAGAATAATCTTGATAAAAGACAGGCTTTTATAAAAAAAAAATTAGCGGAGATATGAAGGTTTTATTCTATGATAAAGACTATTGCACGTTCACAGAGGTGTGTATGAAATGAAAACAAGAAAAAGGTGGAGTGCAAAATAAGACCTAGTTTCCTGTTAGGGAAGATAGAAATTCTGAAGTTGAAACTTTACTGGAAAACGAAACTTGAAAAATGCTTAACTCTTTATAAAACTTATGTGATCGTTTTTTAAAAAAATTTATCCGGGCTTTTATGGTGTGATGACTTTAATCGATCCTTCTGGAACTTAACGACACTATTTGCACTGCACGTAAAGATATATAAAATCTGTAGTTAAATAAGAAGCGAGGTGTGAAAAATAAGGGTTCGATAGTCTAGACTTAGGATAATAGAATTGTTATTTTCTGAAACAAAACTTTAGGGTTTGAATCATAGTAATTTCGCAAAACTAGCTTGACCGGATTTTGTGGGTAGTATCCGCTGAAAACCCTCAGGAGACAACACTCCTCCTACTAGGGACACCTAGAGGTTTAACGGCTTGTTGCACATGCTCAGTGCAATCGCGTTCCCTGCGAAAGTGAGGTTAGGAAATTTTTTGTGAATAAATTGGCTTTGCTCGGGGCGAGCAAATGATAAGTTTGGGGGTATTTGTTCATATCAGATTTTTGCATTTTTATACCGCCCAATTTTTATCATGTTGCTTATCGGTAAGTACTCTTGAGCCGTGTTTGCTAGTCAAATTGCAGGATACAGGTTCTCGGCTCTAAACGGTGAAATTCATAGAAAAACACGACAAAATCCGGGTTCCTGCCAACCACAGATAAAACACGGGTCTCCGCTCTTTATCCGTCTGTTGCCACACACCAGTTTAAGAGATGAAATGGCAAATCAATGTCATTTTCATGCACAAGGCTCAATGGAAACACAAGATCCAAGAAATCTACGCGGAGCCTAAGAAAATCATGACAAAAAGATCCATATCCAATCACCTTTTGATCAACAGAAATTCTGGAAAAATCGTGAAGCAATTCTGAGAAAAATCATATACCAGACTAATGGGCACAGAAAACCAGGAAAAGCCACCAAAAAATGAAGACCCAATTCCTATAAAGTGCCGCGGTTCCGCGGCAATAGCAGGCTTAGGCCGCGGAACCACGGCCATACCGTGGCGGCAGAAGGTGGGACTTCAGGGTTATTTTGGTCATTTCATGTAGAGGCAGAATTTTGCCCTAGATTTCCAGTTCCCTGCCTATAAATAGCCCAGAACCTTGTGAAGCCAAGGGTGCTTAAATCTTGTATTTTAGGTTTTAGAATACTTGTTGTTCTTCTTCCTCTTCTCATCTCTTCTCCATTGAAAAACTTGTAGTGAGCTTTTGTGAGTGGAGAATGATGAATAAAGAAGTTCATTTTGTTATTATACTTGTCTTGCTCTTGTTATGTTAATTGCTTGTAATCTTTAATTGTTAACTTAGTTGTTGTTATTTGTGTTTGTTTTTTTCTTTTCTCTTTTCCTTTATCCTTAAACAACCATGATGCTTACGCTTGATCCTTGCCGAGGTGAGGTCGCAAATAGCTAGTTGTTATCTTCTAATCTCCTTCTTTCTATCTTCCTCTTTTGTTTTATTTTCTTTTCCGTATAATGGGTGAGTAGTTTCATACTTGTTAGGGTAGGATAAGGGAAGTTTGAGAGAAGGAAATCTCTCTCACTCTTTCCTTGCCCAACATCTTAAATCGACTCCCGTTAATTGAACCACAATCCGCTCCCTACGGCACCCTATCCTACATGATAGCGGTGATTCCATAGTGAGACCGGTTGTGGTTGAATTAACCGGAGGTTATGGCTAAGAGCCAAGAACGGACGGACAAGCACCAAAAGGAAGAACTTAAGCGTTGGAAAGCCTAGATTATACTCGCAAGTTCCTTCCTAGTCGTGCTAATCCCCATTGTTGCCGATTACCGTAACACCGATATTAAGAGTGGCAACGAAAGAAGTGAGTGACTCCTAACTCAAACTAACCTAATCCTAACCCTAACAAGCTCTCTTTACATATCATTTTAACACTTAGTTAATCACAAACAAATCTGGACTTTTGGACTTAACTCGTTAAAGCACATAGAAAAAGATTCCCATCTCCCTGCGGACGACCCGTACTCAATCGGCTAGCTACAAGCGAAACCGTTTTGATTGCGGTAATTAACTAAACTTGAACACGCAGAATCTCTAATAATCAGGGCCCCGGGTTCGCTTTTAGGCCATTCGCGGGACCGGGGGAAGCTTGAAGAACCCCTCGCCCTTTGCCTCCTCTAGTAGCACCGCCTGGGAGACGTTGAGCGGGGTGTACTCCTGGAACTTTGGGAGATAGGGCTTTTGCCGCTCAGGTCCCCTCCTCTCTTCTCTTGCCCTCTTCTTTTGGTCGGTTTGCTCTGCCCGGGGGAGATTTGTATTCACCTCGGATTCGAGCTGAACCCCGCACTCGGTACAGGCCTTTACCTCGGCCATGGTCTTAGGTTGCGCTAATGCAAAGGAGTGTAACCACTCCTTGTGCCTAAGACCAGACCTCAGAGCCGTGATGACCATCTCGTCCCGGTGCTCTGGGACCTCGAGAAGGGCGTTGTAGAAGCGGGTGACGTATGCTTTGAACGTCTTCTTGTCCCCGCTCTTGATCGTGAAGAGATGGTCGACTATGCGTTTCTGCCGCCTGTTCCCGACGAAGTGGCCTAGGAATTGTGTGGCCAGCTTGTCAAAGGTTGAGATCGAGCGCGGCTCGAGTCCTTGGAACTAGTCTTGCCCGGAGCGGATAAGAGTGGCCGGGAAAGCTCGGCACTGGACGGCATCGGAGTGGTCTTGGAAGCTCATTCCCGCAGTGAATGCATCCAAGTGGTCCTTCGGGTCATATTTGCCGTTGAAGAGGGAGACCTTTGGGGGCTTGTTGCGGGAGGAGACGTAGACGGCGAAAAGCTCCTCGGTGAACGGTTTTGTGAGCGAGTCGGCGGTGTACTTAGCCCTGTCGCTCGAACGGTGACCTTCCCGGTACATACCCTCGATCTTCTTCTCGAGGGTGTCGAGTCGGCCGTGGTACCCTGACGACTCGGTGAATTATGATCCCAGTCCTCTACTGTTGGAGGCCTGCGTCTGGCCGCGGCTCCAGTTCCTCTCAATGAGGTTCCTTAGATCCCCCGGCAAGGTGGCCCTCGAGCCGCCGCAGCGAGGTCCGTCCGCGCGACCCCATCGCGGGAGGGGGTGTCGGTCATGCCTGGTAGCAGGCAAGCTGACAGACATCTCCTCGGGAGGGACAGATGCGCGGAGGATCTCAGGGCGAGGTGCTCTGGTGACGAACCTCGGTGTCAGACTGTGGGGTGCCCAGCGGGTCTCAGAACGTATCGGCCCGGGAGATCTGCGGCCATAGGAGGTAGCGAGGCGGTGGTCGGCGGTGCCGATACAGACGGAGTCTTCTCTCCCCCTGTAGGGGTCCTGGTCCCGAGGCGGGGGAGCGGCAACTTGGTGATCTTTCCCCACCGTTTGGACACGGACGAGCGCCTCAACGATGGACGCGAGTCGGTTTATCCGGCCGGTGAGGGCGTTGATGGCATTCGGCGGTGGAGGTTCGTCCCTGCCTCCGTTGAGAAGGAGGCGGCGGCTGGTGCTTGGATCGTCGTGATGATCGCTCGCCATTAGGTTGAGATCGGAAGGCGAAATTTTGTTTTTGTGGAATCAAAAATGTTTCCCACAGACGGCGCCAGCTGATGGAGGCGTAGATCTCCTTCAGATGTTGCCTTCCGTTGATCTGCTGATGGCGGCGATGGATGGATGAGATTGGATCTGGAGACTGTCGCTCCTGAAGCGTGTGGATCTCAATGGGTTTGAGGTTGTGATTGCCGAGTTACCTGCAAGGAAGTCCCGGGGTGGTTGTACCACCGAGGACCCTCCGACGATCAAGTTAGTCTAGAGATCCGAGCAGAGTAACGGCTTAGTGGAGTCAAAATGGCTTACTTGAACCGTCTGAACAAGGGGTTTATATAGCGGTGACAGCAGGCAGGGCAGGCGCGAGAATCACGCCGACCGTTACGCTCCCGACGTCACGCCCGCGTGATGAGCGAGAGCTCCCATTAATGGCGAGACAGGCTCGTTAATAGGGGATCGTGGTGGCGTGGAACGTGGGATGCGGCCGGCGGAGATCTCGCGCATGGCGAGATTCGCGGGATGACGGTTACGCCTGCAAGCGGTGCCGTTGGTCGGTCGATTAGACCGAGGAAGATGACCTCGGCGGGAGAGCTCGCAGATGAGCGGGAAAGCCGAGATATCTTGGTTCTGCGGTAGCCCGGATACGAGCTGTGAGGCTGATGAGGCCGGTTATGCAGGGGGCTCGGAGGTGAGCCAACGTTTTCTTGATAGGACGAGCACAGGTGTGGTCTGGTCGGCCACTGTAGGTCCTTTCTTACATGCTTTGGGACACGTCATCTGCCACATGTCCTGATCTGGGAGATCATCGATACATCATCAATACGTCATGTAATAAGGTCTTAGGCTCTTGATTGCATTCTTGGTGATTTAGGCTTTGGCCTTCTCCGTTTGTTGTCAAAGGACTCAACAATGGACCTCGAGTTGAAAGGTCAATGTTTTCGCATGTTTCTCTCACTATTTCTTCAAGACGATAATGGCAGATCTGTAATAAGCGGATAACAGCGATGACGAGTTGTTCGCCAACAGGTTCAATCCGGATCGCGGCTTTGTCGGAATTGAATGACACAAAGATGGATTTCTTGATTGAAAGCATGCGATGATGTTGACGAGGATGAAGATAGATCGACCGCAGCCGACATAGGGTTTCGACCGCATCCGATTATTAAAACTTAGTAGAGTCACTCAATTCACAATTCTCAAGATAAATTTTTATTAAATCATTAGCTATCATAATAAAATAGGTTTCAGGTATTCTTTTATAGGGAAAACCTAATACAGTTAACAAAATAGCACATAAACTTTTTATTTTGTGAAATAACATAAACTAAAAATTTAACAAATATCACCTGAATAAATAAATAAAATACGACCTGATGGTCCCGTATCAACTTGTCTCGTCGGCGATGATAAAAGCAGAGGAGACATCGGTTAAGGATTTGATGGCCGCGAGAACGGAGGGAGGTGAGGAGAGTGGGGATGGAGGCTGAGCTCATGTTGATGACGATGTGATTGCTTTTATTTGTCTTATGTTTTTTTTATCACTTTTGAAATTGTCTAAACACAAGGGGAAAATGGCTAAAACAGGTCAAATATTGCCGTTAAACGTAACCTTTGCAGACGGGAGAAAAATTGATGGTATTTAGTTGCAATCGGAGGTTTTGTAATTAAATAAGTTTATGCAATCAATCGCAAAAGATGTGAAAGTTCATGGTAACTTTGTGCAATGGAGCCTTATTAAAAAAATGGATTTTACATATATTTTGAGAAACGGGTAGATAACAAAATGAAAAAACGAAACTTCAGGTTCGTATTTTGAAATATAGATATTTATATGTTTATGTCACTAGTTTTTTTGCACATGCCTCGCACATAACCAATAGGAGTGAAGGTGAAAGCAAATTGAATACATGCTGGGGAGGGATTTTAATGTGCAAAATAGAGAAAATAAAAAAAATTCCCGGATCATCTGGTTGTGGACGCATTATTCTCAAGCATTTTGTATCGAACCTTTGGTAAAATTCAAAAGCCATATCCTGAGATAATATCACGGTACTAACACCAAAAAACTACATGGAAAGGGCTCGGACCAGCTCATTGGTGAGGCTTGAGTAGCCGGGGAGACGGGTTCGAGTTCCGGATTACCCCCATTAATAATGATGACTAATTTACCTCATCTATTATCTCAAAAAAAAAACATGTAGATTTTGATAAAATTAAAATAACAATCTCTCTATTTCTCTTTTTCCCAAATAGAACAATAAACTATGGTCTCCAGGACCGCTGCGGACTCTTCAATTCACATTCTACAACTTATGCGCTTCTCAAGATGGAATGACCATATCGATTTTTGAGAATACAACAATGAAGAATGTTTTCATGGTTGTAATTCTGCAATCGTTATCATTATACTAATAGAAAGATATATAAGAAATGAAAATTTGGTGATAACCCCAAAATTCCCCTAATAATAGAATATATTCTTGTAGATTTATTTGCAAAAAATCTGATATTTTTTTGTAAATTCCAATGTTTTGGTGGGAGTATTTTAGATAGTCTATAGCAAAGTTTTGTTGATTTCTCATTATTTACAACTTTTCCATCAACCCAACCCCTCATTTTTTACAAATATCCAATTAGTTAAAAAAAATTCTATAATCACAAGTATGCCAACAATTTAAAATCCTAATAGGTTTTTCCTAAAATACCATGAACTTTCAATATTTTATACATAGATACTATTGGATTTTCATTAAAATACGATAAAGATAAACTTTCTCTATTTTCAAATAAATACCATGATTTTTGTCCATAAAAAATATTTTACAGATAAATATCATGGGTTTTATCCGTTAGAAATAAATATCGTTAACTTTCAACGTTTTTCAGATAAATATCATGAACTTTTTCCGTTACAAATAAATAACGTTAACTTTCTCCGTTTTTCAGTTAAATACCATGTACTTACTCAGTTTATAAATAAATAACATAAACTTTCAATATTTTATAAGTTAATAGTGCTGGATATACATTAAAATATGATGAACTTTCCCTTTCTCATATAAATACCATGAACTTTGTACGTTATAAAAAAGACACCATAAATTTTCCATGTTTTTGAGATAAATATCATTGGCTTTGTCTATTACAAAAAAATATCAATAAATATCAACGTTTCTTAGATAAATACCATACGTTTGTCCGTTACAAATAAATAACATTAAATTTCAATATTTTTCGGATAAAAACTATGGATTTTGTTTCCACAAATAAATACCATTTTCCGCCGCGCATCTGATGGGGTTTAGCGCTAGTTTTGGATGTAAAATTGGATGCGTTGTAATTGTTGATACAGAACTTATATATGCTCTCTCCTCTGACATGAGCCATTATGGAAAAACAATAATGAAGACATTAATTTTGACCAATGTTGATGGAGACGATGATATTTGCAGCTGAGGCAATTGGAATATTTTAAACTGCAGTATGAGGCTGGTGGGGTCGGATATGATAGGGCCTTGTTTGGTTATGGAGATAAGGAAACCGTACTTTGTTTTAAAATGAAGATAGAGATGATGCAAACTATACTTTGTAAGACCCAGCCTCAAACTATCCTTACTCCTAGCTATGAGTACAACTAAATGATCGGGATAACGATGCTCCTTCCTACCCATAGCTTTCACTTCTCATGGTTCACCATCTATGCCGGCCTCCACTAGTTGCCGAATTTGGCTGGAATTTCCTTAGAGAGAAGAAAAGCACCCATCTTTGCTCAATGGGTGCAAAATACCCATGCTTCAGCACCTGCGTAATCGTCCCGGTGCAACAACAAGTACCAGCCTAATTTGGGAAGGTTGTGAGTTAGCGGAGGCAAAATAGCTTTGTTACGTACTCCACTAGTTGCAAAAATAAAAACTTAAATACCACTTCTAAATAATCCAAGAAATATGAGGGGGATAGAAAAATATTGAAGGTATAGAAGAAACAAAAAAAACAACTACTAATTCATCGGCCAATATATTCCAGAAAAGTTGAAAACTAAGAGAGAGGTTTCGTAAAATCTTCTAGGACGGTAATTAGTAAAAATATTGGTGTTGGTTGAAGGTATTTTCCGAAATAGCGTAATTCTTTTTCGATAAGACCCGCATGCATAAAAACATGCCTTTAAATAACCTATGGCAACAGAGGAAAAAGTAGCAAAGGGCGAAACGCACGTGGAAAACGCATGACCTCCAGAGCCTCGACAGCCTGTCATGTGCCCCCAACATTTTTTAACTGGACTTAGCCCAATCATGGCTGTAAGTCCTCAAATTAAATTGATTGAGCAAGATTGCTCTCTTAAATCAATTTACATCTGGTTCAAGGGTACATCTCTGAACTCCTCTGACACATATCGTTGTAATCCTTCAACGACGTCAGAGAGGTGACGGGTCCCGACAACCACACATCGATACGGACTGCGGGGTCCTTAAACTCGTGGACCGAAACGTCCTTAAACTAATAGTCGTCCCTAGATGGGAATGTTGGCCCGAAACGTCCTTAAACTAATATACGTCCTTAAACTAATATTCGTCTCTAGATGGGAATGTTGTACCGAAACGTTCTTAAACTAATATTCGTCCTAAAATGGGAATGTTGGACCGAAATGTCCTTAAACTAATGGTCGTCCCCAAATGGGAATGATGGACCACCATGTTCCTAAACTGGAAATCGACCGCAACGTCATTAAACTAAACAATAGAGCCAATTGCTCTCTTGTCGGATCCAAACGATCCCGTTAAGTTGATCTTAGTCTGGAGATTAGGCTAACGTATCCTTAACGAACGTTTAAGTTGATCTTAACCTCAATATGACTAACGTATCCTTAAACTAAAACACCAAACCCAAATCTAAGTAAATACGGATTTGGACTAATCCACGTCCTACGGGCGACGACATCACTTAGTCTCCGTATACAATCCACGGGCAACCACAAACAAAACAAACACCCACGACACGAAGTGACCATCTGGAGAAGGAGAAAGTTGTTACCGCGATGCGGTAACGTAATTAACTGCATGGGCTTGCGCCTGCAGGAAAGAGCATCCCCACAATCAAAAACGCCTCAAACGAGGGGGAATCTGACGAAGTCTGCTATATCGGCCGCATCCGTCTAAACCTCCGATACATGGTGCCATAAATCAACTTAGCATCTTCGGAGAGGTGGACGGATAAAACCAAATAGTATCTGCCCCGAATTTCAGGCAAGACGTACACCGCGTCTCCGCCGCGTCTTTCGGAGGGGAACACTCCCGGAGGCAGTCGGGTCCTCGCTCGGCTATCCCCGGCTGGTAGCTTCCTACCACAACCGACAGACAGGCATCAAAGTCCTCACCAAGAGGCACTGAGCAGTAACCCTGCTCGATCCCCGTCCTGAAGGATCAAAGCCCTCGCAAGAGGCGACCGAGCAGCTACCCTGCTCGGTAAGAACTCCGGCTGGTAGCTCCCTACCCACGACGCCAGGATAGAAGCGGCTGCCCCGCTCGTTCATCCCAGGCTGGCAGTTGCCTACCCACGACGCCAGAGGTCAAAGCCCTCGCCCAGAGGCCAAAGCCCTCGCCCAGAGGCCGCCGCGCAGCTCCACTGCCTGGACATAAGCTCCACTTCCCGAACATCCTTAGTAGGCTTCGTACAGCCTCTCAAGCGCTAGAGAGCCAAGCCTTCACAAAGGGCAAAGGAGCAGCTACCCTGCTCGGCCATCCTTGGTGGGCAACTCCCCTATCACCATGCCGGGAAGCATAAAGCCTTTGCAAGAGGTGACGGGGCAGCTACCCTGCCCAGTCAACCCCGGATGGCGACCAATGCTTCGAATCAGAGATGCTCTGTGGCCGTGGACCCGAGACCCCAGTGAGGGGCGTCAGGTCTGTCCAAGCCTAAACGATCTTCTCTCGACTCCGGGGCCCAGGCAGATACCTCCTCAGAAGCGCTCGTCGGCAAGTGATTGCAGACAACTTGACAGACGATTGCTAGACAGATGGCCAACCTGACGAAAAAGCACAACGATACAGGCAAAAATATTCCACGAGCATTCTTCACAAACAGATGGCAGAACACAATTCTATGGAGCTGAGAAAAAAAATTTATTACTACTGCCAAAGACAAAAGTTTTTTTACAAAGGGTATTTTTTGGCTCCCCAGCCTTACAAAATTCAAAAGGAAAACGAAATGAAGAGAGGAGAACGGAGGCTCTACACCTCGGGGCCGGGCGCGACCTCGAGGTCCTCGACCCCCACCACTTGGGGCGCTGGGTCCTCGGCCACCTCCTCGCCGGGACCTTCTTCCCCTTGTTCGTCGGCGCCCACGAATGGGAACTCAGCCCGGAGGTCCGCATCGTCGAACCCTGGCATCCGAGACTTAACGGCATCGAGGGCGTTGTGCCAAATGCGGGTCGTGGCCACGGCCGGGTCGTAGCCACGGCCGGGTCGTTATAAAAATCCTTTGACCCCTTATAGCTCGCCACGGCCCATGATTCGGCCGGCTTAAACGCCTCGGCCGCCGCCCCAGCTCCTTTCGGAGGGCCTTCACCATCCTCTTCAGGTTCCCGGCGAGCACCTGGAAGTCCTCGAGCTTGCCCTCGGCGATCACGGCGGCCTCGCGATGCCGGGCGACCTCCCTCTTCCCGGCATCCACCTCACCCTCCAGGACGGCGATCTTCGCCGACATCGCCTCCTGCTCTCGCCTGGAACTCTCTTGCAGCGCGGCGAGCTGGCCCGCGGCCTCTACCGCCGGGGCTACCACCTCGGTCTCCATGCGAAGGGCGAGGGCTACATGGTGGAGGACCTGGGAAGACATAAAAAATATCAGAAAAAAGCAAAGGGCACCAAATCTCACGATGAACCGGGGGCTTACCATCACGGACTCCTGGGCGATCGACGCCAGCTGGGCCCTAAGGGTCCCTCCAGGAACTCGACCCCCGGCCGAGGTCTCTATTTCGTGCAGGAGGCTGTCCGCGACCGACAGCCCCGACGGCACCGCGAACCGGAGCCCCCCTTCCTCCACTACGGTCGGCGAGGACCGGCCCCGGGAGGGTCTCCGGGAACTCCTTTTGAGCGACTCCGAGGGAGAGCCGATCTCCTCTTCGAAAGCCGTGTCCTCCAGAATCAGGGCCCGCTTCCGACCCGATGCTCTGCTGGGGACCGAGGCAGGATCTGACACCGAGCGTCCTCGAGGAGCCGCCACCGGGACAGTAGAGGCCTGAGCGGGCTGCGCCTGAGAAGAGCTGGTGCCCCCGGCCCTAGTAGGCTGCCTCGGCTGGCGCATAGCATCTCGGAGAACGCCGAAGTCCATAGATCCTGCATGAAACAAACACCCAACAGATCAGCAACACGAGTAAAATGTAAACCCAAAAAGCAAGCCTAACTTACCGACGAACTCGACGGGGCTAAGCCCGGCCCAGCTCAAAACCCTCTCGGACAGCAGCACGTCATGTCGAGGGACGGGCTCCCATAACGCCACTCTCAACCGCGGTGGGGTCATCGGACAAATTCCCCGGCAGACACTTCTCTCTCGACCACTTGGTGGGCACCGGCCAGTCCTCGCCCTCGGGAGGGGAAATGAAGAAAAATTTCTTTTTCCAAACATGAATGGAGGAGGGCAAGGCCATGACCCCGGTCCCAGCAGCGACCCCCGGCCACTTCCTAAAAGTGAAAGAAACCCATCTCGAGTCTCCAGCTCGACCGCCAGGGTGACTCTTGAAAACGAGGGAGGAATCGAGAAGGGAGAGACTGAAAGGAATCGCCTGCAGCCTCAGGGGGATCAAGAACCCAAGGAGAATCCTCCACGCGTTCGGTACTAACTGGCCGGGGACCAAACCGAAGAAATTCAGAGCGGCGATAACCTCACGAGAGAAGGGCAGGCGCATTCCGCCCCAAAAAACTTCCAAATACAGGGCAATCCCCCCGCCCCGTACCTGGTCTGCCCTCTCTCCCTCCTCGGCCAGACGGAGCATGTAGCACAGGGGAATGTGGAAGCGAGCCCAAGCGCTGGCGAGCTCGTCCTCATGCGTTGTTCACACCATAATATTGTATTATTATATTCCCTATTCTTATTCGTTTTATAAATAAACAGGTGCTTTTGACGCATGTCTGCTACATATTACAGGTTACAGGTTCTTGGACAGAAAACAGTGAAAACGATGAAAAGATGATGCAAAAGTGGACTTTGACCAACAAACATAAGACTCTTGATCAAGCCTACATCAAAGATAAAATTCACAAAGTACAAGGCAATGCAAGGTCCAAGATTACAAAGTGAATGGTTAAAAGTCCACCGCAATTATTCACTGGAGATCTGGAAGAAACATAGAAGCTATTTTAATAAAAGAATCAAATAATAAGGAAGCCCAAAGACAGAAGAGCCAACAAAGGAAATTTCAAGGCCCAATACTTCATTTTAAAGAGACAGAGACATAAAATTTTACCAAAGCTTGGAGTCTACTTTGACTAGGTCTTCCTAAGGATATTTTGGTAAATGTAGACGTGCGAATCAATTGTAACCTAGGGTTTCCTATCCTCTAGAAATAGGAACTCTAAATCATTGTAAAGGCTATGCCTCCCTTCATTAATAAATTTTAGAAATTTTTTGGAGAGCATCGGTTCCTCTTTTCATTTCATGAATTCAGATCTGACAACCCTGTGTTGATGTTTGGAGAGAGACATCTGTAAGTAGTTTTATTTAATTGCTCTAGTTTAGATTTTAATTCTTTGCCCTAGATAATTGTTAAAGTTAGCTTTGGGGAAGGCTTTTGAGAGATGAGATCTCTCATCCCTTTCTTACCCATCACATATAATCAATAGGACTCCATGCATACACGCACACACCGCGCCCTACGGCACCCTATCCCTCGAGGTAGCGGTGATACCGTAGTATAAAGGCCCGGTTGCGCGTGTTTTCCATGAAGGTTAGGGTAAGGATTGATAAAGTAAGGACAAGAACCTAGAGGAAGGAACACCTTCCCGAATGGATCTAATCCCCTTTATTAATAATTACCATAACTCCTCTTAGATCCTAATTTGGGTATAGAAAGCGTTGAGATTTATTTACATTTCCAAACCGTTCCTAAACCTAACCATAGCTAGATTTAGATCTAGATAATCTTAGTATAGATAGATTTAGTTTTTAGATTTAATAATCTGTCTGACCACAATCGGAAATATCTCGTTAGCGTGATTAGGAAATTCACAACATCCCTATGAACCGACCCGTACTCACCGGCTAGCTACCAAGCGACGCCGTTCTTGATTGCGGTTATAGATAGTTTTTGAGATCAATCATGCGTCACCCAGCACGAGGTGCTGGGGGCCACATCTGCCGCCGCCTCCCTGGAGGCGGCCCCCGCCTCACGGCCCCGGGGAGAGGGCTAAGCCCCTGCTCCCCGAGGAGACTCAGACACATCTAAAGGAACCCTAGCATCTACTCCTACAACGTCTACTGATTCTACAGAGGAAGACATCTAACCTGGGAAAAAATTCTTCAAAGGTTGAAAACGAAAGAAGGGAGACGAGCGCCGAGCAGCTGAGGCTTGAGAAAGGAAAATATGAAAGAGTAAGGGCCCTAGGGCGGACCCCACCCATATTTATTGCCGCATACGACCTCATCCAACGGCACCCATCGTCTCCTGCCGAAACAGCTCCTCGCGCCCAGCGGCTCCGATCGTTCCACGTGGCAGCCCAGCACCGGACCGCATCCCATCAGACGTCGCAGACCTGCGCACGTCGCATCGGCTAATCGACGCTCGACACGTGGATCGTCGCTTCGACTGCAGAGTGCACGAACCGGCGCACCTCCTTCAAATGCAAAGATCTCTCCTTGATTCGCTAGCGGAAAAGACAACCGACGGCCCGAGGGCTCGCCCCGACGAAACCATAGAAGGGATCTCACCTCGGAAAGCCCGGCAGTCCACTCCTGACCCGAACACTAGCTGGTCGGGACAAGAGTGGGGGGCTAATGATGGTGCTCGATATTGGCGGTCCCCAAGATCATGACACGTGGCAGGCGACGTGTCCCAGAACTCAGAAGAAAGGGCCCGCAGGGGCCGATCAGGCCACCCCGTCCCCGACCAGCAAGCATAAGCTGGCCTCCCTCGGGGCCCCTGCAAATTGGCCTCCTCGGCCTCTCAGCTCGCCCCCGAGATACCAAAAGACCAAGACTCCTCGGCCTCCTTACTCGTCCCCGAGCTCCCGCCGAGGACGTCTTCCTCGGCCCTCCGACCTACTCCCAGGCGTAACCGCCGCTCCGCGAATCTCGCCATGCGCGGATTTTACGCCAGCAACGTCCCACGTTCCACGCCATCACGATCCCCATTGATGGGCGATCCGCTCTCGACACGGGCGTGACATCGGGAGCGTAACTGCCGGCGAGATTCTCGCGCCTGCTGCTGCGTGCTCCACCGCTATATAAACCCCCATCACAGAGGGGTCAAGTGAGCCATTTTTTACACTTTTATGCCGTTACTCTGCTCGGATCTCATCACTAACTTGAGCGTCGGAGGGTCCTTGGTGGTACCAAACCACCCCGGGACTTCTTTGCAGGTACTGGGCAACAGCTTCCTCACCTCACATCTTCCTCCAAAAACCCATTGAGACCCACACGCAACGAAGGATAATCGGCTAAGTTCACTGCGAGATCAACGAAAGACAACTTCTGACGGAGGCCCGAAAAGGAGCTCCATCAGGTTCAATTCGGATCGCGGCTTTGTCGGAATTGAATGACACAAAGATGGATTTCTTGATTGAAAGCATGCGATGATGTTGACGAGGATGAAGATAGATCGACCGCAGCCGACATAGGGTTTCGACCGCATCCGATTATTAAAACTTAGTAGAGTCACTCAATTCACAATTCTCAAGATAAATTTTTATTCAATCATTAGCTATCATAATAAAATAGGTTTCAGATATTCTTTTATAATGAAAACCTAATAAAGTTAACAAAATAGCACATAAACTTTTTATTTTGTGAAATAACATAAACTAAAAATTTAACAAATATCACCTGAACAAATAAATAAAATACGACCTGATGGTCCCGTATCAACTTGCCTCGTCGGCGATGATAAAAGCGGAGGAGACATCGGTTAAGGATTTGATGGCCGCGAGAGCGGAGGGAGGTGTGGAGAGTGGGGATGGAGGCAGAGCTCATGTTGATGATGATGTAATTGCTTTTATTTGGCTTTGTTTTTTTATTTTTATTTTTCACTTTTGAAATTGTCTGAGAATATAAGGGGAAAATGATGAAAACATGTCAAATATTGCTGACGTGGCAGTTAAACGTAACCTTTGCAGATGGGAGAAAAATTGATGGTATTTAGTTACAATCGGGGGTTTTGTAATTAAATAAGTTCAAGCTATCAATCGCAAAAGATGTGAAAGTTCATGGTACCTTTGTACAATTTAGCCTAATCATAAAAAAGGATTTTACATATATTTTGAGAAACGTGTAGATAACAAAATGCAAAAAAGGAAACTTCAGGTTAGTATTTTGAAATATAGATATTTATGTGTTTATGTCACTGGTTTTTTTGCACATGCCTTGCACATAACTAATCGAATTGAAGGTGAAAGCAAATTGAATACATGCTGGGGAGGGATTTTAATGTGCAAAATAGAGAAAATAAAAAAAATTCCCGGATCATCTGGTTGTGGACACATTATTCTCTATCATTTTGTATCGAACCTTTGGTAAAATTCAAAAGCCATATCCTGAGATAATATTACGGTACTAACACCAAAAAACTACATGGAAAGGGCTCGGACCAGCTCATTGGTATTGGTGAGGCTTGAGTAGCCGAAGAGACGGGTTCAAGTCCCGATTACCCCCATTAATAATGATGGCTAATTTACCTCATCTATTATCTCAAAAAAAAAAACATGTAGATTTTGATAAAATTAAAAATAACAATCTGTCTATTTCTTTTTTTCCCAAATAGAACAATAAACTATGATCTCCAGAACCGCTGCGAACTCTTCAATTCACATTCTATAACTTATGCGCTTCTCAAGATGGAACGACCATATCGATTTTTGAGAATACAACAATGAAGAATGTTTTCATGGTTGTAATTCTCTAATCATCATCATTATACTAATAGAAGGATATATAAGAAATGAAAATTTGATGATATCCCCAAAATTCCCCTAATAATAGAATATATTCTTTTAGATTTATTTGCAAAAAATCTGATATTTTTTTGTAAATTCCAATGTTTTGGTGGGAGTATTTTAGATAGTCTATAGCAAAATTTTGTTGATTTCTCATTATTTACAACTTTTCCATCAACCCAACATCTTATTTTTTACAAATATCCAATTAGTTAAAAAAATTCTATAATCACAAGTATGCCATCAATTTAAAATCCCAATAAGTTTTTCCTAAAATATCATGAACTTTCAATATTTTATACATAGATACCATTGGATTTTCATTAAAATACGATAAAGATAAACTTTTCCTATTTTCAAATAAATACCATGATTTTTGTTCATAAAAAATACTATGAATATCCAATGTTTTACAGATAAATATCATGGGTTTTATCCGTTAGAAATAAATATCGTTAAATTTCAACGTTTTTCAGATAAATATCATGGATTTTTTCCGTTACAAATAAATAACGTTAACTTTCTCCGTTTTTCAGTTAAATACCATGGACTTACTCAGTTTATAAATAAATAACATAAACTTTCAATATTTTATAAGTTAATAGTGCTGGATATACATTAAAATATGATGAACTTTCCCTTTCTCATATAAATACTATGAACTTTGTACGTTAAAATAAGACACCATAAATTTTCCATGTTTTTGAGATAAATATCATTGCTTTGTCTATTACCAAAAAATATCAATAAATATCAACGTTCCTTAGATAAATACCATACGTTTGTCCGTTACAAATAAATAACATTAAATTTCAACATTTTTCGGATAAAAACTATGGATTTTGTTTCCGCAAATAAATACCATTTTCCGCCGCTCTAATGGGTTTAGCGCTAGTTTTGGATGTAAAATTGGATGTGTTGTACTTGTTGGTATAGAACTTACATATGCTCTCTCCTCTGACATGAGCCATTATGGAAAAACAATAATGAAGACATTAATTTTGACCAATGTTGATGGAGACGATGATATTTGCAGCTGAGGCAATTGGAATAATTTAAACTGCAGTATGAGGCAGGTGGGGTCGGATATGATAGGGCCTTGTTTGATTATGGGGAGCTAAGGAAACCGTACTTTGTTTTAAAATGAATGTAGAGATGATGCAAACTATACTTTATAAGATCCAGCCCCAAACTATCCTTACTTCTAGCTATGAGTGCAACTAAATGATCGGGATAACGATGCTCCTTCCTACCCATAGCTTTCACTTCTCATGGTTCACCATCTATGCCGGCCTCCACTAGTTGCCGAATTTGGCTAGAAATTTCCTTAGAGAGAAGAAAAGAACCCATCTTTGCTCAATGGGTGCAAAATACCCATGCTTTAGCACCTGCGTAATCGTCCCGGTGTAATCGTCCCGGTGCAACAACAAGTACCGGCCTAATTTGGGAAGGTTGTGAGTTAGCAGCGTAGTAGGGAAAATAGCTTTGTTACCTACTCCACTAGTTGCAAAAATAAAAACTTAAATACCACTTCTAAATAATCCAAGAAATATGAGGGGGGATAGGAAAATATTGAAGGTACACAAGAAACAAGAAAAACATCTACTAATTCATTGGCCGATATATTTCCGAAAAGTTGAAAACTAAGAAAGAGAGGTTTTGTGAAATCTTCTAGGATCGTAATTAGTAAAATTATTGGTGCTGGTTGAATGAAAAAAAACCGGTAAATACTCATCCAGCGGTTTCCTGCCTGGAATGTTTGTTCAAGGCCTTTTGGCAACAGAGGAAAGTGTAGCAAAGCGACGCCATCGAAGCGAAACGCACGCGGAAAATGCGTGACCCCCAGAGCCTCGACAGCCTGTCACGTGCCCCCAACGCAGGCACCAACACCCGTCACCTCTCCCGGTCACGTGTCCAAATCAAACCGCCTCGGCCTTGTCACCCTCTCACTCTTATCTCAACGCAACATCTCGCCGTCCACGTGTCCCTCATCCACCCTCCCTCCCCCCCTCTCTCTATAAAAATCCCCATACACGCACCACCCACCCCGCATACCCGCTTTGGTGCCCATGGAGTCTGCAGGGGATCGCACTCGTCAAACTATCAAGTTACTCACTGCGGCAGGTATTGCATCTTGATCTTGCTCTTAATTTCTAGCTGAAATCACAATTTTTAACCCCCTTAATGTCACACTAGAATTATAGTAAATCTAATCGATCGCCCGTCGTCAGTAAATTTTAAATTACACTATATTGTATTTTCATAAAGAAGAAGAATCTTTGAATCAATCGATCCAGTAGAGTCCATGGATTAGGATCCTCTGCGCGCTATTTTTCTCTCAAGAGAACCCTGCTCTGCCTCCCTTTAAACCGTTGGATCCTCTCCCTCATAACCGGTCACCAGCTCCTGCGGGTGCAGGCACGGCAGATTATTAATTTATCTTTTTTGGGAAAAGAAGGAAACTCAATTTGGAGGAATGTTTTAGAAGATCGAATTACTAGAGATTTTGCTGTGTGCACCCACAAAAAGCGATTGAAGGAAAAAAAATGAAAGAGAGAAACTCGTTAGGATATCGAATCATAGAGTTTTGAGCGCATGCAAAAGAAAAAGAGATTGGAATTATTAGAAACAAAATGTATAAATTGGTAATAGAAGAGTATGTATGATTTCTCATTTCAAGTACCAAGGTGCATGCCTGCCTTCCTTTCCTTAGGGATATGATGCGGACAATTATGATTTTGAATGGCTTATAGAAATCTTTAGGGTTTTTTAATTTGGAAATAGGGTGGTTAGGCATTAAAATTAGTAAAATAGGATAATTTAAATTATAATTATGAGAATAGCACGGTTTGAAAAGGGTACAGGTAGAAGGCGGGTTCCTGGAACCGTCATTATTATTTAAAAAGTGAAGGGCGGGCTCTCAACCCATCCTGCTTACACCCCACACCCATCCCAACCCATCCCATCCCACCTGACCCGTTGCCATGGAGGGCGAGTTTTAGGAACCCACCCTCCCCCTTCCATGTGGAGGGGGGTTCTAGAAACCCGCACAAGAGGGGGGCGGGTTCCCAAAATCCGTCCTACAAAAAAATTAAAATTAAAAAAAATCAAAAAAAGTTTAAAATTTAAAATAAAATTATTATTAAATTAAAAAAATAATTTCGTAAATCGGGTTTCGAAAACCCGTCCATGCCGGATAGCGCGGGTTCCAAAAACTCGTACTCGCGCAAATATTGGATAAAATTGTTGTTATTGCTACTGACGTGGGGATAAGTGTTGTTACTGTTTATATAGAAGGAATTCAGTACTTAGATCATACTATAAATATGAATGAGAAACACTTTACTAACAAAATGAATCCATTAGACATCAAAGATTGGATTCCTTCTATATAAACACTGTTACTCATTTATATTTATAGTATGATCCAAATATTGGATTCCTTCTATATAAACAGTAACAACTCTTATCCCCACTCAGTAACAATAACAACAATTTTATACAATATTTCTCCGAAGGCGGTTTATGGAACTAGTAACAACAATCTTATTCAATATTTGTCCAAAGGCGGGTTTTTGAAAACCACCCACTTTGCCATACACTGAAGAGCGGGTTCATAGAACCCGATTTACTGGTATTCCGGTTAGAGATGAAATTATTTTTTTAATTTAATAAAAAAATTATTTTTATTTTTTTTTATTTTTTAATTTTAATTTTTTTTATTTGGAACCCACGTCAAAGAAAAAGGCGGGTTCTGGAAAGAGGACGGGTTAACCCGTCCACCCACACCAAATAAGAGGGCAGGCCCACACTAAATAAGATGGCGGTTTCCCAGAACCCGCCCTCTTTTTTGGTGTGGGTGGGCGGGTTCTTAGAACCCGTCCACCCCATGTAAGGGGACATGTAGGGGAAGGGCAGGTTCCTAAAACCCGCCTCTCCATGGAGGGGATAGGGTGGGGGTGGGAAGGGTGACTGTGTGGGGGTGGAGTGGGGCGAGGAGATGCTTAGGGTGGGTTGGGATATAAACGGAGCGGGTTTTGATAACCCGTCCTCTCCAAACCGTTCTATTCCTCTAATTATAATTTAAATCATCCTATTTTACTAATGTTAATACCTAACCATCCTATTTTGAAAAAAAAACCCAAAACTTTATGATTTAGAATAACTTATAGAAATTTAAAAAATTTTCTTAAAATGTGGACAAAATGCCACATGGAACTCAAGGATGCTTGGGCAGTCCTGGTAATAATAATTGAGATATCTTTAAGTTTCTCATGGCAACATGAGTTTTTGTTGGTAATTTAGGATTCTAAAAATTGTTTCAATCTCTAATTGTTATAGTATAGGTTTTTTTTGAGAAAATTGTATCTAAGCCCCTGAGATCTAAAAACAATCAGATTAGGTCACTGGGTCCAAATGACTTGTGAATAACCCCTAGTACTAAGGATTCCTTTATTTAAATCCATGCAATACAATTTTGATATTATTTATTATAATTCTATTTTGTTATTACCCACATTGCTTTATCTCTCTCTTCTTTATCTGTCTCTCCTTCATAAGCTTCTAATTTTTCATTTTCATCCTTCTCCACATCCATCTCCTAGCGATTTTTAAATAATCAAATATCTCAACAAATCAAATGCCCATCAACAACTCTAGTTAAGAAGTCCAAAACTCTAATCTTTCTTCTTCTTTTTTTCTTATTTCTTTCTTCTTCCTTGGCAAAATAAAAGGGAACCCATAATGAAAATCCAAACAATTTACATTAGGTTATAATTTTGATTTGATAGCTTTTGAATGTTGAATTTTTTGAATGAAAGAATATGTGATTTAGCGTTGATGAGGAAAAAACGAATTTTGATTTGATAAGGTTTGAAGAAGAATGTGAGGGTGGAGGAAGGAGAAGGAAGATCAAGAAAAAAAAAAAAAAAAAACAAATGTAGTAGTTTCACCGATAAATGCAATATTCTTGTAGATTGATGTAGCGGTTTTCCCTTTTTTTAATTTTTTAATTTTTTTTGTGTAGAAAAGACCTTGAGCTCGAATTACATTAATACAATGACGTTATAATATAGTATTATACCTTTTTACCTTTGTCCGTAGTTTTGGAGTTTGGCACGACATGGCATTGAGTTTTATTAAAGAATGTGTATTTAAATTCCATAGTGATATATCTAAGCAGCTCACTGAAAGGCAAAACTTAGTTTCTAGAGCCAAGCAAATGCAATGTTGTTATAAAGATTTGCTAGAATATAAAATCATAACACCTAGGAAATCTTCGGTGCGCACCAATAGAAAATGCAACATTTGCTAGATTGAACGGTCTCAAATATAAACCGTTGTTTCCAAATTCTGCAGTAGGACTTCATCTTGTTTATCCATTTTCACAGGAATTGGCACATCCCTTCTAGTGATTGCTGGCCTTCTCCTCACCGGAGTGGTTATAGCTCTCGTGATGGCGACGCCGGTCCTTGTAATATTCAGCCCGATACTGGTCCCTGCTGGAATAGTAGCCCTATTGGCTGTCACAGGACTTGCAATCTCTGGTGGGTTTGGTGTGGCTGCGGTTTCAGCATTAACTTGGATATACAACTACGTTGCAGGCAAACACCCGGTGGGGTCAGATAAGATTGACTTTGCGAGGATGAGGCTGGTGGAGACGGCGAGGGATGTGAAGGAGAAGGTAAAAGATTATGGGAGTTATGTACAAAATAAGGCCCATGAGGCGACTTCTTAGATTCTTGGCGGGTTCTAGGAATAGTTTGATGGTTGTCTTGTTTTTATTGGGATTTTGTAAGAATAACTGCATGATGTGGCAATGTTATGTTTGGGTTTGATCTCATTTTGCAATCCAGGTAGTCGTTAAATCAATTTTCAAATTTTACCCGGACCGAGTTAAAATATTGCTATAGCTTATGGAATTGGATTTTTTTAGATGTACCCTCCTAAAGCTTTCTTATTTTAATATAGCCCCTCTAAAATATCTAAAATCTACACTAGTATTTTTGCATGCATGTATAATTTGAACATATATACTAAAGGCCTGTCACGTGGGTAAAAAATTTGTCCCGGACATTAAATAAAAATTCCTAAAGATATATATTGTTTTTCTGGATTTAAATTAAATGAATTTGGTTAGCCGTAATGTTAAAATTAAGAAATTTATGAGTTATATAAAATAACAAAGATATAAGGATTTATGTATAAATTTGTAAGGCATATGAATGAATGGAATTATAAGAGAGACAAATAGGATTGTTGATATTTATTTTCTTATTTTTTGTTTTCTATGGTGTAACTTAATTGGGCTATTGAAATTTTATCATTTTTTCTAATTTTTTATTTGGTTGATTAATGACATCTACTTAAATCCCTTCTAAATATTATTTTCCCCAAAAGGCCCCCAAGCCCCTCGCAAATTTTCCTTCTTTTATTAAAATCCCTTCTGAACCTAATTTTCTTCAGAAAATACCTCAAGCCCGTTTATATGATTCTAAAATTGACTTTGGAGACTAAAACCACGGAAAAACTCTTATAGATGAATAATCTAATATCTCTCTTCTTTCATTAAATCTCTCTCTCTCTCTCTCTCTCTCTCTCTCATGAATTCGTTCTCTTTTCCTCTATTCATGGCATATCTTCTCATGTAAAGCAGTAAAGGTGATAAGTATGAGAGCAACCGAGACCTTGAGCTTGACATGAAGTGAGGAGCATGAGATGAATGAAAAAGGTGAAAAATGATGAGCTTTGGTTGAAAAAATTGAGAAGTGACGAATGAGAAAATTTGAGAGAGAATAATTGGGTTTTGAAGGTGCATTCCATGGAGAAAGGAAGAAAGTGAGAAAGAAGGTGACGGTATTATTGGAATGAACATGTTTTATTTAAAATATAAAATATTTTTTAATTACTCGACAGACTTAGGGCATTTTTGAGAAAACGAAAATTTAATGGTGGATCATTTTAATAAATATGAAGATTTACAGGATATACCAAAACAAGAAATATTTAAGAACCCTATGGAATTTATATACTATAAAATGATGGATAGATTGCGAAGATACATTAAATCTTAAGCATATTTCAGATAAATATTCAGAAGTGCATACTTATCTTTGCTGCCATTTTTGTCCAGTCCCTGTAATTTTAATGCTGTCATTCCAATTCTATATAAACTAAAGAAGTTAGATGACCATCAATTTCAATTGAAAATCTTTTATTATTAAAGAGAAAGCGGAGTATAAAGCAGTCGTGGTGAGAAATTTTCTATATTGAATGTTTATAAAGTCAATCATCCATCAATTTTTTATTTTTAGTATGAGCACCGGCTGTATTATTAAATTTATGTTTTAAACTATGGTTACATCAACTTTCATGTCTTTTTAGATGTTCTTTGGCCATTCATTTAGCATCGTGAAGTGTTTGGTTGTCGAAAACTCATAATACTCATAAGTGGGGATTCTCCAGATCACGACACGTAGCAGGTGACGTGTCTTCCACGTAAGCCCACTACATTTCTGGGGGCTATGGAGCTGGAATAGGTATGATGCATTGGGGACATTTCTCTGCGCTGGTTATGATTTTTTAGTTCTAATTACCGCAATCAAGTCGGTTTCGCTTGGTAGCCGGTTGAGTACGGGTCGATCCACGGAAAGATGGAAATCTTTTTCTTAGTGTTTTAACGAATTAAGTCTAAATTATCCGAGTTTGTTCAAAACTAACTATGTGCTTAGATATGTATGTTAAAAGAAACTTGTTAGGGTTATGAGATTAAGTTAGTTTGAGTTAGGAGTTTGCTCAGTTCTTTCGTTTGCCACTCTTGTGTTAGTTATATGTATGCCCTAGAGGCCATTACTGTATATAGGATGTATATTGTAGTGGATGCTGGGACATATATAGGGAGGACTTTCTTGCTCGACATGATAGTATGCTATCTGGTTGCTCTTTCCCTTAACGTGTACACTGATCGTCTCTCTGTTACATGTTGGTAAAGCCCTTAGGATGTGTACTTGACTACCTGGACTATGATGCGGATCATACTAGTGGGGACATGGTAGTCCATAAGTACATCCTTCAAAGTCCCTAGTCGTGGGTGTATCGAGATGGGGCATCGATATACCAGAGTAGACTAGCGTATACCTTCTCGACCCATACAGATGGGCGATGGATGATCCCATATCCATTGGTGTTTGACATCAGAGATGATATACGGGTGCTCAGTAGAGACTGGGTACACTGGACGGACTCGCCGAGAACTCCCAGATGGTATTATACCTTACGTCAGATGGCAGTTCTCTGGTGACACTGGTACAGAGTAGTCTGTTGACCCGAGATCGTCATAGAGTCTTGTGTGGTTCCCACTGTGCTTTGATTTCCATCTTACCACGTCCAAGAGGGCGTGCAAAACGGTGGTTTTTGGGTATAGTCCCGAGTCACATGGAGGCAATGAGCGATAGGAGGGGATTCGTCTCTCCCGGTATAGGGGGTTGATGTTGCGCTGTGTTCGATTGGCTATAACAGGAAATCCCTGGCCAGGGTTGCTGAGATTTACTGGTAAGTGTTACCAGTAGTTTCTCGAATTGTTATAGACCTCATATCGACACGACTTATCAAGCTATTGGGGTCTGACGTATACCACCCCTAGGCGAGATGTGCGACATATCAGACTGTACGGTAGTGTTACTGGTTGGATTCACAGGAGTGTGAGCGGGCTTGCTCGTCGATCTTCTGATCGCTCAATACCCGGGTGGCCGTTACGTTTAGCAGACCGCTTGCGTCTTGTGGATGTTTGATATCATCATCATCCGCTGCCGGCGTATTGACGAGTCTTTAGAGTCCTACACAGAGGTTTCCTGGCTCAAGCGAAACGAAATAGGAGCGCATATGAGATATGTGCGGGACCGAGAATGATATCAGTATGTGATACTGTATTCGATTCTCGCGATATGTGACATTGATCGGTTATATGCGATATAGCCGGCATATCGGATCAAGTGTTGATTCGATAAGTTGTTGCTGTTGATATTAGTCGGTTATATGCGATATGACCGGATCGTTAAATCAAGTGTCGATTTAATGATTTAATGCATAATTATATATTTGATATATTACTTTGCGTTAACTAGTATTGGTTCACTTTAAATGGTTTTTCTCACTCGGTTTGTGCACGTTGTATATGTGATATACTTTTGTACACATGATTGTATCATGTTTGATGATGCATGTTTATTTGGTTAAGTGTAAAGAATTAAACCATGGTTAAACATATAATAAGGGTTTTATTTTCCATTACTTATTTATCCATTTATTTATTTGTTTATACATTTTGGAAAATAAATGGAAAAGAGAAAAGAATGGTGGCTTTATTTGTTGTTTAGTTGAAGCTTCATGAAGCTTTGACCTAGTCCACCATTCTTATCTCATCCTTAACCCTAACCATTCCTTTAACCTTGGTCAATTCTCTACACATAACCATAGTTAGATTTATGATAAGTATTGTTTTTCTATTCTATTCAATTAACTTATCATAATCATCATCATCTTCTTCTTCATCTTCCTTCATGAAGAAAAGCTTACTTCATCAATGGTGATTGATGAAAAAGAGTGAGAAATCCAATTCTAAAGTCTACCCACTTCCTATTTCTTCATCATCTACCTCTTGCCAAGTAGTATAGTGTGTTTCCTTCAAAAGTTTTCATGGCTTGGTGAAGGTGGAGCTTGATCTAGTGATGCTTCGACGTAGATCATCTTCGGCACGTTGTCGACGACCTAGCCCGGTCTTTTCTCCGATGAAACCACCGTGAGAGTCATGGTTCGATTTGGACAGCGGAGAGGACTTCATTGCGGAGCCGTGGAGGTGGAGCACCGGATCTACAAAGGTTGTATTTCCGTATTCTTATAGTTAAGTGTTAACTAGTTTACTTTTCGCCTAGATTTCTAGCCAACGATCCGTATTAGGGTTTCTCGGCACCATAAATTTTGAAATTGGCATGGTTAATGCCTTGGGAGACCTCATTAGGGTGCCTAGGAACCCTACAGTGGTATCAGAGCTACTAGGCATTGGATGTCGACCTATGGGGGGTTCTCACTGTGTGACAGTGTGGCGAAGCATAGGCTCTTACCCCCAGGGTGTCCCGAGACCGGAAGGTGTTCCGGCGGGTTGTAGTCCTCGCGAGGGGGCATGCGTAAAAAGTAGCTGCTGAGGGACCCGTTGGTGCCACGGTGACCCCATTGGATGGGGTGGCTGCCTGACCTACAGTGGTATCAGAGCCTAGCTAGAGCCTTAGGCGAAGTCTAGACGGAATTTGAAACCCGAACGAACCCGAAACCCAACTCAAAAATAGCTCTCTGTCCTTTTTTCAAAACTTGGATTTTTCCAAATTAAAAATTGCTAAAAAATTCAGCAGGGAAATATAAGAATTACGGCGCAAAAAGTTTCCAATGAACAGTATAGTCTGCGGCAGAACCGCGGCATAAGCATGGCTTATGCGGCGGTTCCGCGGCCTATTGATGACGTAATCCTCCACTGTTTGCACAGTAAATCTTATTAAATTATGCTGGATTTTCTGGGAATTTTTAATATTAATTCAAGAGTTGAATTTTCTGGGTTGTTTTGGGGATTCGGTGTTTCGATCGGAGTATTAGATTTTGTCTATGTGGCTTTCCGGATAAATTTAAGAATATGTTAAAAAGTTCGGCCGGATATAAATACCCAATTTTTCCCCTGTCGGGAAATTTCCAAGTGTTGGATTTTTCCGTAGTTTAACGACGTTCTAAGTAGTGCAAGTAACTCGATGGACCCTCTAGAAGACAACAAACCTTAACTCGATTATGTGACCGTCTTGAACTGCCCTTTGAACCTTCGGGTTTGGGGCAGTACGGCGTGCCACATGTGAGGCGTTGGCTTGACCCTTCTACGGCTGGACCGTTGGTACTGAGGCACGAACCGAATGTTTTTAGACTTGTTTCATGTGTTGATCTGTATCGGGAAAACTTGGGTGTTTGAATGTTCGATCGGAAAGTTCAACATTTTCTAATTATCTGGAATGTGATACAATAATTGGAATTCATAAGAAGTTATGAGATAACTGAATGAATGTTATAAACACAGCAGTTTAGTCTCACTTGATCGGTTGCCACGGAATTTTGATGTGATCAAAAGTCCGTCGCAATCACGTAGCGTACGCGGATACTCGCCGGGTAAACTTAATAGACAGCCTCACTCCATAGCCCCGACCAAGTGACTGTAGGAGAACCCCGTCGCCGAAAGCATCCGTTCGGGTGCTCGCGGTAGCGGTGTTCCGCCTTGGTGCACTTCGTCGACGGCGTCGGGGGTGCGGCCGCCTACTAAAGTTTGCGACGAGCATTCGATCAGGATGTCGGGAATCTTGTTGAATTGCCCGACTTGATATTGAAAAGTGTTTTCGATAATGAGACTAAAATGCGGAGTTTATAATTGTTAGGCATGCGATGTCTAAGGAGTTCATTTGGTCAGGCATGCGATGTCTGAGGTGGTTGCGGATTCCAACTGTTGTAGTTTTACACTTTCTTTTCTATGACCGTAAGTGTAATATGTGATATCGCCGGTTTCGTTGCTATATGTCAATGACAATTGGGATGCGCATATTTACTTACGTTGATGACATGTGATGTTATGTGTTGCTGGATATGTTACATTGGATTGTCGTGTTTGAATAGCCGGGGTTTTTTATGTGAGATGAGTGTTTTTCATTTTCATTCATGTAAAAACTTGTATGTAATATTCTTTTATTGGGGCACTTCCAGGTTGCGGATGATGTCACCTTTGTATATTATTTATTTTTCCGCACTAGGATAGACCCAAGGAGGGGAGCACAAGTAACCGGGTTCTGGAGTCCAGTAGGAGACCAACTCGAGGAGTCGAGTCCGGGTCTCCTAACTCTAGAATTGGTAGGGTTGCTTGCCGCTCTCGTAGGGGTCTAGGGGTGTGGGTTTGGCTATTCATCGCGACCGTGGAATCCGTGTTTTATACTGGCTCGTATTGAAAACACGGACGTCCTAGTATATCCAATATTTCATATGATTCTTCTGCTGCGATATCTGTGATGAGATCATGTGATATGTTCTGTGATGGATACAGTATATAGTATATATGATATATTATATAGGCGTTACTTATGTTTTACACCCGCGCTAGCCCTGCCCCGCTCTGCCGTTAGTTACCTAACCTAATGGTGCACGAGGGGACATCGAGGCGAATGCGGATGGCATAAGTGTACGTCGTATTTATCTGTGATGTTTAGGTACTTAAATGATGGGACTTCATTAATGAGATTAATGAAATAAAAGAAACCTAAGATGTTGTAGAATTGAATTTCAAAATAAAACAGGTAGCTACAGTTCTTTCTTTGCACAGCGGTATATGTGATATATCCTGCACCTTATTCGATGAGGAAAGGACCGAGATCCCTTCACCGGGAGTGACTCCTTTAGCAATAACTGGCAGATGCTACACACTCGGTTTGTCTTTTGATTGCTTTTAAGTGTTTTTGCTTTGCACAGTGATATATATGATATATCCTGCACCTCATTCGACGAGGAAAGGACCGACGATCCCTTCACCGGGAGTGACTCCTTTAGCAAAACTAGAAAAGCCTCAAAAACACTCCATTTAAAAATTCATTCGATCCTACAACGATATCAAGTTCATTACGCAATAGGTTTTCAGAAAAACCTGTCGTAGCCCTCCGTCATTTCAGATATGTACTGGTTAGTATTCGTGCTGCGTTTGTTGACCTCTGTCAAGACGTAGTGTGCGGTAGCTGATTAGTGCTTATCTGCATAAGCATATGATGTGATTGATTTAGGGTAGTCGTGCGACCTTGTTGACCTCTGTCAAGGGTCGTGCGGGTGGGTTTACTTCAATCAGGAAATGACGGGTTGAACTTGACTAGCAGCCTATGGTTTGTTGACCTCTGTCAAGGTCATAGGACGCTAGGGGCAAAATATTATCGGGAATTTCAAGTGTTGAAATTTGCAATGAGATTGCATACCTTCTATGGGATAGTTGGATCCCGATACCCGCTGCGAGTAAGAGTTACTCCTGAGAGAGTTTTATACATTACAATTAGCCGATCAAGTAGGTGTCTAGAAAGGTGTCAACGAGGTTACGCCTCTGGGAAAACGAGGTTTACATTAATTAGGTTCGTGCGAAAGCACGGGGGACCTCCCTCAAAGTACCGACACTGGCCTGGCTGAAAGATTGGCGAACTTGTAGTGTGTAATTAATCCCGGCTAGTCTTTCCTTTTAGGGTTTGAAGGAAGATTTGATAAAAAGCAGTGGGAGCCATCCTGATTAGATAAAATAATAACCAATCTATTCTTGCAAGAGCGCACGCTGAGTGTCTTCTTCTCTCTCTCTCCAGGTAGCGACCATATCACGCCTTAATCAAGATAATAATACGGAATATTGACCGAACCCGCTTGTTATACTGAGCTGGGGAACGTTGGTCCCGCTCCAACTTATAATTGTTATAAGACAGAGCAGGAAATTGGGGAATACCAGATTTCCCGTGCCGCCCAAACGAAGAGTGTGCATGTTGATGCATCATCTTCGGGTGTGTTCATTACAAAGAACTATTTCTTAGTATCCTTTACGTCCTAGGTATGTGATACCATATCAGGATCCCAGATATGTAATCTGTTACATAGGGCAACAGAAAGGTAGAGGAGTGAGAACGGGTGATAAGTTTCATGAGGCAGAAAACGGGGCAAGTGTTGCAGCCAAGTCTGTTGGTCACTGTCACCCTGTATTACCAATACATTGATTCTGAACGAATGTTATTAGATACCGAACCTGATATACAAAATCATATCACTCTCTTTATTAGTAAAGAAATGATAAAATTTTGTATTGTTGGATAATGTTTTGAACATTTCCTATATCAAAAGTTGATCGGTTCAGGCACGTTATCTAAAAGCATTGATCAAACTACAGTTCTAAGTATACAGAACACACACAAGAGGAAGAGTTCAGAAATGAACAAATCCTTCTTGAGGCATTGTAGACTAGGTCATATCAATGCGACCTGACTAGCTGAAGTTACATTTAGATGCATATTTAAATCTGTTTGAATTTACATCTTATGAAACTTGCCAGTCATGTCATAAAGATACGATGACCATAGCTCTGTTTATTGGAAACAGAGAAAGAGTTAGATGAACTCTTGGGATGATACATGTTGATGTATGTAGGTCCCCTGTCTACACTTGCCAAGACCGGTTCTTTGTACTTCATTACATTCTCTGATAATCTCTTTAGATTCAGACATATGTTCTTGTTGAAACACAAGTCCGAACCTTTTGAGATATTCACAGAATATAAGTTAGAAGTAGAGAACCAATAAGGGTATAAGTATTATGTCCTTTGATGAGATCAAGGAGGAGAATACTTGAGCACGAAATTCTTGGACTTTTCTAAAGGAGAATGAGATTCTCTCTCAGCATTACTCCTCCGTATACACCATAGCACGATGGTATATCGGGGCGGAGCAATCACACCCTATATGATATGGTGTGCTCTATGATGAGTACTACTGAGTCACCTATTTCCTTTTTGGGGGTTATGCACTTATGAAGTTGCATACCTATTGAATAGGGTTCGAATCAAATCAGTTGCCTACCACTTCATATGTGATATGGAAAGGGAAGAGCCCATGTCTTAAGCTAGTTAAAGATTTGGGGTTGACCGGCCTATGTCTGAAAGCAAAATCCGGACAAGCTCGAGGCAAGGTCAGTTATGTAGAACTGGAATAGTTCCAGCTATACAAGCTACAGCAGATGATTTGGTAGAACCAAAGGATTCAGTAGATTCCAACGAACCTCAGCCTCTCCGCCGATCTAGAAGGGTTCCTCACCCACCTGAGAGATACTTCGGTTTCTCTATGACAGTGGGAGTGAGAATTGCATCATAAGATGATGACCCAACTAGTTTCGAGCTGGCCATCAGGAGTGGGACTCTGTAAGAATGGCTGGATTCTTAGTGATCTGAGATGGAATCCTTATACACCAACAAAGTATGGACTTTGGTTGCTATATCTGAAGGGTTAAATCCCCATCAGGAGCAAGTATATCTTGAGAAGATTACTTGGTGTACATGGAAAAGTTGAGACTTTCAAAGCTAGACTTGTTAAAGGTTTGCATCATTGACCAGGTATGGATCATGATGAAACTTTTTCTAAGCATCTATGCTTAAGTCCATCCAGATCCTACTTGCCATGGCTACATACCATGACTACGATATCTGGTGGTTGGGTGTCATGACTGCTTTTCTAAATGTTGTTTTGGAAGAGAGCGTCTATTAGTACACAGCCAGAGGGCTTCGTAGACAGTGGGAGCAGCGGAAACGTGTGCAAGATGTTTTATGTGATGAAGCAGGCATCGCGGAGTTGGAACATCTGTTTTGATGAGTTTGTCAAAGAGTTTGACATCATCAAAATGGTAGATGAACCTTGTATATGCAAAAAGGTAGTAGAGAGTGTGGTGGCGATCCTCGTAGAGTACGTGGATGACATACTCTTGATAAGGAAAGAGTTTCCTATGCTACGCTCGGTCAATCTCCGCTTATCACAAAGATTCTCCATATAGGATCAAAGTGATACCTCCTAAATTCTGAGTTCTCATCTATGAGATAGATGTAATTGGATGTTAGGATACTCACTAGATGTAGTGAGATGGTATCAAATGATCCTGGGGAGAATCACTGGAAAGGTTCCAAAGTGATAAAGACGACTGAGTGTCAGTCACATGCATTGTCTTTACCCTAAGTAAAGGGACGGTATGTTGGAAGAGTTCCAAACTATAGATACCGTGACATACTAGACGATAACGGCCGGATACATCGCTACTTAAGATGCTACCAAAGAGGCTGTTTGGGTGTATATTGGTTCATAAGATGAACTATGCTCCTCCCATTGTGTGATAATGGAGTTGTGGCTTATGCCAAGGAACGCAGGTCCCATCAGTGATCCAGACATATTCTAAGGCAGTATCACCTGATCATGGAGATGGTTGATCTCCAGGGTGATCGAGGTCAGGAGAGTAGACTCAGAGGACAACACAGCGGATCCACTCACAAAGGCCTGTTCCCAGAGAGAGATTTTTAAGGGATGGTTGAGTATGAGATACTACAACCACTGCTACAGATGGCCCTAGTGCAAGTGGGAGATTGTTAGTTATATGTATGCCCTAGAGGCCATTACTGTACATAGGATGTATATTGTAGTGGAAGCTGGGACATATATAGGGAGGACTTTCTTGCTCGACATGATAGTATGCTATCTGGTTGCTCTTTCCCTTAACGTGTACACTGATCGTCTCTCTGTTACATGTTGGTAAAGCCCTTAGGATGTGTACTTGACTACCTGGACTATGATGCGGATCATACTAGTAGGGACATGGTAGTCCATAAGTACATCCTTCAAAGTCCCTAGTCGTGGGTGTATCGAGATGGGGCATCGATATACCAGAGTAGACTAGCGTATACCTTCTCGACCCATACAGATGGGCGATGGATGATCCCATATCCATTGGTGTTTGACATCAGAGATGATATACGGGTGCTCAGTAGAGACTAGGTACACTGGACGGACTCGCCGAGAACTCCCAGATGGTATTATACCTTACGTCAGATGGCAGTTCTCTGGTGACACTGGTACAGAGTAGTCTGTTGACCCGAGATCGTCATAGAGTCTTGTGTGGTTCCCACTGTGCTTTGATTTCCATCTTACCACGTCCAAGAGGGCGTACAAAACGGTGGTTTTTGGGTACAGTCCCGAGTCACATGGAGGCAATGAGCGATAGGAGGGGATTCGTCTCTCCCGGTATAGGGGGTTGATGTTGCGCTGTGTTCGATTGGCTATAATAGGAAATCCCTGGCCAGGGTTGCTGAGATTTACTGGTAAGTGTTACCAGTAGTTTCTCGAATTGTTATAGACCTCATATCGACACGACTTATCAAGCTATTGGGGTCTGACGTATACCACCCCTAGGCGAGATGTGCGACATATCAGACTGTACGGTAGTGTTACTGGTTGGATTCACAGGAGTGTGAGCGGGCTTGCTCGTCGATCTTCTGATCGCTCAATACCCGGGTGGCCGTTACGTTTAGCAGACCGCTTGCGGCTTGTGGATGTTTGATATGATCATCATCCGCTGCCGGCGTATTGACGAGTCTTTAGAGTCCTACACAGAGGTTTCCTGGCTCAAGCGAAACGAAATAGGAGCGCATATGAGATATGTGCGGGACCGAGAATGATATCAGTATGTGATACTGTATTCGATTCTCGCGATATGTGACATTGATCGGTTATATGCGATATAGCCGGCATATCGGATCAAGTGTTGATTCGATAAGTTGTTGCTGTTGATATTAGTCGGTTATATGCGATATGACCGGATCGTTAAATCAAGTGTCGATTTAATGATTTAATGCATAATTATATATTTGATATATTACTTTGCGTTAACTAGTATTGGTTCACTTTAAATGGTTTTTCTCACTCGGTTTGTGCACGTTGTATATGTGATATACTTTTGTACACATGATTGTATCATGTTTGATGATGCATGTTTATTTGGTTAAGTGTAAAGAATTAAACCATGGTTAAACATATAATTAGGGTTTTATTTTCCATTACTTATTTATCCATTTATTTATTTGTTTATACATTTTGGAAAATAAATGGAAAAGAGAAAAGAATGGTGGCTTTATTTGTTGTTTAGTTGAAGCTTCATGAAGCTTTGACCTAGTCCACCATTCTTATCTCATCCTTAACCCTAACCATTCCTTTAACCTTGGTCAATTCTCTACACATAACCATAGTTAGATTTATGATAAGTATTGTTTTTCTATTCTATTCAATTAACTTATCATAATCATCATCATCTTCTTCTTCATCTTCCTTCATGAAGAAAAGCTTACTTCATCAATGGTGATTGATGAAAAAGAGTGAGAAATCCAATTCTAAAGTCTACCCACTTCCTATTTCTTCATCCTCTAACTCTTGCCAAGTAGTAGAGTGTGTTTCCTTCACAAGTTTTCATGGCTTGGTGAAGGTGGAGCTTGATCTAGTGATGCTTCGACGTAGATCATCTTCGGCACGTTATCGACGACCTAGCCCGGTCTTTTCTCCGATGAAACCACCGTGAGAGTCATGGCTCGATTTGGACAGCGGAGAGGACTTCATTGCGGAGCCGTGGAGGTGGAGCACCGGATCTACAAATGTTGTATTTCCGTATTCTTATAGTTAAGTGTTAACTAGTTTACTTTTCGCCTAGATTTCTAGCCAACGATCCGTATTAGGGTTTCTCGGCACCATAAATTTGTTGGAGATAGTGCCCTCAGAGTCAATTATTGGGTCACAGGCACGTGATTGCAATGATTGAGGGGAGGACCTATCCCGGTAGAACAGTCTTACTCGAGATGATAGTATGCTATCTGGTTTATCTTTATCATCGTGTACTGCTTTAGGTGACCTTACGAGTTGCTATTACACGGTGATAAAGCCCCTAGGATTCTTGCTTGACTTCCAGCAGTATGAGGGCGATCATATAAGTGGGAGCTGGGGTCTATAAGCACATCCTTAAAAGGTCCCTAGTCGTGGGAGTTTCGAGACAGGGCATCGATACTCCGGAGTAGACTAGTGTATACAGTCGAGACCCCGACGAGGGGCGGTGGCCGGTCTCACAAGCCACTGGTGTCAGTTGGTTCACCTAAGATGTATACAGGTGCTCATTGGGTTATGAGTACACCGGACAGGACTCGCCGGGAACCTGCTAGTTGGGATATACCAGACGTCAGATAGCAGTTCCCAGGTGACATGTGTACAGGTTAGTTCATCGACCTGGGATCGTCATTTGTCTCGTGTGAGTTCCCACTGTACTTTGATTACTACCCTACCACGGCTCAAAGGAGTCGTGCAAACAGGTTTTAGTTGGGTACAGTCCCGAGCCACATGGAGGCAGTGAGCGGATCTGCAGGGGTTCGTCTTTCCCGGTATTGGGGGTGAGGTCGTGCTGTGTCTAGGAGAGCCAGAACATGAAAAGTCCTTGGCCAAGGCAGGAGATTTGCTGGTAGGTATTCCAGTAGTATCTCAGGGTGTTCTGGGCTACACTCCGACGCGACTTGTACCGCTTTTGGGGGTCTGACTTTTACCAACCCCCTAGGCCCGCCATGCGATACTCATAGACGAACGGACCGGACTGTACGGATATTGTCACTGACAGGCTCAGTAGGGTGTCAGGATGAGTTCGCTCATCGACGTCCCTTTTGGTCAATACCTGGTGGCCCGTCACGTATTGGCTTATACCTCTGACGTGCTAGTGGTTAAATCCACAGCCACGGTATTGACGAGTCTTTAGAGTCCACCACACTCAGTTACTCAAGTTTCGGGCGAAACGCTGTAGAGGCCGTATGGAGATATGGCAGGGTTCGATCAGATACGTGCGGTATTGCACGGATCGTGATCGGACAGTTTTTACTAGCCGGCTTTGGCTTAAGCCGGATTCTAGTATTTGATAGTGTAGTTTTGTCTCTTTGCATTTGTGTTCAGTGGGAATACAAATGCGGGCATGTATTTGCAGTAGCGGGGTTTTCCTGTAATTTATTACGGGATCGGTTTTCTGGGGTTGCCAGTTTGCATTCCGTTCCGGCCGGTTTTCTCTTTTTCCTTCCCGGTCGGACTTTCCGTTGGAGGGTGTTAATTGCAGGTTTGCAATTAACATTTTGTGAGGGGTTTCTTTGCATGAGTGTGGCTTCATAATCATGATATTCTATTATGGTCATTTCATTTGCTTATCTTGTGAGTGGACTTTGATATGAATGGAGGGTGACCTTTTTTCCATGCTTATCTCTCATTTTCTTTTTAATTAATTGATTCCTTTTTCCACCCACTTAAATGGTGGGGCCGGCCACTAATTTCCAGGGAGAGAGAGGAGATTGATTTTGTGTGAGTGGTGATTTATATCATTTCTTGCTTTGAAAAATGAAGGTGCTGATTTTTCACAGCAAGAAAGAAATGCATGCTTCTTTTCTTTTCCTTCAAGCATCCATGATAATCTTGTGAAAAATTCCTCCACGCAACCTCTTAAACCCCAAAAGACATACCTACTACACTATTCTATAGCATCCCTTGGACGCGTCGGCTAGCCAACTTCGCGCCCGAGTTGCCTCGGTCAAGAGGCGGGAGCCCGTAAAAGATTCCGGCTACGTGGTGCCTTTTCCGACGAGCGAGGAGGTGACGGAGATTCCGCGGGAGATCGGAGCGGAGACGAAGACCGAAGGACACGGATCGCTTGGTATAGCTTCTCTACTCTTTTCTTTTTGCTAGCTAGCTAGGTTAATGGCCCGATCCGGGTAAAAAGTCCGCGGTGGTGCCGTTTTGCAAAGTTCGCAAAGTTTTTGTTTTCCGCGTTTCCGGCGTCGGATCGACGGCCGGGGCGCCCCCGCGGGCTAGCAATGGTATCAGAGCCACGCCATTAACCTTACCTAGCTTGCTCTAGCGCGTTTAGAACCCGATCGAACAAAATCCCCAAAAACCGTATTTTTTAGCACATGTGTTCTCTGTTGAAATTTTTTGAGCTCCTAAAATTTTTCTGGATGTTGCAGAGGCATGTACAAGAAATTATAAGAATTCTGGGAAAATACGATCCACTAATTCCTCAGTTCCACCGCGGAAGAGCGGCCAAAACCCTGGTTTGGCCGCGCTTGCGCGGCGGATAAGAGGAATTGTGGCACCAAATTTTCCCAGTAAGCTTGTGTGTTGAAAATAGGGTATTTGGGACATTTTCTTTGGGCCCAGATTTTCTGTAAGTGCTACAGTAGTGTGTGGGGCCCACTTTGATAAATTTGTTCGATCGGATATTTTAAACATGCTAGTTCACAGTTTTTACATTATATCTGCGACCGTGAATGTCACTCGATCGGTAAATCCAGTCTATCTGCTATAGCCCTTTTAGACGGATTTGCGAACGTGACTTTCACGTTGATGTTCTGTGATTGTACTGTGTTGTTGCGGATCGGTCGTGGGGGATAGCCTGGTTGCAGTGGTAGTACAGTTGCTGTTGTATTATGTACATTTGATATTGCGGGGCGAGCGTCCGACATGTGGACTGCCGTCACTGCCTGTTTGTATTATTATTTTGGGGCACGACCAGGTTGCGGTCGATGTACCCGGTGTATGTATATTTTACTTTCTGTACTAGGACTGCCCCGCGGAGGGGTGCACGGATAGCCGGATTCTAGAGGGCAACAAGCCCGCATCTCATGGCATTGAGACGGAGGGGGCTTCGCTCTAGAATTGGCGGGCTATTCGCCGCACTCGTAGGGGGTATAGGGTTGACCCAGGAGGGGTGCCCAAGTTACCGGATTCCGTGAAGTGCCGGGTGGTCCATTCACGTTGCTGAAGGGGGCTGCCTCGCTTCAGGTTTTGGCGGGTAACTTGCCGCACCCGTAGGGGTCTAGGATTTCATTGCACAGGCTATCCACACGACCAGGGGAACGTCGGGTTTCAGTAGCGGCTCTGTGAAACCCGGGGATCCCAGATATCTGTATTGATCTGTGTTGCTATACATTTCTGTGTTGCTGCTTTTTATCACGCCTTGAGCGAAAATTATATATTATATATATACTAGTAGATGTTGTATATGTTTTTCATCCGCGCTAGTCCAGTCCCCGCTCTGTCGTTAGTTAGCTAACCTAACGAGTGATGACGGGACCCAGTGGCGAATGCGGATGGCATATACGTACGTCAGTATATTTTCGTTCTTTGTGGTGTGATCAATTGATGGGACTGCATTGATTCGGATCAATGCAAGTTAAACAAACCTTATCTGATGTTGTTGGAACACTTTTCAAAAAGCTGTTATTGCAAGGGCGTTCTCTTTTGTTTTGCATCGTGGTATTCAGTTGGAATATCCTGCTCCTCAGTCGACGAGGCAAGGGCCGAGATCCCTTCACCGGGAGTGACCCCTTGGACAAAATTTTGCGTCAGGACAGTAACTTCACTATAGCCGATTACTTTTGCTTTGCATCGTGGTATTCATTTGGAATATCCTGCACCTCATTCTACGGGGAAAGAGCCGAGATCCCTTCACCGGGAGTGACCTCTTTAGCAAAGGTTGTCGTCACTATATTTTTATAAAGCTATCCGTTCCTTCAACGATATCAAGTTCATTACGTTAAAGGTTTTCGCCAGAAACCATTCGTAGCCCTCCGTCGTTTCATATGGATGGTCAATAGTATTCAAGCTGTGTATGTTGGCCAAAGTCAAGGCACAGTGTTTGGTAGCTGTTGGGTATTCATATGCAGCATAGATAGATGCGTTGGTTTGGGACAGTCGTACTGCCATTTTGGCCAAAGTCAAGGGTTGGTACGGGTGGGTTCAAATTAACCAGGAAAATGACGGGTAGAACTTGACATGTGACTTATGATATGTTGGCCAAAGTCAAGGTCATAAGAGCATGGGGTAAAAATCCACATCGGGAGTTTCAAAAGTACTGAAACTTGCCAGATATGCGCATACCTTCTGGAGTGTGATAACGTGAGCGGATTCCGTCACGTTATCATGCGATGAGAGTTGGATCCCGATTCCCACTGATGAGTTGGTTTACTCCTCGGGTTATCCCGGCTAATTCTTCTTTCAGGTTTGGGGAAGAATTTGACGTTACAGTGGGAGGTTTCCAGATTAGATAAATTGGTAACCATTCTGATCTAGGTTAGAGTGCACGCTGAGTGTTTCTTTTCTCTCTCTCTCTGGCAGCGACCATTTACCCGACCCTAGACTATGACTCAATGACCAAGTTGACCGAACCTTCTTAATACTGGCTTTTGGATTGTCAGAGTTGCAAACCTCATTGCCACTCCTACTTTTACCCTTTTCTCCAGGACACCCCGTATTACTACGAACGTCCACTTCCATTGGACAAAACCATCGTATGGTTATATACGAACTCGAATGACTTCGAGGATGGTTTCCGGTTCTGGAGAAAACGAATAGGACTATTCAGTTGTCTTTACCTTTTACCTTCTCTCAGGTTGTGAGTACTCCTTGGTTTAGGAGTAGTACACCTATTACGCAAATTGGATAGTCTTCTTCCAGATCCTAGGCTGGTGCCGACCGGTAGGGAATGAAGAAAGCCAATTAGCCTAAACGGTGTACAGAAGGTATTATGTTCAGACAAAGCAAGGGATTAGTAAGAGGGCAAAGTAAATTGCGACTGCTATTCACGACCAAACCATGTACTTCTTTGTCAATCCTAAATCACCTATGAATTAAGTACATTCGGTTGTCTTTTATCCTCACCTTCTCTCGCATTGCGAGTGCTCCTCGGATTAGGACAGTACACCCATTATGCTTTTTGGATAGTCTTCTTCCAAACCATAGGCTGGTGCCGAACGGTAGGGAAGGAAGAAAACCATTTGGCCTAAAGGGGTGTACAGAAGGTAATGACTAAAGACATGTAAAGGGATTTGGAGAGGTGGCAAAGAATTATACGGTTATAGTTGTGAATCTGGATAATGGAAGAGGCATTACTAGGAATACCAGGATACCCTATCGAAACATTTCAATGTTTCAGTTTCACTGTGTATTATTAATAGAAAACTGATTTCCCGATTAGACACTTACTCCAGGGTATGTATTTACCAGGTATGAATCTCACGTCTGTATGGTTTTACAGATGATGAGTGGGAGTAAGTTATTGGGAATTAGGTGACCATCCTCATTATATCGGGATTCGTTGTAATCGGTGATATTTGAGGAAGTCACCTGGGTTGTTTGCCGGTCGGCAAATATTTGGTTTTGAATATCCGTTGTTGTGCACCAATTTCAAATTGATATATCTGTACGTCTATTTTTATAGAGTGAGATATACCTTTTTGAAATTATGTCTATGACATTTACCTATACCAGTGGATGGTTAGGTAAGGAGCATTGAACAACGGTGTAATTCTTCTTAACCAAAAGTACAGTTTTCAACCTACGACACACAGTGGATGAGTCACCAGACTCAGGGGACTTATACAGAGTATTGTATATTGTCCAGTGTCCATTAGGACAGAGGGGTTGGTCCTCGTACTATATTCTGTTTACTTTTAACTTCTCTAGTTCTTAGACATGTGTTTCGTAGAAACACAGGGTCTAAGTTTTGAGGAGTTATAGGTATAAGAGTAAAGTAGAGAACCAAGTGTTGCAAGTATCGGGATTCTTCAAGGAGATCGAAGATGTAGATACTTGTGAATGGTATTCAGTTGATAGTAATGATTAAGAGAACTTGCTTCTCTTTCAGGTTACTCATAATTGGAAGCATTCCTAAGTTGAGTAACGCTGATCGGCCTCCTTCCATTATGTTGACATGCACTGGAGACAGCTGCATGATTTGAATCTGGTTCAATTAAATCAGTGCCTCTGTTTCTTGGATATAGAACAGTTCATATCTTGACATTGTTAAGATACGGGGAGTTGTCCGGCTTATGCTTAAAACCAGACTCCGGATAACTCAAGGCACGTTTCTGTAATGGCTGTTTGTGGGTTGACCCGGGCTATGACGAGGGTTGACATTCTACCATCTGGAAGATCAATAGTGATATTGTTCTTGACTCGCCACATTTTTTAAAGAAATGGATTTTTCAGAAAACAGAAGTGGGAGTATGGTAGGACTGGAAGTGATTCCAGAACCACAAACGATTACTGAAGATTTGATAAAGAACCTAAAGATTCAATCTGGTTTGACATTCCATTGGCCACTCCGCAGATATGGTGGGTAACCTCAGGCACTCGAGAGGTACTTCGGTATGCTCAAGGACGGTGGCAGGGAGGTTCTTGTTTACCCACACTTGCCATTGCTGTTGTTCCAGGCTGCGAGACCTGGCGGGAGGATGAGTATAGCGTCATTCTAAACTAGCTTTAGAAGTGTACGCCTATATGACTCTGCCAGAGGGTTGTCGTAGTCAGTGGGAGCAGCGGAAGCATTGGTGGATATCAGGCTTATGTCTATTTATAGACTTAAGCAGATATAGCGGAGATAGATCATCTATTTCTGATGTGACAGTCAGAGGTTTGACTTCATCAGAATAAGGGATGGATCTGTTAAAAAGGTAGTAGGGTGTGATGTCCTGGTGTTTGATGACATACACAGAGTAGGAAGTGATATTCCTATACTACGATCAGTTATACTTTGGTCGTCACACGGTGGTTTCTCCACATAGGACTTGGATATTATATCAGACATTCTGGTTACTAGATCTATAGTTTTAAATCTAGATTTGGGTGGTTTCCCAATCTGGGTACTTTGACAGCATTCTATGAGTATTTAGAATGGACGACTCCTGGCACGGTAGTGTACCTGCAGGTAATGGAGTCACCCTCTCTAAAGGTGTCTTACAGACTAAAGGGGAGAGGGATACGCATGATTGACAGATCACTTGCTTAGGCAATTGAGTCAATCATGAGATGTCAAGTACCACACCAGATGTTGTTCTTGCAGTAGGTGCAATAAGTTGATATTGATCCAATCCTGGAGAAACAGTCGGAAGCAGTTTTAGAACATAAGTTGATGTTCTAGGGAAATGATAACGGTAGTCTTCTTCGGTAGACAGTTATCATTCCAGGCTTCCAAGGTGACCTGGATGGCAGAGTGGCTGTCAGAGTTATAGTTTTCCCTCTGATGAGGGGCAGTATTTTGGACAGGTGGTCCAGGTGGATACTGAGGGAAGGCATGGCGCAGGATACTGATTAAGTTCAGTTGACGATACAGTCTAAGAAGTTTGGATTTGGAGTTCATTTATGAGCTAGGTCCCATCAGACATCCAGACGTTCTAAGACAGGTATTGCTCATTTCGGGAGATAGTTTTCTCTGCGAACATGAGATATAGAGAGACATAGAAAGAAACATCCAGGCGGATCCACTCACTGAGGCTATTCCTCGAACGCAATAGTTTCGCAAACGAGCTTTGTGAGACTGACTAGTAGAGGAGTTGGGTGTTCGGTATCACACGGGCTGTGAGTATGCGACATCGCAATAATTAGCCTCGAGTGCAAGTGGGAGATTGTTGGAGATAGTGCCCTCAGAGTCAATTATTGGGTCACAGGCACGTGATTGCAATGATTGAGGGGAGGACCTATCCCGGTAGAACAGTCTTACTCGAGATGATAGTATGCTATCTGGTTTATCTTTATCATCGTGTACTGCTTTAGGTGACCTTACGAGTCGCTATTACACGGTGATAAAGCCCCTAGGATTCTTGCTTGACTTCCAGCAGTATGAGGGCGATCCTATAAGTGGGAGCTGGGGTCTATAAGCACATCCTTAAAAGGTCCCTAGTCGTGGGAGTTTCGAGACAGGGCATCGATACTCCGGAGTAGACTAGTGTATACAGTCGAGACCCCGACGAGGGGCGGTGGCCGGTCTCACAAGCCACTGGTGTCAGTTGGTTCACCTAAGATGTATACAGGTGCTCATTGGGTTATGAGTACACCGGACAGGACTCGCCGGGAACCTGCTAGTTGGGATATACCAGACGTCAGATAGCAGTTCCCAGGTGACATGTGTACAGGTTAGTTCATCGACCTGGGATCGTCATTTGTCTCGTGTGAGTTCCCACTGTACTTTGATTACTACCCTACCACGGCTCAAAGGAGTCGTGCAAACAGGTTTTAGTTGGGTACAGTCCCGAGCCACATGGAGGCAGTGAGCGGATCTGCAGGGGTTCGTCTCTCCCGGTATTGGGGGTGAGGTCGTGCTGTGTCTAGGAGAGCCAGAACATGAAAAGTCCTTGGCCAAGGCAGGAGATTTGCTGGTAGGTATTCCAGTAGTATCTCAGGGTGTTCTGGGCTACACTCCGACGCGACTTGTACCGCTTTTGGGGGTCTGACTTTTACCAACCCCCTAGGCCCGCCATGCGATACTCATAGACGAACGGACCGGACTGTACGGATATTGTCACTGACAGGCTCAGTAGGGTGTCAGGATGAGTTCGCTCATCGACGTCCCTTTTGGTCAATACCTGGTGGCCCGTCACGTATTGGCTTATACCTCTGACGTGCTAGTGGTTAAATCCACAGCCACGGTATTGACGAGTCTTTAGAGTCCACCACACTCAGTTACTCAAGTTTCGGGCGAAACGCTGTAGAGGCCGTATGGAGATATGGCAGGGTTCGATCAGATACGTGCGGTATTGCACGGATCGTGATCGGACAGTTTTTACTAGCCGGCTTTGGCTTAAGCCGGATTCTAGTATTTGATAGTGTAGTTTTGTCTCTTTGCATTTGTGTTCAGTGGGAATACAAATGCGGGCATGTATTTGCAGTAGCGGGGTTTTCCTGTAATTTATTACGGGATCGGTTTTCAGGCCGAGCACTTTTCATGAGGTGCTTCGCGCCCGAGTTGCCTCGGTCAAGAGGCGGGAGCCCGTAAAAGATTCCGGCTACGTGGTGCCTTTTCCGACGAGCGAGGAGGTGACGGAGATTCCGCGGGAGATCGGAGCGGAGACGAAGACCGAAGGACACGGATCGCTTGGTATAGCTTCTCTACTCTTTTCTTTTTGCTAGCTAGCTAGGTTAATGGCCCGATCCGGGTAAAAAGTCCGCGGTGGTGCCGTTTTGCAAAGTTCGCAAAGTTTTTGTTTTCCGCGTTTCCGGCGTCGGATCGACGGCCGGGGCGCCCCCGCGGGCTTACAAAATTTTGAAATTGGCATGGTTGATGCCTTAGGAGACCTCATTAGGGTGCCTAGGAACCCTACATCTTGATATCGATGCTACGGTAATCGGCAACAACAGTGATTAACCCGACTAGGAAGGAGATTTGCGAGTATAAACTAGGCTTTCCAATGCTTAGTTCTTTCTTTTTGGTCATTGTCCATCCGTTCTTGACTCTTAACCATAATCTCTGGTCAATTCAACCACAACTGGTTTCGCTAGGGTGCCACCGCTATCATATAGGATATGGAGCCATAAAGAGCGAATTGTGGTTGCGTTGACGGGAGTTCGACTCAAGTTGTTGTGCAAAGAAAAGAGTGGGGGAGATTTCTTTCTCTCAAACTTTTCTTGTCCTATCCCAACAAGTGAGAAAACTACCCACTCATTATAAAAAAAGAAAATAAAAAACAAGTAAAAAAGATAGAAAGAAATGAAGTAGAACGTTACAACTAGCTACTTAGGACCTCACCTAGATAAGGACCACACTTGAACATCATGGTTGCAATGATAAAAGAAAAGGGAAAAAGAAAAAGAACAAATAAAACCAACAACCACTTAACAAAGAAAAGAACAAGCTATATATAAAAACTAGTTAATCAATTCAACAAGACATGCATATAAAAAAAAGCTCTCCTCTTCATTTATCATCCACTCAAAAGCCTGCGCTACGATTTTAATGGAGAAAAGATGATGAAGAAGAATAAGTTTACACTAAATTGTAACAAAAACTAGTAAAAAATTGCCTTCTTAGTATGGCTCTGATCTGAAGTATTTATAAGCAGTGAGATGAAGCCCTAGGGTCTTTTTCTGAGCCCTAATAAAATGATAAATTATCAGAAAAACTGGCACGAGATGCCTGATATTGGCTACGGTTCTGCCGCGTATGCCTATGTTCTGCCGCGGTTCCACCGCCGATTCTTGGACTTAGTACCTCGTTTTTCTGGTGCTTTTTCATGTTGCTTTTTTCTTTTGTTTAGTACACTTATAATTGCAGAATCACTCCATTTTACTCCAAGATTTTGAACAGTCTAAAAGATGAAAATGTGTGGACTTTTTTCCTTAACTTTTCTCAAGCCCCACGTTGTCAACTTGATTCTCGTGCTGTCTCTCTCGTGCTTTGTGCTTGAATGGCCCTTGCTTGATCTTGTCTGTCACGCCCCGCTTCCCGGTATACGGCAAAGGGGACACGACTGGTCCGCTACGTATTTACTCAGAAGCAAAGACGCTAAGCGTAGCTAAGCAATATAAAAGAAAATATACACAAGAGACAAGGTATAATAAAAATAACAACTTTATTTATTAACATTCTTTTGTACAATACATGAAAAGGAAATACAACTGAAATAAAAGCAATGCCTAAACAATGGCATGACAGGAAATTAAAGGTACTGAAAAGAAAATGTACAATGTCTAGAGCTCAGGGTCTTCGCTGTACTGATCCAAGTCTTATGCTGTTGGCTCGATCTCTGACGGTTCCAAATCACCTGACGACATTCAAAGAAGAAAGAAATAGAATGTCGTCAGCGAACATATCGCTTGGTTAGTCCCAAAGATAAGAGGAGAAATAGAATGGACAAAGAGTAAGAGAGAGAGAGAGAGAGGCTTTTACAGTTGTATTGTATTGTTATATTATTGTATTTAGTGTTAACGTTGTTGTTTGTAGTTTGGTACAGAAAGATGCCAGTGTATACGAGAGGAGTCTCACTTGCCCCGGAGACTAAGGTATCAGGAACTCAAGGAACCGTTGGGCCATGGTACAACAGCAACGGAATACAGGTTAGGTGTCTTAATCTTACCGTCTCGTGCCACTTTTAACACCTTCCGTACCAATCTACGCCTTAAACCCCGTAGTGTTTTGATTGTATTGTAAATTGTATTGATTGTATAATTGGTTGACTGACCGAAACCATGATATCAGTAAACGGATGTAACCATAGGATCATGTAAATGGAATAACTGGAGAACCATGTAAATGGAATGTATATCCATGGTTCGGTTCAGTCAAGTTGTATAGATTGATAATTGGATTCATGGATTCATGTTGAATTGCAATATTGAAAATTGTAGATTGTAGATTGTACTTGAATCATATTCAAGTCAGATTATACTGAGACTCAAACTGAGTCAGACAATCAGTAAAATAACTTGAAGTCCTGATTGTTTTTATTAATTTGTCTACCTTAGATAGGCAAGCACCCACTTCTCCGGCTCCCTGAGGCTCAAGAGATTGGTTCCGCTTAAACCTATGTTTACTAGGGTCCTTAAGGTAATTTATAGAACTTGAGGAGGTTTTATGTAAAAATACTTTTATATAATTTTTCAAAATATACCCCAAGTATTTATTATTCGTCTTTAGGGTTGTAATGAATATGGATTTTATATTGTGATATTTCTAATGAAAATATCCTAAATTCAGAAATAAAGGTATTTATTTGTAATATTGATTTATATGGAATTCATGGTATTTTAGTGTAAAATTGATTCTTGTGATTTTTAGAAAAAAGTGGAATATTTATATCATAACAAAATAGGTATTTTAATGATAAATATACATATATTTATACAAAAATAATTTTAATATATTTTTTATATTCTAAAAATCTCATTTTCTTAATATGTCGTATTTTAAATCTTTGGAGACCGAATGCTCCTTGCGGAGGTCTGAATCTCGCACTACTAAGCCCGAGGATGTGCGATAATCCGCACCATCCCGAACGGCTTCTCCAAAATGGGTTATAGCGGCGCTTTGCAAAAATTGTATAAATATTAATCCTTTAGAAAACTGTTTTATGAAGTAAGTGGTATTTATTTGTAAAGATGTCAATTTTCCGTATTCTATGTTCTTGGGTCTCCTAAGTCAACTAGACTATTCCTAACTGGTCCAAAAAGACAAGTTGTGAGATGGCTCAAATCGCCTCTTCACCGCCAATTGTGGCCAGGTAAGTACAAGTGAAGAAAGGAGAGATTCGCTCACGAATCACCGTGAGACGGGCCTTTTAAAATTACCTTTCTCACTTGCCTAGCCTAGACACCACAAAGTCAGGTTTAGATAAACGACTGATGTCCACAACTTATCCTATTCTCATAATAAGTGGTATTTATTTAAAAAGTGTATCAATACTAAATCTTTTAGAAATGGTTTTATTAAGTAAAGGGTATTTAAATGAAAATATTTGTTTTCTCGTATTCTAAGTTTTCGATGGTATCGTGTTAGGTTGTATATGAGTGTGTGAGGAGGTAGGTCGTTACCTCGTGCTCTACTTTAAAGGTATAATAAGTTTAATAGAGTTTGTTTCCCCCAATCAGAGCAAAACACTGTTTGAATTTCAAAAAATTCAAAAATTGAAGCAACGCTTCAGATTCCTTGCGCTGCGCACAACGCGCCACGTGTCAAAAGCAGACACGCCAGCGCTGCGCTCAAGACAGCGCACCCAATCAGAGCAAGGCTCTGTTTTAAAATAAAAATAAAGGAAGCAACGCTTCAGATGACTTGCGCTCTGCGCTGCGCGACACGTGACAGCGCAGCTGCGCTGCGCTGCGCGACACGTGTCAAGCGCAGCTGCGCTTGCGCCAACTGTGCTAGAATTTAAACAATAAAATTTTGGAAAGATCTTTCTAATCTTGTTAAAACAAGAAGATTATGTTCTGTAAAACAGAGGCCTCAGGATCAAAGATCCAACGGTGGTCAATCAGAGAAAAATCTCTGTGACCAACCTAACAAACTCATTGGCCCTATATAAAGGCCCTTAGAATCCAAGTCTAAAAAACACACAAAGATAGAGATACATAGAACTCCTCTAAAAATTTTGAGAAGAGCTCAAAGAGAAAAAAGGTAAACCTTTGGAAAAAAGAAGAAGTTCTTCTAAAAAGATCAAAGATCTAAGAACAAGATCAAGATCTTCAATAAAAAAAAATAAAAATAATAATAATAATAAAAAAGAAGTAATTTACTTCGTTATTAGATCTTTTGATCTATATAAAGGCATTGCCTTTTGATGAACTATCGGTTCTTGAATCTTAAGGTAGAACCTCTAAAAAGATTCTTTTCTTTGATCTAAATTAGATCAAGATGCGCTATGCGCTACTGTACAGTGCCCTGCACTCTTAATTTGCGCTGTTGCGCTCTTGAATTGGCGCAAGTCACCAGAGCGCGCCACGTGTCAGCAGCGAACTAGCGCAGCGCACTGGTGCAGTGCACCGCGCTAACAGACTTGCGCTCAGCAGAGCGCGCCACGTGTCAGCAGCGCACTGCGCTAACAGACTTGCGCTCACCAGAGTGTGACACGTGTCACCTCTACATCAGTTTGCGCCTTGCGCTTTTCAATCGGCGCAAAGCGCCTGACAGGCCACGTGGCGCACTGTCAGACCATTGAATGCTCTGTATTATTAAAGAAAATGGACAGAGCCCAATTAAAAAGGCCTAACAGGCCAAAATAAATGCTATGCATTTAATTAAAAAGCCCAATACTGTGCATTATTTTAAAAAGGAGGCAGAGCCCAAGAAAAGGCCTAAACAGGCCAATCATGAACAAAATGTTAAACATTTTCAAATGGACTTAACCCAATTCTAGCCGTAAGTCCTCAAATTAAATTGAACTGAGCACGACTGCTCTTTCAAATCAATTTACACCCGGTTCAAGGGTACATTTCTGAACTCCTCTGATATTCGTCGTTGTAATCCCTCAACGTCGTCAGAGAGGTGACGGGTCCCGACAACCATACATTGATACGGACTGTAGGGTCCTTAAACTCATGGACTAATGCGTCCTTAAACCAATATTCGTTCCCAAAATGGGAATGATGGACCACCATGTCCCTAAACTGGCAATGGATCACCATGTCCCTAAACTGGCAATGGATCACCATGTCCCTAAACTGGCAATGGACCACTATGTTCCTAAACTAGAACAATAGAGCCCGAATGCTCTTTTGTCGGATCTAAACGATCCCGTTAAGTTGATCTTAGTCTCAAATTAGACTAACGTATCCTTAACAAACGTTTGAGTTGATCTTAGCTTCAAATATGGCTAACGTATCCTCAAACCAAAACCCCAAACCCAAATCTAAGAAAATACGGATTTGGACTAATCCACGTCCTACGGGCGACGACATAAATTAGTCTCCGTATACAATCCACGGGCAAGCACAAACAAAACAAACACCCACGACACGAAGTGAACATCTGGAGAAGGAGAAAGTTGTTACCGCGATGCGGTAGCGTAATTAACTGCAGGGGCTTGCGCCTGCAGGGAAGAGCGTCCCCACAATCAAAAACCCCTCAAGCGAGGGGGAATCTGACGAAGTCTGCTATATCGGCCGCATCCGTCTAAACCTTCGATACACGGTGCCATAAATCAACTTGGTATCTTCGGAGAGGTGGACGGATAAAACCAAATAGCATCTGCCCCGAATCTCAGGCAAGACGTCTCTACGTCGCACCTTCTTTCGGAGGGGAACGGATTCTAGCACGCCCGGTGGGACCTCTTCCTCTTTCCATTCCACACTTCGTGTGTCGTGTTCGCGAACCAATCGCGGTTTGTTAATGGTTGCCCTTGGGTTTCAAGTTACTAAGATTTGGTCTCTTGCTTGGCGCAGAAATCAAACAGCAATGGCGTTCAATTGCTCGAACTGCTCCAACTGCAACTGCAACCGATGCTCCGTCTCACCTGGAGGTGTAGCCTATGGACCTCAGGCGGCATCACTGTTCACGATGCCAGTGGAACAAATCACCCAGGCTACTACTGGATTATTTTTCGGGACCATGCTCCCGCCAATGAGCTTCACTGCCCCAGTGCCCGTACCGGAAGGTCCTAAGAAGTCGGTTTTCGATCGACTTACAGCTGCTGCGGCCCCTCTCAACGGGTCGCCCAACACCAATGCCTCGGTCTTCTCCAAACTAGGCCAAAACTCCTGCGGACCCACGATGAAGCTTGCGGTCCCAAAGAGGGTTATTCAAAAGGGAGTAGCCAAACCTGCTCCTGAAGTCGTCAAGACGGCTTCTCCTGCTAAGAGGTCGGTCTTCACAAGACTGACCGTCCCAACTCCTACTCCTGCTCCGGCTACTCAAAAGGCATCAGTCTTTATTAGGCTGACACCGGCTACAGCCCTTCACCTGAATAGGGGGCAGGACAAGGCCGTCCCCTTCACCGAGCCAATTCCCACAACTCGACATGCTCGGCGTCGCCACTGGCGCCGAGTGAGGAAGTCCGGAGGTAGCTTCTCTTTTGGTTTAACTCCACCAGTCCCGACGACGGAAGTTAACGCTGCTGTTCCGACCGGGAACAGCTTTGAACTGCTAAATAAAGTGCGTAGGAATTCTCCTACCGCTGTACTGAAGAGGTCTCCCCCTCCGCTGGGAAAGGCTGTAGAAGCAAAGCCAGAACAGCCCCAATCTCCTCAACTGCTGTCCTCCAAAATCTATAAAGTCTGGCGGCAGGCCCGAGACTCGGTGATCGATCCAAATTTCTCCCGCCAGCACAAGAAACTGAAGGTCCAACAGGAAGTCAGCCATCCTGCTAAGCCACGAAAAGCTGTCTGGGTGCCCACCTTGACGGCTCCCTCAACTTCGACCGCTCCTGAGAAAAGAAGGCCGGAGAAGATTCCTGTGCTGGCGATAAAAGTCAAAGGCACTGAACCCAAACGCCCTAAGTCTGGGGGCATGGTGGTACATACCGTCTACACGGCGTCCGGGAAAGAGGATAGCCGTATATCCACAGGTCATAGAACGCTTACGCGATCGGTGACTAAAGCTCAAGAGCAGCAGCAGAAGCTCCAAGAAATGATGACTGCGATGGCCGCACTCACCGGGCTAAAAGAAAGCCCAGAAGAATCTTCGGATCAACGCCAAGAGCAAGAAACCGATGCTGAATTCTTTCGGAGAATACTGGAAAAGAAGGACAAAGAGGCTGCGGAACAAGCAGCCAATATAAAAAGAATGGCCCTTCTGTTCCAGGACATGGTGGGTATGATGATCCAGCAGGATCCCCCGGCCGAAGATCCTCCGATTATCCTTGAAGATGACAGAGGAGAAACATCAAATCCACCGCCGGCTCTTTCAACAGCCAAGGAAGAGAAAATTTCCAAAGCTGCCCTGGATGACTACATTGCTCAGCAAATACGAGTCCACCAGGCAAATGAAGCGGCTGGTCAAGTTGTCAAAACGGGGCGACCATATCCGAGCTGGTATGATCAGATCAAATACCCGCCGGGCTACACAACCCCAAAATTCTATGTCTACAAGGGGACAGGCAATCCCCATCAACATGTTGTCCAGTTCAGGGCTCTTTGTGGCAACACCGGCGGCGATGATAAGCTCCTGCTTCGCCAATTCGTCGGCAGTTTGTCAGAGACGGCGTTTGAGTGGTACTCCGAGCTTCCGAACGACTCCGTCAAAACTTTTGCTGAAATGGAGTTGTTGTTTACCCAGCGTTTCGCAAGCGCCAGCGAGCGTACTCCAATAACGGTGTTGATTAATGCAAGGGTGAAACCAGGTGAAACTTGGGTCCAATATGCAATCCGATGGCGGAACTTGTGGTCGAAGTGCGAACAGCGCATTGAAGAAGCACCAGCGGTGGGCATGTTCGTGGGCACCCTAGACCCTCATGCAACTATTTCATAGTTCATGATGTTCTTTAAACACACCACGTTCCAGGACTTGATCGACAAATTAGCCCAAATGGACCAGATGGGCCATAGACCGTCTCCTCCAAAGCCGGACTCTCGAAATGAGAAGGGGAAAAGAAAAGCGATCGTCGTCGCCAATGCTCAACAACAACCGAGCAACTTAAAGCCGGTTGTCCGTCAAAACAATATGCGTCCACGCCTATTCCTCGAGGAGAGGCTAGGACGTCCTTACTCGTTTCCTCAAGATAAAACGAGAAGACTGTTCTAGCTGGCAGTGCGCAACAGACTCATCAATCTGCCAGATTCAAAACGTCCGTTGCAGCCAAACGACGTCAATGATCCTAATTACTGCCCCAACCACCGAGTATTGGGTCATCCGATCGAAAATTGCTACGTCTTCAAAAACTGGATTGAAGACCAATACCAACAAGGCAAGTTCGCGTTATCCGAAAAATGGAAGGTGAAACCGCCGTAACCTCATACCCCTAAAAAGGTGAATATGCCGGGGGCAACGTGCTCCCTTGTTGAAGATGCTCCGTGAGAGGTTGTGCTATCAGCCAAAACTAAAAGGATGCTGAATGATCTCAAGACATGCCCGGCGATCAGGTGGAAGAACCCGCTAGAACCCCAGATCATCGAAGTGATGCTGAAGCCGCGCCCAACTCCAAAGATCGGTGGTGATGGCCCAAGCACTTGTACCCAGCCGTTGAAATCTTCAAAAACGAAGAAGAAAAGATCCAAAAAGCCCGTGAAACTTGGCGACAAGCGCACGGACTTACAGAAACAGATTGACGCGCTGGAGGAATATAATCAGAAGGCATGGACTCCCATTAGGCTCCAAGAGTTCCTCAGCCACGTCTTTCAGGAGGAAGATGATGGAGAAAGCTCGTCAGATGAATCTGAGGGTTACGTGGCGAGTTGTCATATGATCTCCCACTCGTTTACAGACGATGAGAAAACTCCTTGTACTGAGAAGCTGGAGGCAGATCCTAAACCGGAACTTCTGGGGCCATCAGATGAAACAATTGATGCATTCCTCAACGAAGCTCTTTTGAAAAGTAAAGCTGATCGGGAACGCGAGACGGTCATATTTGAAAGGGCCAAGCGCCGGCGACTAGAAGAAAGAGTCGAGACACCCCCGTCAAATTAAAAGACATCCGTCTCGGATAAAAACAAATTCAAGACGATGAAAAGGTTGGCTAAAACCATATTAATGGGGATGAAGCTACCACCCTCTGAAGGAAACATTGCCGGCAAAGCAGAAATGCACCCTTCCTATTGCTTGTATCATCGGAAGGTTTCGCACCCCACCGAAGAGTGCAAAACTTTCAATAGATGATGGCAGGGGTATGTTGTTCACCGGCAACATTTTAAGCGGGAGAAGCGCAAAACTCGTCGGGAGCGGAAAAGTATGACCGAGGAGCTTATAAGGACCACCAGCGATTGTCGCATGGTTAACGCCGGGGAAGCGCAAATTCTCACATTCGGGAGCGACTCTGACGAGGAAATGGCTCTTAGCCCTCTCTTTAAAGAGTCCATCTCGGGAAAAGAGGAAGAGCCGAAGGTCTGCGAAAATATCCGGCTGCGTAATCGTATGCTACCCGAAAAGAATCTTGGACCCTCAAATAAAAAAGATAAGGGAAAAGAAAAGGTCTCTGAGGATATCGCCCTAGATGACCAAGTCATGGAAGAGCTAACCGCCAAGGACCCGCCAAAGAAAAATAAGGTGGACTACAGCGATCTGGCACACTTGAGGAAGTTACCCTCGCAGCTCAGTATTCTCGATACCCTCTTACTATCAAAAGAAGCAAGAGATTTATTGATCAAGGCGCTACAAGAACCAGAGCAATTCCAAGCCTTCCTGGCCGAAGAAAAGATGAAGGACGAGCTGGAGGATGTACACACAGCCGATATTACCTTCGGTGACGAAGACCTCCTCCTTGGGACGTGCGAGCACAACCGTCCTCTCTATGTCTCAGGGTACTGTCACGATATAAAGATTGGCAAAATCCTGGTCGATAATGGGTCTTCCGTCAATCTCCTCAATGTACGAGTATTGAAGGAAATTTGCATGAGCGTCCAGCACCTCGCTCGGGATAAGATCACCATCTCCGGGTTTGACTCTCAATCATCACGGACTCTTGGGTCTGTGATACTGACGTTACACTTTGGGCTACTCGTCACGGACATTAAATTCCACGTCATAGACGCCAAGACATGCTATAATGCTTTGCTCGGCCGACCCTGGTTACACGAGTACAACATCATCTCTTCTACACAGCATCAGTGTATGAAATATTTTAAGGATGGTCTCGAGTATACCGTAACAGGAGAGTTGAATCCATTCTCCATAAACGAGGTCCATAAGTACGAAGATGCAAAATACTTCTTGCCAGATTTCAAAGACACGGATAGGTGTCACAAGCCGGAGAACAAAGCTATCACTACTATCCCTGTCTTCGGGAGTGATACTGAGGGAGAGGAAGAGATGGTTTATTCGGGTCCACCCCAACACAACAAGCCGGGACCGTCCGCTCCCATGTTGATCTTTGGCAGCGATTCGGAAGATGAAGTCCACGCTATATTCTCTGCTCGGCCTTCAATACAAACTTTCGCTGATGAAGAGCAAAGTCTGCAAGTCGCCATGGTTCCACTTAAACATCATAAAGAACTTGACGCGCTTGATACCTACAGTGTAGAATAGCTGTAGACGTTCTATGTCCCTCCCAGGCGAGAAGGCGATTCTATTCTACCACTCCGGGGAAACTAAAGTGGAAAAAGAAATCTGGCACGGTGCGAATCCTACGCTTGATAGGCTTCAGCCCATCTGTCTGCCCAGATATTACACGGAAGGATTGAAAAGGCTATTGAAGCGCCAAGGGATACCCTTCAAACAGACCGTTCGAAGAGCTAAATTCTATGACAAGGTCTGGAACGTTCCCGGAACTCAGCACAAGTTGCCTAGCGGGAGAATGGAAGCAATCAGGCTTGGATATGTTCGGTCCAAGAAACGGGAGCTACTCTGCGACTGCTATGTCGTGCATAACTTTGATGAAGAAGAGGATGCTCAATGGGAAAATGTTAACCCTAAACCAGAAAAAGTCCCCGACGTAAAAATGCCCAGTCCGTCGTTCGAAGAACAAATGGACAAGCTTATAAGGGAAGCTGGTCAAAAAGTTCGAGACGACCACAACTGCGAAATGGCCATCTACGAGAAAGCCAGGACGCAACGCCTCCTTCAACAGGCTGTGAAAGACGAAAATGCCGCTCCTTCAACAGGCTGTGAAAGACGAAAAGGCCCGACGCAGAGGCAGAAACAAGTCAAAAAGCGGAAAAGACATTCAGCAACGACAAAGCGGGACCAAGAAGCCAGGCAGTCGGGAATTGAGCGGTCCGGATTTGTCCCTTATGAAGAAGATGAGTCGAGCATACTCTTTTCCTCAAGACAAGACAAAGAAGATACTTGACCTAGCTATAAAGCACCAAATGCTTACACTTCCGGAGTCCAAGCACCCCGAACAAGCAGGCGAAGTCTCACACCCGAACTATTGCTCTTATCACAGGGTAATAGGGCACCCTCTTGAAAATTGCTCCACCTTCAAGAATTGGGTCGAAGATCAGTATCAGCTCGGCAAGTTCGCTCTATCTGACAGCTGGAGGGTAACGTCGCCACAGAAGCATGAGCCCAAAGCCACGAGAGTAGAACTAGATCCGCATCGGTCTTCGAAGCGAGCTCGTACTTGTCATATGATAACGATATCAAAAGAAGAGACCGAGAATATGGAAGACCTTCCCTGGTGCTTCGAAAACAATAATGACGAGGTGATCTCAGAATTTCCACCAGCGCCAAAAGAGCTGGAAGATGGAATACACACTACTACAGATAACCTCAAGAAGATTGATTTGGGGACGACGAGTGACCCGCGGCCGACATTCGTCAGTGAGTTATTGTCTGAAGAGAGGGTGGTTGCACTAAAAGACCTGCTTATGCAGTATAGAGATTGCTTCGCATGGAACTATTCTGAAATGCCAGGACTAGATCCAGAAATTACTGTGCATAAATTGGCGATATCCCCGGACGTTAAACCAATCAAACAAGCACCGAGAAGAATGCGACTCGAGCTTGAGATGAGCATTAACGCCGAAGTTAAGAAGCTGATCGACTCTGGGTTTATCCAGGAAGTTCAGTATCCCGATTGGATCACCAACATCGTTCCGGTGATGAAGAAAAATGGAACTGTGCGCATATGTGTAGATTTTCGGGATCTCAATAAAGCCTGCTTGAAGGATGATTTTCCAGTACCGGTCACCGAGCTGATGATAGATAACACGTCCACTCATGAGGTTTTCTCTTTCATGGACGGCTCATCAGGATATAATCAGATAAAGATGCACCCTGAAGACCAGAAGCACACCGCTTTCCGAACCCCGCTGGGTATATTCTGCTATAAAGTGATGCCCTTTGGTCTAAAGAACGCCGGTGCCACCTATCAGAGGGCCATGACGAAGATCTTCGATGACCTTATACATGAAATCGTCGAATGCTATATCGACGACCTCGTGGTGAAAAGCAAATCGTACGAGGAACATCTCGAGCATCTGAAGATCGTGTTTCAACGTCTTCGGCAATACAACTTGAAGATGAACCATCTCAAATGCGCGTTCGGAGTTTCCTTGGGCAAATTCCTAGGATTCATCGTCCGACACCGAGGTATCGAGATAGATCCGTCAAAGATCAAGGCGATCATGGAAATTCCTCCGCCAAGGACTCTCAAGCAATTGCAGTCTCTCCAAGGGATGCTCGCGTACATCCGGCGATTTATAGCCAACCTTTCAGGCAAGTGCCGCCCTAACAGTCATCTGATGAAGAAGGGAACCCCTTTCGTTTGGGATCGTAAATGCCAGAGCGCACTGGATGAAATCAAACAATACCTGCAGAATCCGCCAGTGTTGGCCGCTCCGGTCAAGGGAAAGCCTCTCATTCTTTATACAACCGCCCTCGAAGGTTCCTTAGACGCATTATGGGCACAAGAGAACGACCAAGGGAAAGAAAGAGCTCTTTATTACTTAAGTCGAGTTCTCCTGGGGGCAGAAAGCAACTACCCCCCCATCGAAAACACTGCCTGGCGTTGATCTTCGCGATAACAAAGCTCAGGCACTATGTGTTGGCGCATGAAGTCCGTCTCATTTTGAAGGTGGACCCCCTTAAATATTTAATGTCGAAGGCCATATTGACAGGGAGACTCGCTAAATGGGCCTTGCTCTTAATGGAGTTTTCGATAACCTATCAGCCTCTTAAGGCAGTGAAAGGCCAGGCCATCGCCGACTTTCTCGCTGAGCATCCGATACCTGCCGATTCCCCTCTGAATTGCGAGCTGCCAGACGAACATGCGTTTGATGCGATCGACGATCGTAATACCCGATGGGAACTCTATTTTGATGGAGCGTCTTCCATGAAGAAGCGCAAACAAAGCACCCCTATAATCAAATCGGGGGTAGGCCTCATCTTCGTAACTCCACAAGAAGGGATAATGCGATTTGCCTTCTCCTTGACAGAGCCGAGGACGAACAATGAAGCTGAGTATGAAGCTTTGATAGCAGGCCCCGAGATCGCCATCGACATGGGAATTGAAAACCTCCTCATATATGAAGATTCTCAACCGGTCGTCAGTCAAGTAAATGGCGACTACCAAACGTGCAAACCCGAACTGGTAAAGTATGGTGAGAGAGTACAGCAATTGCTGACTCAAATCCCCTCCTACATGCTGGAAAGCATACCGCGTGCGGAAAATAGCAAAGCAGATGCACTAGCTAAGCTCGCAAAAGAACTGGCCAACGAGAACCTCGATGACGTAAGAATCGTGGTACAAAGCCGTCGGGTGCTTGCCTCAGCAGAAATATCTCCGGAATTATCCAAAGAAAAGGGAGCGACTGAGCAGACGGCCCTGCAAATAAATGACCAAGAAAAGGCTGAGGATTGGAGAGAAGCTTTTATAGACTACTTCAAATCCCGTCGAACACCTGAAGATGCGTCCTCAAGACATCAGCTTATGAAACGAGCTCTGTCTTTCGCCTTCGTCAATGATACTCTGTACAAGAGGTCGTTTGATTCTCTGTGGTTGAGATGTCTGGGACCTGAAGAGGCAAAAAGAGTCGTTCAGGAAGTTCACGACGGACTCTGCGGTTCTCACCAAGCAGGCCCGAAGATGAAGTTGAAAATCAAACGGATGGGTTATTATTGGCCCACGATGATCCAGAACTGCCTCGAATATGCGAAGCAATGCCACTCATGCCAGATTCATGGGGACTTTATCCATCAGCACCCAAATCCTTAGCACCCAAATCCTCTACATCCAACAGTGGCTAGCTGGCCGTTCGAAATGTGGGGGACTGACGTAATCGGCCCCATCGAACCAGCATCGTCCAGGGGACATCGATTCATTTTGGCGATGACTGACTACTTCTCCAAATGGGCAGAAGCAGTACCGCTGAGGGAAGTGAAGACGGAGAATATCCTCCATTTCTTCAAGACGCACGTCATTTATCGGTTTGGAACTCCGCGACGGATCATCTCCGATAACGGGCCAGCCTACAGAAGCCACAAGATCAGCCGCTTCGCGCAACAACACAACATAGACTGGAGATATTTCTCAATTTATAATCCCCGAGCTAACGGTCTAGCTGAGGATTTCAACAAGACCTTGATGAAGATCGTGAAGAAGACGGTGTCCCGAAATAAAAGGGACTGGCACGAGAGACTGCAAGAAGCTCTTTAGGCGTATCGAACTACGTTCAAGACGGCCACGAACACAACGCCGTACGCGTTGGTATTTAGTACAGATGCAGTACTCCCCCTCGAAATACAATTACCCTCTCTACGAGTGGCAGTCCACTACGAGCTGACCGACGAAGAAAATGCTCACCTTCGGCTTGAGGAGCTTGATGCCCTCGATGAAACCCAGCTCATAGCGCAACAAAATCTGGAGGCTTATAAAGCAAAGATGACGCGCTCATATGAAAGATTGACCAGGCCGAGGACATTCCGCCAAGGCGAACTCGTGCTAGTGGTCAAAAGACCTATGATCTCCAACAGCGCCAAGCGGGGAAAAATCGAGCCGAACTATGAAGGCCCGTACATCATAGACAAGGTCTACTAGGGTAGAGCCTATCTACTCATGGATATGCACGGTGAAGACCTTTCAGGCCAATAAACGGTCGCTTCCTGAAGAAATACTACGTTTGACGAGTCACGGCCTAGTCAATGATAGATGACGACGACTATGTCCACTCGCTATCTTCCTAAGCCCAAACTCTATAAGTAGTAGCCGGCCTTCTTCAACAACGGACCGAAACGTCCTTAAACTAATGACGGATTGCTACGTCCTAAAACTAGCTGTTGACCGAGATGTCGATAAATTACGGTGGATTGCAACATCCCAAAGCCGATACAAAAAAAGAAGAAGAAAAGAGTAAAAAAAAATAAAAAGAATAAAAAAAAAGGGTATGTCCATAAGCAAAATAGGCACGGATGAAAACCCAAAAGGGCTCCGTGAGTAAAAACAGCAGGGTTACCGGCGAGTCTTGTGAAAACCCGAAAGGGCGCAACCTCGTTAGAAAAAAGAATAAAAAGAATAAAAAAAAAGTATGTCCATAAGCAAAATGGGCACGGATGAAAACTCGAAAGGGCTCCGTGAGTAAAAACAGTAGGGCTACCGGCGAGTGTTTGTGAAAACCCGAAAAGGCGCAACCTCGTTAAAAGACACTTACAGGGTCCTCTCGACCTTGTAAGGAGAAACCACCCGCGTGAGATCCTTACGACTCACAAGGGAGTAGCACACTTAGGGATCCTCACGATCCCTAAGGAGAAATTACACTTGCTAGATCCTCACGACTCGTAAGGAGAACTCTCTTATGGGACCCTTACGGCTCATAAGATTTGAAAGTCTTAAGTTAAAGAGACCTGAACCTGTTCTTAAGCAACCCCCACAATCTTCGATATTGCCATACAAGTGGCTCAATTCTGACCCTTGTATACAATCCACGGGCGCGAATAAACATTTCCCTAACAAAGTCCCATCCGTGACTAGGGATATGTCCACATGGTGAACAACCCTTGTAAGTCCTCTCAACTTATAAGGAGAGAACCCTTTTGTAAGATCCTTACGACTTACAGGGGAACATGCACTCAGGAATCCTCACGATTCCTAGGAAGAAAACAAACCTACGAGATCCTCACGACTCATAGGGAGAAATACCTTTGTGAGACCCTTACGGCTCATTAAGTCAAAAGCCTTAGTCGACAGGATCCTAACCCTGTTCGCTAAGCTACCTTTGTTCAACATCGACAGAGGCAAATGATGATTCGCTCCTGGCAATATCCCAGTTGAAGCGGTGCTGATGCTGAAGTCAGTATTTAATCCTAAGCTGGCAGCAAAAAGCTAGCAAGCCACACATGCATACGAAAGAGCCGAAATGATGGGGCAACTTGCGACAAAATCAGCAAGTAAAAATGTATGCATGCGAAATAGCCGAAATGATTGGGCAACTCGCAATAAAAAGCAACGAGTGAAAATAAAACAAATAGCTGAAATGATTGAGCACCGCAAAAAATAGCCGAAATGATAGGGCAATCGCGACCTCACGATATAAAAGCTGAAATGATAGAGCATCGCGGAAAGAAATAAAATAATAAAAATATATATATAATGAAATTTATACAGGCGATATCATAGCAATCCCTGTATACGATCCAGGGACACAAACAAAGAAGGAAACACACCTTCCCTCCCCATGCTCCGTCAGAAAACGGAGCCAAGTCTTAACGACAAGTCATATAAAGCATGAAAGACAATTGGAGATCATCTTACACCACAGCGGAGTGGTCACCACCTCGACGTTCGTCTCGACACATCAGACGCAACATCACTAAAAGGAGCCACGGTAAAATCCCTAGTTCCAAATCTCGACGGTTCACCAGCAACCTAGAGACAACCACGACATTCGTCTCAATAGAGCAGACGCAATGCCAGCAAACGAAGCAAATGACAAATTCCTAGCTTCAGGGTCTTAACGGCAAGTCATATAAAGCCTGAAAGACAATCAGAGATCATCTCGCACCAGTGCAGAGTGGTCACCACCTCGACGTTCGTCTCGACACAACAGACGCAACATCACCAAAAGGAGCCACGGCAAAATCCCTAGTTCCAAATCTCGACGGTTCACCAGCAACCTAGAGACAACCACGACATTCGTCTCAATAAAGCAGACGCAATGCCAGCAAACGAAGCGAAGGCCAAATTCCTAGCTTCAGGATCTTAACGGTAAGTCATATAAAGCCTGAAAGAAAATCGGAGATCATCTCGCACCAGTGCGGAGTGGTCACCACCTCGACGTTCGTCTCGACACAGCAGACACAACATCACCAAAAGGAGCCACGACAAAATCCCTAGTTCCAAATCTCGACGGTTCACCAGCAACCTAGACACAACCGCGACATTCGTCTCGATATAGAAGATGCAATGCCAGCAAACGAAGCAAAGGCCAAATTCCTAGCTTCAGGGTCTTAACGGCAAGTCATATAAAGCCTGAAAGACTATCGAAGATCATCCCACACCAGCGCGGAGTGGTTATGACTCATCGGGGCTCTCCAAAATGAGCCTAACCTCAAGTAAAAAGCGGCATGGTAAAATTCCTAACGCTTGCTCTTCCGACGGTCAAATTGCCTAGGAGGATTGCTTGAAGACGTCTTGTCCAGCCCCCGAAGGGATCAGAGACACGACAGTCGCAAGGCTACTCGAACAGCAAGATCGCTTATCGAGGAATACATCAGCCAACGCGATGGTACGACGGACAAAACCCTAAGCACCACAGACCCTAACGGACCTCTGTCGTAAAGAGCAGAGGTTAACTGTGATGTTAGGATATTCTTGTGAGAACTGCTCGATTCGTCTCGACTCGTGAGGAAATTAGTGTCTTTGTGAGAACTTCTCGATTCATCTCGACTCGTGAGGAAAAGCCTTAGGCAGTGGGGATTAAAAAACCTGTTTCCTAAGCACTGGGGTCCTACAAGTCGGTCCAGAACGGACTCTTGCATACTATTCACGGACCACACTCTCCAAGGTTGAATCTCGACAAGGAGGGAAACAACCGATTACGAGTCCTCTCGACTTGTAAAAGGGAAAATTCTCTAGTGAGATCCTTACGACTCTAAAGAGAAAACACACTTAGGAATCCTCACGATTCCTAAGGAGAAAATACACCTACGAGATCCTCTCGATCCGTAGGGAGAAAAGTCTTTGTGAGACCCTCACGGCTCATAAAGTTGAAAAGTCTTAGGCAGCAGATCTGAACCTGCAGCCTAAGCCATCACTACCTCTTGAAGAAACCAAGATAGGATGCTCGCTCTATCATCTATCGACCATGTTTACTAAGGTAACATGCTGATAATAAAAGAAAGAAGAAAGCGGAGAAATGACACAAGACATTATGAAGAATGTATATCTTTTATTCATAAATTCGATTGAGTACAAGATACATTGTGTTAAAGAATAAAAGAAACAAATACATTTTATTTACAATTACAAATGATACAAAATGTTCATGGAGAAGGAAGCATCTTCAACAAATCCGCAAGCTGCTCTCGCACTTCCTTCAACTCCTCCTCTTGAGCGGCTGCCACCGCCAATTCTGCTTCCACTTGAGCACGCTGCTGTAGGAAGGATGAAAGCCGCTCCTCAACTGCCTGCTGGGCTGCCTCCTGATTTGGTTCATCCCGCTCGACGACGTCAAGCTGCTGCCTCAGTGTTAACCCGTCAGAGATGCATCGCAGAAGGCCTTTAAAGATAACCTTCAACTGTGCAGCATTTGCATCCACCTGAGCATGCAGTCGGGCAGATTTGCTCGAAGTCTCTTCGCGCTCCTTATGCCTTAAAGCAACTTCTTGTTCAAGATGGCGGAAGTAAGAAGCACTCTGCTCGATCCATGCCCCCCGTTGAGTGCTCGCGGCCAAGATCTCGGGGGCAGGACGCATAAGCTCCAGCTGATGCAGGCGGGCCTCGATCTCCCTGCAGAGATTAACCCAAGACTCGACGACGCCTTCATTATGAAAATTTGCAAGCGTCTCCAGCATCGGATTAACTTCCGCAACGAAATCTGCGGCAGATGGGGGAGCATCTGCGTCAAGCTCTTCGATGCATCCGCTCAGCATACTCAAACTCATCGCAGCACCCTTTGAGGATGGACGCCTAAAGAATGGGCCTGCCGGCATCGTGATGCGAGACTCGAAGGGGGCCGGAATCGGAACGACAGCTGCAGAACAAAACACAGTCAAATGACGATTCAAAGAAATATAAGAAAGTCATCAAAGATGGAGTCTACTATACCAGCCGCAGGAGGAGGCAAAGCCGGGAGGATCGGTGGCACGACTGATCTTACATCTCCTCCTTCGATCTGTAGCACTGTAATCAAGGCAAGGAAGAATCAGAAACAAGTTCATTATTGGAAAATGAAAGAGTATTAATTGAAAACTATACTCACCAGCGCCACTGGAGGAAGCAAGCTCCGACGGGAAGGAGAAGTGCAGGTGCAGTACCTGGTAAAGGTGATCAAAAAGTACTCCTGCAAGGACACAATAGTACAACATCAGTACATGAATTATACGGCCGAAAGATAAGACTGATGGGTCACAAGTCCATACCTTCCAGCATTTGCGATGGTGCGAGAGAAGGTAGAGAGGTGGCCACCGTCAAGGCAGTAGCTGACGGCACCCCTCGAGCAATGGGGCATCAACACTGGCCGCGCCTGCGTTAGAAACAAGATAAGCACTGTCAGAAAAGTTACAGAATAAAGGAAAGGACGGTAACCCAAAATTTACCTGATGAGTCACCAGCCGAAACGGCGGCGTCTCCCTCCTCCATTGACACGGTTCCACCTCCCGTTGCCTTATCGCCAGACTCTACAGGAGCCGTCGTCATGCTCGCGAGGCCGGGAGACGGCGAGGGACCGAAGGCTGGGAGAGCAATGATCGGAGCGGCACCTGACTCTTGAGAAAGAGCGGCCGTCTCGCCATCAGCGATCATGCCCATCTCACCCGCTACCCCCTTAGGCTCGGCGGTCGCAGCCGTCTCGTCCACCACGGCCATGGGTTCATCGGTCGCAGCCGCCCCAGGCTCGGTTGTAGCAGTCGTCTCATTTGCCGCTACCTCGCGCTTGCCAATGGTGGCCGTCTCGGGCGCAGTAGGCGTGACTGTCTCACCAGCTACTATCTCAGGCCCGACGACTACGGCTGCACCGCCTACCGTCGCCTCGGGATCAGCTGCTACCTTCTCCACCGTCCCTTCAGGCTCGACGGCTTCCGTCGCTCCTTCAGTTGGACTTGGCCCTGCAGGACAAGATGTATAAGAACCGATAGTTGTACAACTTTTGCAACAAAGTCTTGAAAGACACATTACCTGAGGTGGATTGATCTTTGGCCTCCCGAGCTGCGCGCGCCGCCTGTCTATGAGCAGAAGACAAGGCGACCGGAGACTCTTCCGAAGGAGTAGCAGCATGAGGAACGGCGCTTGGGCCCGCTCCCACGGCCATAGCAGAGCCGCGCTCCTTCGCTGCGCACCTCAAGCGCTTCCTCTCTTCCCGGGCCGTCACGACGGATCTCTTGGAAGCTTCCAACAAGGCGTCGTCGTCCGCGTTTAGAGTTGCCTCCAAAGCCTTCAAGGCATCCATCATCGGCTTTTTGAGCCGGGTCTCTTGCAGCAATTCCGAAGAGGCCGGAATATCGGTAGCTGGCCCGGGAAGAGTACCCGCATCGGCTTGCGCAGTAGATCCCACAGCCCCTGCAAAGAGACAAAGAAAAGGTTAGATTGGCCATAAGAAAAGAGAATAAAGACTCACTGAGCCGAGACGTACCAACACCCGATAGAGCACGTTTCCTTTTCTCCTCCTGGAAGGTTTTCGGGGAAGCAGCGATGGCTTCTTCGGTAGAGACGCTGATTGATCTCAAAAACTATCACCGCAATCAAGAACGGCGTCGCATGAAGCTAGCCGGTGAGTACGGGTCGGTCCACAGGGATGTTGTGAATCTCCTAATCGCGCTAACGAGTTAATTCCGAAGGGTGTTCGGATTGATTATTAAATCTAAAAACCTAAATTATTCTATACTACGATTATCTAGATCTAGTCTTGCTAGGGTTAGGTCTAGGTTAAGTTTGAAAAGTCTATAAATCTCACTGCTTTCTATATCCATATGAAGATCTAATTAGGTGTTATGGTAAATATTAATAAAAGGGATTAGGAAGATTGGGAAGATTGTTCTTCCTCTAGATCCTTGTCCTTCCTTTCTTAATCTTTACCCTAACCTCCATGGAAAACCTTAAAATCCGGGCGTTTAGACTACGGTATCACCGCTACCTCGTGGGTAGAGTGCCGTAGGGAGCGGAATAAGAAGGTATGCATGTAGTTCTATGAAAGTATATGACGGGCAAGAAAGGGGATGAGAGATCTTCGTCTCTCAAACCTTCCCCAGATCTAACCCTAACAAGCAAGGAGACTACTCACTCATTAGGGAATTAAAATACATTTATCTAGGGCAGAGAATAAAAGATTAACTAGGGCAAGGAATTAAATTTATCTAGGGCAAGAATAGAAAATTAACCTTGAGCTGAAAATAAAGAACTTACAAAAATGATGCTCTCCAAAAGAATGCTGAAATTTATTAATGAAGGGAGGCATGAAAAGAATACAATGATTTGGGCTTCTATTTATAGGAGATAGAAACTCTAGGTTATAATTGATTCGCATGTCTACATTTACCAAAATATCCTTAGGAAGACCTAGTCAAAGTAGACTTCCAAGCTTTGGTAAAATTTTATGTCTGGAAATTTTGGAACTGATTCTGGGCTTCTTGGGCTTTTTATTTCTTTGGATCTTTATTCAATTTGGCTTCTCTATTTCTTCCAGATCTCCAGTGAACAATTGTAGTGGACTTTTAACCGTTTGCTTTGTAATCATGGACCTTGCGTTGCCTTGTACTGATCTTTTGTGTAGGCTTGATTAAGATCCTTCTATTTGTTGGTCAAAAGTCCCTTTTTGTGTCGTCTTTTGTCTTTTTCACTGTTTTCGCTCCAAGAACCTGTAACCTGTAATATATAGCAGACATGCGTCAAAAGCACCTGTTTATTTATAAAAAGAATAAGAATGGGGAATATAATAATGCAATATTATGGTATGAACAGACGTCTGTTAAAAAAAGAAGGAGGAAAAGCATTAGTCAAAGACAATGATAAAAGTACGATGCGATGACGGAAAAATACAGCTGGTCATTACCCGATTGCGCGAGTTTAGCCAACCACGCTTCGAGCCTTGCCGATCGCTCAGAAGCCGCGATGGCGGCCGCCGTGTCAGTGTCTGCTGGATCTACAAAGAAACCCTCGTTGCTTCCGTACTCGCTTAGGCCTTCGGTGAGAGGGGCCTGAGGCTCTAAGCCGAGGATGGCATCCAAGGAAAGAACGGACTTCTTCTTCCTCTTCTGCCCGCGGGCCCCGGTCGCCGCCAAAATCAGCTTACGCTTCGCAGGCACCGTAGGACGGCGGGTCCCGATGTCCGAGCCCACACCAGACGCCGGCGAAACCACATTCACCGTCTCCACTGGAGCACGGGGCACTGGGGCCATGTCCGTGGTAGTACGTGGCAATCCGCGCGAAGGGCTCAGCACGCGCGGTGGCTCAGCTCCAGCATCTCTCAGCGGAGGAACGACAGGGATCCTTGGCCTCAGAGGAGCTTTGCGGTCACTGCCGGGAGGCATACCCTTGCGGTCAACCAACAATCGCCTTTATTCCTTAATAACGGTGCCCGTCGAATGCTGGTACCACGCCGTATATGTATTAAGGATCTGTGGGACGCAAGTCGGCTCGCTGATAAAAAAATGAGAGCCCGTATTCAGACGCATGAAGTGATGCAGCGCGCTCCGCATCCCTTCTTCATTGGCAGAAGGTTCCAGTAAGAAAGCCTCCAACGGCACTCCTTGATTATAGCTCAGTTGCTGGGCAAAACGATGCGGGTTGTATCTCATGAAAAGCGCCGTATCGTTTTGCCTAAACACCAGGAAACCCGGTCTGATAGAATACAAATGGAGGGTCTCCAAGGCTGTCAGAACTGAGGCCCCATCTTTGAAAATATCTTGCAATGACCGCACTGTGGTAGTAGACGCCTTTCCGATGGTTAACACTTTGTCGGTGAAGGTCATCCCATCTCCAACTGTGCTGGGATGAAGGAGCAAACCTCTGGCATGCCGCGGCGAGGGATTTACAATTGAGGCGCCGACCAATCGCATGATCCGAGGGAAGCTGCACCTGTCATAGAACGAAGGCCTTTTGTGCATACCAAAAACGCCAAGTGCATGTAGCTCAAGCCATGACATGAAGTAATGCATCGAGAAGATCACGTGCGGTACTCCAGGTTCATTAGCATCCGCCGCTTGACTGAGGCCATGATACAGGTGGGCTAAGCCGGCGATCCCGACGGCCACTTTTACCCCAATGGTCATCCGGTAAGCTGGGTAAAAGACAGATGGCCTCATACGGCGAAGATGCATCGGGAGCGCAAACCAACTCAGCCATAGCCCAAGAAATCCTAAGAAGAATGCTTCCTCATCCATCCAAGGGACTGCAACCTCCGCAAAAGGGACAACCGGGGAGTTAGGAAGGAAGAAACCCTTCTGATCTACCTCCGTCGCTGGTAGGTTGTCCAAACCTAAACCGAAAGGGTCATCAAGCGTGGCAAACTTAGCAGCTTCCGCCGAGAGGACTTTCGGGTGAAGGGAGCGAGCGATGAAATACTCGAAATTAACCCCGCGACTCCCAGATTCGATAAAAAGGCCCTCGTAGATATTCAACACTTTGATCAAACTTGGAAACTGATGTTGAACAGCATTCTCCGGGGTAAGGCCCATGATCACTGGCTTAGCACCGAAGACATATTCGTCTATGGGAAGCAGCTCCTCGTAATGCTCCCATATGACCGGTAAGCCGGAAACTTCTGTGAACTCCTCTAAAGAAATCGACACTTCCCGGTCCAGTGCGAGGAAAGTGTGAGTAGGGATATTCTACTGCTCCAAAAAAGCCTTAACCCACCAGGTAGGAAGTGTGAGATATTGGAAGAGAGAAGCATAAACAGCGGTGTAAAACCAAGCCTCATCAACTGCGACTTCTTCGCTGACAAAATGTAGCGAGCCCATGGCAGATAACCGATCGGATGACGGGGGATCAGACCTATATTATATGGTTGCCCCCAGGGTCATGCTTCGCCTTGACAAATACGGCGTCCCAAAATATCTAAAACCATGGGAGGCTGAACGGGAATTGCAGCTATGGCGGGATGAAGAAGGCCTTCTGAAGTCCAATCGACCATCTCCACGGCTTACTTCACCGGGGGTGAGTTGGCATAATGGATCGCCATGATGGGCTCTGATGGTACTGCGCATGAAAAGCTCTGTCGGCCCTTGATAATTTGATTGTACCATGACCCCCAAAGGTGAAGATTCTTATGTTCCGGATCATGGTCTCTGATCAAAGCTAGGACCTCTCGGTCTACGGGTGCTCCAGGGAATCCTCCCTCCGAGCGAACGAATGGGAACGAGGTATCGAAAGACATGTTTCCTGCAAAAAGAAGAAGGACGGAGATCAACTGTCAGTATTATAATTTTTAATTTATGACACTTGGAACTTTAAAAGTTGTACCACACTGCAATGCAGTGGAAAGGGGACCAAAGGGGGACCCACAAAATCTAGATGACAATGCATCAGTTAATAAGACAGCCCCATCATTGGATGAGACTGTCAATTAATGAGGAGATCTCCAAAAGAATATTCTCATTAAATGAGAAATCCCTTGAGATAAGGAGAAAATATCCCTTTTCAGAGCAAAGCTATGTCACAGAGTGACACTTGTCAAACTCTGGTCACAAGGGAATAAAATTCCTTAAAAGAGCCTAGCTTTGTAATGATGATGGAAAAATCCATCAAAGGAAAAATTAACTCCTAAAAATGGAAGTGTGGGATCTTAAAGATCCATGAAAAACTCTTGAGAGTTCTTCATCAAAAGATCAAAAAGATCTATATTTTGTCCAAGAGCAAAGCTCTGTTCATGGGTTAAGAAACCCTGAAACAAGATCTCTTTAGATCCATGGATTCTTGAGAGCAAATCTCTGTATATGAAACCCCAAAGGGGTTTTCTTTAGATCAGAAGATGTATGAGAGCAAGGCTCTGTTGGTTAAGATTAATTTAAATTAATTTAAGTTAATTTTTACCTAAAGTTTTTCTAAAAGTTCTAACTTTGAAAATGAGAGCAAGGCTCTGAAGTTCTTGAAAACGAGAGCAAGGCTCTGAAAGTATAAATCTTGAAGATGATAAACATCTGAGGAGGACAAAGGGTCCATTTATAGGCGCTTAAGCGCCCCTTCAACTCCTGAGTTGATCTGACGGTTGGGATCTTGCCACCGCTGCACTCACGTGTGCGCCACGTGAGCGCAACGGTGGGGGGGGGGCATTTGTTTCCCCCAATCAGAGCAAAGCTCTGTTTGAATTTCAAAAAATTCAAAAATTGAAGCAACGCTTCAGATTCCTTTCGCTGTGCGCATGCGCCACTTGTCAAAAGCAGACACGCCAGCGCTGCGCCCAAGACAGCGCACCCAATCAGAGCAAGGCTCTGTTTTAAAATAAAAATAAAGGAAGCAACACTTCAGATGACTTGCGCTCTGCGCTGCGCGACACGTGTCAGCGCAGTTGCACTGCGCTGCGCGACACGTGTCAAGCGCAGGTGCGCTTGCGCCAACTGTGCCAGAATTTAAACAATAAAATTTTGGAAAGATCTTTCTAATCTTGTTAAAACAAGAAGATTATCTTCTGTAAAACAGAGGCCCTAGGATCAAAGATCCAACGGTGGGGAAATATCCCCAGATCAATCAGAGAAAGATCTCTGTAACCAACCTAACAAACTCATTGGCCCTATATAAAGGCCCCTAGACTCCAAGTCTAAAAAACACACAGAGATAGAGATACATAGAACTCCTCTAAAAATTTTGAGAAGAGCTCGAAGAGAAAAAAGGTAAACCTTTGGAAAAAAGAAGAAGTTCTTCTAAAAAGATTAAAGATCTAAGAACAAGATCAAGATCTTCAATAAAAATAATAATAATAATAATAATAATAATAAAAAAGAAGTAATTTACTTCTTTATTAGATCTTTTGATCTATATAAAGGCATTGCCTTTTGATGAACCATCGGTTCTTGAATCTTGAGGTAGAACCTCTAAAAAGATTCTTTTTTTTGATCTAAATTAGATCAATATGCACTCTGTGCTACTGTACAGTGCCCTGCACTCCTAATTTGCGCTGTTGCGCTCTTGGATTGGCGCAAGTCACCAGAGCGCGCCACGTGTCAGCAACGCACTGCGCTAACAGACTTGCGCTCAGCAGAGCGCGCCACGTGTCAGCAGCGCACTAGCGCAGCGCACTGCGCTAACAGACTTGCGCTCACCAGAGTGTGACATGTGTCACCTCTACATCAGTTTGCGCCTTGCGCTCCTCAATCGGCGCAAAGCGCCTGACAGGCCATGTGGCCCGCTGTCAGACCATTGAATGCTCTGCATTATTAAAGAAAAGGGACAGAGCCCAATTAAAAAGGCCCAACAGGCCAAAATAAATGCTATGCATTTAATTAAAAAGCCCAATGCTGTGCATTATATTAAAAAGGGGGCAAAGCCCAAGCAAAGGCCTAAACAGGCCAATCATGGACAAAATGTTAAACATTTTCAAATGGACTTAACCCAATTCTGGCCGTAAGTCCTCAAATTAAATTGAACTGAGTACGACTGCTCTTTCAAATCAATTTACACCCGGTTCAAGGGTACATCTCTGAACTCCTCTGATATTCGTCGTTGTAATCCCTCAACGTCGTCAGAGAGGTGACGGGTCCCGACAACCATACATTGATACGGACTGTGGGGTCCTTAAACTCGTGGACTAATGCGTCCTTAAACCAATATTCGTCCCCAAAATGGAAATGATGGACCACCATGTCCCTAAACTGGCAATGGACCACCATGTCCCTAAACTGGCAATGGACCACTATGTCCCTAAACTAGAACAATAGAGCCCAAATGCTCTTTTGTCGGATCTAAACGATCCCGTTAAGTTGATCTTAGTCTCAAATTAGACTAACGTATCCTTAATATACGTTTGAGTTGATCTTAGCTTCAAATATGGCTAACGTATCTTCAAACCAAAACCCCAAACCCAAATCTAAGAAAATACGGATTTGGACTAATCCACGTCCCATGGGCGACGACATAAATTAGTCTCCGTATACAATCCACGGGCAACCACAAACAAAACAAACACCCACGACACGAAGTGAACATCTGGAGAAGGAGAAAGTTGTTACCGCGATGCGGTAGCGTAATTAACTGCAGGGGCTTGCGCCTGCAGGGAAGAGCGTCCCCACAATCAAAAACCTCTCAAGCGAGGGGGAATCTGACGAAGTCTGCTACATCGGCCGCATCCGTCTAAACCTTCGATACATGGTGCCATAAATCAACTTGGCATCTTCGGAGAGGTGGACGGATAAAACCAAATAGCATCTGCCCCGAATCTCAGGCAAGACGTCTCTACGCCGAGCCGTCTTTCGGAGGGGAACAGAGTTAAATGTAGAATTGAAACAATGTGGTATTTAAGTAAAAAAATATGATAAATTGAAATAGCCATCATTTAATGTGATGAAACTTGATCAATTTGGTTGATTAGTGTTTAATAGTCAATATGAGGAAGTTTAAGTATGATTGTATTAGTGAGAAGTGGAATTTTATAAAAAACCGAATCGGAAATCGGATTTGTTCCGATTCCATCGGGTTTTGTAAAACCGTATTTTTTGATAGAAGAGATAGGTAGGAATTGGGACTTACGGGTTCTAGATCACATAAGAGAGTGAGAGGGAAGTAGAGGAATCGTCGATGTGTTGCGTCATCGCCGGTAGTTCCTAAAACGATCGCCGGAAGTTTGCCGTAGATTTCGCAGGAGCTTCGCCTCGAGCTTGTTTTCAAAGTACACAAGTTTTCTTGGAATTTTGAAAGAGCGGGCTCAGAATTTTGGGGTGAGAGGGTAGAGGGTAGGGGTGGTATTTATAGGGTTAGGCTAGGGTTAGGGTAGGTGAAAGGTTAAAATGAAAAATGTGATAAAATGTATTAAAAATGTATTAAAAGTGGAGTAATTGGGGTTTTAAAAGAGCTCTGGAAATGTTCCGAGGCTGAAATTTTGCAGGTACATAGGGAATATGAAAAGACACAACTTTCATGTTGGGGTCGTCGCCGGAATCGGCCGACTCGGCCGTGACTCGGCCGTGACTCGGTCGGAGGACCGAGTCGGCCGAGTCGAGGGCGATTTGGTCGATTCCCGGCCGAGTCAGGCGACCGGGATCCCCCCCGACGGTTCATTTAACCCCTGGCAATATTACATTTTTGGGTGTAGTGGGGGTTTTTGTGAGATATGCATGTGTAAACTCTTGGTATTCTAAAGGTTCAAAATAAATACAATATTAAAAATAATGTAGGGTATGGGATTTGAATTCTGGTGGCTTGGTTCAGCAGTGCAAGGTATTACCAATGAGCTACAAGCTCCTTCCTGTAATTATGGAGCTAATTAATTACTTAAAGTAATAACAGTAAATGTAAATACCCCAAGTATACATTAATTTTAAAGCAAATTTTTGTACACTATAAATAGAGTTGTTACATTCTTTTAAATTGTAATTAAAAAGCAAAATAATTACTTATAACTTGTGCACAGGCTAAAATACCCCTTTATGGATTTTTGAATTTTTTTTTGTAAAAACTTGTATTGGAAATTTGGGCTTGTTACATTGTCTCTTGAACTGGTAAGTGGCACCTGACGGATGGTGGGCGGAACCCGTATTTTTATCCGCCTGTTGGCAGCTGTCCTGAATTTGTCATGACCGTTCTGTATTTGCATTGTTTTGGATTAAGACCCGTGACCTGTAATTATATAGTAAATACAGATCAAAAGCACCTACCAATATGCGATGTGATCAAGAATGGATGGTATAAAAGTGCAAAATTATGATATGAACAGGCGCCTAGCCTCCGAAGTTGCACCTGACCTTTTGGAGGCCTCCCTTGAGTACGTTCCCTCTTCGCCTAACCACCAGCCAATTGCTCGTCTCCGAGCAATCATAGAGTTGAGCTTTCTCAGCTCTCTTGCTCGTCTTCGAGCTATCCTATAGCTGAGATTCCTCAGCGTCTTTATTTAGCCAGGAGCACGGAGCACGAGCGCCCCCATAACGGCTCCGTGTATCTCGCCACGATGAGATCTTCACCGCTCCATATCCCGCATCCCACGCTAGTGTATCTCTTCATTAATAGGCATATCCCACCATCAACGCGAACGTGACACAGGGGCGAAACGGACGGTGAGAATCTCACATCTGCTCGCTCCAATGCGACCCCTATATAAACCCATCTTTTAGACGATTCAAGTAACTCGAACTCATTCCAATATGTCACTACTTTACTGTTAGTTATATGTATGCCCTAGAGGCCATTACTGTACATAGGATGTATATTGTAGTGGATGCTGGGACATATATAGGGAGGACTTTCTTGCTCGACATGATAGTATGCTATCTGGTTGCTCTTTACCTTAACGTGTACACTGATCGTCTCTCTGTTACATGTTGGTAAAGCCCTTAGGATGTGTACTTGACTACCTGGACTATGATGCGGATCATACTAGTGGGGACATAGTAGTCCATAAGTACATCCTTCAAGGTCCCTAGTCGTGGGTATATCGAGACGGGGCATCGATATACCAGAGTAGACTAGCGTATACCTTCTCGACCCATACAGATGGGCGATGGATGATCCCATATCCATTGGTGTTTGACATCAGAGATGATATACGGGTGCTCAGTAGAGACTGGGTACACTAGACGGACTCGCCGAGAACTCCCAGATGGTATTATACCTCACGTCAGATGGCAGTTCTCTGGTGACACTGGTACAGAGTAGTCTGTTGACCCGAGATCGTCATAGAGTCTTGTGTGGTTCCCACTGTGCTTTGATTTCCATCTTACCACGTCCAAGAGGGCATGCAAAACGGTGGTTTTTGGGTACAGTCCCGAGTCACATGGAGGCAATGAGCGATAGGAGGGGATTCGTCTCTCCCGGTATAGGGGGTTGATGTTGCGCTGTGTTCGATTGGCTATAACAGGAAATCCCTGGCCAGGGTTGCTGAGATATACTGGTAAGTGTTACCAGTAGTTTCTCGAATTGTTATAGACCTCATATCGACACGACTTATCGAGCTATTGGGGTCTGACGTTTACCACCCCTAGGTGAGATATGCGACATATCAGACGATCAGACCGGACTGTACGGTAGTGTTACTGGTTGGATTCACTGGAGTGTGAGCGGGCTTGCTCGTCGATCTTCAGATCGCTCAATACCCGGGTGGCCGTTACGTTTAGCAGACCGCTTGCGGCTTGTGGGTGTTTGATATGATCATCACCTGCTGCCGGCGTATTGACGAGTCTTTAGAGTCCTACACAGAGGTTTCCTGGCTCAAGCGAAACGAAATAGGAGTGCATATGAGATATGTGCGGGACCGAGAATAATGCGTGTATGTGATACCGTATTCTATTCTCGCGATGAATGTATCGATTGGTTGTATGCGATATAACCTAGTTATCGAATCAAGTATTGATTCGATAAGCCGATACATAGGATACTAGTCGGTTATATGCGATATGACCGGATCGTTAAATCAAGTGTTGATTTAATGATTTAATGCATAATTATATATTTGATATATTAGTTTGCATCAACTAGTATCGGTTTACTTAAGATGGATTTTCTCGCTCGGATGTGCACATTGTATATTCGATATAGTTTTGTGCACTTGATTGTATCATGTTTGATGATACATGTCTACTTGTGTTTGTGTGAAGATTGAACCATGATTATATGAATGGTTAGGGTTATGATTATTCATTCATTCATTTATTTATTTATTAGTTTTGGAAAATAATAGCAAAAGAGAAAAATGGTGGCTTTCTTTAATCTTTCTTGAAGCTTCATGAAGACTTTGACCAAGTGACCATTTTGTCTCATGCTTGACCCTAACCATTCCATTTAACCATGATTCATTCTCTACACTAAACCATGGTTTGAATATGATAAGGTTTGATTCTCTTTTCCTTTTTGAATTAACACTTATCATATTCTTCATCTTCTTCTTCTTCTTCACTTCAAGAAAAAGCTTGAAAGCTTTAATGGCAAAGTGAGAAAAAGAGTGAGAAATCCAATTCTAAAGTCTACCCACTTCCTATTTCTTCATCCTCTACCTCTTGCCAAGTAGTAGAGTGTGTTTCCTTCACAAGTTTTCATGGCTTGGTGAAGGTGGAGCTTGATCTAGCGATGCCTCGACGTAGATCATCTTCGGCATGGACATCGACGACCTAGCTCGCCATTTCTCCGACGAAGCCGACGCTAGAGCCCGGGAATTCATTTGGACAGCGAGGGGACTTCGTTGCGGAGCTATGGAGGTGGAGCACCGGATCTACAAAGGTTGTATTTCCGTTTACTTGTAGTTAAGTGTTAACTAGTTTACCGTTTCGCCTAAACATCTAGCCAACGATCCGTATTAGGGTTTCTCGGCACCGTTAAAATTAGAAATTGGCATGGTTGATTCCTTGTGAGACCTCTTGGGAGTGCCTAGGAACCCTGCAGTGGTATCAGAGCCTAGCTAGAGCCTTAGGCGAAGTTTGGACGGAGTTTGAAGTCCGATCGACCCGAAACGCCAACTCAAAATGGCTCTCTGGACTTTTTCTAAAAACAGGGATTTTTCAGTATTAAAAATATGTAGAAATATCAGCAGGAATATCTAAGAGTTACTGTAAATTTCGATGCCCTAATTCCATTAAAGCGCCGCGTTTCCGCGGCAAGAGCATGGCTCGTGCGGCGGATCCGCGGCCTGTTTGTCGTGTTATGAGTTGAAGTTTGCACAGTAACTCCTATTTAACAGTGCTGGTTTTCCTGGGTATTTTTAATATTTTTTCCAGAGTTTTAATTTTCAGGGTTGTTTTGGGGATTCGAATGTTCGATCGGATTATCAGATTTTGTCTATGTGTCTTTCCGGATAAATTTTAGAATATATTAAAAAGTTCGACCGGATATAAATACCCACTTTTTCCCCTGCCGGGAAATTTCCAAGTGTTGGATTTTTCCGTAGTTTGACGACGTTCTAAGTAGTGCAAGTAACGCGATGGACCCTCTAGAAGACAACAAACCTTAACTCGATTATGTGACCGTCTTGAACTGCCCTTTGAACCTTAGGGTTTGGGACAGTACGGCGTGCCACATGTGAGGCGTTGGCTTGACCCTTCTACGGCTGGACCGTTGGTACTGAGGCACGAACGGAATGTTGTTAGACTTATTTCATGTGTTGAGCTGTATCGGGAAAACTTGGGTGTTCGATTGTTCGATCGAAAAGTTTAACATTTTCTGTTTATCTGGAATGGGATCGAAAAGTTTAACAAAAGTTATGTGATAACTGAATGAATGTTATAAATCTAGCGGTTTAGTCTCACTTGATCGGTTGCCACGGAATTTTGATGTGATCAAAAGTCCGTCGCAATCACGTAGCGTACGCGGATACTCGCCGGGTAAACTTAATAGACAGCTACACCCCATAGCCCCGACCAAGTGACTGTAGGAGAACCCCGTCGCCGAAAGCATCTGTTCGGGTGCTCGCGGCAGCGGTGTTCCGCCTTGGTGCACTTCGTCGACGGTATCGGGGGTGCGGCCGTCTACTGAAGTTTGCGACGAGCATTCGATCAGGATGTCGGGAATCTTGTTGAATTGCCCGACTTGGTATTGAAAAGTGTTTTCGATAATGAGACTAAAATGCGGGGTTTATAATCGTTAGGCATGCGATGTCTAAGTAATTCATTTGGTCAGGCATGCGATGTCTGAGGAGGTTGCGGATTCCAACTGTTGTAGTTTTACACTTTCTTTTCTGTGACCGTAAGTGTAATATGTGATATCGCCGGTTTCGTTGCTATATGTCAACGACAATTGGGATGCGCATATTTACTTACGTTGATGACATGTGATGTTATGTGTTGCTGGATATGTTATATTGGATCGTCGTGTTTGAATAGCCGGGTTTTTTTATGTGAGATGAGTGTTTTTTCATTTTCATTCATGTAAAAACTTGTATGTAATATTCTTTTATTGGGGCACTTTCAGGTTGCGGAAGATGTCACCCTTTGTATATTATTTACTTTTCCGCACTAGGATAGACCCAAGGAGGGGAGCACAAGTAACCGGGTTCTGGAGTCCAGTGGGAGACCAACTCGAGGAGTCGAGTCCGGGTCTCCTAACTCTAGAATTGGTAGGGTTGCTTGTCGCTCTCGTAGGGGTCTAGGGGTGTGGGTTTGGCTATTCATCACGACCGTGGAATCCGTGTTTTATACTGGCTCGTATTGAAAACACGGACGTCCTAGAATATCCAATATTTCATATGATTCTTCTGCTGCGATATCTGTGATGTGATCATGTGATGTTCTGTGATAGATACAGTATATAGTATATATGATATATTATATAGACGTTACTTATGTTTTACACCCGCGCTAGCCCTGCCCCGCTCTGCCGTTAGTTACCTAACCTAACGGTGCACGAGGGGACATCGAGGCGAATGCGGATGGCATAAGTGTACGTCGTATTTATATGTGATGTTTAGGTAATTAAATGATGGGAGTTCATTAATGTGATTAATGAAATAAAAGAAACCTAAGATGTTGTAGAATCGAATTTCAAAATTAAAACAGGTAGCTACAGTTCTTGCTTTGCACAGAGGTATATGTGATATATCCTGCACCTTATTCGATAAGGAAAGGACCGAGATCCCTTCACCGGGAGTGACTCCTTTAGCAATAACTGGCAGATGCTACAACCCTCGGTTTGTCTTTTGATTGCTTTTAAGAGTTTTTTGCTTTGCACAGTGATATATATGATATATCCCGCACCTCATTCGACGAGGAAAGGACCGACGATCCCTTCACCGGGAGTGACTCCTTTAGCAAAACTAGAAAAGCCTAAAAAACACTCCATTTCAAAATTCATTCGATCCTACAACGATATCAAGTTCATTACGCAATAGGTTTTCAGAAAAACCTGTCGTAGCCCTCCGTCATTTCAGATAAGTACTAGTTAGTATTCGTGCTACGTTTGTTGACTATGTTAAGGCGTAGTGTGCGGTAGCTAATTAGTGCTTATCTGCATAAGCATATGATGTGATTGGATTAGGATAGTCGTGCGACTTTGTTGACTATGTTAAGGGTCGTGCGGGTGGGTTTAATTCAATCGGAAAATGACGGGTTGAACTTGACTAGCACTTATGATTTGTTGACTATGTTAAGGTCATATAGCTGCTAGGGGCAAAATATTATCGGGAATTTCAAGTGTTGAAATTTGCAATGAGATTGCATACCTTCTATGAGATAGTTGGATCCCGATACCTGCTGCGAGTAAGAGTTACTCCTGGGAGAGTTTTACACATTACAATTAGCCGATCAAGTAGGTGTCTAGAAAGGTGTCAACGAGGTTACGCCTCTGGGAAAACGAGGTTTACATTAATTAGGTTCGTGCGAAAGCACGGGGGACCTCCCTCAAAGTACCGACACTGGCCTGGCTGAAAGATTGGCGAACTTGTAGTGTGTAATTAATCCCGGCTAGTCTTTCCTTTTAGGGTTTGAAGGAAGATTTGATAAAAAGCAGTGGGAGCCATCCTGATTAGATAAAATAATAACCAATCTATTCTTGCAAGAGCGCACGCTGAGTGTTTTCTTCTCTCTCTCTCCTGGTAGCGACCATATCACGCCTTAATCAAGATAATAATACGGATATTTGACCGAACCCGCTTGTTATACTGAGCTGGGGAACGTTGGTCCCGCTCCAACTTATAATTGTTATAAGACAGAGCAGGAAATTGAGGATTACCAGAATTCCCGTGCCGCCCAAACGAAGAGAGTGCATGCTGATGCATCATCTTCGGGTGTGTTCATTACAAAGAACTGTTTCTCAGTATCCTTTACGTCCTGGGTATGTGATACCAGATCAGGATCCCAGATATGTAATCTGTTACATAGGGCTACAGAAAGGTAGAGAACTGAGAACGGGTGATAAGTTTCATGAGGCAGAAAACGGGGCAAGTGTTGCAGCCAAGTCTGTTGGTCACTGTCACCCTGTATTACCAATACATTGATTCTGAACGAATGTTATTAGATACCGAACCTGATATAAAAAATCATATCAGTCTCTTTATTAGTAAAGAAATGATAAAATTCTGTATTGTTGGATAATGTCTTGAACATTTCCTATATCAAAAGTTGATCGGTTCAGGCACGTTATCTAAAAGCATTAATGTTCTAAATCAAACTACAGTTCTTTAGTATACAGAACACATACAAGAGGAAGAGTTCAGAAATGAACGGATCCTTCTTGAGGTATTGTAGACTAGGTCATATCAATGCGACCCGACTAGCTAAGTTGCACATAGATGCATATTTAAATCTGTTTGAATTTACATCTTGTGAAACTTGCCAGTCATGTCACAAAGATAAGATGACCATAGCTCCGTTTACTGGAAACAGAGAAAGAGTTAGTGAACTCTTGGGATGATACATGTTGATGTATGTAGGTCCCCTGTCTACACATGCCAAGACCGGTTCTTTGTACTTCATTACATTCTCTGATAATCTCTCAAGATTCAGACCTATGTTCCTGTTGAAACACAAGTCCGAACTTTTTGAGATATTCACAGAATATAAGTTAGAAGTAGAGAACCAATACGGGTATAAGTATTATGTCCTATGATGAGATCAAGGAGGAGAATACTTGTGCACGAAATTCTTGGACTTTTCTAAAGGAGAATGAGATTCTCTCTCGGCATTACTCCTCCGAATACACCATAGCACGATGGTGTATCGGGGCGGAGCAATCGCACCCTATATGATATGGTGTGCTCTATGATGAGTACTACTGAGTTACCTATTTCCTTTTGGGAGTTATGCACTTGAGAACCTGCATACCTATTGAATTGGGTTCGAATCAAATCAATGCCTACCGCTTCATATATGATAAGGAAAGGGAAGAGCCCATATCTTAAGTTGGTTAAGATTTGGGGTTGTCCGGGCTATGTCTAAAACCATAATCCGGACAAGTTCGAGGCAAGGTCTGTTATGTAGAACTGGAATAGTTCCAGCTATACAAGCTACAGCAGATGATTTGGTAGAACCAAAGGATTCAGTAGATTCCAACGAACCTCAGCCTCTCCGCCGATCTAGAAGGGTTCCTCACCCACCTGAGAGATACTTCGGTTTCTCTATGACAGTGGGAGCGAGAATTGCATCATGAGATGATGACCCAACTAGTTTCGAGCTGGCCATCAGGAGTGGGACTCTGTAAGAATGGCTGGATGCTTAGTGATCTGAGATGGAATCCTTATACACCAACAAAGTATGGACTTTGGTTGCTATATCTGAAGGGTTAAATCCCCATCAGGAGCAAGTATATCTTGAGAAGATTACTTGGTGTACATGGAAAAGTTGAGACTTTCAAAGCTAGACTTGTTAAAGGTTTGCATCATTGACCAGGTATGGATCATGATGAAACTTTTTCTAAGCATCTATGCTTAAGTCCATCCAGATCCTACTTGCCATGGCTACATACCATGACTACGATATCTGGTGGTTGGGTGTCATGACTGCTTTTCTAAATGTTGTTTTGGAAGAGAGCGTCTATTAGTACACAGCCAGAGGGCTTCGTAGACAGTGGGAGCAGCGGAAACGTGTGCAAGATGTTTTATGTGATGAAGCAGGCATCGCGGAGTTGGAACATCTGTTTTGATGAGTTTGTCAAAGAGTTTGACATCATCAAAATGGTAGATGAACCTTGTATATACAAAAAGGTAGTAGAGAGTGTGGTGGCGATCCTCGTAGAGTACGTGGATGACATACTCTTGATAAGGAAAGAGTTTCCTATGCTACGCTCGGTCAATCTCCGCTTATCACAAAGATTCTCCATATAGGATCAAAGTGATACCTCCTAAATTCTGAGTTCTCATCTATGAGATAGATGTAATTGGATGTTAGGATACTCACTAGATGTAGTGAGATGGTATCAAACGATCCTGGGGAGAATCACTGGAAAGGTTCCAAAGTGATAAAGACGACTGAGTGTCAGTCACAGGCATTGTCTTTACCCTAAGTAAAGGGACGCTATGTTGGAAGAGTTCCAAACGATAGATACCGTGACATACTAGACGATAAAGGCTGGATACATCGCTACTTAAGATGCTACCAAAGAGGCTGTTTGGGTGTATATTGGTTCATAAGATGAACTATGTTCCTCCCATTGTGTGACAATGGAGTTGTGGCTTATGCCAAGGAACGCAGGTCTCATCAGTGATCCAGACATATTCTAAGGCAGTATCACCTGATCATGGAGATGGTTGATCTCCAGGGTGATCGAGGTCAGGAGAGTAGACTCAGAGGACAACACAGCGGATCCACTCACAAAGGCCTGTTCCCAGAGAGAGATTTTTAAGGGATGGTTGAGTATGAGATACTACAACCACTGCTACAGATGGCCCTAGTGCAAGTGAGAGATTGTTAGTTATATGTATGCCCTAGAGGCCATTACTGTACATAGGATATATATTGTAGTGGATGCTGGGACATATATAGGGAGGACTTTCTTGCTCGACATGATAGTATGCTATCTGGTTGCTCTTTCCCTTAACGTGTACACTGATCGTCTCTCTGTTACATGTTGGTAAAGCCCTTAGGATGTGTACTTGACTACCTGGACTATGATGCGGATCATACTAGTGGGGACATAGTAGTCCATAAGTACATCCTTCAAGGTCCCTAGTCGTGGGTATATCGAGACGGGGCATCGATATACCAGAGTAGACTAGGGTATACCTTCTCGACCCATACAGATGGGCGATGGATGATCCCATATCCATTGGTGTTTGACATCAGAGATGATATACGGGTGCTCAGTAGAGACTGGGTACACTGGACGGACTCGCCGAGAACTCCCAGATGGTATTATACCTCACGTCAGATGGCAGTTCTCTGGTGACACTGGTACAGAGTAGTCTGTTGACCCGAGATCGTCATAGAGTCTTGTGTGGTTCCCACTGTGCTTTGATTTCCATCTTACCATGTCCAAGAGGGCATGCAAAACGGTGGTTTTTGGGTACAGTCCCGAGTCACATGGAGGCAATGAGCGATAGGAGGGGATTCGTCTCTCCCGGTATAGGGGGTTGATGTTGCGCTGTGTTCGATTAGCTATAACAGGAAATCCCTGGCCAGGGTTGCTGAGATATACTGGTAAGTGTTACCAGTAGTTTCTCGAATTGTTATAGACCTCATATCGACACGACTTATCGAGCTATTGGGGTCTGACGTTTACCACCCCTAGGTGAGATATGCGACATATCAGACGATCAGACCGGACTGTACGGTAGTGTTACTGGTTGGATTCACTGGAGTGTGAGCGGGCTTGCTCGTCGATCTTCAGATCGCTCAATACCCGGGTGGCCGTTACGTTTAGCAGACCGCTTGCGGCTTGTGGGTGTTTGATATGATCATCACCTGCTGCCGGCGTATTGACGAGTCTTTAGAGTCCTACACAGAGGTTTCCTGGCTCAAGCGAAACGAAATAGGAGTGCATATGAGATATGTGCGGGACCGAGAATAATGCATGTATGTGATACCGTATTCTATTCTCGCGATGAATGTATCGATTGGTTGTATGCGATATAACCTAGTTATCGAATCAAGTATTGATTCGATAAGCCGATACATAGGATACTAGTCGGTTATATGCGATATGACCGGATCGTTAAATCAAGTGTTGATTTAATGATTTAATGCATAATTATATATTTGATATATTAGTTTGCATCAACTAGTATCGGTTTACTTAAGATGGATTTTCTCGCTCGGATGTGCACATTGTATATTCGATATAGTTTTGTGCACTTGATTGTATCATGTTTGATGATACATGTCTACTTGTGTTTGTGTGAAGATTGAACCATGATTATATGAATGGTTAGGGTTATGATTATTCATTCATTCATTTATTTATTTATTAGTTTTGGAAAATAATAGCAAAAGAGAAAAATGGTGGCTTTCTTTAATCTTTCTTGAAGCTTCATGAAGACTTTGACCAAGTGACCATTTTGTCTCATGCTTGACCCTAACCATTCCATTTAACCATGATTCATTCTCTACACTAAACCATGGTTTGAATATGATAAGGTTTGATTCTCTTTTCCTTTTTGAATTAACACTTATCATATTCTTCATCTTCTTCTTCTTCTTCACTTCAAGAAAAAGCTTGAAAGCTTTAATGGCAAAGTGAGAAAAAGAGTGAGAAATCCAATTCTAAAGTCTACCCACTTCCTATTTCTTCATCCTCTACCTCTTGCCAAGTAGTAGAGTGTGTTTCCTTCACAAGTTTTCATGGCTTGGTGAAGGTGGAGCTTGATCTAGCGATGCCTCGACGTAGATCATCTTCGGCATGGACATCGACGACCTAGCTCGCCATTTCTCTGACGAAGCCGACGCTAGAGCCCGGGAATTCATTTGGACAGCGAGGGGACTTCGTTGTGGAGCTATGGAGGTGGAGCACTGGATCTACAAAGGTTGTATCTCCGTTTACTTGTAGTTAAGTGTTAACTAGTTTACCGTTTCGCCTAAACATCTAGCCAACGATCCGTATTAGGGTTTCTCGGCACCGTTAAAATTAGAAATTGGCATGGTTGATGCCTTGTGAGACCTCTTGGGAGTGCCTAGGAACCCTACATTTACCCACTTATTCCACGGTACATACTTGATTGTTGGAAGGTCCTACGGTGGCTTCCCACCCGGGACTTTCTTTGCAGGTAGCTCGGCGTCAACAACAATCAATAACCCATTGAGATCTACACCCAATCTCCACCACAGATCTTAACCATTCAGCCCCGCCGGCCACAAGATCGACGGAGGACAATATCTGAGGGAGATTCCGACATCCATCAGTTAGCGCCGTCTATGGGAACATTATTTTCCACCCAAAAAAGTTGATCTATCGCCTTCGATTCGATAGTCGGCGATCATCGCAACGAAGACCCTAGCACGAGCCATTCCGTCCTTCGCAGCGGAGGCGGGGGCGGTTCCACTTCTCTTCCCAACATCATTTAAGCCTTATCTGTTAGTAATATGTATACCCTAGATGCCATTATTGTACATTATAGTGGATTCTTGGACATATATATAGAGAGGACTTTCTTACTCGACATTATAGTATGTTATTTGGTTGCTCTTTATCTTAACATGTGCACTTATTTGTTTACTATCTCTTTGATACATGTTGATAAAGCCCTTAGGATGTTGGATTGACTACCAGGACTATGATGCAGATCATACTAATGGGGCTTGTGTAGTCCACAAGCACATCCTTAACAGTTCATAGTCGAGGGAGTATCGAGACAGCGCATCGATATTCCAGAGTAGACTAGTGTGTACGTTTTTGACCCTGTATGGGGTGATGGTTGATCCCACAGTAATTGGTGTTTGACATCAAAGATTGTACACATGTACTCATTGGAGAATGAGTACACCGAACAGGACTCGCCGAGAACTCCTAGATGGTATTATACCTATCGTCAGATAGAAGTTTTCTGGTGACACTTGTACAGGTTAGTCTGTAGACCTGAGATCGTCATAGTGTTTTATATGGTTCCCATTGTGTTTTGATTTCCTCCCTATCACGGTTCAAATGAGTCATGCAAACATGTGGTTTTTGGGTACAGTCTCGAGTCACATGGAAGCAGTGAGCGATAGGAAGGGTTTCGTCTCTCCCGGTATTGGGAGTTGATGTTGCGCTATACTCGATTAGCTATAACAGCAAGTCTCTGGTCAGGGCTGATGAGATTTACTGATAAGTGTTATCAGTAGTTTCTCGAAAGGTTATAGGCCACACATCGGCATGACTTATCGTGTCATTGGGGTCTGACGATTCCACCCCCAGACTCGATATACGACATATCAGATGAAGAGACCGTACTGTATGGTAATTGTTGCTTATAGGCTCTACGGGAGTTTGGACAAATTTGCTTGTTGATATTCTATTCGTTCAATACCTGAGTAGCCGTTACGTCCAGCTAGTACCACTGACGGCTTGTGGGTATCTGATGTGATCCTTACTTACTGCTGGCTTATTGACGAGTCTTTAGAGTCCCACATAGAGGTTTCCTAGCTCAAGCGAAACGAAATAGGGCACATATGGAGATATGTGCGGGAGCTTGATTAAATACAAGTATATGATACCGTATTCTAATCTAGCGTTTATGATATAACTGAATTATTGAATCAAATGTTTATTTAATAATTTGATATATATATATATATATATATATATATATATAAACTAATATTATATATATTAACTAATATTAAATAATTTGATATAAACTAATATTATATATATATTAACTAATATTAAATAATTTGATATATATATATATATATATTATAACTAATATTAAATATTGAATCAAATGTTGATTTAATAATTTGATATATATATATATATATATATATCCATTTTGTATCATGGTTGATGATACATGGAACATAGATGTGTGAGAATCATATTAGAAGTAAAGATGAGAAGATAATGGTTTATATTTATGAATTAAAGAAAAAGAGAATGAGTCATTTTTCTTGGGTTGCTTGGAGAAGTTTTGAGAAGCCATGGCTTAACTTTTTTTCTTTGTTTTATTCATAGATATTTGTCATTCCGATCTCATCTCATCTTATCTTCATAGGTTACACACTCTCACTTCCATAGTTCATCTTCTTCATCTCTTCACTATAATTTTCTAGGGTTGAGAAAAAGAAAACAAGATTTTTTGTGAGCAAAATTCCTACTTCATCAATCTACACTATTCTAGAAAATTAATTTAGGTTGTTAACTTCACTAATTCCTTAATTAGTGAAGTGTAAGCTTGAGTGAGAGTTGCCTTAAGGTGGATCATCTTCGATGACGAAGACTACAAGCAAGCTCGTTCCATCTTTCAAGTGGAGTCAAAGAAGAGTTCTAGGGACTATTTCTTGGAGCTTTAGAAGTAAAGAACTAGACTACAAAGGTTATAAACTCTCTTCACTTAGTTTAAAACTTGTTTTCTTAATTTTGAAACCCTAATTCTCTAGTTCGATTCTTGTTTAGTATACTTAGCACTCTAAATTTTTAAAATTGCATACTTGATACTCATAGAAATATAGTAGAGGTGCTAAGACATATTTTCATGGTACCAAATTAGAGGCTTAGGAATAGATTAGACGAAGTTAAAAGGTTCGATCAACGTTTTAAGCGCAAACTTGACATGTTTCTGTCCATTTTTTGAAACCTCAATTTTTTCAAGATTAAAAATGCTCAGAAAATCTCGTAGGCAAATTTAAGGAGGCACAAAAAAGACAAGAGTCTAGTTCCACCAAATTGCCGCGGAACCGCCGCCTAGACCATGCTTTGGCCGCGGTTCTGCGGTTCACTTGTGGAATTAGATCTCAATGTTTCTTGTGTTGCTTCCTTTTCTCCTAAAGGGTTTTCTGGATATTTTTAATGAGGTTCAAGTGGTTGAAGTCTCTATGAATTGTTGTTGTTTGAAATATCGATCGAAATGTTAACATCGTCTATATTATTTTGGTTATGAGATACAATTTTTGAAATCCACATTGATTAGTTTTGCGAAAACTAGTCATCGATTTGTAAATCACGCATTTTAGTCTCATATGATGGATTACCAAGGAGTTTGGATTTGGATTAAAACTCCGTCGTAATCTTATATCATACGCAAATACTCACCGGAAGACACTAGTAGACAGCCACGCCCCTTTGCCTCGACCAAGTGACTATAGAAGAACCCCATGGACAAGAGCATCCACTCGGGTGCTCGCGGCCACGGTGTTCTGCCCAAGTCCACTTCGTTGACGGCCTAAGGGGTGTGGCCATCCACTAAAGTTCCCGACAAGCCTTCGAATCATCAATCAGGAATCTTGTTGAATTGCCTAGCTTAATATTTGAAAAGTGTTTTCAATTCGAGACTTAAATGTAAGGTTTATATGGGTTAGGCATGAAATTCGGAATATATGATAATCCTGGTTTATGATGTCTATACATGCGGATTCTAATTATTGTAGTTTTCATATCTTTTCTATGATCATAAGTGTAATATGTGGCAGTATCCCCGATTTCGTTGCTATATGACAATGACATTAGGGATACACATATTTACTTACGTTGATGACATGTGATGTTATTGTGTTGCTATCGATATGTTATATTGGATCGTCGTGATTGAATAGCCGGGTTTTTTTATATGAGATGAGAGTTTTTCAATTTTCATTCATGTAAATATTTGTATTTAATATTATTTTATTAGTACACTTCTGGGTTGAGGTTGTTGTTTCCATTTGATGTATATTATTTACTTTCCGTATTAGGATAGAGCTAAGGCGGAGAGCACAAGTAACCGGGTTCTAGAGTCCAGTGGGAGGCCATCTCGAGGAGTCGAGACCGGCCGCCTAACTCTAGAATTGGCAGGGTTGCTTGCCACTCTCGTAAGGGTTTAGGGGTATGGGCTTGGCTATTCATCATAACCGCGGAATCCATGTTTTTCGTTACTAGCTTAATCTAAAACACGGACCTCCTAGTATATATCCTATATTTCATATATCTGCTTCTGTTATTCTGTGATGTGATATGATCATATAACTGTATGAGATGAATGCTACTTATATATATGATATATCAGTAGACACTATATATGTTTTGCATCCGCGCTAGTCCCGACCCCGCCCTGCCGTAAGTTAAGTAATTTTACGGTGAAGACACGGGTCCCTGTGGCAAATGCAGATGGCATATATGTGTATTTTATTTTCATTTCTTCTGTGATGTTTAGGAAACATAATTGATGGGACGTCATTAATTAGATTAATGAAAAGAAAGCTAAAAGATATTGTAGAATCAAATTTTTCAAAAAGGTAGCTCTAGTTCTTGCTTTGCATAGCGGTATTCCATTATGAATATCCAGCACTTCATTCGATGAGGAAAGAGCCTAGATCCCTTCACCGGGAATGACCTCTTTAGCAAAACTAGCATATGCTACAACCCATCCGGTTTGTTTTGAAAACTACTTGATTTTTAAAGCGGGGCTTAAACCACTCCTTTTCAAATCACTAGATTCTACAACGATATCAAGTTCATTACGTTAAAGGTTTTTTTCAAAACCAGTCGTAGCCCTCCCTCATTTCAAATAGGTACTATTTAGTATTCGTGCTGCGTTTGTCGACCTTGTCGAGGCGTACTGTTCGGTAGCTGATTAGTGATTTTCTGCCACATGATGATGCGATTGGTTAGGGCAGTCGTACGGCTTTGTTGACCTTGTTAAGGGTCGTGTGAGTGGGTCTAAATCAGTCATAAAATGACGGGTTGAATTTGATTTGCGGATTATGGTTTTTTGACCTTGTCAAGGTCATAAAACGCATGGGGTAAAAACATATATCGGGAATTTCAAGTGTTGAAATTTGCAATGAGATTGCATACCTTCTATGTGATAGTTGGATCCCGATACCTACTGCGAGTAAGTGTTACTCCTATGAGAGTTTTCCACTTTACAATTAGCTAATCCAGCAGGTGTTTAAGAAAGCCATTAACGGGGTTATGCTCCTGCGGAAATAAGGTTATTTAATTAGTTCCATGCGAAAGCACGAGGAAACTCCCTTAAAGTACCAATACCAGCCTACCTGACCGATTAGCGAACTTGTAGGGTGTAATTAATCCTGGCTAATCTTACCTTTTAAGGTTTGAAGGAAGATTTGATAAAAATAGTGGGAGTCATTCTGATTAGATAAGATAATAACCAATCTAAGTTTGCAAGAGCGCACGCTTAAGTGTTCTCTTCTCTCTCTCCCCAGATAGCGACCATGTCACGTCTTAACCAAGATAATAATATGGATGTATTGACCGAACCCGCTTATTATACTGGGCAAGGGAACGTTGGTTCCGCTCTATCTTATGACAACTGTCATAAGTTTGGGAAAGAGATAGGGGAATGTAAGGATTTCCACGCAAGTCGAATAAAGAAAGAGCATTCTGATGCATTTTCTTCGAGTGTATTAGTTATTGAGGACTGTTTCTCAGTCTGCTCTAAGTCTTAGGTATTGGATACCGGATCAGAATTCCACATTTGTAATCTGTTACAAGGATTAAAGAAAAATAGAGAGCTGAGAAAGGGTGATATATCTCTTAGAGTAAGGAATGGAGCAATTGTTGCTGCCGAAGCCGTCGACGATTATCACGCAGTATTTCCAAATGGTAATACATTGATTTTGAACGACTATTATTTCATACCATCTATGATGTGCAATATAATATCCATATCTTTATTAGATAAAGAAGGATATAACTTTGCATTAGAGAAAAATGTTATGAACATTTTCCTAAATTAAGTGTTGATTGGGTTTGGTACGTTATGTAATGGTTTATACGTTCTAAATCAAAATACAATTCTAAATATACAAAACACCCACAAGAGGAAAAGTTCAGAAATGAACAAAGCTTTCTTGTGGCACTTTAGACTTGGTCATATTAATGCGACCAGACTAGCTAAGTTGCATAAAAATGCATATTTGGAACCGTTCGAATTTACATCTTATGAAACTTGTATGTCCTGTCTCAAAGGAAAGATGACCAAAACTCCGTTTACAGGACACAAAGCAAGAGCTACTGAACTCTTGGGACTGATATATAGTTATGTATGCGGTCTTATGTCTACACATGTCAGAAATGGTTCTTCGTAATTTATTACACTCACTGACGATCTCTCAAGATTCGGACATGTGTTCTTGTTAAAACACAAATCTGATGCTTTTGAGAAATTCAAGGAATATAAGAGCGAAGTAGAAAACCAGACGGGTAAAAGTATTAAAATCCTTCGATTGATCGAGAAGGCAAATACTTAAGCACGGAATTATGAGATTATCTAAAAGAGAACGTGATTCTCTCTCAGTTTACTCCTCCGTATATACTACAGCACAATGGTATATCAGAGCGGAGAAATCGCACCCTATTAGATTTGGTGCGCTCTATGATGAGTACTGCTTAGTTACCTATTTCTTTTTGGAGTTATGCGCTTGAGACAACTGCATACCTATTGAATCAAGTTCCATCAAAATCTGTGCCTAAAACACCATATGAGATATGGAGTGGAAAGAGACCATATCTTAAACAAGTTAAGATATGGGATTGTCCGGCATATGTTTAAAACAAAATCTAGACAAACTCGAAGCACGATCGGTTCTTTGCAAGTTTGTGGGACATCTAAAGAATTCACATGGATATCTATTCTACCACATTGAGGAACAAAAGGTGTTTGTTGCTCAACACACTACCTTTTTAGAAAAAGAATTTCTAGTAAAAGAAATTAGTGGTAATGAGATAGAGCTGGAAGAAGTTCCAGATACATAAACTACAATTGAAGATTTGGTAGAACCGGAGGATTCAATAGTCCCCGATGAACTTCAGCCACTCCGCAGATCTAGTAGGGTTTCTCATCCACCTGAGAGATACTACGGTTTTCTCATAGATGGTGGGAGCGAGGATTGCATCATGGAAGATGATAAACCAACTAGTTTCGAGCAGGCCATCATAAGTGGGGACTCTGTGAAATGGATGGATGCTATGCGATTTGAGATGGAATCCATGTACACTAATAAAGAATGGACTTTGGAATTTGTTCCTGAAGGGGTAAAACCCATTGGAAGCAAGTGAATCTTCAAGAAGAAAATTGGTGTAGATGGAAAGAGTGAGACCTTCAAAGCTAGACTTGTAGCAAAAGGTTTTCGTCAACGATCAGGTGTCGACTATGATGAGACCTTTTCTCCAGTGGTTATGCTTAAGTCTATCAGGATCCTACTTGCCATTGCTGCATACCATGACTATGAAATCTGGTAGATGGATGTCAAGACCGCTTTTCTAAATGGTGATTTAGAATAGAGCGTGTATATGACACAGCCAGAGGGCTTTATAGATAGTGGGAGCAGCGGAAAGGTGTGCAAGGTGCTTAAATCAATCTACGGATTAAAGCAGGTGTCGCGGAGCTGGAACATTTGTTTTGATGTAGCAGTCAAAGAGTTTGACTTCATAAAAAACGTAGATGAACCATGTATATATAAAAAGGTTGTAGAGAGTAAGGTCGTATTCTTCGTATTGTACGTGGATGACATACTCTTGATAGAAAATGATGTTCCTATACTTCACTCGGTCAAACTCTTCCTATCACAAAAGTTCTCCATGAAAGATCTGGGTGATGCCTCCTACATCCTGGGGATAAAGATCTATAGAGATAGATCTAAAAGAATGTTGGGATTGTGTCACGCCCCGCTTCTCAGTAGATGGAAACGGTGACGTAGCAAGCCCGCGACATATTTATTCCGAGAAGGTCATTTCTCGAAATAAATACGCTAAGCGTCTATAAGCAACATAAACTAACAAGAATAAACAAAAGAATGAAATCCAACTGTGATTTATTACATTCATGATTCATAGTAGACAAAATATCTGAATACAAGATATTTAACATGATAAGACTTAATAAGGAGGCATACATAAATAAGCTGAAATGAAATGAAAAACTGAATGAAACTATAAGTCTGTTTATGATGCGAATTGGTTGTACTCTTTTTCGACCACTTCTATCTTCTCTGTCTCAATGTCGCCTGACGAACATTCCAAGAATAGAAAGAAGTGGGTAGAATGTTCCTCTCTGATCTTGTCCAATAACAAATTTGCTGCAAGATTCTTTGCAAAAATTCGCTGCTTAAAAAAATCTTGTTGCGTTTCTTGAAATTGGTTGTTTGCATATTTTAATACGGAAATTAAGGGGCAAAGACCAAATTCAGATTAGGTGGGGGTTTCATTACCCTTCTTAAGTCCCAAAAATCACAAAACTAGCATCCGCATCACCATTCATTAGCTAAAAAATATCTAGACAAGACTCTAAGAACCGTCGCGCTCAATTAGGACAGAGAAAGGTTGTGGGTAATCTATTGCTTATCCGTATTTCTTTTGTGGTGTCTAAGGCAAGTGCTTACTTAATTAGGCCCGCTACTTACGTAGCGGAAAACCTCCCACTTACCTGGCACTTACCTGGCCACAGAAGGGATAAAGAGGCAGTAGAGGATTTATCCTGTGATTTGTCTTCTGAAAGTCTAGGAGCAGTCTAGTGACTTGACCTAGGTGACCGTAGATCTAGGTTGATTGTGCATTTTTGTTGTGATTTTTTTCTAAAATCCGTCTTTTTCAAAACAAACCAAAAACAAACCAAACCACTTTCTCTAATTATCACAAACGCCGCCACTTGTGCTACAACTGTTTAGCACATGCTAGGCTGGACACGGGATTCTATTGCCCGTCTTTTCCGCGTTTCGTTTATCGACTCCAAAGTCGGTAATTCTTCATCTTCTTTCTCACTACCCACATCATCGACCGAGATGGACGGATTTCCATCAAATTTTCATAACACCACTTTGCCACCGCCCGCAGGTGCGCAGAATCCACCATGCATCTCTCTCCAAGAGAGATGCTATCCTATTCATGGTCCCCTTCCCACTTGTCTTTCTATTTCATCAGCCAATGGGGATAATTTCGAAATCAAAGCTCAATTCATCAAACTGTTACCCAAATTTCATGGGCTTGAGTTCGAAGACGCATACATTTTTATAAACAAATTTGAAAACGTATGCGCGATGATTAGCATGTCATAACTTTCTGTGGACGCTGTTCGGTTACGTCTTCTCCCTTTTTCTTTGTGCGATCTAGCCGAGAAGTGGCTTTATAACACAACTGCACATTCTATTTCAAAATGGGACGAATTCATTGTAGCTTCCTTAAGAAATTTTATCCCAATCATAAGACCGCCCGTGTTAGGAGCGAGATCTTCCAATTTACCCAACTTCCCAATGAACCATTTTGGAAATACTTTGAACGATTTAAGGATCTGTTTCTGTTTATCCAATGTCCTCATCACGGAATCAGTAGATGGGTCTTTGCCCCATTATATATGAGGGCATTAATCCAACAACGAAGCATATGCTTGAAATCATGTGTCAAGGCAAATTCCTGTCTAAAGATGATGGTGAAGCTTGGAAATTCTTGGAAGATTTTGCTGAAAACACGATGCAATGGGAAAGCGTTAGACCACTATCGTCTGGGGAAGGTAACCATAAGCTCGATGTTTCCATCGCATTGAAAGCCGAAATGGCTGCGATACAAAGGAAACTCGATGCTATAGAAAACAAATTCTCTTCAGCCTTCCTAAACCAATACACGCTTCCCAAAACTGTGTGTGGATGCTGTTCCAACCCATCTCATTTGACGGAAGAATGTCCCTTGAATTCTCCATTTCAAGGTCATGAACACACTAATGTTTCTTTTCAGCAACAAGCTAGAAACGATCCTTCTTCTTCCACATATAATTAAGGTTGGAGGAATCACCCTAATTTTGCTGGGAACCAACACCAAAATCAAAACTAGTTCCAAAGCAATTATCAAAGACTTCCTCCACAACAGCAGCAACCACCACAACTGAGTCAACACCCATTTCAACCGCAACCTTTACAAAACCAGGCAAACAACTTTGATCCTTCTTCTGCCGGTACCGATAATCCCTCTGCACTCGACATGTTCATTAAATATTCCATGCAAACGAATGATATTTTAACGTCTTCTATCCAAACATTACTTCAAAACACAGTCTCCCACGGTGAGAGCATTAAATCGATAGAATCACAAATTGCACAGTTGAATGCCGCGATGAGTGTTAGAGAGAAAGGTAAACTTCCATCTCAACCCTTACCGAATCCAGGGTACTCACAGTATAATGTGAATGCACTTACCACGTTGAGATCTAAAAGAGTGCTGAATAACCAAGTCAGTGAACAGATTGATACTGATATTGATATTGAGGAATCAATAAATGATACCCCCGCTTCTTCTTCTTCTTACCCTATTTCGTCTAGTTTACCTTCTTCTTCCGAGCCTATTCTCCATTTCCCCAAGGCTCGAACCCTCCACCCACTTCATCATTTCCACCCCCACAAACTTCTCCACATATGTTGGACCCCACCCTTATTAATAAAGCTCCATTTCCAAACAGATTGAGGGCTAACAAACCTAACGTACAAATGGAGAAGATTGTGGATATGTTTAAGTAGGTTAACGTAAACATCCCTCTCCTAGATGCGATTCAACAAGTTCCGGCTTATGCGAAAATACTTAAGAACTTGTGCACTAGAAAGAGAAAAACTCAAGTACCGAAAAATGTGTTCATGACGAGTAATGTAAGCACGGCATTTACCCAGCAGGTACCCAAGAAACGTAAGGACCATGGCTGTCCTACAATCTCTATTTCTATTGGGGGTAAAAATATCAATCGTGCTTTACTCGATTTAGGTACTAGTGTTAACCTGCTTCCATATTCTGTGTATGAGCAATTGGGTATCGAAGAATTAAAACCATCGCAAAGCACTTTACAGATGGCAGATCGATCTATCACCCAACTAAGGGGTATGTTAGAGAATATGTTGATAAAAGTCGGGGAGTTTATCTTCCCTGTGGACTTTATTGTTCTAGATACACAACCTGTAACGAACCCACGGAACCAAATTCCGGTGATTCTAGGTCGACCTTTTCTTGCGACTTCCAACACTGTAATCAATTGTCGAAACGGTTCTATGAACCTATCCTTTGGGAATAGGACAATTGAGCTTAACATTTACAGGTTGGGAAGTCAACCCTCCGAACCTCATTCTCGAGTATGTTTTGTCGAATTAATGGATGTCTACAGCAGCGAATTAGAACAGATTCACGATACAGATCCAGACTCCCTTAGTACGTTGTTATTTGACGTAGCGATGTATTATACACATACGGACCCTTCTTTCGAGTTGTCTGAGTCAACATCTAACACTTATTCTAAACCTTTAATGGAGTCTGAGTATCATCCTGTTCTTTCCGATGACATTATTCTTCGGGATATCGATGAAAGCTTTGCTGATGAACTCGCATTCTTAGCTGACATGGATTTTACGATTAATCAGCCTTCACCTAAAGAAGTTGAACCACCACCCCTTCTTCTTAACCATTATGAGAATGCGAGTAATCCTGTTAGTTTTATGTATGCCCTAGAGGCCAGTATTGTACAGATGATGTATATTATATTGGATGCTTGGACATATATAGAGATGACTTTCTTGCTCGACATGATAGTATGCTATCTGGTTGCTCTTTATCTTAACATGTACACTAGTCTCTTTAAACTGTCTTATAGTTACATGTTGGTAAAGCCCTTAGGATTTGTACTTGACTACCTGGACTATGATGCAGATCATACTAGTGGGGACATGGTAGTCCATAAGTACATCCTTCAAGGTCCCTAGTCGTGGGTGTATCGAGACGGGGCATCGATATACCAGTGTAGACTAGCGTATACGCTTCTCGACCCATGTGATGGGCGATGGATGATCCCATATCCATAAGTGTACGTCGTATTTATCTGTGATGTTTAGGTATTTAAATGATGGGACTTCATTAATGCGATTAATGAAAGAAAAGAAACCTAAGATGTTGTAGAATCAAATTTTAAACTAAACAGGTAGCTACAGTTCTTGCTTTGCATAGCGGTATATATGATATACCCTGCACCTTATTCGATGAGGAAAGGACCGAGATCCCTTCACCGGGAGTGACTCCTTTAGCAATAACTGGCAGATGCTACATGATTTGAAAGATTTTCCGTTGTGTGTGTAGAAAATAGAATAGAAATCACAACCAAAAATTATTTGACCGCAATCAATTACGGTGTCGATTGTAGATTGTAAGTGAGTGCGGATCGTCCACAGGGACAGTGTAATAGTTCGGGTTTCAAATGAGATGAGTTGAAACTTTAATGAAAAGAAAACAAACAATTCAAGATTTGTAATTGCAATTCAAGAAAGAGAAAATCTAGATCTAAGAAAGCATTAAAAAGATAGAATCAAGAATTGATAGTTTGTTGATTTTTCCAACCCAAATATCAAGAATCGAAATGAGGCTCGTAGGAATCGATCGGATCTATAGATGTGATGTAATCTTACAATTACGTATTCTTATCCTTCGATGAATTGATACTAGATCGATGATGATCGATGAGAATTAGAGACTTCTTGTGAAACTAGGGTTTCATCTTATCTCTTGTTCTTTCATTGATATCATTCATATTCTAGCCTCTAGTAATTTCAAGAAACGATCGTAGATCCCTAATTTCGAGCGATCACAATCAAGAAAGCATCGCTACGAAACTAGGTCATCGATTCTTGAACTTGCTAGGGTTTACAAAACTCGTAGGACTTAAAAATCGTATTAAGATTTGTTACATCATCATTCTACAATCGTCTTGACTCCTTTACGAGCGGAGTTTTACTCAAACATCACAACAAGAACAACAATTACAAATTGAGATCTAATCATGATGCAAGAATTAAAAGAAAGCAAGATTAAAGAATTTCACCTTTTATTTATATCAACAATTTAGTTACATTCGCTCAAGAACTACAAGAGGAAGAACTCGATCGTCGATTTGGCTTCGCTCGTCTCCGTGGATCGCGGATCGGCTTGGATCACTTGCCCGATTGAAGATCGGCTCGGCTCCTAAAAGGTTGAAGGCTTCTCGCTTGATTTGGTACTCAAGATCTTGAATTTGGAGTGGAATTAGGGTTAGGGTTTCGCACAAGCCTTGTCACGAGACTTGTGGAAGAAAATGGTGTAGAATGAACAACCTCATCCCTTAGATCTAGGTTCCTATTTATAGCCATCAAAACCCTAGATCTAGGATTTGAATTTTTAGTTTCCCTCCAAAAGTTTGTTAAATGAAATTCAAATTTCCCTCCAAAAGTTAGTTGAGTGAAATTCAAATTTCCCTCCAAAAGTTTGTTGAGGAAATTTGAATTTCCCTCCAAAAGTTTGTTGGATGAAATTCAAATTTCCCTCCAAAAGTTTGTTAGATGAAATTTGAATTTCCCTCCAAAAGTTTGTTAAATGAAATTCAAATTTCCCTCCAAAAGTTAGTTGAGTGAAATTCAAATTTTCCTCCAAAAGTTTGTTGAGGAAATTTGAATTTCCCTCCAAAAGTTTGTTGGATGAAATTCAAATTTCCCTCCAAAAGTTTGTTGAGGAAATTTGAATTTCCCTCCAAAAGTTAGTTAGAGGAGAAACTTCTAGATGTGATTAGTTAGGAGGGAGCTTCTAGAAGAGGATTCTGGAATTTAACATATCAGAAATGAATGTGGGCTCAGATATTGTGATTCTGCACCAAAAATTAAGCTCTGATGTGTCCAAAGCACCGCGGATCCGCAGCCCAAGCAGGCTCCTGCCGCGGATCCGCGGCTACTTATGGGCCTTGGGCTTTGATCTTTCTGGTACAGTCTTGGGATGATTGTTGGGCCTTTATTGTATATATAGAATTGTATAACTCCTTCTGAATTGCTACCAGATCTGAAATGATTTAGTTGGCATATTTTTGATCAGCTCTTTTGCTTTTCTTCCGTATTTCCTGCACAGACTCAAGACAAGTGTTGCGCAAATACAGAAATGATGCGATGCCATGAAATGCGGTCAATTTCTCTTAAAGTGCCGGTTTAAAAGTCTAACACATGCAATCTGATATTTTATGACTGATTTGCTAATATGTGAAATATGAATACCGAACACTTCTAAATGAGTGCAAATGATAGGGAAATTGCCATGTTAAAAATACATTATTTTCGACTGATCAAATACCCCCAAACTTAATTTCGATCGTCTCGAGCGAATGTTTTATTAAAAAGAGAAGGTGAAAATAAAGAAAGAGAAAAACTAACTAGCACACTTTCGTAGGCAACACGATTGCACTGAGCACGTGCAACAAGCCTTTAAACCTCTAGGTGTCCCTAGTAGGAGGAGTGTTGTCTCCTGAGGGTTTTCAGCGGATTGCACCCATAAAATCCAATAATAAAAGGAAGATCATGAATATTACATTTAAAGACAAGAATTGTAAAAGAAAAACTTTGAAAATTAGGGTTTCCAACTAAGCTAGCTTTTCGGTTGTCATGAGCCATATCTTAATGGCCATGAAAAGATGTTAGAAATCATGTCCTCCCTTAATAAAACATCGTCTTATTGTTCATTCCTATCTTTATTCCAAACATCGATCATATAACCCTGCGTGTGTGTAAAGTACATCCCTACACCCGGAGAATTCAATTCAAGCTATCATACTCTTGCCCATCAGCCTTAGTACTTTTTAATTAATGAATATTTAGATGAGATTGCTCACACACTTTCATGCGACCGTTAATACTTCTTGAGGTACTAACCGACCGATTACTCATGTGCTTACTTACTTGGTGTATTTTCCTCGTCTTGCACCACCTCAGGCATAGCAGTGACTCCCAGACCAGTTGGCCTTAGGGCACTAGGTGAAGAAGCACCCTCGCTATACATTTTTCTTGCCTTTGGTGATAACAAAACCAGTGTCCATTTTTCTCACCACTTTATATTTTCTTTATTCACTTTTCTTTTTATTTCCTTCATACTTTTGGCTTTAAGACAAGAGCATTTCAAGGTATCCTCTACTATCCCAGGCTTCAAGACGTGTGTAAGTGCGAATAGCAGGGTATCAACGTTCAAAATGTTTGGCTTCCAGAATAGAAACTATTTTTCAGACTTATTTTTATTCTCAGATTAGTGACTTCTTTCATCTTACTAACCCTTGGGACAACGGCTCATAACTACTTATTACTAGTTCGTATAAGAAAACTTCTAATTTTCTTAGTTTTCTTAAATTTTTCTAATCTCATGGATGTAATTTTTCACTATCTAAACTTTTATTATCTTATTTATGTACAAAAAATATTTTTATCTTTTTTAAAATTTTTTAAATTTTTATAGGTTTTCAAAAAAATGTTTTGTGCTTATGCAAATGATATGCAAATGATGCGAAAATAAGCACAAACCTCCCCCAAACTTGTTTTCAACAGTGTCCTCACTGTTGCTCTCTGCTAAATCTGAAAACCTGTAAGCTTGGGAGGAATTTATTAGTGGGGGCAAAATATTTAAGTGAAGAACCTCCCCCAAACTTATTTTTGGCTCAAAATTTTGTAAAAATTTCTTTTCAAGAGCCCGATTATTCCCCCCCAAACTTAAGCAATGTTAATCTTTGAAAATCATATGAGGGGGTCAAAAAATCAGTGGTCGATGCCAAGCTTTGCAAAGACCGAAAATTAACACCAACCATTCAAAAATTTTATCAATGCAGTGCTCTGGTTGGTGGAAGAAGAAGTGGGGAAAAGGAAAGAGGTGGAATAGAATGTGTGTGCGTCTCATATTGGAGAGACGATGCAGTGTATGTGATGGATAACTCGCATTCTTTTTACATTTCAGAAGAAGGGGTGGAGGTTCAATTTCAGTGAGTGGAACCTGATTCATCTCAACACCCGTGTTATTCAGAAATGCGAGTTCATCAGCGAAGATCTCCTCAAAAGTTCCATTCATACCCCGGTGAATAATGTCATCACAAAGTGCGGGGTGATCTTCAGACTCTAAAAGCAGTTCATAATAAGTGTTAATTGTTGACCTGGACATCTTGGTGGAAGAGTCCGTATGTGTATGATACATAGTTGGGTCAAACAATAACATATGAAAAGAGTCTAGATCAATATCAGGAGGATCATCAAATTCGCTGCTGTCGACATCCATTAAGTCGACAGAACAGACCTGAGCAGTAGGTTCGGAGGGTACACTTCCCAACTTGTAAATGTTTAGTTCTATTGACCTATTCCCGAAAGATAGGGTCATAGAACCATTACGACAGTTGATAATAGCATTGGAAGTGGCCAAAAAGGGGCGACCTAAAATCACCGGAATTTGATTCCGTGGGTTCGCTACAGGCTGTGTATCAATTACAATAAAATCTACCGGGAATATAAATTCTCCGATTTTTATTAACACATTCTCCAGTTCACCCCTAGGTTTGGTGATAGATCGGTCAGCCATCTGGAGAGTGCAATTGGTTGGCTTCAACTCTCCGATCCCTAATTGCTCATAAACAGAATATGGAAGCAAGTTAACACTAGCGCCAAGGTCTAGTAGAGCACGGTTGATGTGTTTTTCCCCAATAGAAACGGAAATAGTAGGATATCCAGGATCCTTACGTTTCCTCGGTAATTGCTGGGGGAAAGCCGTGTCTATTGTTTTTTCCATAAAAATCTTCTTGGGCGCTTGAGTCTTCCTCTTCCTAGTGCACAAGTTCTTAAGAGTTTTCGCATAGGACGGAACTTGTTGGATGGTATCTAGGAGAGGGATGTTGGTGTTTACTTGCTTAAAAATGTTCATAATCTTCTCCATATGTGGACTCGGTGTGTTAGCCCTTAACCGATTAGGATAAGGTGCTTTAGCAATAAGTGCTGGGTCCATCATAGGAGAAGGAAGTGGGTGTGGAACCGATCCCATAATAGAAGTGGGAATCGTCCGTGGAGGGGTAAAAGAGGTGGGCTGTAGTGGCGAGCCTTTTGGGAAACGAAGAATAGGCTCGGAAGAAGATGGTGGGGTAGAAGAACTGGGGTAAGAAGTGTGTGTGTGAGAAAAGGTCTCAGCCGGGGTTCTATTGATTGATTTATCAGTATCATCAAACTCTTCCCCAAGGTGAGTGTCAAGCACTCTTCCAGATCTCAACGTGATTGCATCCACATCATGTAAATAGATAGAATTGGGTAAAGGTTGAGCTGGAAGTTTCCCTTTCTCCCTTGCACTCATTTCAGCTTTTAAACGTGCAATTTCTTCTTCCATCGATTTAATACTCTCGCTTTGGGACGCAGAGTTTTTCTTTATATAATCGACAGAAGTTTTTATTTCAGCTGATACTTGCATGATATTTGTTAAGACCAAATTCATGCATTTTGCAAATGAATAGGATTCATCAGTCCCGGTCAACTGCAAAGGATTAGATGGTGCAAAAGTGTTGACCGGATTTTGAAAATTTTGTGCTTGAAAGGGGTGCTGACTCAATTGTGGTGGCTGCTGTTGTGGTGGAGGGATCCCTTGGAAATTGTTTTGGTTTGGAACCGTGTTTTGAAATTGGGATTGGTTCCAATCAAAATTGGGGTGATTCCTCCAACCCTGATCATATGTGGAGGAAGATGGATTGTTTCTAGGTCTTTGAAATGCGGCATTGGTATGCTCATGACCTGAAAACGGACATTCTTCCGTCAAGTGAGACGGATCAGAACAACAGCCACATACAGTTTTGGAGAGTGACATTTGACTTAGGGCGGCGGCTAAAAATTTGTTTTCCATAGCATCGAATTTCTTGTGTAAAGCTGAAATTTCAGCTCTAATTCCTATGGAAATATCATTGCCATCCCTAGATGATTGACTCACACCCTCCCACTGTAAAGATTTTTCTGCGAAATCTTTTAGAAATTTCCAGGCTTCCCAATCATCTTTGGTCATAAAGTTGCCTTGACACATGGATTCAAGGGTCTGTCTTGTGTAAGGAGTAATGCCCTCATAAATGATTCGGCAAAGATCCCATCTCGGGATGTCGTGATGTGGACATTGGATTAACAGATCCTTGAAGCGGTCAAGACATTTTGAAAATGTTTCATTTGGAAGTTGGGTGAATTGATAGATTTCTCTACGGACTCGAGCTGTCTTTTGATGTGGGTAGAATTTCTTAAGGAATGCTTTAACGAATTCGTCCCAATTTGAAATGGAATGTGCGGTAGTGTTATATAGCCACTTCTCGGCTAAATCGCACAAAGTGAATGGGAGAAGACGTAGACGGAAAGCATCCACAGAAAGCTGTGAAGTACCCATCATTGCGCATACATTTTCAAATTTCGTGATAAACACGTATGCGTCTTCAGACTCGAGACCGTGAAATTTTGGTTGAAGGTTGATGTATTGGGGTTTTATTTGAAAATTTTCCCCGTTGGCTGGTGGAATGGAAAGACAGGTGGAAAGTGGGCCTCGTGTAGGATAGCATCTCTCTTGGAGAGAGATGCGAGGTGGAATCTGCGCATCAACGGACGGCGGCAGGGTAGTGGAAAAGAAGTTCGATGGAGGTGGATCCATCGATGAGGGTGTGGTGGTGGGTAAAAAAAAAGGTAAGTGTAGAAATACCGACTTTTGGGTCGATCAGGGGACGCGGACTAAACAGGCACTAGAATCCCGTTGTCCAGCCTATCTTGTACTAAAAAGGGTTAGTACAAGTGGCAGCGTGAATTTATAATTAGGGGTATGTTATGAATGCGGTGTTTGTTTTGAAAATTGATACGGAATTTAAAAAATGATGCAACACAACAAATGCAGCACACAAAACCCTAAAATCTAGGGGTCACCTAGGTCAAAGCTCTAGACCGCTCCTAACTGCCAAAAGACAAGTCGCAGGATAAAATCCTCCACTGCCTCTTTGTCCCCCTGTGGCCGGATAAGTGCTAGGTAAGTGGGAAGGAACCACCACTACAGTGGGCCTAATTAATAACCACTAGCCTTAGACACACTCGCCTTAGGCACCACAAGAAAACGCAGATAAACAATGGATTACCCACGGCCTTCTCTTGTCCTAATTGAGCGCGACGGTCCTTAGAGTCATCTCTAGATTTCTTTTAATTAATGAGGGTAAATGCGGATGCAAGTTTTGCGATTTTCGGGGCCTAGGAAGGGTAATGAAATCCCCACCTAATTTGGATTTGGTCGTGCCCCTTAAATTTCCGTTTTAATATGCAACAACCACAAGAATCAAAAACACGCACAATTTATTTTGCTTTGCGGCGCTGCGATTTATTTGCAAAGAAACCTGCAGGAAATTGTTATTTGGAGCAGATGAGGTAAGAGATAAGAAAGTGAGAGACTTACAGAGAAAGTTTGGTGCAGTGAACAGTCAGGAATGCCGCGGATCCGCCGCGTGAGATGGTGTTTTGCCGCGGATGGGCGGTGGTCTGTTGGGATCAGTGCACAGAAATTTGTGCACAAGCTCCTGTTCACCTACAAAGCTCTCTGAATGTTTCAGAAATTTTTTTCCACAGCTCCAATGATTCCAGATTTCCTCGCAATCAAATCACAACACACGTATTAGTGTTTGCACGAATTTTGATCTAAAAATTATAATGGAATAAATTGTTCAACTCAAATTTCAAAATACGAACTATTAGCGCACTATCCCCGGCAACGGCGCCATTTGATTGAAAAGAATTTCCATTGTGTATGTAGAAAATAGAATAGAAATCACAACCAAAAATTATTTGACCGCAATCAATTACGGTGTCGATTGTAGATTGTAAGTGAGTGCGGATCGTCCACAGGGACAGTGTAATAGTTCGGGTTTCAAATGAGATGAGTTGAAACTTTAATGAAAAGAAAACAAACAATTCAAGATTTGTAATTGCAATTCAAGAAAGAGAAAATCTAGATCTAAGAAAGCATTAAAAAGATAGAATCAAGAATTGATAGTTTGTTGATTTTTCCAACCCAAATATCAAGAATCGAAATGAGGCTCGTAGGAATCGATCGGATCTATAGATGTGATGTAATCTTACAATTACGTATTCTTATCCTTCGATGAATTGATACTAGATCGATGATGATCGATGAGAATTAGAGACTTCTTGTGAAACTAGGGTTTCATCTTATCTCTTGTTCTTTCATTGATATCATTCATATTCTAGCCTCTAGTAATTTCAAGAAACGATCGTAGATCCCTAATTTCGAGCGATCACAATCAAGAAAGCATCGCTACGAAACTAGGTCATCGATTCTTGAACTTGCTAGGGTTTACAAAACTCGTAGGACTTAAAAATCGTATTAAGATTTGTTACATCATCATTCTACAATCGTCTCGACTCCTTTACGAGCGGAGTTTTACTCAAACATCACAACAAGAACAACAATTACAAATTGAGATCTAATCATGATGCTAGAATTAAAAGAAAGCAAGATTAAAGAATTTCACCTTTTATTTATATCAACAATTTAGTTACATTCGCTCAAGAACTACAAGAGGAAGAACTCGATCGTCGATTTGGCTTCGCTCGTCTCCGTGGATCGCGGATCGGCTTGGATCACTTGCCCGATTGAAGATCGGCTCGGCTCCTAAAAGGTTGAAGGCTTCTCGCTTGATTTGGTACTCAAGATCTTGAATTTGGAGTGGAATTAGGGTTAGGGTTTCGCACAAGCCTTGTCACGAGACTTGTGGAAGAAAATGGTGTAGAATGAACAACCTCATCCCTTAGATCTAGGTTCCTATTTATAGCCATCAAAACCCTAGATCTAGGATTTGAATTTTTAGTTTCCCTCCAAAAGTTTGTTAAATGAAATTCAAATTTCCCTCCAAAAGTTAGTTGAGTGAAATTCAAATTTCCCTCCAAAAGTTTGTTGAGGAAATTTGAATTTCCCTCCAAAAGTTTGTTGGATGAAATTCAAATTTCCCTCCAAAAGTTTGTTAGATGAAATTTGAATTTCCCTCCAAAAGTTTGTTAAATGAAATTCAAATTTCCCTCCAAAAGTTAGTTGAGTGAAATTCAAATTTCCCTCCAAAAGTTTGTTGAGGAAATTTGAATTTCCCTCCAAAAGTTTGTTGGATGAAATTCAAATTTCCCTCCAAAAGTTTGTTGAGGAAATTTGAATTTCCCTCCAAAAGTTAGTTAGAGGAGAAACTTCTAGATGTGATTAGTTAGGAGGGAGCTTCTAGAAGAGGATTCTGGAATTTAACATATCAGAAATGAATGTGGGCTCAGATATTGTGATTCTGCACCAAAAATTAAGCTCTGATGTGTCCAAAGCGCCGCGGATCCGCAGCCCAAGCAGGCTCCTGCCGCGGATCCGCGGCTACTTGTGGGCCTTGGGCTTTGATCTTTCTGGTACAGTCTTGGGATGATTGTTGGGCCTTTATTGTATATATAGAATTGTATAACTCCTTCTGAATTGCTACCAGATCTGAAATGATTTAGTTGGCATATTTTTGATCAGCTCTTTTGCTTTTCTTCCGTATTTCCTGCACAGACTCAAGACAAGTGTTGCGCAAATACAGAAATGATGCGATGCCATGAAATGCGGTCAATTTCTCTTAAAGTGCCGGTTTAAAAGTCTAACACATGCAATCTGATATTTTATGACTGATTTGCTAATATGTGAAATATGAATACCGAACACTTCTAAATGAGTGCAAATGATAGGGAAATTGCCATGTTAAAAATACATTATTTTCGACTGATCACTACAAACTCGGTTTGTTTTTGATTGCTTCTATAGTTTCTGCTTTGCACAGCGATATATATGATATATCCCGCACCTCATTCGACGAGGAAAGGGCCGACGATCCCTTCACCGGGAGTGACCCCTTTAGCAAAACTAGAAAAGCCTCAAAATCACTCCATTTCAAAACTTCATTTGATTCTACAACGATATCAAGTTCATTACGCAATAGGTTTTAAGAAAAACCTGTCGTAGCCCTCCGTCATTTCAGATAAGAACTGTTTAGTATTCGTGCTGCGTTTGTTGGCCTTTGTCAAGGCGTAGTGTGCGGTAGCTAAATAGTGATTATCTGCTTATGCATATGATGCAGATTGTTTCAGGGTAGTCGTGCGACCTTGTTGGCCTTTGTCAAGGGCCGTGCGGGTGGGTTTGATTCAATCAAGAAATGACGGGTTGAACTTGACTAGCATGCTATGATTTGTTGGCCTTTGTCAAGGTCATAGGACGCTAGGGGCAAAATATTATCGGGAATTTCAAGTGTTGAAATTTGCAATGAGATTGCATACCTTCTATGAGATAGTTGGATCCCGATACCCACTGCGAGTAAGAGTTACTCCTGGGAGAGTTTTACACATTACAATTAGCCGATCAAGTAGGTGTCTAGAAAGGTGTTAACGAGGTTACGCCTCTGGAAAAACGAGGTTTACAGTAATTAGGTTCGTGCGAAAGCACGGGGGACCTCCCTCAAAGTACCGACACTGGCCTGGATGAAAGATTGGCGAACTTGTAGTGTGTAATTAATCCCGGCTAGTCTTTCCTTTTAGGGTTTGAAGGAAGATTTGATAAAAACAGTGGGAGCCATCCTGATTAGATAAGATAATAACCAATCTGATCTTGCACGAGCTTACGCTAAAGTGTTTTCTTCCCTCTCTCTCCAGGTAGCGACCATTTCATGCCTTAATAAAGATAACAATATGGATGTATTGACCGAACCCGCATGTTATACTGTGCTGGGGAACGTTGGTTCCGTTCTTACCTATAAGAGTTATAGGACTGAACAGGATATAGGGGAATACTAGGATTCCCATGCCACCCGAATGAAGAAAGTACATGTTGATGCATTTTCTTCAGGTGTGTTCGTTACAGAGAACTGTTTCTCCATTTGCTCCACGTCCTGGGTATTAGATACCGGGTCAGGATCCCATATATGTAATCAGTTACATGGGCTTAGAAAAGGTAGAGAACTTGGAGAAGGTAATAAAGACATTAGAGTTGGAAATGGTGCAATTGTTGCAGCTAAGACTGTCGGGGAATATCACCTTGTATTACCAACTGGTAATACATTGGTTCTGAACGAATGCTATTACATGCCGAACCTGATATGCAACATTATATCGGTTTCTTTATTAAGTAAAGAGGGATATAATTTTGTATTACAGGATAATGTTATGAACATTTTCCAAAACCAAAAGTTGGTTGGATCAGGCACGTTGTGCAATGGCATTTATGTTCTAAATCAATCAACAGTTCTGAACATAACAAACACACACAAGAGGAAGAGTTCTGAACTGAACGAATCCTTCTTGTGGCATTGTAGACTGGGTCACATCAATGCGACACGACTAGCTAAGTTGCATAAAGATGGATATTTAAATCCGTTTGAATTTTCATCCTATGACACTTGCCAGTCATGTCTCAAAGGCAAGATGACCAAAACTCCGTTTACAGGACACGGAGAAAGAGTTACTGTACTCTTGGGACTAATACATAGTGATGTATGCGGTCCCATGTCTACACATGGCAGGGATGGTTCTTCATACTTCATTACATTCACTGACGATCTCTCTAGGTTCGGGTATGTGTTCCTGATAAAACACAAATCAGAAGCTTTTGAGAAATTTAGGGAATATAAACAAGAAGTTGAGAACCAAACCGGAAAAAGTATTAAAATCCTACGATCTGATCGAGGAGGAGAATACTTAAGCAATGAATTCCTGGAATTCCTAAAAGAGAATGGGATTCTCTCTCAGCTTACTCCTCCTTATACACTACAGCACAACGGTGTATCGGAGCGGAGAAATCACACCCTATTAGATATGGTGCGCTCTCTGATGAGTACAGCTGAGTTACCTATTTCCTTCTGGGGTTATGCGCTGGAGACAGCAGCATACCTATTGAATCAAGTTCCATCTAAATCTGTACCTACCACACCATATGAGATATGGAGTGGGAAGAGACCATATCTTAAACGAGTTAAGATATGGGGTTGCCCGGCCTATGTCAAAAGGCAAAATCCGGACAAACTCGAGGCACGGTCAGTTCTATGTAAGTTTGTGGGATATCCCAAACATTCACATGGATATCTTTTCTACCATACAGAGGAACAAAAAGTGTTTGTTTCTCGACATGCCACCTTTTTAGAAAAGGAATTTCTTGCAAAAGAAATTAGTGGGGATATGGTAGAACTGGAAGAAATTCCGGCTACACAAACTCAAACTGAAGATTTAGTGGAACCAGAGGATTCAGTAGTACCCGACGAACCCCAGCCTCTCCGCCGATCTAGTAGGGTTCCTCGCCAACCTGAGAGATACTACGGTTTTCTCATGGACGGTGGGAGCGAGGATTGCATCATGGAGGATGATGACCCAACTAGCTTCGAGCAGGCCATCACGAGTGAGGACTCAGTGAAATGGCTGGATGCTATACGGTCCGAGATGGAATCCATGTACACCAACAAAGTATGGACTTTGGAAGTTGCTCCTGAAGGGATAAAACCCATTGGGAGCAAATGGATCTTCAAGAAAAAACTTGGTGTAGATGGGAAAGTGGAGACTTTCAAAGCTAGACTTGTAGCAAAGGGTTTTCGTCAAAGACCAGGTGTGGACTATGACGAGACCTTTTCTCCAGTGGCTATGCTTAAATCCATCCGGATCATGCTTGCCATCGCTGCATATCATGATTACGAAATCTGGCAAATGGATGTTAAAACCGCCTTTCTAAATGGTGATTTAGAAGAGTGCGTGTACATGACTCAGCCAGAGGGCTTCGTAGATAGTGGGAGCAGCGGGAAGGTATGCAAGCTGCTTAAATCCATTTATGGATTAAAGCAAGCATCGCGGAGTTGGAACATCTGCTTTGACGTCGTTATCAAAGAGTTTGATTTCGTCAAAAATCCAGATGAACCTTGTATCTACAAGAAGGTAGCAGAGAGTAAGGTTGTATTCCTCGTATTGTACGTGGACGACATACTCTTGATAGGAAATGAAATTCCTATGCTGCAATCGGTCAAGCTCTTCTTATCACAAAGATTCTCAATGAAAGATCTTGGTGATGCCTCTTGCATATTGGGAATCAGGATCTATAGGGATAGATCCAAACGGATACTGGGATTGTCCCAATCCAGGTACATTGACACCATACTAAAGAGGTTTAGTATGGAAGAATCCAAGCGTGGGAACTTGCCCACGATCTCTGGACTCACTCTCTCCAAAGAGATGTCTCCCAAGACTGATTTGGAGAGAGCTCGCATGCAAGGGATACCCTATGCTTCGGCAGTAGGCTCTATCATGTATGCGATGTTATGTACCAGACCCGATGTTGCATACTCACTAAGTGTAGTGAGTCGGTATCAAGCAGATCCTGGAGAGAGTCACTGGACAGCTGTGAAGAACATTCTCAAGTACTTGCGAAGGACTAGAGATATGTTCTTGGTGTATGGTAACGGAGAACTCCAAGTGGAGTCCTTTACCGATTCGAGCTTCCAGAGTGATAAGGACGACTCTAAGTCGCAGTCGGGCTTTGTCTTTACCCTTTATGGAGGGGCGGTTAGCTGGAAGAGTTCCAAGCAGAAAACCGTGGCAGACTCGACGATGGAGGCTGAATACATCGCTGCCAACGATGCTGCTAAAGAAGCTGTCTGGATCAAGAAGTTCATTTCTGAACTTGGAGTGGTTCCATCCATTGAGCATCCAATACCTTTGTATTGCGATAACAATGGAGCGGTGGCTTTGGCCAAGGAACCCAGGTCCCATCAGCGATCCAGGCATATTCTGAGGCGGTATCACCTGATCCGGGAGATAGTTGATCGCCGGGAGATCGAGGTCAGGAGGGTTGACACGAAGGACAACACTGCGGATCCACTCACGAAGGCCATTCCCCAGATACAGTTTGAGAGACTCTTCGGGATGCTCGGTATGCGATACTACAACAGCTGGCCCTAGTGCTAGTGGGAGATTGTTAGTTGTATGTATGCCCTAGAGGCCAGTATTGTACAGATGATGTATATTATATTGGATGCTTGGACATATATAGAGATGACTTTCTTGCTCGACATGATAGTAAGCTATCTAGTTGCTCTTTATCTTAACATGTACACTAGTCTCTTTAAACTGTCTTATAGTTACATGTTGGTAAAGCCCTTAGGATTTGTACTTGACTACCTGGACTATGATGCAGATCATACTAGTGGGGACATGGTAGTCCATAAGTACATCCTTCAAGGTCCCTAGTCGTGGGTGTATCGAGACGGGGCATCGATATACCAGTGTAGACTAGCGTATACGCTTCTCGACCCATGTGATGGGCGATGGATGATCCCATATCCATTGGTGTTTGACATCAGAGATGGTATACGGGTGCTCAGTGGAGACTGAGTACACTGGACGGACTCGCCGAGAACTCCCAGATGGTATTATACCTCACGTCAGATGGCAGTTCTCAGGTGACACTTGTACAGGTTAGTCTGTAGACCCGAGATCGTCATAGAGTCTTGTGTGATTCCCACTGTGCGTTGATCTCCACCTTACCACGTCCATGAGGGCGTGCAAAACGGTGGTCTTTGGGTACAGTCCCGAGTCATATGGAGGCAATGAGCGATAGGAGGGGTTTCGTCTCTCCCGGTATTGGGAGTTGATGTTGCGCTGTGCTCGATTGGCCGTAGCAGGGAAGTCCCTGGCCAGGGCTGATCAGAGATTTGCTGGTAAGTGATACCAGTAGTTTCTCGACCCGTTATGAGCCTCACATCGGCACGACTTATCGGGTTATTGGGGTCTGACGTTTACCACCCCTAGACTTGATATGCGACATATCAGACGAAGAGACCGGACTGTATGGTAAGTGTTACTGGTCGGATTCGCAGGAGTGTGAGCGGGCTAGCTCGTCGATCTTCTGATCGCTCAATACCCGGGTGGCCGTTACGTTTAGCAGACCGCTTGTGGCTTGTGGGTGCTTGATATGATTATCATCTGCTACCGGCGTATTGACGAGTCTTTAGAGTCCTACATAGAAGTTTCCTAGCTCAAGCGAAACGAAATAGGAGTGCATATGAGATATGTGCGGGACCGAGAATAATGCGTGTATGTGATACCGTATTTGATTCTCGCGATTAATGTTTCGATTGGTTGTATGAGATATGACCTAGTTAACGAATCATTAATTCGATAAATCGATGCATTGAATACTAGTCGGTTATATGCGACATGACCGGATCATTGAATCAAGTGTTGATTTAATGATTTAATGTATAATTATATATTTGATATATTACTTTGCATTAACTAGTATTGGTTCATTTTAAACGGATTTTTTCTCACTTGATTTACACATTGTATATGTGATATACTTTTGTGCACATATTTGTATCATGTTTGATGATACTTGATCATATGGTTAAGTGTATAGAATTAAACCATAGTTAACTTGAGATTAGGGTTTTGATTATGCATTTATTCATTTATTTGTTTATTCATTTATTTGGATAAACTTTAAGATGAAAATGGTGGCAATTTTTGTTTCATATTGAAGCTTCATGAAGCTTTGACTTTGCTAACCATTCTTGTCTTCATGCTTAACCCTAACCCACTCAAATGACCATGGTTTATTCTCTACACTTAACCCTAGTTAAAGTTATGATAAGTTTGTATTTTCTTTTCATTTTAAAAGAAAACTTATCATAACTAGCATCATCTTCTTCTTCTAAAAAGAAAAAGCTTGCTACTTTAATGGCAACTTGAGTTCTAGTGAGAGAAATCCAATTCTAAAGTGAACCCACCTCCTATTTCTTCACCCTCTACCTCTTGCCAAGTTGTTTTGGGTGTTTTCTTCACAAGTTTCACAACTTTGTGAAGTCGGAGCTTGAACTAGTGCAACCTCGACGTAGATCGTCTTTGACACGAAGCCGACGACCTAGCTCGCCCGTTTCTCCGATGAAGCCGACGATTGGGTTCGGGATTCATGATGGACAGCGAGAGGACACCCATGTGGAGCTAAAGAAGTGGAAATCCGGATCTACAAAGGTTGTAGCTTCTCACTTCTAGTTAAAGTGTTAACTAGTTTATAGTTTCGCCTAGAAATCTAGCCGACGATCCGTGTTAGGGTTTCTCGGCACCCATAAAAATTTAAATTGGCATGTTCGATGCCTTGTGAGACCTCTATAGTGTGCCTAGGAACCCTACAGTGGTATCAGAGACAAGCTAGAGCCTTAGGCGAAGTCTAGACGATGTTTGAAACCCGATCGAACCCGAAAACCTAACTTTAAGATGCTCTCTGGACTTTTTCCAAAATCTGGGATTTTTCCAGATTAAAAATATGCAGAAAAACCACCAGGAAAATATAAGAATTTGTGTGAAATTCGACAGCCTAATTCCACTAACTAGCCGCGGATCCGCGGCATGAGCCTGGCTCATGCGGCGGTTCCGCGGCCGTACGGCATCAATATATAAGGAATTTTACACAGTTGTTTATTTACGCATCACTTTGCATTACACTTTGCATAAGCACAAATTTTTTAAAAATTTTTTTTTTAATAAAAGATTAGAAAGTGAAAAATTACATTTATAAGATTGGAAGAATTTAAGAAAACCAAGAAAGTTAGATGTTTTCTTAAACGAACCTAGTAATAAGTAGTTATGAGCCATTGTCCTAAGAGTTAGTAAGATGAAGGAAGTCAGTAATCTGAGGATAAAAATAAGTCTGAAAAATAGTTCATATTCTGGAAGCCAAATATTTGAACGTTGATACTTTACTATGCTCACTTACACACGTTTTGAAACTCGGGATAGTAGAGGATACCTTGAAATGCTCTTGTTTAAAAGCCAAAGTACGAAGAAAATAAAAATGAAGCATAAAAGTATAAAATGGTGAAGAAAAATGAACACTGGTTTTGTAATCACCAAGGCAGCATAAAAAAAATATAGCGAGGGTGCTTCATCACCTAGTGCCTTAGATCAACTGGTTTGGGAGTCACTGCTAAGCCTTAGGTGTTGCAAGATGAGGAAAATACTAATTACACCTAATATGTAAGCAAATTGAGCAATCAGTCGTTTAGTACGTCAAGAAGTATGAACGGTCGCATGAAAAAATGTGTGAGCAATTCCATCTAAATATTCACCGATTAACAAGTACTGAGGAAGATGGACAAGAGTATGATAGCTTGAATTGAATTCTCTGAGTGTAGGGATGTCTTTTACATACACGTAGGGGTATATGATCGGTGTTTGTAAGAAAGGTAGGAATGAAGAATAAAGGCGATGTTTTATTGAGGGATGATGTGATTTCTAACATCTTTTCATGACTATTAAGATATGGCTCATAACAACCGAAAAGTTAGTATAGTTAGAAACTCTGATTTTCAAAGTCTTTCTTTTATAATTCTTATCTTTATATGTAACTTTCACAGTCTTCCTTTTATTATAGGATTTTGTGGGTGCAATCCGCTGAAAACCCTCAGGAGACAATACTCCTCCTACTAAGGACACCTAAAGGTTTAAAGACTTGTTGCACGTGCTCAGTGTAATCGTATTGCCTACAAAAGTGTGCTAGTTAGTTTTTCTTTTTCTTTCTGTTTTTCTCCTTCTCTTGAATAAAAGAAGTTTGCTCGAGACGATCAAAATCAAATTTGGGGGAATTTGTTTAGTCGAAAATATTGCAATCTTGAACATATCAATTTCTTCACTATTCTAATCATTTAAGGATAGTTGATATAAATATAACACATATTACCAGTTCGTCTGCAAATTATCAAATACCACGTATTATATATATAATCAACATCTTTTTAAGGAAATTGTATGTTTAGTATGTCATGCATAATATTCTATATCTCCAAAACTTTTCATTGAGATTTTGTATAGAAAATTACCTCAGGACAGATATCGGAATCGCAATTTCGCCGACAAAATACAGCAAGTCAAAGTGTTAAAATCTGGCAGAGATTCAGAAGAGATAAAAATATTACAGATATCAAATAAAGTTCTAAAGACCAACACCAAGATACACAAGAGAAATGAAACAGCGATCTCATCAAAAGGCCGCGGAACCGCGGCCGAGTCAGCACGATCCGCCGCGGATCCGTGGCCGAGTTGGGGGCGCCGGGATCGATACTTCTCCAGAACCTTCAGATCAACTTCCTAGCTTATTGGAGACGCTTCATACCGTCCTAGCTTCTCGAGGAAGCCTCCACATAATAACCAAGCTTCTTGAGCAAGCTCGATAACTAACTAATTCTAGAAGCTTCTCTACAACTACCTACCTTCTTTAAGAAGATTGACCTAGCTTCTAGTGGAAGATTGGTGAAGAGCTATATAAAGGGACCTAGGGCTACATTGTTGAGGTTGTTGAATTTTATTTGTTGTTTTTCATTAATACAAAATTCATCACACAAGTTGAGTGACACAACTTGTGATTCCAATTCAAATCCAAATCCAAATCAAGATTCGTTGAGAACTACATCAAGCGAAAATATCAAAGATCCTTTATCGCAACGCCGATCGTCATCAAGAGCAAGATATCCGCGAATGATCCACGTCTCATGGTGATCGAGCCACGCAAAAATCGACGACAAATTTTCTTTTCAAAGGAGTGATCGAGAGCTTAGTCTTGTAATCTCGGATTGAGAAGTGTAAATTTGAGAAGATTTAATAAAGGCGATCAATTGTTAACTCTCGCTTTCTTTAAATTCTTGCATTATGAAAATTCTAATTCTTGATTCTTTTATTTTCATGATGCGTGAGTGAAATCTCCGCTTGTAAAGGATTCGAAGGAATTCGGTAGATCAAATGGTGATGAAATCCTAAACTAATCTTAAGTCTTATGAGAATTATGAACTTTAGCAAAAAGAATCATTAATGACCAAATTTGGAATGAAATCACCGTTCTTGATTATTTCGTTGCAATTTGGGATTTAATGATTGATGATTCTCTTTGCTAAAGGCTAGATTTGAATGATGGTCAATGAAAAAACAAGGGATAGTGAAGGAGAAACCCTAGTTTCTTCAATAGATCTCTAATCTTCATTCATCATCATCGCTCTAGCTATAATTCATCAATAGATAAGATAAGTCATTATTAGTATTCATCATTGCTAATAATTCCTATCGATTCCTACAAGCTATTCTTCATTTTCTTGATAACTAAAATTGATATTGGACACTTTCTTGATTTCTACTTCTTGAACATATTCTTGATTTTCTTGAAATGAAAACTCTATTAAATCTTGAATTACTTTCTTGAATTTTCTTTACTATTTCTTTTGGTTCAACTAAAGCAAGAACGAATAAATACACGAATCTCAGTGGATGACCTGTACTCATTAACGAGCTACATAGATCCTGTTATTGATTGCGGTTATAAATTCTTTGATTGTGATAACACTTTTCATACCACATCGAAAGAAATGATCAATCAGTACTCAAATTGGGACACTTCTCAAATCTAGATCTAAAACCATAGATCTAGTTACCAGAATTCCTGATATTTTATCTAGATTTTATATGGAGAAACACCTTGTGACAACCACACTATAACCGATTTTAGTATAAGAAAATACTGTTTAGCACTCTTGGATTTGGGTCCAACATTTGCGGAGCTTGATCAATAGGGGTTGGGTCTAACATTTGAGGAGAAGGTTGTAGGGATGGAATGGATCCCAAACTTGGATTTGGGATGGTCTGAGAGGGTAGTTCATTCAAGGAAGTAGGCTGTGGGTTCGAGCTTAGTGAAGAACGGAGAATAGGCTCAGAAGAAGATGGGGGACTAGACGAAGAAGGAGTAGAAGTAGTAGCCGGGGTTTCATCCGACTCATTATCATCAACTTGTTCACCAATATTATTGTTTAGCACTCTTCCCGATCTCAACGTAGTTATGGCACCCACGTTATGATTTTGTTGGTTAAGGACGATATTTGCGCTTTGTGAGTGGCCGGGATTTGGTAGAGGTTGAGATGGAAGTCTCCCTTTCTCTCTCTCACTCATCGCGCTATTTAACTGTGCAATTTGTGCTTCGATTGATTCTATGCTTTCATTGTGGGAAGCAGTGTGTTGCGCTAACGTTTGGATGGAAGACGTTAAATTAGCCGTTATTTGTGTTTAATAAACGTTTACAAACTTCTTTCGAGTGTGGAGATTTTATCGGTATCGGCCGTTGGAATATTCGTCTGTGAATTATTATATGGGACAAAGTAGTTGGCCGGATTTTGAAAAGATTGCGGTTGAAAGGGTTGCTGAATTTGTTGTGGCAGCTGTTGTTACTGTGGGGGAAGCCTTTGATAGTTATTTTGGCTTGGGAACTGATTTTGAGTTTGAGTTTGGTTTTGGTTCCAAGCAAAATTAGGATGATTCCTCCATCCCTGATTATATGTGAAGGAATAAGGATTATTTCGAGGTCGTTGCTGAAAAGCAACATTAGTTTGTTCTTGACTTTGAGACGGAGGATTTAAAGGACATTCTTCTGTTAAATGTGATGGGTCAAAACAGCAACCACACACAGTTTTAGGGAGCGTAACTTGGTTTAAGGAGGCTGAAGAGAATTTGCTTTCCATAGCTTCGAGTTTCTTTTGCATCGCAGCCATTTCGGCTTTCACTGCGATGGAAACATTGAGCTGATGGATACCTGCCCTAGATGAAGATGATGTTGGTCTAGTACTCTCCCATTGTAACGTTTGTTCGGTGAGGTTTTCCAGAAATTTCTATGCCTCTCCGTCATCTTTTGACATGAAATGACATTAACAAATGGTTTCAAGCATTTGTTTTATGGATGGATTGGTACCCTCATACACAATGCAGAAAAGTTGCCATTTGTCGATTCCGTGATGAGGGCATTGGATAAGAATATCTTTAAACCGTTCAAAGCATTTCCAAAAGGGTTCATTGGGAAGTTAGGCAAACTGGTTAATCTCGCTACGAATACGGGCGGTCTTGTGATAAGGATAGAATTTCTTAAGGAATGCTTTAACGAATTCATTGCATTTACCGATAGAATGTGCGGCGGTGCTATAAAGCCACTTTTCTGTGAGATCGCAAGAGGTCTTCATTGGGAATGTTTTATGGCTGTTGTTTACCGATAGAACTGTACTGAGAAACAATTCTCGATAACTAACACACTCGAAGAAGATGCATCAGCATGATTATTCTTCGTTTGGGCGGCGTAGGAATCCGGATATTCCCCTATTCCTGCTTAGTCTGATAACAATTATAAGAAAGAACGGGACCAACGTTCCCCTGCTCAGTATAATAAGTGGGTTTGGACAATACATCCATATTATTATCTTGATTAAGGCCTGACATGGTCGCTACCTGGAGAGAGAGAAGAAAACACTTTAGCGTATGCTCTTGCAAGATTAGATTGGTTATTATCTTATCTAATCAGGATGGCTCCCACTGGTTTTTATCAAATCTTCCTTCAAACCCTAAAAGGTAAGACTGGCCGGGATTAATTACACTTTTACAAGTTCGCCAATCTTTCAGCCAGGCCGATGTTGGTACTTTGAGGGAGGTTCCCCGTGTTTTCACACGGACCTAATTAAAATAAGCTTCGTTTTCCCAGAAGCATAACCCCGTTAACACCTTTCTAGACACCTACTTGATCGGCTAATTGTCATGTGTAAAACTTTCCCAGGAGTAACTCGTACTCGTCGTGGGTATCAGGATCCAACTATCTCATAGAAGGTATGCAATCTCATTGCAAATTTCAACACTTGAAATTCCCGATAATACTTTTACCCCTAACGTGCTATGACCTTGACGAAAGCCAACAAACCATAGTCCGTTAGTCAAGTTCAAAACGTACATTTCTTGATTGAATTAAACCTACTCGCACGACCCTTGACGAAAGCCAACAAATCCGTACGACTACCCTAATCCAATCTCATCTTGTGTTGCAGATAAGCACTAGTTAGCTACCGCACACTATACCTTGACGAAAGCCAACAAACGTAGCATGAATACTAAGTAGGACTTATCTGAAATGACGGAGGGCAACACAGGTTTTTAAGAAAACCATGAGCGTAATGAACTTGATATCGTTATAGAAATAAGTGATTTTGAAAAAGGAGTGTTTTTTAGGCTTTTACTAGTTTTGCTAAAGAGGTCACTCCCAGTGAAGGGATCTTGGCTCTTTCCTTATCGAATAAGGTGCTGGATATTCTACAAGGAATACCGCTATGCAAAGCAAGAACTATAGAAGCAATCAAAAACAAAACCGAGTGAGTTGTAGCATCTGCTAGTTTTGCTAAAGAGGTCACTCCCGGTGAAGGGATCTCGGCTCTTTCCTTATCGAATAAGGTGCTGGATATTCTACAAGGAATACCGCTATGCAAAGCAAAAACTAGAGCTACCATTTTCATAAATTTGATTCTACAACATCTTTTAGGTTTCTTTTTCTTTCATTAATCTCATTAATGAATCCCATCATTTAAGCTTCCTAAGCATCACATAAGAAACGAAAATACAACGTACGCTTATACCATTTGCATTCGCCACAGTGTCCCGTTATGCACAGTTAAGTTACTTAACTAACGGCATACCGGGACGGGACTAGCGCGGGTGCAAAACATAAGTAAATTTTATTATATATCATATATACAATAATAAAGCGTTTGTCTCACGCATATAATATGATCACATCACATAATATCAGCAGCAGAAGACAACATAAGAAATATTGAATTTACTAGGAGGTCCGTATTTTATTTTGAGCATGTATAAAACACGGATTCCATGGTCATGATGAATATCCAAATCCACAACCGTAGACCCCTACGAGAGCAGCAAGCAACCCTACCAATTCTAGGGTTAGGAGACCCGGTCTCGACTCCTCGAGATGGCCTCCCACTGGACCCTAGAACCCGGTTACTTGTGCTCTCCTCCTTGGGTCTATCCTAATGCGGAAAAGTAAATAATATACAATGGTGACATCATCCTCAACCCGGAAGTACCCCAATAAAAGAATATTACATACAATGAATTTTACATGAATGAAAATAAAAACCCTCATCTCACGTAAAACCCCGGCTATCCAAAACACGACAATCCAATATAACATATCATAGCAACACATAACATCACATGTCATCAACGTAAGTAAATATGCGTATCCCAATTGTCGTTGTTGTATAGCAACGAAACCGGCGATACACCACATATTACACTTACGGTCGCATAAAATAAAATGAAAAACTACAACAATTGGAATCGTAACCTCCCTTAGACAACACAAACCCAGGATATCACATATCCAAGATTTCATGCCTAACAATGTAAAGCTCGCATTTAGGTCTCACTCATGAAATTTTTTTTCAAAATAAGTCGGATAATTCAACAAGATTTCCGATTACACCCGAGGCCGAAATGTTAGATTTACACGCAACAAACAAATTTGTAGATTCCAATTATTGTATCACATTACAGAAAGCTAAACGACGTTAAACAATTCGATTGAAGCAACAAATTCCCAAATTTCCCAGAGAGCTCAACACTTAAGCAAAATTAAAAATTCCTAGAAGCACGCCCCAGTACCTACGGAACTACAGCTGAACGGTAGGACCCAAGCCTCTTAAGTGGCGCCGCGGATCCGCCGCCAAAACCTTGTTTTAGCCGCGGATCCTATGTCACTTAGACGATTTAGGGTTTCGTTCTTCAGGTGTGTCCATAGAATTCCCTGCATGTTTTTCTGAATAATTTTAACATTGAAAAATCCAACATTTTGAAAAATTTCCAGAGAGGGGGTATAATTTGGGTTTTCGGGGTTCGATCGGACTTTTAACTTCGCCTACGCAACACCTAATGCTCTAGCTAGGCTCTGATACCACTGTAAGGTTCTCAGGCACTATAATAAAGTTCTACAAGTCATCATACATGTCGTATTTTAAAATTTTCAAGTGCCAAACAACGTAAGCAAGGATCTTTGCTAGAGAATTAGGGTTATTAACAACAAGTAAACACCTTTACTTCTAAGAGTTAGGAATTACAACCTTCGTAGTCCATTCCTTCGCTTCATAAGCCCCGAGTTGAGATTCTTTCGCTGCGATCATCAAGTTCCCGGACTCTCAAGAGGCTACATGAGGTGAATGTTCCATGGTTGCTTGAAGTCTTCACTATCAAAAATGATCTACCTTGAGGAATCACAAACCCAAGCTTACACTTCACTAATAAGGTATTAGTGAAGCAAACACCCTAATCTAAGTGGCTAGAATAGATGAGGATGATGAAGTAGGAATTTTGCTCTCTTTTGTTTTCTATTTCTCACAAACAATCATCACAAAATCAAAAGCCAGAAAGCTTTTGTGAGAAAGGAAAAAGAAGATGAAGTTGTGATGAAAGAATGAATTGTATGAGGTTAGAAATGCAACCATGGGTTAAGCATGGCATGCTTAACCCTTGTAGAGAATAAACCATAGGCTAGGGTTAAGAGGTTAGGTTAACAAATATCTAGATATTTTCTAAAGGGTGGATTTTAGTCAACATGAATAATATCTCAATAATATCCACAAAATTTAGAATTTACCCAAAATAAAACATTAACCCTAATCCAAACCCTAGCATGGTTTGATCTCAAAACCCTAGTTGCATTTGTAACCCTAACATGTTACAATATTAAATATCACATATATAATATATAATGTAACAAAAGAAAATAATACAATTAGCATATATCACATATATATCAATGTACCATCAAGTAAGAAAAAGAATCATTTAAGTGAGCTTATATTAGTTAATATAATATAATATATCACATATATAATTATACATTAAATTATTAAATCAACACTTGATTTAATAATCCGGCTATTTTACATATGACCGATTAATGTAATATGTATCATTTTATCGAATCAACACTTGATCCGATAACCCGGCTATATCACATATACCCGGCCGATATCATATATAGCGAGAATAGAATACGATATCTCATATCGTATTAACCTCGGTCTCGTACATATCACATATGCGCTCCTACTCCGTTTTGCCTGAGCCCGGAAACCTCTGTGTAGGACTCTAAAGACTCGTCAATATGCCGGCAGTAGATGATGATCATATCAAACATCCACAAGCTGCAAGCGGTCAGCTAAACGTAACAGCCACCCGGGTATTGAGCGATCAGAAGATCAATAAGTAAGCCTGTACATACTCCTGTGAATCCAATTAGTAACACTACCGTACAGTCCGGTCTCTTCGTCTGATATGTCGCATATCCAGTCTAGGGGTGGTAAACGTCAGACCCCAGTAACCGATAAGTCGTGTCGATGTGAGGCTCATAACAGGTCGAGAAACTACAGATAACACTTACCAGTATATCTCCATATCAGCCCTGGCCAGGGACTTCCAGTTATAGCCAATCGAACACAGCGCAACATCAACCCCCCATACAGGGAGAGACGAAACCCTTCCTATCGCTCATTGCCTCCATGCGATTCGGGACTGTACCCAAAAGTCACCGTTTTGCACGTCCTCTTGAACGTGGTAAGGTGGAAATCAAAGCACAGTGGGAATCACACAAGACTCTATGACGATCTCGGGTCTACAGACTAACCTGCACCAGTGTCACCAGAGAACTACTATCTGACGATAGGTATAATACTATCTAGGAGTTCTCGGCGAGTCCGTTCAGTGTACCCAGTCTCTACTGAGCACCCGTATACCTTCTCTGATGTCAAACACCAATGGATATAGGATCATCCATCGCCCATCATATGGGTCAACAAGTGTATACACTAGTCTACTCTGGAGTATCAATGCCCTGTCTCGATACTCCCTCGACTAGTAACAGTTATAGGATGTACTCCTGGACAACCCTGGCCCCACTAGTATGATCTGCTTCATAGTCCTAGTAGTCGAGTACATATCTTAAGGGCTTTATCAACATGTAAGAGCAAGACAGTAAACCAATACAAGTCAACATGTTAAGACAAAGTGAAACCAGACAGCATACTATCATGTTGAGCAAGAAAGTACTCTCTCTATATATCCAAGCATCCACTATAATATACATCATATGTACAACAATAGCCTCTAGGGCATATACATAACTAACAATCTCCCATTTGCACTAAGACCAGCTGTTGTAGTATCTCATACCCAACATCCCGAAGAGTCTCTCAAATTGTATCTGGGGTATGGCCTTCATGAGTGGATCCGCGGTGTTATCTTTCGTGTCAACTCTCCTGACCTCGATCTCTCGGCGATCAACTATCTCCCGGATCAGGTGATACCGCCTCAGAATATGTCTGGATCTCTGATGGGACCTGGGTTCCTTGGCCAAAGCCACAACTCCATTGTTATCACAATACAAAGATATTGGATGCTCAATGGACGGAACCACACCAATTTCAGTTATGAACTTCTTCATCCAGACAGCCTCTTTGGCAGCATCGTTGGCAGTGATGTATTCAGCCTTCATCGTCGAGTTTGCTATGGTTTCTTTCTTGGAACTCTTCCAACAAACCGTCCCTCCATTTAGGGTAAAGACAAATCGCGAGTGCGACTTAGAGTCTTCCTTATTACATTGGAAGCTCGAATCGGTAAAGGACTCCACCTGGAGTTCACCGTTACCATAAACCAAGAACATCTCCTTAGTCCTTCTCAAGTACTTGAGAATGTTCTTTACAGTTATCCAGTGACTCTTTCCTGGATCTGCTTGATACGTACTCACTATATTTAGTGAGTATGCTACATCGGATCTGGTACATAGCATCGCATACATGATAGAGCCTATTGCCGAAGCATAGGGTATCCCTTGGATGCGAGCTTTTTCTAAATCAGTCTTATGAGACATCTCTTTAGAGAGAGTGAGTTCAGAGATCGTGGGTAAATTCCCACGCTTGGATTCTTCCATACTAAACCTCTTTAGTATGGTGTCAATGTACCTGGATTGGGACAATTCCAGTATCCGTTTAGATCTATCTCTATAGATCCTTATCCCCAAAATGCAGGAGGAATCGCCTAGATCTTTCATTAAGAATCTTTGTGATAAGAAGAGCTTGACCGAGTGCAGCATAGGAACATCATTTCCTATCAAGAGTATGTCATCCACGTATAATACGAGGAAGACAACCTTACTCTCTGCCACCTTCTTATAAATACAAGGTTCATCTACGTCTTTGATGAAGTCAAACTCTTTGACAACCACATCAAAGCAGATGTTCCAACTCCGCGATACCTGCTTTAACCCATAAATGGATTTAAGCAGCTTGCACACCTTTCCGCTGCTCCCACTGTCTACGAAGCCCTCTGGCTGAGTCATGTACACACACTCCTCTAAATCACCATTTAGAAAGATGGTCTTAACATCCATTTGCCAGATTTCGTAGTCATGGTATGCAGCAATGGCAAGTAAGATCCGGATGGACTTAAGCATAGCCACTAGAGAAAAGGTTCCGTCATAGTCCACACCTGGTCATTGACGAAAACCCTTTGCAACAAGTCTAGCTTTGAAAGTGTCAACTATTCCATCGACACCAAGTTTCTTCTTAAAGATCCATTAGCTCCCAATAGGTTTTACCCCTTCAGGAGCAACTTCCAAAGTCCATACTTTGTTGGTGTACATGGATTCCATCTCAGATAGCATTGCATCCAGCCATTTCACAGAGTTTCTACTCGTGATGGCCTGCTCAAAGCTAGTGGGGTCATCATCTTCTATGTGTTGGAGATAGTGCCCTCAGAGTCAATTATTAGGTCACAGGTACGTGATTGCAATGATTGATGGAGGACCTGTCCCGGTAGGACAGTCTTACTCGAGATGATAGTATGCTATCTGGTTTACCTTTATCATCGTGTACTGCTTTAGGTGACCTGACAAGTTGCTATTGCACGTTGATAGAGCCCCTAGGATTCTTGCTTGACCACCAGCAGTATGAGGGCGATCATATAAGTGGGAGCTGGGGGTCTATAAGCACATCCTTAAAAGGTCCCTAATCGTGGGAGATTCGAGACAGGGCATCGTTTCTCCAGAGTAGACTAGTGTATAAAGTCGAGACCCCGACGAGGGGCGGTGGCCGGTCTCACAAGCCACTGGTGTCAGTTGGATCACCTAAGATGTATACAGGTGCTCATTGGGTTATGAGTACACCGGACAGGACTCGCCGGGAACATGCCAGTTGGTCATATACCAGACGTCAGATGGCAGTTCCCTGGTGACATGTGTACAGGTTAGTTCATCGACCTGGGGATCGTCATTTGTCTTGTGTGAGTCCCACTGTACTTTGATTACTACCCTACCACGGCTCAAAGGAGTCGTGCAAACAGGTTTTAGTTGGGTACAGTCCCGAGCCACATGGAGGCAGTGAGCGTATCTTCAGGGGTTCGTCTCTCCCGGTATTGGGGGTGAGGTCGTGCTGTGTCTAGGAGAGCCATTACACGAAGCCCTCGGCCGAGGCAAGGAGATTTACTGGTAGGTATTCCAGTAGTATCTCAGGGTGTTCTGGGCTACACTCCGACACGATTTGTACCGCTTTTGGGGGTCTGACTTTTACCAACCCCCTAGGCCCGCCATGCGATGCTCATAGACGAACGGACCGGACTGTACGGATATTGTCACTGACAGGCTCAGTAGGGTTGTCAGGCTGAGTTCGCTCACAGACATCCCTTTTAGTCAGTACCTGGTAGCCCGTTACGTATTGGCTTATACCTCTGACGTGCTAGTGGTTAAATCCACAACCAAGGTGTTGACGAGTCTTTAGAGTCCCCCACATTCAGTTACTCAGCTTTCGGGCGAAAGGTTGTAGAGGCCGTATGGAGATATGGCAAGGTCCGATCAGATACGTGCGGTATTGCACGGACCAGGATCGGACAGTTTGTACTATAGGCCGTATGGATATATGGCAGGGTTCGATCAGATACGTGCGGTATTGCACGGATCAGGATCGAACAGATATTACTAGCCGGCTTTGGTTTAAGCCGGATCCTAGTATAGTACAGTGTAGACTTTGTCTCATTGCATTTGTATTTCGGTCGAAATACAGATGCGGGTGTGTATGCACAGTATCGGGGTTTTCCTGTAATTTATTACGGGACCAGTTTTCTGGAGTTGCCAGTTTGCTTTCCGTTTCGGCCGATTTCCATTGTTCCGTTCATTGGCCGAAGATTGGTGGAGGAGGGCTTATTTGCATTGTTGCAAATAGGCATTTGTGGAGGGAGGGTCTTTGCTTATTGTTGTATCATGATAGTCTCTCATTGACCTTGACTTCTAGTTTCATGATGGCTTGACTTTGTAAGCATCATGGTTGTTGATGATTAGTTGGTAGTGTATTGGTTTTGGGAGTGATCATTGCCTCTCATCATCACTTGCTTTTTCCATGACACTCCACCTTGCATTATTGATTTGATTCAACCCTCTTGAGTTTGGCTCTCCCTCTCATTCTCATATGGTCATGGCCGGCCTCCCCCTTGAGTGGGCTGTCCAAAATTTTGAGGGTGGGATTTTGCTTCATTTCATGTTGCAAAATTCCCACAAGTTCAATTCCTCCACAAAAGGCAATTCCTACAACCCCAAAATGAGACTTGTACACTACATTCTACAGCAAATCTTGGGCACGTCGACTAGCCAGGTTCGTGCCCGAGTTGCCTCGGCATTGAGGTGGGAGCCCGTAAAAGAAGTAGGCGATGTGGTGCACTTCCGACGACGAGAAGGAGACGGGACATTCCGCAGGAGATCGGGACGACGACGAGAAGACCGGAGGACTCGGATCTGTCGGTATATCTCTCTTCCCCATCTTGTAGATAGCTAGGACTAGTTAGTGGTTCGATCCGGGTATTAGTGCGCGGCGGTTTGCCAGTTCAAGAAAAATTAAAGTTTATCACCGCTTCCGCATTTGGCCGTCGGATTGACGGCCGGGGCGCCGCCGTGCACTTACAGTGGTATCAGAGCCTCGCCATTAACTTAGTCTAGCTTGGTTTAATGTGTTTTGCATTTCCGATCGACCAAAATTCCAAAATCTACATTTTTGCTTGCATCAGTTTTCTGTTGAAATTTTTTGGTGTCGAAATTTTTTTCAGGTTTCAGAAAAGTGATGTACTGGAAAATATAAGAGTTCTGTGAAAATTCGATGAAGTGTCTCCACAGTAGGAGCGCGGAACCGCGGGCAAACCCCCCCTTGGGCCGCGGTTCCGCCGCACACTATTGGGTTCACTGCACCAAATTTTTACAGAGGCTTTCTGGGGTTAAAATTGGGGTTTTGGAATATTAATTTTGGGCCCAGAATTTCTTGATGTGCTACAGTAGTACTTGGGGGCCCACTTGTTAAAGTTTGATCGATCGGATATTTTAAACACATTATTTCACAGTATTTACATTATATCTGCGACCGTGAATGTCACTTGATCGGTAAATCTGGTCTAACTGCTATAGCCTGGTTAGACGGATTTGCGAACGTGACTTTCACGTTGATGTTCTGTTTTTGCTGTGATGTTGCGGATCGGTCGTGGAGGATAGCCTGGATGCAATGCTAGTACAGTTCTGTTGTATTATGTACATTTGATATTGCAGGGCGAGCGTCCGACATGTGGACTGCCGTCACTGCCTGATTGTATTATTATTTTGGGGCACGGCCAGGTTGCGGTCGATGTACCCGTTGTATGTATATTTTACTTTCTGTACTAGGATTGCCCCGCGGAGGGGTGCACGGATAGCCGGGTTCTAGAGGGAAACAAGCCCGCATCTCATGGCATTGAGACGGAGGGGGCTTCACTCTAGAATTGGCGGGCTATTCGCCGCACTCGTAGGGGGTACAGGTAGACCCAGGAAGGGTGCCTAAGTTACCGGATTCCGTGAAGTGCTGGATGGTCCATTCACGGTGCTGAAGGGGGCTGCCTCGCTTCAGGTTTTGGCGGGTAACTTGCTGCGCCCGTAGGGGTCTAGGATTTCATTGCGCAGGCTATCCACATGACCAGGGGAACGTCGGGTTTCAGCGGCTCTGTGAAACCCGGGGATCCCAGATATCTGTATTGTTTCTGTGGTGCTGTACATTTTCTGTGATGTTGCATTTTATTCACGCCTTGAGCGAATATAATATATTGGTATATATATTAGTAGATGTTGTATATGTTTTGCATCCGCGCTAGTCCAGTCCCCGCTCTGTCGTTAGTTAGCTAACCTAACGGGTAATGACGGGACCCAGTGGCGAATGCGGATGGCATATACGTACATCAGTATTATTTTCGTTCTTTGTGGTGTGATCAATTGATGGGACTGCATTGATTCGGATCAATGCAAGTTAAAAACAAACCTAATCTGATGTTGTTGGAACACTTTTCAAAAAGCTGTTATTGCAAGGACGTTCACTTTTGTTTTGCATCGTGGTATTCAGTTAGAATATCCTGCTCCTCAGTCGACGAGGCAAGGGCCGAGATCCCTTCACCGGGAGTGACCCCTTGGACAAAAAGTTTGCGTCAGGGCATTAACTTCACTATAGCCGACTACTTTTACTTTGCACCGTGGTATTCAGTTGGAATATCCTGCACCTCATTCTACGGGGAAAGAGCCGAGATCCCTTCACCGGGAGTGGCCTCTTTAGCGAAGGTTGTCGTCACTATATTTCTAAAAAGCTATCCGTTCCTTCGACGATATCAAGTTCTTTACGTTAAAGGTTTTCGCCAGAAACCATTCGTAGCCCTCCGTCGTTTCATATGGGTGGTCAATAGTATTCAAGCTGTGTATGTTGGCCAAAGTCAAGGCACAGTGATTGGTAGCTATTGGGTATTCATATGCAGCATAGATAGATGCGTTGGTTTGGAACAGTCGTACTGCCATGTTGGCCAAAGTCAAGGGTATGTACGGGTGGATTCAAATTAACCTGGAGAATGACGGGTAGAACTTGACATGTGACTTATGATATGTTGGCCAAAGTCAAGGTCATAAGAGCATGGGGCAGAAATCACATCGGGAGTTTCAAAAGAACTGAAACTTGCCAGATATGCGCATACCTTCTGGAGTGTGATACCGTGAGCGGATTCCGTCACGTTGTCATGCGATGATAGTTGGATCCCGATTCCCACTGATGAGTTAGTTTACTCCTCGGGTGACCCCGACTAATTCTTCTTTCAGGTTTGGAGAAGAATTTGACGGTACAGTGGGAGGTTTCCAGATTAGATAAATTGGTAACCATTCTGATCTAGGTTAGAGTGCACGCTGAGTGTTTCTTTTCTCTCTCTCTTTGGCAGCGACCATTGACCCGACCCTAAGACTATGACTCAGTGACCAAGATTGACCGAACCTTCTTAAACACTGGCTTTTGGATTGTCAGAGTTGCGAACCTCATTGCCACTCCTACTTTTACCCTTTTCTCCAGGACACCCCGTGTTACTACGAACGTCCACTTCCATTGGACAAAACCATCGTATGGTTAGATACGAACTCGAAAGAATTTATTCGAGGGTGGTTTCCGGTTCTGGAGAAAACGGATAGGACTATTCAGTTGTCTTTTCCTTTTACCTTCTCTCAGGTTGTGAGTACTCCTTGGTTTAGGGGATAGTACACCTATTACGCAAATTGGATATTCTTCTTCCAAACCTTAGGCTGGTGCCGACCGGTAGGGAATGAAGAAAACCAATTAGCCTAACGATGGTGTACAGAAGGTATTAAGTTCAGACAAAGCAAGGGATTAGTAAGAGGGCAAAGTAAATTGCAACAGATATTCACGACCAAACCAAGTATTCCTTCGCCAATCCTAAATCACCTTTGTATTTCTCCAGGACACTCTGTATCACTACGAAGATCCACAGTTTATTGGATACTCCATCGTATGGTTATATACGAACTCGAAAGGAACTTGTTCCAGTTCGGGGATGGATTCTGGTTCAGGAGAAATAGGAATAAGATTTATTCAGGTGTCTTTTATCTTCACCTTCTCTCGCATTGCGAGTGTTCCTAGGATTAGGACAGTACACCCATTATGTCCATTGGATAGTCTTCTTCCAAACCATAGGCTGGTGCCGAACGGTAGGGAAGGAAGAAAACCATTTGGCCTAAAGGGGTGTACAGAAGGTAAAGACTAAAGACATATGAAGGGATTTGGAGAAGTGGCAAAGAACTATACGGTTACAGTCGTGAATCTGGAAGAGGCATTACTAGGAATACCAGGATACCCCATCGAAACATTTCAATGTTTCAGTTTCACTGTGTACTGTTAAAAGAGAACTGATTTCCTAATCAGACACTTGCTCCAGGGTATGTATTTACCAGGTACGATTCTCACATCTGTATGGTTTTACAGATGATGAGTGGGAGTAAGTTATTGGAAATTGGGTGATTATCCTCATTATATCGGGATTCGTTGTAATCGGTGATATTTGAGGAAATCACCTGGGCTGTTTGCCGGTCGGCAAATATTTGGTTTTGAATATCCTCTGTTATGCACCAATTTCAAATTGATATATCTGTACGTCTATTTTCATAGAGTGAGATGTACCTTTTTGAAATTATGTCTATGACATTTACCTATATCAGTGGATGGTTAGGTAAGGAGCATTGAACAGCGGTGTAATTCTTCTTAACCATAAGTAAGGTTTTCAACCTACGACACACAGTGAATGAGTTATCAGACTCAAGGGACTTATACAGAGTATTGTATGTTGTCCAGGGTCCATCAGGACAGAGGGGTTGGTCCTCGTACTATATTCGGTTTACTTATGACTTCTCTAGTTTTTAGACAGGTGTTTCGTGGAAACACAGGGTCCGAATTTGGAGAAGTTATAGGTATTTGAATAGAGTAGAGAACCAGGTGTAGCAAGTATCGGGATTCTTCAAAGTAATCGAAGATGTAGATACTTGTATATGGTATTCAGTTGATAGTAATGATTAAGAGAAATTGCTTCTCTTTCAGGTTATTCATAATTGGAAGCATTCCTAAGTTGAGTAACGCTGATCGGCCTCCTTCCATTTAGTTGACATGCACTGGAGACAGCTGCATGATTTGAATCTGGTTCAATTAAATCAGTGCCTCTGGTTCTATATTGGATATAGAACAGTTCATATCTTAACGATGTTAAGGTACGGGGAGTTGTCCGGTTTATGATTAAAACCAGACACTGGACAACTCAAGGCACGTTTCTGTAATGGCTGTTTGTGGGTTGACCCAGGCTATGACGAGGGTTGACTTTCTACCATCTGGATGAACAATAGCGATATTGTTCTAGACTTGCCACAGTTTTATTAAAAATGGATTTTTTCAGAAAACAGTAGTGGGAGTATGGTAGAACTGGAAGTGATTCCAGAACCACAAACGATTACTGAAAATTTGATAAGGAACCTAAAGATTCAATCTGGATTGACATTCCATTGGCCACTCCGCAGATACGATGGGTAACTTCAGGCACCCGAGAGGTACTACGGTAGCCTCAAGGACGGTGACAGGGAAGTTCTTGTTTACCCACAATTACCATTGCTGTTGTTCCAGGCTGCGAGACCCGGCGGGAGGATGAGTATAGCGTCGTTCTAAACTAGTTTTAGAAGTGGACGTCTATATGACTCTGCCAGAGGGTTGTCGTAGTCAGTGGGAGCAGCGGAAGCATTGGTGGACAGGTAGCTTATGACTATTTATAGACTAAAGCAGATATAGCGGAGATAGATCATCTATTTCTGACGTGACAGTCATAGGTTTGACTTCATCAGAATGAGGGATGGATCTGTTGAGAAGGTAGTAGGGTGTGATATCCTGGTATTTGGATGACATACTCAGAATAGGAAAGGAAACTCCTAAACTACAATCGGTTATACTTTGGTCGTCACACAATGGTGTCTCCACAAAGGAAATGGATTTTATATCAGACATACTGGTTACTAGATCTATGGTTTTAGATCTAGGTTTGGGTGGTTTCCCAATCAGGGTACTTTGACAGCATTCTAAGGGTATTTAGAATGGACGACTCCTGGCACGGTAGTGTACCTGCAGGTAATGGAGTCACCCTCTCTAAAGGTGTCTTACAGACTAAAGGGGAGAGGGACGTGCATGATTGGCAGATCACTTGCTCAGGCAATTGAGTCAATCATGAGATGTCAAGTACCACACCAGATGTTGTTCTTGCACTAGATGCAATAAGCTGATATTGATCCAACCCTGGAGAAACAGTCGGAAGCAGTTTTAGAACATAAGTGGATGTTCTAGGGATATGATAACGACAGCCTCATTCGGGAGACAGTTATCATTCCAGGCTTCCAAGGTGACATGGACGACAAGGAGGTTGTCAGAGTTATAGTTTTTCCTTCTGATGAGGGGCAGTATTTTGGACAGGTGGTCCAAGGAAATACTGAGGGAGGCATGGCGCAAGATACTGATTAAGTTCAGTTGACGATACAGTCTAAGAAGTTTGGATTTGGTGTTCATTTATGAACTATGTCCCATCAGACATCCAGACACATTCTAAGACAGGTATTGCTCATTTCGGGAGATGGGCTTCTCCGCGAACTTGAGATATAGAGAGACATAGAAAGAGACATCAAGGCGGATCCACTCACTGAGGCTATTCCTCGAACGCAATAGTTTCGCAAACGAGCTTTGTGAGACTGACTAGTAGAGGAGTTGGGTGTTCGGTATCACACGGGCTGTGAGTATGCGACATCGCAATAATTAGCCTTGAGTGCAAGTGGGAGATTGTTGGAGATAGTGCCCTCAGAGTCAATTATTAGGTCACAGGTACGTGATTGCAATGATTGATGGAGGACCTGTCCCGGTAGGACAGTCTTACTCGAGATGATAGTATGCTATCTGGTTTACCTTTATCATCGTGTACTGCTTTAGGTGACCTGACAAGTTGCTATTGCACGTTGATAGAGCCCCTAGGATTCTTGCTTGACCACCAGCAGTATGAGGGCGATCATATAAGTGGGAGCTGAGGGTCTATAAGCACATCCTTAAAAGGTCCCTAGTCGTGGGAGATTCGAGACAGGGCATCGTTTCTCCAGAGTAGACTAGTGTATACAGTCGAGACCCCGACGAGGGGCGGTGGCCGGTCTCACAAGCCACTGGTGTCAGTTGGATCACCTAAGATGTATACAGGTGCTCATTGGGTTATGAGTACACCGGACAGGACTCGCCGGGAATATGCCAGTTGGTCATATACCAGACGTCAGATGGCAGTTCCCTGGTGACATGTGTACAGGTTAGTTCATCGACCTGGGGATCGTCATTTGTCTTGTGTGAGTTCCCACTGTACTTTGATTACTACCCTACCACGGCTCAAAGGAGTCGTGCAAACAGGTTTTAGTTGGGTACAGTCCCGAGCCACATGGAGGCAGTGAGCGTATCTTCAGGGGTTCGTCTCTCCCGGTATTGGGGGTGAGGTCGTGCTGTGTCTAGGAGAGCCATTACACGAAGCCCTCGGCCGAGGCAAGGAGATTTACTGGTAGGTATTCCAGTAGTATCTCAGGGTGTTCTGGGCTACACTCCGACATGACTTGTACCGCTTTTGGGGGTCTGACTTTTACCAACCCCCTAGGCCCGCCATGCGATGCTCATAGACGAACGGACCGGACTGTACGGATATTGTCACTGACAGGCTCAGTAGGGTTGTCAGGCTGAGTTCGCTCACAGACATCCCTTTTAGTCAGTACCTGGTAGCCCGTTACGTATTGGCTTATACCTCTGACGTGCTAGTGGTTAAATCCACAACCAAGGTGTTGACGAGTCTTTAGAGTCCCCCACATTCAGTTACTCAGCTTTCGGGCGAAAGGTTGTAGAGGCCGTATGGAGATATGGCAAGGTCCGATCAGATACGTGCGGTATTGCACGGATCAGGATCGGACAGTTTGTACTACAGGCCGTATGGATATATGGCAGGGTTCGATCAGATACGTGCGGTATTGCACGGATCAGGATCGAACAGATATTACTAGCCGGCTTTGGTTTAAGCCGGATCCTAGTATAGTACAGTGTAGACTTTGTCTCATTGCATTTGTATTTCGGTCGAAATACAGATGCGGGTGTGTATGCACAGTATCGGGGTTTTCCTGTAATTTATTACGGGACCAGTTTTCTGGAGTTGCCAGTTTGCTTTCCGTTTCGGCCAATTTCCATTGTTCCGTTCATTGGCCGAAGATTGGTGGAGGAGGGCTTATTTGCATTGTTGCAAATAGGCATTTGTGGAGGGGGGTCTTTGCTTATTGTTGTATCATGATAGTCTCTCATTGACCTTGACTTCTAGCTTCATGATGGCTTGACTTTGTAAGCATCATGGTTGTTGATGATTAGTTGGTAGTGTATTGGTTTTGGGAGTGATCATTGCCTCTCATCATCACTTGCTTTTTCCATGACACTCCACCTTGCATTATTGATTTGATTCAACCCTCTTGAGTTTGGCTCTCCCTCTCATTCTCATATGGTCATGGCCGGCCTCCCCCTTGAGTGGGCTGTCCAAAATTTTGAGGGTGGGATTTTGCTTCATTTCATGTTGCAAAATTCCCACAAGTTCAATTCCTCCACAAAAGGCAATTCCTACAACCCCAAAATGAGACTTGTACACTACATTCTACAGCAAATCTTGGGCACGTCGACTAGCCAGCTTCGTGCCCGAGTTGCCTCGGCATTGAGGTGGGAGCCCGTAAAAGAAGTAGGCGATGTGGTGCACTTCCGGCGACGAGAAGGAGACGGGACATTCCGCAGGAGATCGGGACGACGACGAGAAGACCGGAGGACTCGGATCTGTCGGTATATCTCTCTTCCCCATCTTGTAGATAGCTAGGACTAGTTAGTGGTTCGATCCGGGTATTAGTGCGCGGCGGTTTGCCAGTTCAAGAAAAATTAAAGTTTATCACCGCTTCCGCATTTGGCCGTCGGATTGACGGCCGGGGCGCCGCCGTGCACTTACACTATGATGCAATCCTCGCTCCCACCGTCAATGAGAAAACCGTAGTATCTCTCAAGTGGATAAGGAACCCTACTAGATCGGCGGAGCGGCTGGGCTTCGTCGGGAACTACTGAATCCTCTGGTTCTACCAAATCTTCTATCGTAGTTTGTATAGCTGGAACCTCTTCCAGTTCTACCTCATTTCCACTAATTTCTTTTGCAAAAAATTCCTTTTCTAAAAAGGTGGCATGTCGAGAAACAAACACCTTTTGTTCCTCAGTGTATACCCTTGTAAGTTTTTGGGATATCCTATAAATTTGCACAGGACTGACCTTGCCTCAAGTTTGTCCGGATTGTGCCTTTTGACATAGGCCGGCCAACCCCATATCTTAACATAATTAAAAGATGGTCTCTTCCCCTTCCATATCTCATATGGAGTGGTAGGCACTGATTTGGTCGGAACCATATTCAATAGGTGTATGGCTGTCTCAAGCTCATACCCCCAAAAGGAAATAGGCAACTCCGCAGTGCTCATCATAGAGCGCATCATATCTAATAGGGTGCGATTCCTCCGTTCCGATACGCCATTGTGTTGTGGTGTATAAGGAGGAGTAAGTTGAGAGAGAATCTCATTCTCTTTTAGGTAGTCCAGGAACACATTGCTCAAGTATTCTCCTTCTCGATCAGATCAAATGATCTTAATACTTTTACCCGTTTGGTTCTCGACTTCGTTCTTATATTCTCTGAATTTCTTAAAAGATTCAGACTTGTGTTTCAATAGGAACACATGTCCGTATCTTGAGAGATCGTCAGTGAATGTAATGAAGTACGAGGCACCATTCCTGGCATGTGTAGACATGTGACCGCATACATCACTATGTATCAGTCCCAAGAGTTCCGTAACTCTTTCTCCGTGTCCACTAAACAAAGTTTTGGTCATCTTGCCTTTTAGACATGACTGGCAAGTGTCATAAGATGAAAATTCGAACGGATTCAAATATCCATCCTTATGTAACTTAGTTAGTCGTGTCTCATTGATATGACCTAGTCTACAATACCATAAGAAGAATTCGTTCATTTCTGAACTTTTCCTCTTGTGTGTGTTTTGTACATTAAGGACTGTAGTTTGGTTTAGAATATATATTCTATTATTTAACGAGCCTGATCCAATCAACTTTTGATTCAGGAAGATGTTCATAACATTATCCTGTACTACAAAATTATATCCTTATTTACTTAATAAAGAAACTAATATAAGATTGCATATCAGGGTCGGAATAATAGCATTCGTTCAGAATCAATGTATTACCATTTGGTCAAACAAGGTGATATTCGCCAACTGCTTTGGCTACAACATTTGCACCATTCCCTAATGATCACCCATTCCGAGTTCCTTACCTTTCCTTAGCCCATGTAACATGTTACATATGCGGGATCCTGATCCGGTATCTAATACCCAGGACGTAGAGTGTACTGAGAAACGGTTCTCGATAACTAACACACCCATAGAAGATGCATCAGCATACTTGTTCTTCGTTTGGGCGGCGTAGGAATCCGGATATTCCCCTATTTCTTGCTCAGTCTTATAACAATTATAAGAAAGAACGGGACCAACGTTCCCCTACTCAGTATAATAAGCGGGTTCGGACAATACATCCATATTATTATCTTGATTAAGGCCTGACATAGTCTCTACCTGGAGAGAAAGAGAAGAAAACACTTTAGCGTATGCTCTTACAAAATTAGATTGGTTATTATCTTTTCTAATCAGGATGGCTCCCACTGGTTTTTATCAAATCTTCCTTCAAACCCTAAAAGGTAAGACTGGCCGGGATTAATTACACTTTTACAAGTTCGCCAATCTTTCAGCCAGGCCGATGTTGGTACTTTGAGGGAGGTTCCCCGTGCTTTCACATGGACCTAACTAAAATAAACATCGTTTTCCTAGAGGCATAACCCCGTTAACACCTTTCTAGACACCTACTTGATCGGCTAATTGTCATATGTAAAACTCTCCCAGGAGTAACTCTTACTCGCCGTGGGTATCAGGATCCAACTATCTCATAGAAGGTATATAATCTCATTGCAAATTTCAACACTTGAAATTCCCATTAATACTTGTACCCCTAATGTGCTATGACCTTGACGAAAGCCAACACACCATAGTCCGCTAGTCAAGTTCAAACTGTATATTTCTTGATTGAATTAAACCCACCCGCATGACCCTTGACAAAAGCCAACAAAATCGTACGACTACCCTAATCCAATCTCATCTTATGTTGCAGATACGCACTAGTTAGCTACCGCACACTACGCCTTGACGAAAGCCAACAAACACAGCACGAATACTAAGTAGGACTTATCTGAAATGATGGAGGGCTACGCAGGTTTTTCAGAAAACCATGAGCGTAATGAACTTGATATTGTTGTAGAAACAAATGATTTTGAAAAGGAGTGTTTTTTGAGGCTTTTACTAGTTTTGCTAAAGAGGTCACTTCTGGTGAAGGGATCTCAGCTCTTTCCTTATCAAATAAGGTGCTGGATATTCTACAAGGAATACCGCTATGCAAAGAAAGAACCATATAAGCAATCAAAAACAAAACCGAGTAAGTTGTAGCATCTACTAGTTTTGCTAAAGAGGTCACTCCCGGTGAAGGGATCTCGGCTCTTTCCTTTGTTAGATATGTATGCCCTAGAGGCCATTATTGTATAGTACTAGTTTGTATAATATATTTTGGAGGCTTGGGATATATATATATATATATACGGTTTTACGACAGTCTTGCTCGATATAGTAGTATACGACTTGGTTTGTTTCTATCTTAATATGTGTGTATGTTTCTTTTAACATATCGCTGAAACATATTGATGGAGCCCTTAGGATCTTTGCTTGACTATCGGCGTTGTGATGGCGATCACACTAGTGGGGGCTGGGTAGTCTATAAGCATATCCTTATTCTTGGTCCCTAGTCGTAGGATTATCGAGACAGGGCATCGATACTCCAGAGTAGACTGGTGCATATGCTTCTCTTCCCAGTATGGGAGATGGTCTGTCCCACAGCCATCAGTACGTCGTACTGGAGATAGTATGCGGGTGCTCGTTAGGTTACGAGTACACTGGACAGGACTCGTCGGGAACTGTTGGTTGGTATTATACCTATCGTCAGTTAACAGTTCCCAGGTGACATGAGTACAGCTTAGTCCGCTGACTTGACACTGTCATTTCGCCTTGAGTGTGTTCCCACTGTTCTTTGATTACTACCCTACCACGGCTCTACTGAGTCGTGCAAACAGGTAGTAGTTGGGTGCAGTCCCGAAGCACTTGGAGGCAGTGACGGTTAGACAGGATTCGTTTCTCCCGGTATTGGGAGTTGATATCGCTCTGTGTCTAGGAGAGCCATTACACATAGTCGTCCCTGGCCAGGGCAAGCGAGATATACTGGTGGGTTTCCAGTGTTATCTCAGGGTGTTCTGGGCTACACTCCGACACGACTTGTACCGCTATTAGGGGACTGACGTTTACCACACCCTTAGGCCCGCCATGCGATATTCTCAGACGAACATACCGGACTGTACGAAGATTGTCACATACAGGCTCAATAGGAGTTCGGATGGGTTCACCTCATCAGTCTTCTTATCGGCATCTACCTGGGGACCGTTACGTACAGCTAGTGCCGCTTGCGGTCTGTGGTTAAACCCACTGCCAGCGTAGTGTCGAGTCTTTAGAGTCCCACACAGAAGGTTATTCGCCTTTGGGCAAAACATAGTAGAGATCGTATGGTTTTGCGATGGGGTTCGTTCACATCCGCGCACTTGTGCACGTTTGGTGTCCGGACAGTTATTGCTAGCGGGCTTTGGTTTAAGCCAGATCCTAGCATATGTTTTGGGATTGGTTTTATCTCATTGTATTCATGTTCCTCGGAACATGGATGCGGGTGTGTATGCACAGTTGACTGAGGAAGAGGCAGAGGATCCTCATTAGGGTTGATGACGGTTGTCATTTTCCAAACCCTAATGAACATGTGAATTATGATTAATAATGTTAATTAAACGGAAATTGAGTTATGGTTAGGGTTGTTGACTTTTTGACCAAGGTTGACTTGTTGACCAAGGTTGAAACTTTGACCATCATCATTTCAAGCAAAGATACTCTTTGATCTTTGCAAAACACATTAAATATGAAATGATAATGGTCATATCAAACCAACCATCACCTTTTTCATTTTGATTAATATTGTTAATTATTAATTCACATATATGTGATATGGTTGTTATTTTTCATATCATTCTCTCATTCTCATTCTCTCTCCTCCTTTGCTCTCCCTCTTCCTCTAGCTCAAGGAAAAAACCCTCATGTGTTGAGAACCATTTTGCCTTGAAGATAAAACACCAAAACTCATCTCTACTCATCCTAAGGTTGAAGGTCTAGCAAGCCTAATACTTTAGTTACCTCAAGTTCGAGGAAGGAGCTCAAGGTAGAGGCCCTCGGGTAGATCAATCTTCGGCAAGAGAAGACGACGAGGAGAACCATCCAACCCACTCCAAGGAGAAGAATAGAAGGAGTTCAAGTTAAGGTATAACCCCTAATAGAGTAGGTAAAGCTCATAGTTGTTGCTAGTGTGTAGTTTACCAAAGATCCGGCTTTCAAGTCCATGTTACCCTTTCATGAAAAATTTGTTTTTTACCGTTTCCGCAACCTCGAAAGGACCGGGACGGGTAACGTGGACCTAACAGTGGTATCAGAGCCAGGCTAAACACACACTAGCATGTTAGCAAAGTATCTAGAATTTCGATCGGACAAAAAAACCGCAAAACACGCCGAAAAAGCTAACTTTCTGCCGATTTTTATTTCTGTTCAAAAAATAATAAATCACATACTAAAAATCGGCTCAGGGTTTTTACAGAACACCCAAGAAAAACGATCCAGTGACTCGGCCAACGCGCCGCGGAACCGCGGCACGAGCATGCTCTTGCCGCGGATCCGCGGCCGCGTTGACTCGGCTGTGGGTCGTTTCTCCTGCAGTGTTCTTATATTGGTGTTTTGTGATTTTTTGGATGGTTTGTTTCTGCCCAGAATTTCCAGAGAACAAATTTGCTTTTGGGGTGGTTACAAATCCGTATTTTGATCGAATTTCTGTAAACTTTGGCTAATGAGTTATATCTGTGATGTTATATATGTATTGAACGTCTGCTAATCGCTATACGTCGATTAGTGGGGGTTATACATATCTGTGATCTGTAATGTTGATGGTTTATGTATATGAATTCGTTGGATTGTCGCGGATGAATAGCCGGGGGGTTGTGAGATGAGAGTTTTTTTTTATCTTTCAATTCATGTAATATGTAAATTGATGTAATATTATTTGTATGGCCGCACATCCGGGATGAGCTTGTAGCCGCCATTGTATAATTTCTTTTTACTATTTTTGCTCCTAGGATAGACCCAAGGTGGGGTGCACAAACTACCGGGTATCTCGAAGTGCCGAGTAGCCTACTCACGTTGCTGAGGGAGGTTGCTTCGCTTCGGGTACTTGGCGGGTAGTTTGCCGCACCCGTAGGGGTCTAGGGTGGGGTTTGGCTATTCATCGCGACCGTGTAATCCGTCTTTCGTTGCAGGCTCGAACGAAACACGGATTCCTAGTATATCCAATGTGTTCATCTGTGATCTGGAATGGCTATCATTGCTTCTGACGAATGGATTTATATATCTATATATGATATATATTTAGGCGTTGCTTATGTTTTGCATCCGCGCTAGTCCAGCCCCCGCTCTGTAGTTAATTAAGTAACCTAACGGGTGATGACGGGGCCCCGTGGCGAATGCCGATGGCATAAGCGTACGTCATATTTTCGTTGTTTTTTGCAATGGTAGGATTAATTGATGGGACGCATTAAATTAATGCAAGAAAACAAACCTAAAAGTCGTTGTTGGAACAATTTTCAAAAAGCTGTTATTGTAAGGACGTTCACTTTTGTTTTGCATAGAGGTATTCGGTTATGAATGCCTAGCACCTCATTCGACGAGGCAAGGGCCGAGATCCCTTCATCGGGAGTGACCCCTTGGTCAAAGTTTTGCGTCAGGGTAATAACTTCACTATAGTCGATTATTCTTGCTTTGCATAAGGGTATTCGGTTATGAATGCCCAGCACCTCATTCGACGAGGAAAGAGCCGAGATCCCTTCACAGGGAGTGATCTCTTTAGCAAAAGTTTTCGCCACTATATTTTCAAAAGTGTATTACGTTCCTTCAACGATATCAAGTTCACTACGTTAACGGGTTTTCGCCAAAACCCAGTCGTAGCCCTCCGTCGTTTCGGATTGGTATTGCTTAGTATTCGTGCTACGTATTTCATGCTCAGCCGAGGCGTAGTGTACGGTAGCTATGTAATATTTTTCCGTAGGATACAATGTGATAGGTTGGGACAGTCGTGCGGCCATTTTGGCTCAGTCAAAGACTCGTACGGGTGGGTCTAATGCAATCAAGATAATGACGGGTTGAACTTGACTAGGATCCTTTGATATATTGGCTCAGTTAAGGTCACTTGGGTCCTAGGGGCAAAAACCACATCGGGAGTTTCTAAAGAAACTGAAACTTGCAGATTTAGCATACCTTCTGGAGTGTGGTGAGTAGAGTGGATCCCATCTAGGTCATCACACAATGATAGTTGGATCCTGATCCTACTGATGAGTTGGATTACTCTCGGGAGATTATTTCACTTAACAATCAATGCTATAAACCAAGTAGGTGTCTAGAACGATGTTAGCGGGGTTACGCCTCCAGGGAAAAGAGGTTACTTAATTAAGGAACTTCGCGAAAGCGTTGAAAAACCTCTCTCGAAGTACCAACACTAGCCTGGCTGAAAGGTTAAGCAAGTATTGTGACGTGAATTAAATCCCGACTAGTTCTTCTTTTAAAAGGTTTTAAGAAGAATTTGAGGAAACAGTGGGAGCCATCCTGGTTAGATAAACTAATAAACCAATCTAATCTTGCAAGAGCGCACGCTGAGTGTTTCTTTTCTCTTTCTCCAGGTAGTAACCATTTCACGCCTTAATCAAGATAATAAAATGTATCGCTTGACCGATCCGAGTTCTTATTCGGGGCTGGGGAACGTTGGTTCGGCTCTAACTTGTGACAACAGTCATAAGTTTGAGCAAGGGAAAGAGGATTGTATGGATTCCAAGGATACCCAGTTGAAGAAGAAGCATGGTTTTGCATCTACTTCAGGTGTTCTTGTAATTGAGAACTTCTTTACGGTCAGCCCTACCTCCTGGGTATTTCATACCGGATCAGGATCTCATATCTGTAATTTATTGCAGGGACTGAAAAAAAGTAGGAAAGTTGCACCTGGTGATATGTCGCTCAGAGTAGCGAACGGAGCACAAGTTAATGCTGCAGCCGTCGGTGAATATCACTTAGTATTGCCAAATGGAAATACTATGATTTTGAACGATTGCTACTATGTACCTTCTATGGTTTGCAACATCATATCAGTTTTTTACTCGATAAAGATGGATATAACTTTATTCTTGATAGAAATATCATGAACATTTACCTTCATAAGGTACTGGTTGCAGAAGGTACACTGTGTAATGGTATCTACGTTCTAAATCAGAATACAGTTCTCAATGTACAAAACACACGCAAGAGGAAGAATTCAGATACGAATGAATTCTACTTGTGTCATTGTAGACTTGGTCATATCGGAGAGAAAAGACTAAGTAAGTTGCTTAAAAATGGACTCTTGAATACGTTCGAGTTTTCATCTTATGAAACTTGTCAGCCTTGTCTCAAAGGGAAGATGACCAAATCTCCATTCACCGGACACGGAGAAAGAGCAACAAAGCTCTTGGGACTCATAAACAGTGATGTATGTGGTCCGATATCTATACATGCAAGGGGTGGGTTCTCGTACTTCATCACATTCACTGACGATCTCTCTAGATTCGGATATGTGTATCTTATGAAACACAAATCTGAAGCTTTTGAGAAATTCAAGGAATTCAGAAACGAAGTAGAGAACCAGGTAAAAGTATCAAGATCCTCCGGTCTGATAGAGGAGGGGAGTACTTAAGCACGGAATTCCTAGATTACTTAAAAGAGAATGGTATTCTCTCTCAGCTTACTCCCCTTTATACACCATAGCAAAACGGTGTATCGGAGCGGAGGAATCGTACCCTAATGGATATGGTTCGCTCCATGATGAGTAATGCCGAGTTGCCTCTTTCATTTTGGGGACATGCTCTATTGACAACGGCATATCTATTGAACGATGTCCCGTCTAAATCTGTGCCTAAGACACCGTTTGAGATATGGAATAGTAAAAGGCCGTATCTTAAACGTATTAAGATATGGGGTTGTCCGGCCTATGTAAAAGTACAAAATCCGGACAAACTTCAGGCACGTTCAGTTCTATTTACATTTGTGGGATATCCTAAAAACTCTACAGGATACCTGTTCTACCACACCGAGGAACAGAAGGTGTTTGTATCTCGCCACGCCACTTTTTTAGAGTGGCAATTTCTTGCAAAAGAAACAAGTGGGAGTTCGGTAGAACTGGAAGAAATTTAGCGACCACAAAATGAAACTGAAGATTTGACAGGACCTCAGAACTCAATAAGCCCAGACGAATCTCAGCCACTCCGCAGATCTGGTAGGATTTCTCATCCACCTGAGAGATACTACGGTTTTATCTTAGACGGGGATCGAGAGGATTGCATCTTGGAAGAAGATGACCCTACCAGTTTCAGGCAGGCCATTATCAGTAGGGACTCTGATAAGTGGCTGGAAGCAATGCAATTCGAAATGGAGTCCATGTACACCAATAAAGTGTGGACCTTGGACATTGCTCCACCTGGGGTAAAACCCGTTGGATGCAAATGGATCTACAAAAGGAAACTTGGTGTAGATGGGCAGGTGGAAACCTATAAAGCTAGACTCGTTGCAAAAGGTTTTCGTCAAGGACCTGGTGTGGACTATGACGAAACTTTTTCTCCAGTGGCTATGCTTAAATCCATTCGGATCCTACTTGCCATTGCTGCCTTCCATGACTATAAAATCTGGCAGATGGACGTTAAAACGGCTTTTCTGAACAGCTGTTTGGAAGAGTGTGTTTACATGGATCAGCCAGAAGGTTTCGTAGACAGTGGGAGCAGCGGGAAGGTGTGCAAGTTGCTTAAATCCATTTATGGATTAAAGCAGGCATCGCGGAGCTGGAACATCTGTTTTGATGAGGCAATCAAGGAATTTGATTTCATCAAGAACGAAAATGAACCTTGTGTATATAAGAAGATTATAGGACGAACTGTCGTGTTCCTAGTCTTGTACGTAGACGACATTCTTTTGATAGGAAATGACATTCCTATGCTACAATCGGTCAAGCTATTTTTGTCACAACGGTTCTCCATGAAGGACCTGGGTGATGCCTCATACATTCTGGGGATCAAGATCTACAGAGATAGATCCAAGAGACTACTGGGACTTTCACAGTCCAGGTACATAGAGACCGTACTAAAGAGATTTAGTATGGAGGATTCCAAGCGCGGTAACATACCCGCATTGCACGGAAGTACCCTCTCCAAGAAGATGTCTCCTAAGACTGATGAGGAGAGGGTTCGCATGAGCACTATACCCTACGCTTCGGCGGTAGGATCTATAATGTATGCGATGCTATGTACAAGACCAGATGTAGATTACGCGCTGAGCGTGGTGAGCCGGTATCAGTCAGACCCAGGTGAAGACCACTGGACGGCAGTGAAGAACATTCTCAAGTACCTGAGAAGGACTAAGGAGATGTTCCTGGTTTACGGTAATGGAGACCTCAGGGTCGAGTCCTTTACCGATTCAAGCTTCCAGAGTGACAAAGATGACAACAAATATGTCTCGGGTTTTGTGTTTACCCTCAACGGAGGGGCAGTGTGTTGGAGGAGTTCCAAACAGGATACCGTCGCAGACTTGACGATGGAGGCTGAATACATTGCTGCAAGCAATGCCGCAAAAGAGGCGGTCTGGATGAAGAAGTTCATTAGTGAACTTCAGGTGGTTCCGTCCATTGTTGACCCAATACCTTTGTATTGCGATAACAATGGGGCTATAGCTTTAGCAAAGGATCCAAGGTCCCATCAGAAATCCAGACACATCTTAAGGCGGTATCACCTGATCAGGGAGATCATTGATCGCCAGGAGATCGAGGTACGGAGAGTGGACACAAAAGACAATACGGCGGATCCATTCACAAAGGCCCTCCCTCAAACACAGTTCGAGCGACTTTTTGAGCTATTGGGTATGCAGTACGCCAGCAGCTGGCCCTAGTACAGATGTTGGGTATGCGGTACACCAATTACTGGCCTTTAGTTCAAGTGGGAGATTGTTAGATATGTATGCCCTAGAGGCCATTATTGTATAGTACTAGTTTGTCTAATACATTGGAGGCTTGGGATATATATATATATACGGTTTTACGACAGTCTTGCTCGATATAGTAGTATGCTACTTGGTTTGTTTCTATCTTAATATGTGTGTATGTTTCTTTTAACATATCGCTGAAACATATTGATGGAGCCCTTAGGATCTTTGCTTGACTACCGACGTTGTGATAGCGATCACACTAGTGAGGGCTGGGTAGTCTATAAGCACATCCTTATTCTTGGTCCCTGATCGTAGGATTATCGAGACAGGGCATCGATACTCCAGAGTAGACTGGTGCATATGCTTCTCTTCCCAGTATGGGAGATGGTCTGTCCCACAGCCATCAGTACGTCGTACTGGAGATAGTATGCGGGTGCTCGTTAGGTTACGAGTACACTGGACAGGACTCGTCGGGAACTGTTGGTTGGTATTATACTTATCGTCAGTTAACAGTTCCCAGGTGACATGAGTACAGCTTAGTCCGCTGACTTGACACTGTCATTTCTCCTTGAGTGTGTTCCCACTGTTCTTTGATTACTACCCTACCACGGCTCTAGTGAGTCGTGCAAACAGGTAGTAGTTGGGTGCAGTCTCGAAGCACTTGGAGGCAGTGACGGTTAGACAGGATTCGTCTCTCCCGGTATTGGGAGTTGATATCGCACTGTGTTTAGGAGAGCCATTACACATAGTCGTCCCTGGCCAGGGCAAGCGAGATATACTGGTGGGTTTCCAGTGTTATCTCAGGGTGTTCTGGGCTACACTCCGACATGACTTGTACCGCTATTAGGGGACTGACGTTTATCACCCCCTTAGGCCCGTCATGCGATATTCTCAGACGAACAGACCGGACTGTACAGAGATTGTCACATACAGGCTCAGTAGCGGTTCGGATGGGTTCACCTCATCAGTCTTCTTATCGGCATCTACCTGGGGACCGTTACGTACAGCTAGTGCCGCTTGCGGTCTGTGGTTAAACCCACTGCAAGCGTAGTGTCGAGTCTTTAGAGTCCCACACAGAGAGTTATTCGTCTTTGGGCAAAACAGAGTAGAGGTCGCATGGTTTTACGACGGGGTTCGTTCACATCCGTGCACTTGTGCACGTTTGGTGTCCGGACAGTTATTGCTACCGGGCTTTGGTTTAAGCCAGATTCTAGCATATGTTTTGGGATTGGTTTTATCTCATTGTATTCATGTTCCTCGGAAGATGGATGCGGGTGTGTATGCACAGTTGACTGAGGTAGAGGCAGAGGATCCTCATTAGGGTTGATGACGGTTGTCATTTTCCAAACCCTAATGAACATGTGAATTATGATTAATAATGTTAATTAAAAGGAAATTGAGTTATGGTTAGGGTTGTTGACTTTTTGACCAAGGTTGACTTGTTGACCAAGATTGAAACTTTGACCATCATCATTTCAAGCAAAGATGCTCTTTGATGTTTGCAAAACACATTAAATGTGAAATGATAATGGTCATATCAAACCAACCATCACCTTTTTCATTTTGATTAATATTGTTAATTATTAATTCATATATATGTGATATGGTTGTTATTTTTCATATCATTCTCTCATTCTCATTCTCTCTCCTCCTTTGCTCTCCCTCTTCCTCTAGCTCAAGGAAAAAAACCCTCATGTATTGAGAACCATTTTGCCTTGAAGATAAAACACCAAAACTCATCTCTACTCATCCTAAGGTTGAAGGTCTAGCAAGCCTAATACTTTAGTTACCTCAAGTTCAAGGAAGGAGCTCAAGGTAGAGGCCCTCGGGTGGATCCATCTTCGGCAAGAGAAGACGGCGAGGAGAACCATCCAACCCACTCCAAGGAGAAGAAGAGAAGGAGTTCAAGTTAAGGTATAACCCCTAACAGAGTAGGTAAAGCTCATAGTTGTTGCTAGTGTGTAGTTTAGCAAAGATCCGGCTTTCAAGACCATGTTACCCTTTCATGAAAAATTTGTTTTTTACCGTTTCCGCAACCCCAAAAGGACCGAGACGGGTAACGTGGACCTAACATCCTTATCGAATAAGGTGCTGGATATTCTACAAGGAATATCTCTATGCAAAGCAAAAACTAGAGCTACCCTTTTTATAAATTTGATTCTACAATATCTTTTAGGTTTCTTTTTCTTTCATTAATCTCATTAATGAATCCCATCATTTAAGCTTCCTACGCATCACATAAGAAACGAAAATACAACGTACGCTTATGCCATCCGCATTCGCCACAGTGTCCCATTATGCACCGTTAGGTTACTTAACTAACGGCATACCGGGACGGGACTAGCACGGGTGCAAAACATAAGTAACGTTTATTATATATCATATATACAATAATAAAGCATTCGTCTCACGCATATAATGATCACATCACATAATATCAGCAGCAGAAGACAACATATGAAATATTGAATATACTAGGAGGTCCGTATTTTATTTTGAGCCTGTATAAAACACGGATTCCACGGTCATGATGAATTGCCAAACTCACAACCCTAAACCCCTACGAGAGAGGCAAGCAACCCTACCAATTCTAGGGTTAGGAGACCCGGTCTCGACTCCTCGAGATGGCCTCCCACTGAACCCTAGAACCCGGTTACTTGTGCGCTCCTTCTTAGGTCTATCCAAATGCGGAAAAGAAAATAATATATAATGGTGACATCATCCTCAACCCGGAAGTGCCCCAACAAAAGAATATTACATACAATGAATTTTACATGAATGAAAATAAAAACCCTCATCTCACATAAAATCCCGGCTATCCAAAACACGACGATCCAATATAACATATCACAGCAACACATAACATCACATGTCATCAACGTAAGTAAATATGCGTATCCCAATTGTCGTTGATGTATAGCAACAAAACCGGCGATACACCACATATTACACTTACGGTCACATAAAAAAAATGAAAAACTACAGCAATTGGATTCGTAACCGCCCTCACACAACACAAACCCGGGATATCACACATCCAAGATTTCATGCCTAACAATGTAAAGTTCGCATTTAGGTTTCACCCATGAAAACACTTTTCAAAATAAGTCGGATAATTCAACAAGATTTCCGATTACACCCGAAACTGAAATGTTAGATTTACACGCAACAAACAAATTTGTAGATTCCAATTATTGTATTGATCAGTCGAAAATACTGCATCTTTTAACCGGCAATTTCCCTATCATTTGCACTCATCTGGAAGTGTTCGGCATTCATTTAGCACATATTAGAAAATCAGTCATTAAATATCAGATTGCATGTGTTAGACTTTTAAACCGGAACTATAAGGGAAATTGACTGCATTTCATAGCATGGCATCATTCCTATATTGCGCAACTTGTGTTTCGAAGTCTGTGCAGGACATTACAAAAGATCGATCAAATTTACAAATGAAGACTGCTAAAGAATACGCCAACTCAAGGATTTTGAATCTGGTATTGATCTAAAAAGAATTCAGAGATTCAACATAGCAGGAAATACATCAAAAGACATCAGGAAGAAACAGTGCAAGTTTGAAGCCCTAAAGCTTCTAAAGTGCCGAGGTTCCGCGGCAATAGGTTGCTTGTGCCGCGGAACCGCGGTGATAATGCCACGTCACCCCATCTGCTTTAGCCCACAACTCTTCTCTCTATGGCTGCACTTTATAAAGACACTGTAAATTCCAGAAGACTCCTGAACATTCTGCCAGATCAGCAAACCTTGGGATCTAAACTAAACTAGCTTCCATTCTAGAACCTTCTCCCTAACCCTAGCTTAAAGTCTAAGCTAAGCTCCTAACTAACTACTTCTACAAGCCTCTTCCTCTAACTAACTTTTGGAAGGAAAACTCAAATTTGAATTCCTAGACTTAGGGTTTGGAAAACCTATAAATAGACCCCTAGGCTCACTTGTTATGGTTGTTCAATCCTTGTTCGCTCTTTGGTGGTGAAAAGCTAATCAATCCCCAATCTCTCCCATTCTTCATCTTCCCCAATTTCCACCCACAAGTCTAGTGACAAGGCTTGTGTCAAAACCCTAACCCTAATCCAATCAATCTAGCAACACCAAATTCAAGATCCATGGAGTTCAAGCAAAGCAAGTCTTCAACCATCCTTTAGAGGTGAAGCCGGCATTCATCGGAGCACGAGATCCAAGCCGATCCACGACTCAAGGAGCCGATACAACGCTAAATTCGACAATTTTGTTCCTTCTCAAATTCTTGTAGTCTCTTGAGCAATGTGTAACAATTTATGGAATAAATAAAGGTGAAGATTCTTTAAACTTGCTTTTATTTCAATTCGAGCATTATGATTCGTATTCAATTCTTGAATGTATTCTTTGTGATGATGCGCGAATAAACTCCGCTCGTGGAGGAATCGAGACGATTGTAGAAAGATGATGTTGATGAATATTTAAACGTTTTCTTAAGTCTTATAGCAATTGTAAATTCTTGAAAATTGAATGATCGATGATCTAGATCAATGCGAAATGCATTCTTGATTATTTTCTCACGATCTAGAGATCAACAATCGATCATTTGATTTTCAAGAAGCTAACTAGTGAATGTGATTCATCGAAAGGATAAAGGATAGGATGAGGAACCCTAATTCTTCGCAAGATCCTTGATCCTCGATGAATCTACATCGATTTAGCATCAACTTGTTAATAGATAAGAAATCGTATTCTTGAATCTTCATCACATCTTCGATCTAATCGATTCCTACGAGCTTTACTTCAAATCTTGAAACCTAAATCAATTGGAATTCTATCTCTTTTGATTCTTGATGTTTATCCTTTTCTTGATTCTTGATTAGAATAGTGACACTTGAAATTCATCGATAAAAATCTTGAATCATATTGCTTTTCTTTTCTATTAAAGTTTCGATTCAAACAAAACAAAATACGAACGAATCACTCAATCCCTGTGGACGATCCGTACTTATTAACGCGCTACATTCGACACCGTTATTGATTGCGGTCAAAATATTTTTGGTTGTGATTTCTTACAAGTTTCTATAAACCGACAACGGAAAATAAGATCAATCAAATGGCGCCGTTGCCGGTGATCACGCGCTAATTTGTTCTATATTTGAAATTTGAATTGAAAGATTTATTCCATTGTAATTTTGTAATCAAAATTCGTGCAAACACTAATACGTGTTGTTGTGATTTGTGCGAGGAAATCTGGCATCATTGGAGCTGGAGAAATTTTTTTCAGGAATTTCCAGAGAGCTCAAGGAGTGAACAGAAGTTCACTGTAGATTTTTGGTGCACTGAACAGCACATACGGGCGCGATTCCGCGGTTTAAGCCATCAATAGCGGCGGTTCCGCGGCTTTGTGAAGCCTTCTCAGTGCCAAATTTCCTCAGGTAACTTCTTACTTTCTTATCTCCTCCTCTGTCTGCTCCAATTAACATTTTGTCCAGGCTTCTTTGCAAAAATCGCAGCGCCGCAAAAAGCAAATTAAATTTGTGCGTGTTTTTGTTTCTTGGTTGTTTGCATTATAAATACGGATATTAAGGGGCACGGCCAAATCCAAATTAGGTGGGGAGTTCATTACCCTTCCTAGGCCCCGAAAATCACAAAACTTGCATCGGCATTGACCCACATTAACTAAAAAAAGATTTAGAGATGAATCTAAGGACCGTCGCGCTCACTTAGGATAGAAGAAGGCCGTGGGTAATTCATTGCTTATCCGCGTTTTCTTGTGGTGTCTAAGGCAAGTGTGTCGAAGGCTAGTGGTTATTAATTAGGCCCACTACTTACGTAGTGGAGTACCTTTCCACTTACCTGGCACTTACCTGGCTACAGGGGGACAAAGAGGCAGTGGAGGATTTATCCTGCGACTTGTCTTTTGGTAATTAGGAGCGGTCTAGAGCCTGACCTAGGTGACCAATAGAATTAGGGTTTTGTGTGTTGCATTTGTTGTGTTGCATCATATTATTAAAAATCCGTCCAATTTTCAAAACAAACACCGCATTCATTCATTCATTCCCCTAATTATAAGCTACGCTGCCACTTGTACTAACCCTTTTTAGTGCAAGATAGGCTGGACACGGGTTTCTAGTGCCCGTTAAGTCCACGTTCCCCGATCGACCCTAAAGTCGGTATTTCTACATTTACCCTATCTTTACCCACCACCACACCCACATCGATGGATCCATCTCCATCGAACTTCTTTTCCACTAATCTGCCGCCGTCCGTTGGTGCGCAGAATCCACCTCGCATCTCTCTCCAAGAGAGGTGCTATCCTACACGAGGCCCCCTTTCCACCCGTCTTTCCATTCCAGCAGCCAACGGGGAAAATTTTCAAATAAAACCCCAATACATCAACCTTCTACCAAAATTTCACGGTCTCGAATCTGAAGACGCATATGCCTTTATCTCCAAATTTGAAAATGTATGTGCAATGATGGGTACTTCATAGCTTTCTATGGATGCTATGCGTCTACGTCTTCTCCCATTTACCTTGTGCGATATAGTCGAGAAGTGGCTGTACAACACTACCGCACATTCCATTTCAAATTGGGGAGAATTCGTCAAAGCATTCCTTAAGAAATTCTACCCACATCATAAAACAGCTCGAGTCCGTAGTGAAATCAATCAATTCACCCAGCTTCCAAATGAACCATTTTCAAAATGTCTTGAACGCTTCAAGGATCTGTTAGTCCAATGTCCTCATCACGGAATCCCGAGATGGGAACTGTGCCGAATCATTTATGAGGGCATTAATCCTAACACAAGACAGACCCTTGAATCCATGTGTCAAGGCAACTTCATGACCAAAGATGATGGGGAAGCCTGGAAATTTCTAGAAGATTTCGCTAAAAATCTTTACAGTGGGAGGGTGTGAGTCAATCGTCTAGGGATGGCAATGATATTTCCATAGGAGTTAGAGCTGAAATTTCAGCTTTACACAAGAAATTCGACAATATGGAAAACAAATTTTTAGCCGCCGCTCTAAATCAAATGTCACTCTCCAAAACTGTATGTGGATGCTGTTCTGATCCTTCTCATTTGACGGAAGAATGTCCACTAAATTCTCCATTTCAAGGTCAAGAGCATACCAATGCGCATTTCAAAGACCTAGAAACGATCCATTTTCTTCCACATATAATCAGGGTTGGAGGAATTACCCAAACTTTGCTTGGAACCAATCACAATCTCAAAATACGGTTCCAACCCAACACAATTTCCAAAGGGTCCCTCCACCACAACAGCAACCACCACTTCAATTGAGTCAGCACCCCTTCCAATCACAAAACTTCCAAAATCCGGCCAACACTTTTGCACCACATGAAAACTCTTTGCAATTGACCGGTACTGATAATACCTCTGCACTAGCACAAACCTTGGATACTTTCATGAAACAATCCATCCAAGGGACGGTAAGTTTGCAATCTTCCGTCGAGAATGTGATGAAGATCATTATCTCTCAAAATGAAAACATCAAATCGATGGAAGAACAAATTGCACAACTAAAAGCCGAAATGCGTGCAAGAGAGAAAGGGAAACTTCCAGCTCAACCTTTGCCCAATCCTGGCTATTCACATCTTGTGAATGCAACCACGTTGAGATCTGGAAGAGTGCTTAACAATCACCTTGGGGAAGAGTTTGATGATACAGAAAAATCAATCAATAACACCCCAGCTGAGACCTTTCCTTCCACTTCTACTTCTAATTCTGATCCCAGTTCTTCTACCCCACCACCTTCTTGCGGGCCTATTCTTCGTTTCCCAAAAGGCTCGCCACCTCAGCCTATCTCTTCTAGTCTACCACCGACGATCCCCACTTCTATTATGGGATCAGGTCCACACACACTTCCTTCTCCTATGATGGACCCAGCGCTTATTGCTAAAGCACCTTATCCTAATCGGTTAAGGGCTAACACATCGAGTCCACATATGGAGAAGATCATGGACATGTTTAAGCAAGTTAACATCAACATCCCTCTCCTAGATGCCATCCAACAAGTTCCGTCCTATGCGAAAACTCTTAAGAACTTGTGCACTAGGAAGAGGAAGACTCAAATGCCCAAGAAGATATTCATAGCAAAGACTGTAGACACGGCTTTCCCCCAGCAATTACCAAGGAAACGTAAGGATCCTGGATATCCTACTATTTCCATTTCTATTGGGGAAAAACACATCAACCGTGCTCTACTAGACCTTGGCGCTAGTGTTAACTTGCTTCCATACTCAGTCTATGAGCAACTAGGGATCGGAGAGTTGAAGCCAACCCATTGCACTCTCCAGATGGCTGACTGATCAATCACCAAACCTAGGGGTGAACTGGAGGATGTGTTAATAAAAATCGGGGAATTTATATTCCCTGTGGACTTTATTGTAATTGATACACAGCCTATAGCGAACCCACGGAATCAAATTTCGGTGATTTTAGGTCGCCCCTTTTTGGCCACTTCCAACGCTATAATCAACTGTCGTAATGGTTCTATGACCCTATCCTTCGGGAATAGGACAATTGAACTGAACATTTACAAGTTGGGAAGTGTACCCTCCGAACCTACTGCTCAGGTCTGTTCTGTCGACTTAATGGATGTCGACATCAGCGAATTTGATGATCCTCATGATACCGATCTTGACTCTTTTCATACGTTATTGTTTGACCCAACTATGGATCATACACATACGGACTCTTCCACCGAGATGTCCGGGTCAACAACTAACACTGATTATGAACCGTTCTTAGAGTCTGAAGATCACCCCGTACTTTGTGATGACATTCTTCATCGGGGTATTGATGGAACTTTTGAGGAGATCTTCGCTGATGAACTCGCATTTCTGAATAACACGGGTGTTGAGATGAATCATGTCCCAATCATTGAAATTAAACCTCTACCCCTTCTTCTGAATTGTAAAAAGAATGCGAGTAATCCATCACATTCACTGCATCATCTCTCCACAATGAGACGCACACACATTCTGTTCCACCACTTACCCTTTCCCCACTTCTTCTTCCACCAACCCGAGCACTGCATTGATAAAATTTTTGAATGGTTGGTGTTAACATTCGGTCTTTGCAAAGCTCGGCATCGACCATTGATTTTTGACCCCCTCATGTGATTTTAAAAGCTTAACATTGCATAACTCAAGTTTGGGGGGGGACATTTTTTTTCTGGCTCTTGAAAAGGAAATTTTACAAAATTTTGAGCCAAAAATAAGTTTGGGGAAGGTGTTCACTTAAATATTTTGCCCCCACTAATAAATTCCTCCCAAGCTTATAGGTTTTTCGAGATTTAGCGGATGGCAACAGTGAGGACACTGTTGAAAACAAGTTTGGGGGAGGTTTGTGCTTATTTTCGCATTATTTGCATCATACTTTGCATAAGCACAAAACATTTTTGAAAACCTATAAAAATTTAAAAAATTTCAAAAAATAAAAATAGTTTTGTACATAAATAAGATAATAAAAGATTAGATAGTGAAGAATTACATCCATGAGATTGGAAAAATTTAAGAAAACCAAGAAAATTAGAAGTTTTCTTATACGAACTAGTAATAAGTAGTTATGAGCCGTTGTCCAAAGGGTTAGTAAGATGAAGGAAGTCACTAATCTGAGGATAAAAATAAGTCTGAAAAATAGTTTCTATTCTGGAAGCCAAACATTTTGAACGTTGATACCCTGCTATTCGCACTTACACACGTCTTGAAACCCGGGATAGTAGAGGATACCTTGAAATACTCTTGTCTTAAAGCCGATGTATGAAGGAAACAAAAAAAAATGAATAAAATATAAAATGGTGAGAAAAATGGACACTGGTTTTGTTATCGCCAAGGGCAATAAAAAATATATAGCGAGGGTGTCTCTTCACCTAGTGCCCTAAGGCCAACTGGTCTGGGAGTCACTGCTATGCTTGAGGTGGTGCAAGACGAGGAAAATACACCAAATAAGCAAGCACATGAGTAATCGGTCGGTTAGTACCTCAAGAAGTATTAACGGTCGCATGAAAGTGTGTGAGCAACCCTAAATATTCATTAATTAAAAAGTACTGAGGCAGAAGGGCAAGAGTATGATAGCTTGAATTGAATTCTCCGGGTGTAGGGATGTCCTTTACACACACGCAGGGTTATATGATCGATGTTTGGAAGAAAGATAGGAATGAAGAATAAGACGATGTTTTATTGAAGGAGGACGTGATTTCTGACATCTTTTCATGACCATTAAGATAGGGCTCATGACAACCGAAAAGCTAGCTTAGTTGGAAACCCTAATTTTCAAGGCTTTTCTTTTTACAATTCTTGTCTTTAAATGTAATATTCATGATCTTCCTTTTATTATCGGATTTTGTGGGTGCAATCCGCTGAAAACCCTCAGGGGACAACACTCCTCCTACTAGGGACACCTAGAGGTTTAAAGGCTTGTTGCACGTGCTCAGTGCAATCGTGTTGCCTACGAAAGTGTGATTTTCTCTTTCTTTATTTTCTCCTTTTCTTTTTAATAAAAAGTTCGCTCGAGACGATCGAAAATAAGTTTGGGGAAATTTGATCAGTCGAAAATACTGCATCTTTTAACCGGCAATTTCCCTATCATTTGCACTCATCTGGAAGTGTTAGGCATTCATTTAGCACATATTAGCAAATCAGTCATTAAATATCAGATTGCATGTGTTAGACTTTTAAACCGGCACTATAAGGGAAATTGACTGCATTTCATAGCATGGCATCATTCCTATATTGCACAACTTGTGTTTCGAAGTCTGTGCAGGACATTACAAAAGATCGGTCAAATTTACAAATGAAGACTGCTGAAGAATACGCCAACTCAAGGATTTTGAATCTGGTATTGATATAAAAAGAATTCAGAGATTCAACATAGCAGGAAATACATCAAAATACATCAGGAAGAAACAGTGCAAGTTTGAAGCCCTAAAGCTTCTAAAGTGCCGCGGTTCCGCGGCAATAGGTTGCTTGTGCCGCGGAACCGCGGTGATAATGCCACGTCACCCCATCTGCTTTAGCCCACAACTCTTCTCTCTATGGCTGCACTTCATAAAAACACTGTAAATTTCAGAAGACTCCTGAACATTCTGCCAGATCAGCAAACCTTGGGATCTAAACTAAACTAGCTTCCATTCTAGAACCTTCTCCCTAACCCTAGATTAAAGTCTAAGCTAAGCTCCTAACTAACTACTTTTAGAAGCCTCTTTCTCTAACTAACTTTTGGACGGAAAGCTCAAATTTGAATTCCTAGACCTAGGGTTTGGAAAACCTATAAATAGACCCCTAGGCTCACTTGTTGTGGTTGTTCAATCCTTGTTCGCTCTTTGGTGGTGAAAAGCTAATCAATCCCCAATCTCTCCTATTCTTCATCTTCCCCAATTTCCACCCACAAGTCTAGTGGCAAGTCTTGTGTCAAAACCCTAACCCTAATCCAATCAATCTAGCAACACCAAATTCAAGATCCATGGAGTTCAAGTAAAGCAAGTCTTCAACCATCCTTTAGAGGCGAAGCCGGCATTCATCGGAGCACGAGATCCAAGCCGATGCACGACTCAAGGAGCCGATGCAACGCTAAATTCGACAATTTTGTTCCTTCTCTAATTCTTGTAGTCTCTTGAGCAATGTGTAACAATTTGTGGAATAAATAAAGGTGAAGATTCTTTAAACTTGCTTTTATTTCAATTCGAGCATTATGATTCGTATTCAATTCTTGAATGTATTCTTTGTGATGATGCGCGAATAAACTCCGCTCGTGGAGGAATCGAGACGATTGTAGAAAGATAATGTTGATGAATCTTTAAACGTTTTCTTAAGTCTTATAGCAATTGTAAATTCTTGAAAATTGAATGATCGATGATCTAGATCAATGCGAAATGCATTCTTGATTGTTTTCGCACGATCTAGAGATCAACAATCGATCATTGGATTTTCAAGAAGCTAACTAGTGAATGTGATTCATCGAAAGGATAAAGGATAGGATGAGGAACCCTAATTCTTCGCAAGATCCTTGATCCTCGATGAATCTACATCGATTTAGCATCAACTTGTTAATGGATAAGAAATCGTATTCTTGAATCTTCATCACATCTTCGATCTAATCGATTCCTACGAGCTTTACTTCAAATCTTGAAACCTAAATCAATTGGAATTCTATCTCTCTTGATTCTTGATGTTTATCGTTTTCTTGATTCTTGATTAGAATAGTGACACTTGAAATTCGTCGATAAAAATCTTGAATCATTTTGCTTTTCTTTTCTATTAAAGTTTCGAATCAAACAAAACAAAATACGAACGAATCGCTCAATCCCTGTGGACGATCCGCACTTACTAACGCGCTACATTCGACACCGTTATTGATTGCGGTCAAAATATTTTTGGTTGTGATTTCTTACAAGTTTCTATAAACCGACAACGGAAAATAAGATCAATCATGTATCACATTACAGAAAGCTAAACGACGTTAAACAATTCGATTGAAGCAACGAATTCCCAAATTTCCCAGAGAGCTCAACACTTAAGCAAAATTAAAAATTCCCAGAAGCATGCACCAGTACCTACGGAACTACAGCTGAAGGGCCCGACACAAGCCTCTTAAGTGGAGCCGCGGATCCGCCGCCAAAACCTTGTTTTAGCCGCAGATCCGCGGTCACTTAGATGAGTTAGGGTTTCGTTCTTCAGGTGTGTCCATAGAATTCCCTGCATGTTTTTCTGAATATTTTTAACATGGAAAAATCCAACTTTTTGAAAAATTTCCAGAGAGGGGGTATAATTTGGGTTTTCCGGATTCGATCGGACTTTTAATTTCGCCTACGCAACGCCTAATGCTCTAGCTAAGCTCTGATACCACTGTAAGGTTCTTAGGCACTAGAACAAGGTTCTTCAAGTCATCATACATGCCGTATTTTAAAATTTTCAAGTGCCAAACAACCTAAGCAATGATCTTTGCTAGAGAATTAAGGTTATTAACAACAAGTAAACACCTTTACTTCTAAGAGTTATGGATTACAACCTTTGTAGTCCGTTCCTTCGCTTCATTAGCTCCGAGTTGAGGTCCCTTCATTGCGATCATCAAGTTCCCGGACTCTCGAGAGGCTCCATGAGGTGAATGTTCCATGGTTGCTTGAAGTCTTCACTATCAAAGATGATCTACCTTGAGGAATTACAAACCCAAGCTTACACTTCACTAATGAGGTATTAGTGAAGCAAACACCCTAATCTAAGTGGCTAGAATAGATGAGGATGATGAAGTAGGAATTTTGCTCTCTTTTGTTTCCTATTTCTCACAAACAATCATCACAAAATCAAAAGCTAGAAAGCTTTTGTGAGAGAGGAAGAAAAAGATGAAGTTGTGATGAAAGAATGAATTGTATAAGGTTAGAAATGCAACCATGGGTTAAGCATGGCATGCTTAACCCTTGTAAAGAATAAACCATAAGCTAGGATTAAGAGCTTAGGTTAACAAATATCTAGATATTATCTAAAGGGTGGACTTTAGTCAACATGAATAAATATCTCAATAATATCCACACAATTTGGAATTTACCCAAAATAAAACATTAACCCTAATCCAAACCCTAGTATGGTTTGATCTCAAAACCCTAGTTGCATTTGTAACCCTAACATGTTACAATATATTATATCACATATATAATATATAATGTAACAAAAGAAAATAAAACAATTACCATATATCACATATATATCAATGTATCATCAAGTGAGAAAAAGAATCATTTAAGTGAGCTTATATTAGTTAATGTAATGTAATATATCACATATATTATATATTAAATTATTAAATCAACACTTGATTTAATAATCCGGCTATTTTACAAATAACCGACTAATATAATATGTATCATTTTATCGAATCAACACTTGATCCGATAACCCGGCTATATCACATATACCCGGCCGATATCACATATCGCGAGAATAGAATACGGTATCTCATATCGTATTAATCTCGGTCCCGCACATATCACATATGTGCTCCTACTCCGTTTCGCCTGAGCTCGGAAACCTCTGTGTAGGACTCTAAAGACTCGTCAATACGCCGGCAGTAAGTGATGATCATATCAAACACCCACAAGCTGCAAGCGATCAGCTAAACGTAACAGCCACCCGGGTATTGAGCGATCAGAAGATCAACAAGCAAGCCTGTATATACTCCTATGAATCTAATCAGTAACACTGCCGTACAGTTCGGTCTCTTTGTCTGATGTGTCGCATATCCAGTTTAGGGGTGGTAAACGTCAGACCCAGTAACCGATAAGTCGTGTCGATGTGAGGCTCATAACGGGTTGAGAAACTACTGATAACACTTAACAGTATATCTCCATATCAGCCCTGGCCAGGGACTTCCAGTTATAGCCAATCGAACATAGTGCAACATCAACCCCCAATACCGGGAGAGACGAAACTCTTCCTATCGCTCATTGCCACCATGTGATTCGGGACTGTACCCAAAAGATACCGTTTTGCACGTCCTCTTGAACGTGGTAAAGTGGAAATCAAAGCACAGTGGGAATCACACAAGACTCTATGACGATCTCGGGTCTACAGACTAACCTATACCAGTGTCACCAGAGAACTGCTATCTAACGATAGGTATAATACCATCTAGGAGTTCTCGGCCAGTCCGTTCTGTGTACCCAGTCTCCACTGAGCACCCGTATACCTTCTCTGATGTCAAACACTAATGGATATGGGATCATCCATCGCCCATCATATGGGTCGAGAAGTGTATACGCTAGTCTACTCTGGAGTATCGATGCCCTGTCTCGATATTCCCTCGACTAGTAACAGTTATAGGATGTACTCCTGGACTACCCTGGCCCCACTAGTATGATCTGCTTCATAGTCCTAGTAGTTGAGTACATATCTTAAGGGCTTTATCAACATGTGAGAGCAAGACAGTAAACCAATACAAGTCAACATGTTAAGACAATGTGAAACCAGATAGCATACTATCACGTCGAGCAAGAAAGTACTCTCTATATATATCCAAGCATCCACTATAATATACATCATATGTAAAACAATGGCCTCTAGGGCACATACATAACTAACAGATTACTGATTACCACGTAATGGTAGAAGCTGAAGTGTGACTACGGTAGGATATTTCCTTGACCGTAGGAGCATGGCTGGCCTTGTCACCCCTTGTATTCTGTATTTTGGGAAGCAGGGCGTGACTTGGTTTTGTTGGTATCAAAGCCAAGTTTGGTTCAGAATGAGATTATAGTTTCTGACAAAGGCTTGACAGTTTAAGTCGCTCATTCGATCTAGATTGCAAACTTGTTATCCTTGACTAGGATTCCTATAGTTTGTCAAGCTGCCCTTTTGACTCCATCCGCTAGAATTTTGGATGACTTAATAGAGTTATGTGATTGTATCTATGAACTGCAATATAGTTACAAGGCAGCACTCTGCTTGAGTGACTTGGAGTTCTACATTTGATTTCCGATCGATTGAGTCTCACCTCACCACATATTCTTGTTTCGTTATCAATGCTATATCTTATTCTGATTCTTATACCTTCTACCTTATGACGTCCTAAAATTTGTTGTTTCAGGACCATGGCTTCCAACGACTCTTCTTCTACATCCACTCCCCAGAGTCAGACCGTCGAGATTTTGGGTGTGCTGCAAGGCTTGATGGATGCCCAGGAGTGAACAAACGATCTCTTAGCTGAAGGACTAAGAAAGAAAATGGCTCAGGCACCAGCAGGAGTCCCTAATCGTAGGGGAATCCCTGTTAAACAAAGAGGAGGTGTGTAGATGAAGCGCTCATTTGTTCATCAGCAACAGAAGCAGTGGACAACCCAACATTATGGTTAGTGCAAGTGGCCAGGGAATCCTCAGAGGGACTGTCGCCGGGCCAAAAGGCAGAGCTTGATTTGTGGATCCGACGAGCATCTTATCAATGGTTGCCCTCGAAGGAAAGAGCTACAAGGAGGAGATTCATCAACGCTCTCCACATCGGCTTAAGTAACTCAGTTGTTATCGTAGTTAGAGTTTCAAGGATGGTACAGACCCAACGTAGGATTCAAACTCACTTTACGGGATCATAGCGATCTAGATATCAACGCGGAGCTGTCACGCGTCCTGCTTTCAATAAAGACCTAGTTATTTTATTTAGTAATTGTTTCTTTTCGTCTGAACTTTGTATTTTTTTGGACCCCTTGGTTTAAATGAAAAAAATATGTGGGTTAAGATTTGTATATCGTTTCCTTACCATTCACTTTCTTATACTACTTACTGCATCAGCACTCAAGATTATGATTTTACATTCTTTACCTACCTTATATTTTCCATGTGCTCCACATCCTTAGTTAGTTTTTGTGTGTTCCACTATCTGATCATGACTCTCTCTTTTCAGCCCATGGCCAACCCTGGGTCAGCGCCGCCTCTCGATGAGGACACTCGGTCCTGCGTTTCCTTAGACTGCATGCTGGTGAGTTTAGATGACGGGGTCGATGGCCTACAGGTTATTTTTGACAACAGCGATCTCGAGGACGAGGAAGTCGCAGACACAGCTCCAAAAGTCAATATGATCAGTGACTCTGACGATGAAGAAGAGGACCCCGAAGAAGACCCAGAAGAGGAAGATCCTGAGGAGGACCCAGTGGAAGAAAACCCAGTAGAAGAAGATCAAGAAGAGGAATATCCTGAGGAGGACCCAGTGGAAGAAAACCTAGTAGAATAAGATCCAGAAGAGGAAGATCTGTTAGTTATATGTATGCCCTAGAGGCCATTATTGTACATGTGAAGTATATTATAGTGGATGCTTGGATATATATAGAGAGGACTTTCTTGCTCGACATGATAGTATGCTATCTGGTTGCTCTTTATCTTAACATGTTGACTTGTATATGTGATGCTTTCTTGCTCTCACATGTTGATAAAGCTCTTAGGATGTGTACTTGGCTACCAGGACTATGATGGAGATCATACTAGTAGGGCCAAGGGTAGTCCACAAGTACAACCTAAAACAGTTCCTAGTCGAGGGTGTATCGAGACAGGGCATCGATATTCCAGAGTAGACTAGTGTATACGCATCTTGACCCATATGATGGGCGATGGATGATCCCACATCCATTGGTGTTTGACATCAAAGATGGTATACGGGTGCTCAGTGGAGACTGGGTATACTGAACGAACTCGCCGAGAACTCCTAGTTGGTATTATACCTATCGTCAGACAGCACTTCTCTGGTGACACTGGTACAGGTTAATCTGTAGACCCGAGATCGTCATAGAGTCTTGTGTGATTCCCACTGTGCTTTAATTTAAACCTTACTACGTTCAAAAGAACGTGCAAAATGGTGGATTTTGGGTATAGTCCCGAATTACATGGAGGCAATGAGCGATAGGAGGGGATTCGTCTCTCCCGGTATTAGGGGTTGATGTTGCGCCGTATTCGATTGGCCATAACAGGAAGTCCCTGGCCAGGGCTGATACAGAGATTTACTGATAAGTGTTATCAGTAGTTTCTCGACCCGTTATGAGCCTCACATCGGCATGACTTATCGGTTAATGGGGTCTGACGTTTACCACCCCTATACGGGATATGAGACATATCATACGAAGAGACCAGATTGTACGGTAATGTTACTGACAGGCTTTTGCAGGAGTTAGAGCGGGCTTGTTTGCTGATTTTCTGATCGTTCAATACCCGAGTAGCCATTACGTCCAGCTAGTACCGCTGACGGCTTGTGGGTGCTTGATGTGATCATCACCTACTACCAGCGTATTGACGAGTCTTTAGAGTCCTACACAGAGGTTTCACTGGCTCAGGCAAAACGAAATAGGAGCACATATGTGATATGTGCGGGACCGAGATTAATACGAGTATGTGATACCGTATTCTATTCTCGCGAGATAAGGTATCGATCGGTTATATGAGATATTGCCGGGTTATCGAATCAAATGTTGATTCGATAAGTCGATACTGTATCGGTCGGTTATGTGAGATATAGCCGGGTTATCGAATCAAGTGTTGATTCGATAAGTTGATACAAATAATATTAGTCGGTTACATTAAGTATAATCAGATTATTAAATAAAGTGTTGATTTAATGATTTAATGTATAATTATATATTTGATATATTAATTTACATTAACTAATATTAGCTCACTTAAGCATTTCTTTTTCTCACATGTGCACACTTAATATATATATATGATATATATTAATTGTGTTTTATTTATGTGTCATGGTTGATGATACATGCAACATGGGTGTATGAGACTTACACCATGATAAAGATAATGTAGGGTTTATTTATTTATAGTAATTCAATTATTAGTTGGAAATTTGTCACATGGCATGAAACTTTGAGAAGCTTGGAGATCCATTGACTTAGTCCACTAGTTTTGTCTTACACTAGATATTTGTTAACCCAACCATTATCTAAACTCATGGTTAAGTCTCTACATGAGTAATATTAGATATTTTCTCACCCATGGTTGCCATTCACTCTTTCATCTTTTATTTGCTTCATCTTCATCAAGAGCAAGAGAGAGCTCTCTAAGTTTTTGAGAGAAGAAGAAAAAGAGTGAGAAAATTAATTCTAAAGTGAGCAAAAATCCTACTTCATCATCCTCTACTAGATTAGAACTTTAGTATAGGGTGTTAGCTTCACTAATCCCATATTAGTGAAGAGGTAGCTTGGGTTAGTGACTCCTCGATGTAGATCATCTTCGGCCTCGAAGACTTCGTGCAAGCTCATCGCTTTCTTCTTGTGGTGCCGTTCAAGAGTCCGGGAGTTCAATGATCGCAGGGAAGGGACCACTACAAGGAGCTATAGAAGTGAAGGACCGGACTACAAAGTTTGTAATCCCTAATCACTTAGTTATAAAGTAGTTTACACATTGTATTGTCTAAATCTTTAGTTAAGATTCTAGGTTAGGATTATTTTGTACGGAAATTTTTTGAAAATGGCATGGATGATGCCTCGTGAACCCTTGCTGTCGTGCCGAACAATCCTACAGTGGTATCAGAGCCAAGGTAGAGATTTAGACGATATTTTTAGAATTACGAAACCGAAACAACTCCGAAATACTGTAAACTAAAAACCCAGTTTCTGTTAATTTTTAAAGTCGTCGAAATTTTTTTTAAACAACTGCAGAATGTTACATGAGATGTAATATGAACACTGATCAAATACGAACCCATTCCACCTAAATTGACCCGAGCACATCACCCTTAAAACCGGTGTGGCCGGCCCTGTAGAGGCTTCTGGGGTTCGTATTTTTTTGGTGTTCTCGTCTCTGGGGTTTGGAGTTTCAGGTGTTGTTTGTTTTTGCTAAATTTGTGTGTGATGTTAACTTTCTGCAAAGGAAATTCGGAGTCTTTCATAGTCGTAATTCTAACATGTATTCGGGTTATTTTAGACGGTGTTAAAAAGTTCGAACGGATATCAAATACCCACTTTAACCCTTGCCGGAAAATTTTCCAAGAGTTGGATTTTTTCCGAGTTAAAGAACATTCAAACATCATGCACATAATGCGGTGGACCCTCTAGAAGAAAAAAACCCTAACTAGATTCTATGACCGTAAGAACCGCTGCTAAACCATAGGGTTTGCGGTAGTTCCGCGGTGCCATAAGTGAGGCAAGGGTTGACCCTTCTATGGTTGGTCCATTGGTACTGTGGCATGTGATGAGTATTTTTAAACTGCGCTCAACTGCTGAGCTTTTTGGGAAATTTTGGGTGTTTGTTGATTCGATCGAATGTTTAACGTCATCTAGCTTTTTCTGTAATGTGATACAATATGTGGAATTCATATAGTTGGGCATGAAATCCAAAGTATGTGATATTTTAGGTTTATGATGTTTAAGGTGATTGTGGATTCCAACTGTTGTAGTTTGACATTTTTTTTCTACGACCGTAAGTGTAATATGTGGGGTATCACCGTTTTCGTTGCTATATGTCAACGACAATTGTGATACGCATATTTACTTACGTTGAAGACATGTGATGCTATGTGTTGCTGTGATATGTTATATTAGATCGTCGTGTTTTGAATAGCCGGGGGTTTTATGTGAGATGAGAGTTTTTATTTTCATTCATGTAAATATTTATTGTATGTAATATTCTTTTATTGGGGCACTTCCGGGTTGAGGATGATGTCACCATTGTTGTATATTATTTACTTTTCCGCATTAGGATAGACCCAAGGAAGGGAGCACAAGTAACCGGGTTCTAGAGTCCAGTGGGAGACTATCTCGAGGAGTCGAGTCCGGGTCTCCTAACTCTAGAATTGGTATGGTTGCTTGCCGCTCTCGTATGGGTCTAGGGATGTGGGTTTGGCGATTCATCGCGACCGTGGAATCCGTGTTTTATACTGGCTTAAAATAAAACACGGAATTTCTGGTATATCCAATATTTCATATGCTATCTTCCGCTGCTGATATTCTGTGATGTGATCACTTTATATATCTTAGAAGAATGCTTTATTATTGTATATATGATATATAATAAACGTTTCTTATGTTTTGCACCTGAGCTAGTCCCGCCCCGTTATGCCGTTAGTTAAGTAACCTAACGGTGTATAACGGGACAATGTGGCGAATGCGGATGGCATAAGCGTACGTTGTATTTTCGTTTCTTCTATGATACTTAGGAAGCATAAATGATGGGAATTCATTAATGAGATTAATGAAAAGAAAAGAAACCTAAAAAATGCTGTAGAATCATATTTTCAAAAAGGGTAACTCTAGTTTTTTTTTGCTTTGCATATCAGTATTCCTTGTAGAATATCTTGCACCTCATTCGATGAGGAAAGAGCCGAGATCCCTTCACTGGGAGTGACCTCTTTAGCAAAAGCTAGCAGATACTACAACTAACTCGGTTTTGTATTTTGATTGCTTCTTTTAGTTTTTTCTTTGCATAGCGGTATTTATGAAATATCCTGCACCTTATTCGATAAGGAAAGAGCCGAGATCCCTTCACCGGGAGTGACCTCTTTAGCAAAACTAGTAAAACCCTAAAAAACAAGCCTCTTCAAAAATCACTAGTTTCTACAACGATATCAAGTTCATTACGCTCATGGTTTTCTTAAAAACCTGCGTAACCCTCCGTCATTTCAGATAAGTGCTATTTCAGTATTCGTGCTACGGTTGTTTGGCCTGCGTCAAGGCGTAGTGTGCGGTAGCTGATTAGTACTTATCTGTAGCATGAGATGTGATTGGATTAGGGTATTCGTACGGCGTTGTTTGGCCTGCGTCAAGGGTCGTACGGGTGTGTTTAATTCAATCAGGAAATGTACGCGTTGAACTTGACTAGCGGACTATGAGTTGTTTGGCCTGCGTCAAGGTCATAGGATGCTAGGAGTAAAAGATTTATCGGGAATTTCAAGTATTGAATTTTGCAATGAGATTACATACCTTCTATGAGATAGTTGGATCCCGATACCCACTGTGAGCAGAAGTTGCTCCCGGAAGAGTTTTGCACTTTACAATTAGCTAACTCACTAGGTGTCTAGAAAGGTTTCAACGAGGCTACGCCTCTGGGAAAATGAGGTTTATTTTAATTAATCCGTGCGAAAGAACGGGGAACCTCCCTCAGAAGTACCGGCACTGGCCTGGCTGAACGGTTAGCGAAGTTGTAGAATGCAATTAATCCTGGCTGAGTTTTCTTTTTAAGGTTTGAAAGAAAATTTGAGAATAGCAGTGGGAGATAACGATTAGATAAGATAAATAACCAATCTGATCTTTGCAAGAGCATACGCTAAGTATTTTCTTCTCTCTCTCTCCAGGTAGCGACCATGTCTGGCCTTAATCAAGATAATAATATGGATGTATTGACCGAACCCGCTTTTTATGCTGAGCAGGGGAACGTTGGTTCCGCTCCAACTTATAATTGTTATAAGTCTGAGCAGGAAATAGGAAAATGTCCGGATTTCCACGCCACCCAAACGAAGAATATGCATTTGGATGCATCTTCTTCGGGTGTGTTAGTTACCGAGAACTGTTTCTCAGTTCACTCTACGTCCTGAGTATTAGATACCGGATCGGGATCTCACATATGTAATATGTTACATGGGCTAAGGAAAGGTAGAGAACTGGGAGAGGGTGATCATTCCGTAAGAGTAGGGAATGGTGCAAATGTTACAACCAAAGCAGTTGGCGAATATCACCTAGTATTACCAAATGGTAATACATTGATTCTGAACGAATGCTACTACATACCGATCCTGATATGCAATCTTATATCAGTTTCCTTATTAAGTAAAGAAGGATATAATTTTGTAGTACAGGATGATGTTATGAAAATCTTCTTGAATCAAAATTTGATTGGATTAGGCTCGTTGAATAATGGCATATACGTTCTAAATCAAACCACAGTTCTTAACGTACAAAACACACAAGAGGAAGAGTTCAGAAATAAACGAATCCTTCTTGTGGCATTGTAGAATAGGTCATATTAATGCGACAAGACTAGCTAAGTTACATAAGGATGGATATTTGAATCCATTCAAATTTTCATCTTATGACATTTGCCAGTCATGTCTCAAAAGCAAGATGACCAAAACTCCGTTTAGTGGACACGAAGAAAGAGTTACGGAACTCTTGGGACTAATACATAGTGATGTATGTGGTCCCATGTCTACATATGCTACGAATGGTTCCTCATATCTCATTACATTCACTGACGATCTCTCTAGATACGGACATGTATTCCTGATGAAACACAAGTCTGAAGCTTTTGAGAAATTCAAAGAATATAAGCACGAAGTCGAGAACCAAACGGGTAAAAGTATTAAAATCCTATGATCTGATCAAGGAGGAGAATACTTGAGCACGGAATTCTGTGACTATCTAAAAGAGAATGGGATTCTCTCTCAGCTTACTCCTCTGTATACACTACAGCACAATGGTGTATCGGAGTGGAGGAATCGCACCCTATTATGATGCGCTCTCTTAAGAGTTATGCGGAGTTACCTATTTCCTTTTGGGGTCATGCACTGGAAACAGCTGCAGACCTATTGAATATGGTTCCCATCAAATCTGTGCCAACTACTCCATATGAGATATGGAAAGGAAAGCGACCATATTTTAATTATGTTAAGATATTGGGTTGTCCGGCATATGTGAAAACACAAAATCCGGACAAGCTCGAGGCAAGGCCAATTCTGTGTAAGTTTATAGGATATCCCAAACATTCACGAGAGTATATCTTCTACCACTCTGGGGAACAAAAGGTGTTTGTTTCTCGACATGCCACCTTTTTAGAAAAGGGTTTTCTTATGAAAAAAATTAGTGGTAAGGAGGTAGAACTGGAAAAGGTTCCATCTATACAAACTACGACAGAAGATTTGGTAGAACCAGAGGATTCGATTGCTCCCAATGAACCTCAGCCTCTCCGCCGATCTAGTAGGGTTCCTCATCCACCTGAGAGAAACTACGGTTTTCTCGTAGACGGTGGGAGCGAGGATTGCATCATGGTAGATGATGACCCAACTAGCTTCGAGCAGGCCATCACGAGTGGGGACTCTATGAAATGGATGGATGCAATGCGGTCTGAGATGGAATCCATGTACACCAACAAAGTATGGACTTTGGAAGTTGCTCCTGAAGGGGTAAAACCCATCGGGAGCAAATGGATCTTTAAGAAGAAACTTGGTGTAGATGGAAAAGTTGAGACTTTAAAAACTAGACTTATTGCAAAAGGTTTTCGTCAAAGACCGGGTGTGGATATGATGAAACCTTTTCTCCAGTGGCTATGCTTAAGTCCATCCGGATCTTTCTTGCCACCGCTGCATACCATGACTACGAAATCTGGCAAATGGATGTTAAGACCGCCTTTCTAAATGGTGATTTAGAAGAGTGCGTGTACATGACTCAGCCAGAGAGCTTCGTGGACAGTAGGAGCAGCGAGAAGGTGTGCAAGCTGCTTAAATCCATCTACGGGTTAAAGCAGGCATCGCAGAGTTGGAACATCTGTTTTGATGTGGTAGTCAAAGAGTTTGACTTCATCAAAAACGTAGATGAACCTTATATATACAAGAAGGTAGCAGAGAGTGAGGTTGTCTTCCTCGTATTGTACGTGGATGACATACACTTGATAGGAAATGATGTTCCTATGCTATAATCGGTCAAGCTCTTCTTATCATAAAGATTCTCAATGAAAGATCTAGGGGATGCCTCCTACATCTTGGAGATTAAGATCTATAGAGATAGATCTAAATGGATTCTGGAATTGTCCCAATCCAGGTACATTGACACCATTCTAAAGAGGTTTAGTATGGAAGAATCCAAGCATGGGACCTTGCCCACGATCACAGGATTCACTCTCGTCAAAGAGATGCCTTCCAAACTGATTTGGAGAGAACCTGCATGCAAGGGTTACCCTATACTTCGGCAGTAGGCTCTATCATGTATGCGATGTTATGTACCAGACCCGATGTAGCATACTCACTAAGTGTAGTGAGTAGGTGTCAAGCAGATTCAGGAGCGAGTCACTGGACAGCTGTGAAGAACATTCTCAAGTACTTGAGAAAGACTAAAGAGATGTTCTTGGTATATGGTAACGGAGAACTCCAAGTGGAGTCCTTTACTGATTCGAGCTTCCAGAGTGATAAGGACGACTCTAAGTCGGTCTCGGAATTTGTCTTTACCCTCAATGGAGGGGCGGTTTGTTGGAAGAGTTCCAAACAGGAAACCGTGGAAGACTCGACGATGGAGGCTGAATACATCGCTGCCAACGATACTGCCAAATAAGCTGTCTGGATGAAGAAGTTCATAACTGAACTTGGAGTGGTTCCATCCATTGAGCGTCAAATACCTTTGTATTATGATAACAATGGAGCAGTGGCCTTGGCCAAGGAACCCCGGTCCCATCAGCGATCCAGGCATATTCTGAGGCAGTATCACCTAATCTGGGAGATAGTTGATCGCCGAGAGATCGAGGTCAGGAAAGTTGGCACGAAGGACAACACGGCGGATCCACTCACAAAGGCCATACCCCAGATACAATTTGAGAGACTCTTCGGGATGTTGGGTATGAGATACTACAACAACTGGCCTTAGTGCAAGTGGGAGATTGTTAGTTATATGTATGCCCTAGAGGCCATTATTGTACATGTGATGTATATTATAGAGGATACTTGGATATATAGAGAGAGGACTTTCTTGCTCGACATGATAGTATGCTATCTGGTTGCTCTTTATCTTAACATGTTGACTTGTATATGTGATGCTGTCTTGCTCTCACATGTTGATAGAGCCCTTATGATGTGTACTTGACTACCAGGACTATGATGGAGATCATACTAGTGGGGCCAAGGGTAGTCCACAAGTACACCATAAAACAGTTCCTAGTCGAGGGTGTACCGAGACAGGGCATCGATATTCCAGAGCAGACTAGCGTATACGCATCTCGACCCATATGATGGGCGATGGATGATCCCACATCCATTGGTGTTTGACATCAAAGATGGTATACGGGTGCTCAGTGGAGACTGGGTACACTGAACAGACTCGTCGAGAACTCCTAGTTGGTATTATACCTATCGTCAGATAGCAGTTCTCTGGTGACACAGGTACAGGTTAGTCTGTAGACCCGAGATCGTCATAGAGTCTTGTGTGATTCCTACTGTGCTTTGATTTCCACCTTACCACGTTCAAAAGAACATGCAAAACGGTGGCTTTTGGATACAGTCCCGAATCACATGGAGGCAATGAGCGATAGGAGGGGATTCGTCTCTCCCGGTATTGGGGGTTGATATTGCGCTGTATTCGATTAGCCATAACAGGAAGTCCCTGGCCAGGGCTGATACAGAGATTTACTGATATGTGTGATCAGTAGTTACTCGACCCATTATGAGACTCACATCGGCATGATTTATCGGTTAATGGGGTCTGACGTTTACCACCCCTATACTGGATATGCGACATATCAGACGAAGAGACCGGACTATACGGTAGTGTTACTGACAGGCTTTTGCAGGAGTTAGAGCGGTCTTGCTTGCTGATTTTCTGATCGTTCAATACCCGGGTAGCCAATACGTCCAGCTAGTACCGCTGACGGCTTGTTGGTACTTGATGTGATCATCACCTACTGCCGGCGTATTGACGAGTCTTCAGAGTCCTACACAGAGGTTTCACTGGCTCAGGCAAAATGAAGTAGGAGCACATATGTGATATGTGCGAGACCGAGATTAATACGAGTATTTGATACCGTATTCTATTCTCGCGAGATAAGGTATCGATCAGTTATATGAGATATAGCCGGGTTATCGAATCAAAAATTGATTCGATAAGTCGATACTGTATCGGTCGGTTATATGAGATATAGCCGGGTTATCGAATCAAGTGTTGATTCGATAAGTTGATACAAATAATATTAGTCAGTCATATTAAGTATAACCGGATTATTAAATCAAGTGTTGATTTAATGATTTAATGTATAATTATATATTTGATATATTAATTTACATTAACTAATATTAGCTCACTTAAGCATTTCTTTTTCTCACATGTGCACACTTAATATATATATGATATATATTAATTATGTTTTATTTATGTGTCATGGTTGATGATACATGCAATATGGGTGTATGAGACTTTCACCATGATAAAGATAATGTAGGGTTTATTTATTTATCGTAATTCAATTATTAGTTGGAAATTTGTCACAAGGCATAAAACTTTGAGAAGCTTGGAGATCCATTGACTTAGTCCACTAGTTTTGTCTTACACTAGATATTTGTTAATCCAACCATTATCTAAACTCATGGTTAAGTCTCTACATGAGTAATATTAGATATTTTCTCACCCATGGTTGCCATTTACTCTCTCATCTTTTATTTGCTTCATCTTCATCAAGTGCAAGAGAGAGCTCTCTAAGTTTTTGAGAGAAGAAGAAAAGAGTGAAAATTAATTCTAAAGAGAGCAAAAATCCTACTTCATCATCCTCTACTAGATTAGCACTTTAGTATAGGGTGTTAGCTTCACTAATCCCACATTAGTGAGGAGGTAGCTTAGGTTAGTGACTCCTCGACGTAGATCATCTTCGGCCTCGAAGACTTCGTGCAAGCTCGTTGCTTTCTTCTTGTGGAGCCGTTCAAGAGTCCGGGAGTTCAATGATCGTAGCGAAGGGACCACTACAAGGAGCTATAGAAGTGAAGGACCGGACTACAAAGGTTGTAATCCCTAATTACTTAGTTGTAAAGTAGTTTACACATTGTATTGTCTAAATCTTTAATTAAGATTCTATGTTAGGATTGTTTTGTACGGCAAATTTTTGAAAATGGCATAGACGATACCTCCCGAAACCTTGCTGTTATGCCGAACAATCCTACAAGATCCTGAGGAGGACCCGATGAAAGAGGATCCAGAAGAGGCGGATCATGTGGAAGGGGACCCCGATGAGGAAGCTCCCGCCGAGGAAGAAGGACCAAGAGAAGAAAACCCCGTGGGAGAAGATCCCGAAAATGAAGCCCCAGCCGAGGAAGATTCGGAGGATGAAATCTCTAGTGAGGAGGAACTCAAGGCTGAAGAACCTTCAGTAGCAATTCCTGCAAGGCGCTATGGGAATGGACACCCCTATCTTAGCGCGAGAGCTTATCGTAACCTGATGAACTTCCACAATCGCAACTGACGCGACTTATTTTCGTTTCTTTTAGCCAAATAAAACAATGTATAGCTTAGGGCCATGTTTATTTCTTAATTGTGCTCTGTCAAAAATTTTTGGATAATAAAGTTCGGTTCGAGCAAATTTTTCCCTTGAGTATTGTACCTTTAAGATCCGCATGATACATTTATTGTTCCTCCTCCCAATAACTCCTTTCCCTCCTTGAGATTTACTATTACTTCATCCTTGAACCTTATAGTAACCTGACCCAGTCTTGTCGATTTTCTAGTTGAGCACCACCTTCCTGACTTCATCTTTCGATTGGGTCGTATCTTACCGTAAATCCATGCCCTTGCTAGTAACCTTATAGTAACCTGACCCAGTCTTGTCGATTTTCTAGTTGAGCACCACCTTCCTGACTTCATCTTTCGATTGGGTCGTATCTTACCGTAAATCCATGCCCTTGCTAGTCTACTACACATTACTGGAATTACTCTCTACTACTGTAGTTATGTTTAGTGATATTTGAAATTTAGTTTTCTCTATTTTCTGTTTTCCTAAAAGTGCACATTATTAACTACTTTGGTTACTTCAAATAATCTACTATTCTCCAAATTCTTAATAATACCAACTTACACCGTATGTTCTATTTCTAGTAAATTGTTCTTATAAATGCTTTTCATGTTATTGTCTTTTTAATACGTAGTTCTGTTTTTCTTACTTTTATTTTAATTTCCTCTGCTTTTAACTACAGGATGGCATTTCAGATTATCTTCTACTTTGTATTTTCTCTAACGTTATATTGTTTATTATAGTGATATCACTCGCATTCGTTCTTTTGTGGTATTCTTTTGTTTAACTCTCAAAATGCATATCCCCCTTTCTTTGTTCGTATTTATGCTAACTATCTTTTATTTTCGTATTTACGTTTACTTACGAATACTCGTGTTCTAAATCGATTTAAATTTTCTATTAAACGTAATATAAATTATGCTTATCTTGTATGCTAATACACTTCTTTACTTATGCATATATCATTATCTCGGCATTATCTTAGTTTCTTTTGCATTGTATTATCTTCGCACTTTTGCAAATATAGTTTAATCTTGGTCTTTACGTGATTGTCGATATCTAGTTGTTTACTAGCCACCTATATTTTCATTTTATTTTCTCTGTCATTTTACCATATGAGTATTCTCGACTTATTGTATAATTGCTTGATTTGTAGTTTTATTAAGATAGTTTTGGTTCTTAAGGCTTATCGGCCAATCCTTCACCATTGTTTATTATTGTAAATCTATTTTCTTGGCATTTGTATATGTATAGTTTATTACTATAAATTGTTATTTCTTTATTCTTACATATGACCATCCCTTTTAGCTGCCCTATTTCTTACATACAAATGTTTGATTTTTCTAGTTGTTTTTCCATGACTCTTATAGCTTACGGTTTATTTTAAATTTCGAGGACAAAATTTTATATAAGGGGGGTATGATATAAATCCCCAGTTCTTTGTAAAAATTTTCGTAAATTTTTAATAAATAATTTCTAATTATTCCTAATTGAATCCTATCCCATTTTCATTTCTATTTTCTATCTCCAAATTATTTTTCTAAATCCAAATTTCTGAACCCAAATTATATCTAACCTAACAATTAAAACTTAAACTAAACACTCAGCCCGACCCAAACCCAAACCCAATCCCTAACCCTACCCGGCCCAAACCCACTCCTCTCGTCCTCGCCCTTCCTTCTCTTCCTCTCTTTTCTTTTCTTTCTTCCTTCCTTTACCCCTCACGACTCGCTCAACCCACGACCCCTTCTCCTTTCCCAACCACCGCGACACCGATCCCTTCGACGTCGCCCATTTCCCCGAGATCCCCTCAACGCCTCTGCGATCCCCTTTCCTGCCCTTCCTCCTTCTTAACGACCGACCCCCTCTCTCTATCTCTTTCTCTACATTTCTATCTCTTCACTCACGAAGACCCCCGAGCTCCACCACCTCTCGTCACCGACCCAGCGCCACCGACGATCTCGTCTTCACCACTGCACCCTCATCACCTTCCTCTTCTTTTTCACCAAACCCGAGCCCTCAACCCTCCACGAGCGCCCACCATCACCTTCGTCCGCCTCGACCTCACCGCTGACGAGCTTACCCCTTACACACTCCTTCCTGATAGCAACACCTCCTGCTCGTCTTCTCCACCGACCTCGACGAAGCTCCACTAGCCGGGCCTCCAAGCACAAGAGCAACCCAATCTCCACACCACCATATCCTTCCACCTTCCAGCAACTCTGCCGACGAACCCATTCATCACCATCGGCAACCTCCTGCCCCAACCTCTTCTCCATCAAAACCATCAACCCTGATGCACCCCACCACTATAACTCCATTGCCGGCCACCTCCTCTCGACGTTGTCTCATCTCTGCGACATCGCCAACTTCTCTAACCACTGCACCCGAACTCCTTGCAACGGCCATCTCTAGCGACCTCGAGCCCTACCGCTCCAGCTGCTACAGCACACGTCGAAGCCACTTCACAACCTTAGCTCCTCCTTCCTCTCAAACCCCCTTACCGTCTCCCCTCGATCCAAGCCGTGCCTCCATCGATCGTAGCCTTGAGCACCTTCTTCTCTTTACTGTGTCGCCACTGCGCTGTCACCGGAGCTACCAAAGTCACCGTCGACCTCCTTGCAGTGTCGCAACCCAGCCATCAGTCTCCAACGTTGCATGCCTAAGCTCGAACCTTTAGCCGAGCCAAACTTTTAGCCAAGACGATACTTGTCATGTGCTATCATTTCCACCGTTGTCATGATCGTGTCGTCCGTGTCGTCATCGTCGTTACAGTCATCTTGAGGCAAGTTTCAGAGCTTGTTTATCATGCTACATACTATATACCTATATATATATATATATATATTAAATTGAATACAACTCGCAACTTAATGTTTTAGGGCTTGTATCGAAACCGAAAGATAAACCTGCAACACCCCATAGTTCATCTTTGTATTTTAATAAGTTATGCCGATGAAAACTGAGGCGATTCTTGGTTCTAGACTGCAGTCCTGAGCAGAATTACATATTGACACCTATTTCTAATTAATTGTATAACTCCGTATTGAAATGAAAATATGCGAGACCTTATACAGTCGCGAAGATAATTTTGTTAGCTAACTATAGATGGTGGCGTCATTCGATTTTACAATCGTTTGATATTTCAGTTGCATTTTAATCCGTCGTGGTGTGCTGCAGTTTAGTGCAGAGGCAGAATGTACCCCTTAACCTTAAACAGTGCATATCTCCCTGCATACAGCGGATATTATTAATTCGTCTAATGCGTTGAAAACACAACAGATAAATCTAAATATTATCTTACTGTAGTGTCACTTAATTATACCCCCTATAGGGAGTAAAACGTGTTAAGAAACGGACTTCCAGTTCAGAAATTGGATTTCCAGCAGAGAATACTTAAAATGAAATGGCCATAACTCGCAAACCTGAAAAACAATTGACACAAAAACAATTTTGCTGTACGGATAATTAAATATACCGCTTACTACTTTTATATCGTTTTGCGTAATTATGCACTTGTGATTTTATGTGATTTTTCTAATCCAGCAGACACCAATTGCTCTTATGTATTCAGTAGTGCATTTACTGTATACACATCATATTGCATGACTGTTACACTCTTGTAAATAGTGTTCATTTGCATCAATATTCTAGTGACTGTGTTACATTATCAAGTGATAAATATTAGTGATTGGATTGTGGCAAGTACGTTAGTGTAAAAGCGTGATTGAATAAGTGAAGTGACACATACTTGTATACAATCAGCGGAACCAATTAATTATTGCATTGTTGACGCCTATCGGACATATATAAGTGTAACTATAACTAGTATGGGACGGGTATGGAAGCACTTATATTAGTGTCATGGGAAATACATCGAGCACTGTCCATTTATCTTGGATACCGGTCGAGACATGCTTGATGGAGACCCTGTCTCCAGTTCTCGTGTAGACTTGTCACGGAGCGACTACTATTTGGATTCATGGTCGGTGTTTGATGTAGACCGCGGGGTGTAGGATAGTTTGAGTGTGAGTTCGTTCAACGGAATCTCAGGAGTCCCACTGTCGGCATATGTAGTGATTTTGGGAGTCGTATGGTTGGTGTTTCTGATTATTAGCGAGTGTGATTTGGGCCCGTGTTCTCTTATCCCTGGGGCCTACCCTTGGGTTTGGGAAACTTCTACAGTGGTTGACGCACACACTTGGACTGACGATAGCTTTAGTGACTTGAACAGTGAAACTTAGAGACTGATTTCTTAGTGATATGGACATTGTATTGAATACTGATCTGATACACCTGCTTTATCGTTACATGTACCGATTATTTTATGCTCGCATCATTACTCTATGCTTACTGCTTTATGTTTATCACCGTTGCACATTATATATGTATGTATTGTTATTGTGTCGCTTTGACGACCTGAGTATGCATGCTCAGAGTGAGAAGTGGACTTAGCTCGGATCATGATCTGTTTTACCTCGAGGATACTGCGGACATCTAGATCAGCGACATCAGCGTTATCCCTTCCTTTGACTCTATTTGGTTAGTTTTACATCTATTTTGATAGAATTAGTGACTGCATTTCTCATTACCAGTGCTATAATTACTGATTACCACGTAATGCTAGAAGCTGAAGTATGACTACGACAGGATATTTCCTTGACCGTAGGAGCATGGCTGGCTTTGTCACCCCTCGTATTCCGTATTTTGGGAAGCGGGGCGTGATAGTTGTATTTTTATTTTAATATGGATATAAAATTTATAATAGAAGAGCTTGTAGGGTTTATAGGACTTAGTAGTTAATGGATGAATGCTTAGATATGACTCTTTTTATCTTTTAATAGTTTAAAACTAGAGAGATAGCGATGAATGTGGATTAGGGTTCTTGAAAGGAATTAGGGTTTCCCACTACTGACTCTTGTCCTTCCATTGATCTCTATTAATCTCAAGCCCTTAACAAAACAAGTGTTTAACCAAGCTCAAATCGTGGTCGTGACTATCAAAAAATTGATAGCGTGCCCGATAAGAAGATTAACATTTATTTTACAAAATTTTATAAACATCAAAATGTCAAAAGAAGTTAAAAGATATTTCATCTATTATTCTACTCAATCCTACAAGCCTTAGCAAGTAAGAAATTACTTGCTCATGGTTAGTAGCGATTTAGAAAAAATGGTGAAGAAGAATGAAACCAAAATTAAGATGCAGAAAAGTAATGCGGAAAAGTAATGCGGAAAAGTAATGCGTAAAGTAAATGCGTAAAAGTAAATGCAAAAAGAAGTAAAAAAAACTACCTTTATTTATCAATTATTGCATTACAACTTTTCTCCTTAGAAAGTAGATTATAAGAACCCTAGCTGCTCGCTAGATCTTTCTCTAGAATTCTGCGATGGATAGATAGATGTATTAGATAGACAGCTCTCGGTCCTTTTATAAGCTCTAAAATGTGAAACCCTAGTTTCCATATTAAAGTATGTGAAATTACGATTATTCCCCTGAAAATTCACATCCAACGGCCACTAAATGACCGCCCTTCTGCCGCCAAAAGCTCTATTTGACCGTCCTTCCGCTGCCGTTTAGTAGGATCGTGACTTGGGATTTTTTCTGGTTTTTTGTGTTGATATTTGTAGATCCTCTTGATATATAGATTCTGAAAATATTGTTTTGAGTCTCTGCCGTTGCTAGATTCCTCGATTTGCTTCTAAAATTTGACAGATTCAGTTTCAAAATCCCGATTTGACTTGGATCTCTTACTTGGATTTCAGACCTGAGCTAATACCCGCACAATATCTCAATTCAATGTATTAGTAACATTTAGTATTTTTGAGATATTATTCCAACCATTTATATGGTATAATATCTTAAGATTATTGATTAGGAATATTTGATATGATATGCAAATTTTAATTACTAATACTTCATTTAAATATTATATGCATATATTTTTCCTAATTATATTAATTATAAATGTAGAAATATAAGATAATCAACTTTTACAAAAAAACCTGCATATGTTCTTTATTTACAATTAACACGTTTTATTTATTAATAATAGTAGAGAAAATATTCATACAAATATGCAATATTTTAGACTAATCAAGTTCTAGAGACTACTACTTAGAGCTTTAGAAGTGAAGGACTAGACTATAAAGGTTGTAGACCCTCTTCACTTAATTTAGAACTTATTTGCTTAATTTTGAAATCCTAATTCTCTAGTTCGATTCTTGTTTAGTATACTTAGCCCTCTAGATTTTTAAAATTGCATACTTGATACTCATAGAAACATAGCAGAGGTGCTAAGACATATTTTCATTATCAGTACGGATTGACCAACTGACAACAATGGTGGACGTGCTCGCTCGTGTCCAAAATACCAACTACACCTGGCAAACTGCCACCCCTGCTTCGTAGAACGGTGGCGTGCGTGAAGCGACAGATGGATGCGTTCAGGTCCTCGGCCTCGCTCGTGCCAATATCAGCCCTACAGAACACCGGCGTGCCGATTCCGGCAGTCGCAACCCCCGTATGAGGAATGATTCCGTGACTCGTTAGGCCCCGGACAGTCCAACACCGAGGTCTCAGAACCAACCAAATTATCACTTCAACGCTCGCCGTGCTCTTTCGCCCTCCGAGACGACGTCGGTCAGGTCGCCTGATTCTAAGAAATACCAACTTCATCATAATCATCGAGGTCGTGTGCATGGCGCGTGTCGGGCGGAGCCACGAAGGGTTCACCCTGAGAATCTGAGGAATGTGATAGAGCGAAGCCAAAGTCTCTCCATTGCCCAAGCCCGAAGCAGAGACAGCAGCCGCTCCAATTATGGAGAATTCTTGGGGTACAAACAACGAATTGAGGTTCTCGAGAAGAAGATCGAGGACATGCGGCTCATCACCCGTTCGCCCGGTGAATTGGCAAAATACTCTGTGGATTCTCTCATGAAGTCCTTCACTGAGCAGTTACTGAGGGAGCGGGTCTCGTCCCGGAACAGACCGCCCAAAGTGTCTCTATTCGATGGAAAGTCTGATCCGAAAGACCACTTGGATGCATTCACAGCAGGTATGATCTTCCAAGATAACTCAGACGCCACTCAATGCCGAGCCTTCCCCACCACTCTCATCCGGACCGGGCGAGACTGGTTCTGCAGCCTAACTCTGCGCTCAATCTCAACTTTTGATAAGCTGGCTACTCAGTTTCTCAGCAACCAACGACAGAAGAGATCAGTTGACTATCTATTCACCATTAACAGTGAGGACGGAGAATTTTTCAAAGGCTATATCACCCGGTTCTATAATTCTATCCTATAAATACCCGAGCACCGGGATGGGACGGTCATTACCGCCGTTTACCTCCGAAAATAGAGACGAACCGGGATAGGCCATCTTTCCTGAATTTGGGGGGAGATGCTATTTGGAACATATCCGTCCACCTCTCCGAAGATACCAAGTTGATTTATGACATCGTATATCGAAGGTTTAGATAGATGCGATCGATATAGAGTGACTTATCAAATTCTCCCTCATTTATGAGGGGTTTTTGATTGTGGGGATGCTCTTCCCTGTAGGCGCAAGTCCCTACAATTTATTATGTTATCGCAACACGATAACAACTTTCACTTGCTCCAGGCAGATCACTTCGTGTCGTGTTATGTTTGTTTATTATGGGGTTGCCCTTAGTTGTATACGGAGACTAATATATATACCATCTCCCGTCGGACACGGATTAGTCCATATCCGTATATTAGTTTGGGGTTTTGAACTTAGGATGCAGATCTCATATAAATGAGGTCCATCGGTTCATGGGATATATGGGTTTGATCTAAAAATCGTTAGTCATATATGAGACTAATATCGACTTAGGAACAGCTAGCATATGGGCTCAACTGATCATCAGATCATATATGAATAGCCTATGGATAGTATACGGTAGTCACTATGGAGACAATCCGGAGGGCAAAACATATTAGTTTAAGGACATCGTGGTCCAATATTAGTTTAGGGATATTTTGGTCTAACATTCTTGTATTCGAGACGAAGTATTAGTTTAAGGACGTTTCGGTCCATCTTTCATCTTGCGCGCACGTGTATATGTTACGTGGCAAAGTGAACAACGGTGACATGGGATGCATCCAATAATGGGGTGCGATCCAATCTGAAGGTATTTATATTTCCCTCAAAGATATACATATATATATATGTATGTATGTATGAAGTCGAAACTCAATATGAGGTGCACACATCAATATGGAAGTGCATCAATATGGAAGTGCATCAATGTGGGGTGCATCGATATGAGGGTATGCATCTATATGGGATGCGTAAAGCATTTCCTGTCTTGATGGAATTTCATATCTTTCATTAAGTAGGGAAGAGGAAGGAGTTGTTGGTTGTTAGGACCTGCCAACTCTCTGAAGACGTTGAAGAATTACAATGATATATATCAGAGGTGTGGAAAGATATACCTTTAAACCAAATCCCTTATATATGGGAAAAGATCATGGCGGATCTAAGGATCGTTAATCTTATATGAGATTAAGATTAACTTAGAAGATATGGGATGACGATCATTATTCGTATATGGGACTAAGATCAACTTGGATATCATGAGCATATGAGCTCAGTTGATTTAAAATCGAAAAAGTTTAAAACTTCAGCGACTCAGTTTATTTTAGACTAAGTGTTGGGTGTTTATGTTACCCGACGGTGCTAAGCACAGGGCCATATTCTCTTTTTTAGTCTTACATTACCCAACAGTGCTGAGCACTGAGCTGAGAATCCCAAACTTAAATATATGATATAATATGCTGCTTGTTTTAGTGCTCACGTGATATCACGTGAGCCGCTGCTCCTTTTTCCCATTCACGTGTTATCACGTGAGGCGCTATGTTTCTTGGCGTTCGCGTGATATCATGTGAGGAGCTAAAATAGTGCTAAGCACTAATCTGTTTTGCTTTCTGATGCTCGCGTGCTATCACGTGAGGCGCTGTTTTCATGGGCCTTGGACGCTCACGTGTCTTTCACGTGAGACGCTTAGTCTCTGAGCTTATGTGTGCTTACGTGATATCACGTGAGATATTGTCTTTTGCTTCTTTCGAGTACTCACATGGATATTATGTGAGGCGCTGAGTCCTTAGAGATTTAATCTCTGTTCATGTTTTTTAAAGAAGTTTAACTTCTGTTAATGGTATTTTGACCATTAACGATCACCAAGATCAATATTTTGATGATCTGAGATCATGTTCTTTAAGAACTAAGTTCCTGGAGTATAAACCCCCTCTTTTTCATTTCCTTTCATCCATGTTCTCCCCTGAATCTTTGGTTCTCAAGAACGAGATCTTCCTGATGAGAATTAAATTCTCAACTTGTGAAAGACTTGCCTTGTGGATCTCAGATCCAGAGAAAGGACTAAGTTTTTTGAGAAGGGTTAAACCCTTATATATCTAAGTGATCGGTAAAGTGGAGATATTTTTATCTCGATATTTTTTTTACTTAAGGTTTGAGAGGAGGAAGATCTTTTTCTTCGAAAAGAATTAAATTCTCTGTTTTTTTGTGGAAGATTTTGTATAGCCTTCGGTATTTTTACTGAAACTTATGGGGAGTCCCCTTCTCCTAAGATTTAATCTCTTTGCTCCTATTTATAGGAGAAGAGAAAAATCAATCTATTTGAGAAAATCTCTATTTTGAGAGATCATGATTGATTTCATTATCAATCGAAACGATCTTAAAGATTAACCCGTGAATTTTATTCACCATTGGATTTTTAATCCAAAAGCTCTTTGTTTTACAGAGAAGATCATTCTTGTTTGTTTAACAAGATTAGGAAAACATTTTTCTAAGATAGAATTTAATTCTATCAGACGATCGATTAGTGATTGTATAATCATCGTTGGATATTTGATCCAAGGGCTCTCTATTTAACGGAGAAGATCTTTCTTGTTTGAGAAAGATCAGAGAAATATCTCGCCTGTAGAATTTAATTCTATCAAAAAGAACACTCACGTGCATTGCACGTGAGGCGTTGAACTATAGTGCTCAAGTGGATATCACGTGAGACGCTGCCAAGAGACTGCATGCACGCTCACGTGGATATCACATGAGACGCTACCAAGAGACCGCACTAGCGCTTCACGTGGATATCACATGGGATGCTCACATGTTTAACATGTGAGAACCAGGATTTGATCCTATCTGAAGCGACACTAACATGGTTTGTATATGGTGCGCACGTATTTAACACGTGGGGGTTTCCCCCTTGTTTTATAAGGGAACAGCAAGCTCTGGACCAAATTTTTTGGCGGGAACAACCACTCCTCACTATTTTGCCGATGTAAGTATGTACTGTAAGTCAATGTCGCGCACCCCATAGGTTTGCGGGGAGGTGGAATACGTAAAAAACGATTTTTATGGGTGTCGTAACACCGACTTGAACTCCAGGATCAATGCTAAACCATAACTAACAAAAATGTATGATGTTAACTACTCGGATAGATAGTTATACCTCACGTTATCATGTCCTTCGGGTCTTCTTGTTGCTGTCCTCCTCCTCGTCATAAGCTCCAAGGATCGTTTGGATCGATGCCTCCTCGTCGACCTCCTCGAGTCAAAGACGATCCACCCGAGAGTCTATAGTCCGAGCTCTAACCTCAAATCTGAGGTAACTACGGCATCTAGTTCGCTAAACTAGATGTCCTAGATGATGTAGAAAGTGTAGATAGATTAGTATGTCTCTAATAGCCCTAGGTTTCTCAACACATGGGACATGAAAGGCTAGAGGTAGAAGAAGTGGAGCTTGAGGAAAAGCTAGTAAAGAAAAATGAGCATAGAAAATGAAGACGGCTCATTTTTTATGAATAATATGAAGCATACAATAATTTATAAGATAAAATATCTCATCAAATATCAAGCATGCTTCAACAAATATCTAATAAGTGAGTCATGCCATGAGTCACCAAGAGCCATGCTTCATTTAATATAAAGCTCCACCTCATTTCCTCCACCTCATTATTCTTTTAATCAAAAGATTAAAACCCAAATGAGATGTCTTCTTCTAGAAGCAATCCCGAGTAAAATACGAGAATGCCCTTCAACCGTATATACATACCCGTATCCGTATTCCGAAAAATACGAATACAAAGAGACGAAAATAATCCATCAATATAATACTAGGATCCGACTTAAACCAAAGACCAATAGTATTATCTGTCCGAATCATCATCCGTGCACAAGTACACGTACGTGATCGAACCCTGTCGTAAAACCATACGAACTCTATATCTTTTGCCCGATGCAGGGAAACCCTCTTTGCCCGATGCAGGGAAACCCTCTGTGTGGGACTCTAAAGACTCGACACTACACCGACAGTGTGTTTAACCATAAACCGTCAGTGGTACTAGTTGCACATAACGGCAACCCAGGTATCTGTCGATAAGAAGGCCGATGAGCAAACTCATCTGAACTCCTACTGAGCCTATCTGTGACAATCTTCGTACAGTCCGGTCTGTTCGTCTAAGAGTATCGATATCGGGCCTAGAGGTGGTAGCCGTCAGACCCCTAATAATGCAATAAGTCGTGTCAAAGTGTAGCCCAAAACACCCTGAGAGACTACTGGAGTACCTACCAATAAATCTTGCTTGTCTTGGCCAAGGACTTTGTGTAATGGCTTTCCGAACACAGCGCGATATCAACCCCCAATACCGGGAGAGACGAATCCTATCTAACCACCACTGCTTCCAAGTGCTTCGGGACTGCACCCAACTACTACCTGTTTGCATGAATCCTTTGAGCCGTGATAGGGTAGTAATCTAAGAACAGTAGGAACACACTCGAGGCGAAGTAGCAGTGTCAAGTCGACGGACTAAGTTGTACTCATGTCACCTGGGAACTGCCACCCGACGATAGGTATAATAACCACTAGCAGTTCCCTACGAGTCCTGTCCAGTGTACTCATAACCCAATGAGCACCTGCATACTATCTCCTGTATTATGTACTAATGGCTGTGGGATAGACCATCTTCCCTGCTGGGATGAGAAGCGTATACAATAGTCTACTCTGGAGTATCGATGCCTCGTCTCGATAATCCTACAACTAGGGACCTGTATAGGATGTGCTTATAGACTATCCAGCCCCCATTAGTGTGATTTCCATCACAACGCTGGTAATCAAACAAAGATCCTAAGGGCTCTACCAATATGTATAAGCGATATGCTAAAAGAAACACATGCACATATTGAGGTAGAAACAAACCAGGTAGCATACTAACATTTTGAGTAAGACTGTTACTATATCCGTGTATATCCTAAGCTTCCAATATTTAATATACAAACCAGTATGATACAATAATGGCCTCTAGGGATATAACACTAACAATCTCCTACTTGCACTATGGCCATGTATTGGCATATCATAGACCTTTCATCTCGAATAGTCTCTCGAACTGTGTCTGAGGGATGGCCTCTGTAAGTGGATCTGCAGTGTTGTTCTCCGTATCTACTCTCCTCACCTCGATCTCCCGGCGATTAACGATTTCCCTGATCAGGTGGTACTGCCTTAAGATATGTCTGGATCTCTGATGGGACCTGGGTTCCTTCGCTAAAGCTATAGCGTTGTTGTTGTCGCAATACAGCAGTATTGGATCAACAATGGTTGGAACCACCTGAAGTTCAGTTAAGAACTTACTCATCCAGACTGCCTCTTTTGCGGTATCACAAGCAGCGATATACTCCGCTTCCATCGTCGAGTCAGCAACGGTGTCTTGCTCGGAACTCTTCCAATAGACCACCATCCATTGAGGGTAAAGACATAACTCGACATGGACTTGGAGTCATCTTTATCACTCTGGAAGCTGGAGTCAGCAAAGGCCTCGATCTGGAGGTATTTTCCGCCATATACCAAGAACATCTCCTTAGTCCTTCTCAAGTACTTGAGAATATTCTATACTGCTTCCCAGTGCTTCTCCCCTGGGTTTGACTGATACCGGCTTACCACGCTTAGTGCGTAAGTAACATCTGGTCTGGTACACAACAACGCATACATTATAGAGCCTACCGTAGAAGCGTAGGGTATAGATGTGATGCAAACCCTTTCCAAATCAATCTTGAGAGACATCTCTTTGGAGAGGATGATTCCGTGACAAGCCGGTAGACTACCGCGCTTTGAATCTTCTATACTAAATTTTTTCAGTATGGTGTTGATGTACATTGATTGTGAAAGTCCCAACATCCTCTTAGATCTATCACGATAGATCTGGATCCCCAGAATGTAGTTGGTATCACCCAGGTATTTCATGGAGAACCTCTGTGACAAGAATCCTTTGACTGATTGTAGCATAGGAATGTCATTTCCTATCAAGAGAATGTCATCCACGTACAAGACGAGGAATACCATAGTTCTCGCTACAATCTTACTATAGATGCATGGTTCATCTGGATTTTTGATAAAGTCGAATTCTTTGACCTTCTCATCAAAATAGATGTTCCAACTCCGTAATGCCTGCTTTAGTCCATAAATGGACTTAAGCAACTTGCACACTTTCCCGCTGCTCCCACTCTGAATGAAACCCTCTGGCTGATCCATATAGACGCACTCTTCCAAATATCCATTCAGAAAAGCGGTCTTTACGTCCATCTGCCAAATCTCATAATCGTGGAAGGCAGCAATGACAAGAAGGATCCGAATGGATTTGAGCATAGCTATTAGAGAAAAGGTTCTCATAGTCCAAACTAGGTCTTTGACAAAAACGTTTGCAACAAGTCTAGCCTTATAGGTTTCAACTTTTCCATCTACACCAATCTTCTTTCTGAAGATCCATTTACAGCCTATAGGTTTTACCCCTTCTCGAGCAATATCCAAAGTCCATACTTTGTTGGTGTACATGGAATCCATCTCTGTCTACATTGCATCCAGCCATTTTACCGAGTCACCGCTCTGAATGGCTTGCTGAAAGCTAGTTGGCTCATCATTGTCAATGATGCAATTCTCTCTATCCCGTCTATGAGAAAACCGTAGTATCTCTCGGGCGGATGAGACTGCCTACTAGTTCTGCGGAGTGGCGCGGGGATGCTCGGTTCTTTTGAAACCTCTGGTTCTACCATGCTTTCAATAATAGCTTGTGGTTTTGGAATTTCTTCCAATTCTATTGCGCTCCCATTAGCTTTTTCCAAAAATTGATTTTTCAAAAAAGTGGACATGACGAGAAAAAAAAACTTTTGTTCCTCCGCGTAATAGAAAAGATACCCCCTGGAGTTCTTTGGGTATCCCACAAACTTACACAGTACTGAGCGTGCCTCGAGCTTGTCCACATGCTGCTTTTTTACAAAAGCTGGGCATCCCCATATCTTCAGATACTGAAAATAGGGTTTCTTCCCGCTCCACATCTGATATGATGTGGTAGGCACAGTCTTGGTAAGAATCTTGTTCAAAAGATATGCAGCTGATTCTAGTGCATAACCCTAGAAGGATCGCGGCAACTCGGCGTTACTCATCATGGAACATACCATATCCAATTAGGTTCTGTTCCGCCTTCCCGATACACCGTTGTGTTATGGTGTGTATGGAGGAGTAAGCTGAGAGAAAATTTCATTCTCTTTTAGGTAATCCAGGAACTTGGCACTTAAGTATTCACCAACTCGATCAGATCTCAGTGTCTTGATACTTTTGCCAGTTTATTTTTCCACTTCATTCTTATATTCTCGAAATTTCTCAAAAGTCTCGGATTTATGTTTCATCAAGAAGACATGTCCATACCTAGAGAAATCATCCGTAAAAGTAATGAAATAGGAATAACCACTTCGTGCATGTGTAGACTTTAGACCACACACGTCGTTATGTATGAGTCCCAAGAGCTCGCTCGCTCTTACTCCGTGTCCAGTGAATGGAGTCTTTGTCATCTTTCCTATGAGACAAGATTGACAAGTTGCATAAGACTGATATTCGAATAGATCTAAATATCTCTCTCTATGTAACTTCGTCAATCGTGTTTCATTGATGTGACCCAGTCTACAATGCCATAAGAAAGCCTTATTTAATTCTGGAGACATTCTTTTAAGTGTGTTTTGAACGTTGAAAACCTGAGCTTGATTTAACACGTATATACCATTATCTAGTGTACTTGACCCAATCAAACCTTGATTAAGGTGGATGTGGACCACATCGCTTACAAATGTAAAATCATATCCTTTTTTAGAAAGTAAAGATACATATATGATATTACAAGCTAGACCAGGTACATACAAACAGTTACGTAAAATCAATATCTGCCCACTTGTCAATCCTAGGTGATATTCCCCTACGGATAAAGCGTCCATGCTCATTCCGTTAGCAACCCTGAGAGTCATATCACCTTCCCTGATAACTTTACGGTTTCTCAAAGCCTATAATGAATTACAGATATGAGATCAAGATTCGGTATCTAGTACCTAGAAAGTAGAGTTAATTGACATACAGTTTTCAATTACAAACACACCCGAAGCCGAAGCCACAACGTGCCTCGGATTATGACTCATTCTCCAACGTGGTCCCCAGGTCCGTGAGCTGTTTAATACAGCTGATCATTGTAGGGACGTGGTCCCCTACAGATGACCCTCCAACCAACCTCGCTTGAAGCAATTCCTTCGATGTCTCATACCTTATGATATGAGATTTCTCTCCATATAAATCTTTGTTATGGAGGAAGATGGAAACTAAGTCCATCTCCTCATGTTGCCTCTGGTTTACACCATCCACTGAGGCCAACATGAGGCACTTGGCATTCACACTGTCTTTTTCCGATGTCTTACGGATATCATTATCCGCGACGGTGGAATTTAGACCTAGGATGGCGGGGGCTTGAGTAGTAATGAGATGGTCCATCTTTTCATAGCTAATGGACATCTGGACAAACCTTTGCCAGTCAATATAGTATAACTCGGTCATTTTATTATCTAGCTCTAACCTATGTCCGATAACCTGCTCGCTGCAAATAGGAGAGAGAGAAGAAACACTCAGCATGACGCTCTTGCAAGTTTAGATTGGTTTTTAGTTTATCTAAACAGGATGGCTCCCACTGTATCTCAAATCCTTCTTCAAACCATCAAAGAAGAATTAGTCAGGATTAATCTCACCCTACAATACTTGCTTAACCTTTCAGCCAGGCTGGTGTTGGTACTTCGAGGGAGGTTTTCTAACACTTTCGCGAAGTTCCTTAATTACATAAGCTCTTTTCCCTGGAAGCGTAGCCCCGCTAACAACGTTCTAGACACCTACTTAGTTTATAGCATTGATTGTTTAGTGAAAAATCTCCCGAGGAGTAACGGATACTCACAGTAGGATCGGGATCCAAATATCATTGTGTGATAATCTTGAAGGAATTCTACCAAAATTATCACACTCCAAATGGTATTAACACCAGCAAGTTTTAGTTTCTTTAGAAACTCCCGATGTGGATTTTTGCCCCAAGCTCTTATGACCTTGACAAAGGCCAACATATTATAACTCACAAGTCAAGTTCTACCTGTCATTGTCCAGGTTAATTTGAACCCACCCATACATACCCTTGACGAAGGCCAAAATAGTAGTACGACTGTCCTAAACCAACGCAACTATCTATGCTATAGATGAATATCCAGCAGCTACCAATCACTATGCCTTGGCGAAGGTCAAAATACATAGCTTGAATTCTACTGAACATTCAACTGAAACGACGGAGGGCTACGGCTGGTTTTAACAAAACCGTGAATGTAATGAGCTTGATTTACTCGAAAGAACCTGATAGCTTTTAAAGGAGTGGTTTAAGCTCCGCATTTAAAAGTTTGCTATTTTGAAAAAACCGAGTGGCTTTGAAATTGTTCCAACGATTCAGGTTTGGTTTTTTTTCTTTGCATTAATCTAATGCAGTCCCATCATTTACACATATCATCACGGAAAGAAACGAAAATACCACGTCCGCTTATGCCATCTGTATTCTCTACTAGGCCCCGTCTAACACCGTTAGGTTACTTAACTAACGCCAAAGCGGGGGCTGGACTAGCACGGGTGCAAAACGTAAGCAACGTCTACTATATAGCATATATATAATAACCATTCATCTCACGCAATAATATGCATTCCATATCACAAATGAACATATTGGATATACTAGGAATTCCGCATTCCGTTTAAGCCTATAATGAAAGACGGATTCCATGATCGTGATGAATAGCCAAACCCTACTCTAGACCCTTACGGGTGCGGCAAACTACCCGCCAAATTCCCGAAGTGAAGCAACCTCCCTCAGTAAAATGAGTAGGCCACTCGGCACTTCAAAGAACCCGGTAGTTTATGCACCCCACCTTGGGTCTATCCTAGGAGCAAAAAACATTAAATGAAATAATACAACGGTGGCTACAACCTCAACCCGGATGTGCCCCGCAAAATAATATTACATCACTTTACAATTTTACATCGAATGAAAGAAAGAAAACTCTCATCTCGCATCCCCGGCTATTCATCATCGACGATCCAATATTCCATATCCACAAACTAATAAGAACAGCAACACAGATATGTGCAACCCCCAACTAACCGACATATAGCAATTAGCGGAAGTTTACGGACACATATAACAACTGAAACATGTTAAACCACGTTAAAACTGCGACTTTGAAATACTCCGTATTGCCACAACAGAGAATTAACAGTATAATCAAAATTGGAAAAATCAAACACCACCTGAAACCTTAAATCCAAGCAACAAGACCACATAACAAAACTCAAGCCAATTCCTTACTAGAAAACCAGTGAGGCCGGTCAAAAAGCTTCTGTGGCTGGCCAAAATCCGTTGGAATTGCCTCGTTTTTGTTATGTGTTCATCTTACAACAAATAGAGCACTCTGCAATTGTTTAAAAAAATTTAGAGCCTCCGAAAAATTTGACAGAAACTTCGATCTACGTTTCGCTGTTTCAGAGTTATTTCGGTTTCGTAGTTTTACACGTTGTCTAAACTATTAGCTAAGGTTTAGTAGTCTTTGATACCATTGTAAGTCGATGTCACGCACCCCGTGGGTTTGCGGGGAGGCAGAATACGTAAAAATGAATTTTACGGGTGTCGCAACACCGACTTGAACTCCAGGATCGATGCTAAACCCTAACTAACAAAAATGTATGAGGTTAACTACTCAAATAGGAAGTTATACCTCACATTACCATGTCCTTCGGGTCTTCTTGTCGCTATCCTCCTCCTCGTCATAAGTGTAAGTCCATGCTACCTCTCCCAGTACTTTCGGGCATGCGGAATTTGGTGAAAAACAATTTTCTAGAGGCGGTAACATGGACTCAAAACCGGATCTTTGTTAAACATCTAACTAACAACCTAACTAGGAGTTGTTAACTACTCGGTTAGGGGGTTATACCTTTCTTTCTTGAACTCCTTCGTCTTCAAACCCTGATGGTGTACGGATCGGCTTCACCCTGTCGTCTCCTTGCGCCGAAGATCGATCCACCCGAAAGCTTCTACCTTTGGCTTCTTCTTCGAGCTTTGAAGAAACTAGTTCACTCGGTTTGCTAAACCTTGTGAACTAGAGTGAGTAGAGGAGAGTGTGTTAGGATTTTTCTCTATGGTTCTTGGTTCTCAACACATGAGACAAGTGAACCATAGACTAAAGAGAGGGAGAGCAAGACGAAGAGGATGAGAGCTCAAGAACAAGAGAGAGAAAGGAAATGAGAGAATGAGCAAGACTTTTTCTTTCTTGGCTCTCATAATCCAAAGCCATCATAACAAATCATAGCAATCAAGTATTATGTGATGGTTTAAGCTACAATAGCCATATCATTTCGTGCACTCATTTTTCACAAGAGAACAAGCAAGTAAAAAGTCTTTGCCATGAAATGATAGCCATTGTCATCATGATGGTCAACTAGTCCAACCTAGTCAACCGGTCAACAAAGTCAACAAGTCAACAAAGTCAACCCCTCAACAACCATGTCACCATAATACTTAATTAATATTATTGTTAATCACATATCATATTCTCATTAGGGTTGAGCAAAAAGTCAATAGTCAACAGTCAACAGTCAACAACCCTAATGAGAATCCTCTGCCTCTGTCTCTCCGTCAACTGTGCATACACACCCGCATCCGCGTTCCGAGGAACACGAATACATACTGGATAAAACCAATCCCAAAACGTACACTAGGATCTGGCTTAAACCAAAGCCCGCTAGTGTTTACTGTCCGGACACTGTATGTGCACAAGTGCACAGATATGACCGGACCCTGTCGCAAAACCATGCGACCTGTCGCAAAACCATGCGACCTCTACTCTTTTGCCTAAAGGCGAATAGCTCTCTGTGTGGGACTCTAAAGACTCGACACTACGCTGGCAGTGGGTTTAACCACAGACCGCAAGCGGCACTAGCTGTGCGTAACGGTCCCCAGGTAGATGCCGACAAGAAGACTGACGATGTGAAACCCATCTGAACTCCTACTGAGCCTGAATGTGACAGTCTCCGTACAGTCCGGTCTGTTCGTCTGATACATCGCATGGCGGGCCTAGGGGGGCGGTAAACGTCAGTCCCCTAATAGCGGTACAAGTCGTGTCGGAGTGAAGCCCAAAACACCCTGAGATAACACTGGAAGCCTACCAGTATATCTCGCTTGCCCTGGCCAGGGACTACTCGTGTAATGGCTCTTCTAGACACAGCGCGATGTCAACCCCCAATACCGGGAGAGATGAATCCTGTCTAACCGTCACTGCCTCCAAGTGCTTCAGGACTGCACCCAACTACTACCTGTTTGCACGACTCCTTTGAGCCGTGGTAGGGTAGTAATCAAAGTACAGTGGGAACACACTCGAGGCGAAGTGACAAAGTCAAGTCAGCGGACTAAGTTGTACTCATATCACCTGGGAACTGATAACTGATGATAGGTATAATACCAACCGGTCAGTTCCCGACGAGTCCTGTCCAGTGTACTCGTAACCTAACGAGCACCCGTATACTATCTCCAGTACGACATACTGACGGCTGTGGGACAGACCATCTCCCACTCTGGGATGAGAAGCGCATGCGCTAGTCTACTCCGGAGTATCGATGCCCTGTCTCAATAGTCCTGCGACTAGGGTCCTGCATAAGGATGTGCTTATAGATTACCCAGCCCCCACTAGTGTGACTGCCATCACAATGCTGGTAATCAAGCAAAGATCCTAAGGGCTCCACTAATGTGTATAGGTGATATACTAAAATAAACACATGTACACATTGAAGTAGAAACAAACCAAGTAGCATACTACTATTTTGAGCAAGATTGTATATACAACTGTGAATATCCCAAGCTTCCATTAAGTAATATACAAACTAGTATGATACAGTAATGGCCTCTAGGGCATATACACTAACAATCTCCCACTTGCACTAAGGCCATGTACTGGCGTATCGAAGACCTATCATCTCGATCAGCCGCTCGAACTGAGTCTGGGGCAAGGCCTTGGTGAATGGATCTGCAGTGTTATCTTCTGAAGCAACCCTCCGAACCTTGATCTCCTGGCGATCCACGATCTCCCTGATCAGGTGATACCGCCTCAAGATGTGTCTGGATCTCTGATGGGACCTGGGTTCCTTCGCTAAAGCTATAGCCCCGTTGTTGTCGCAATACAGAGGTATTGGATCAACAATGGACGGAACCACCTGAAGTTCTTTCAAGAACATCCTCATCCAGACAGCTTCTTTTGCGGCATCAGATGCAGCGATGTATTCCGCTTCTATCGTCGAGTCTGCAACGGTTTCCTGTTTGGAACTCTTCCAACACACCACCCCTCCATTGAGGGTAAAGACAAAACCCGACATGGACTTGGAATCATCCTTGTCACTCTGGAAGCTGGAGTCAGCAAAGGCCTCGATCTGGAGGTCTTTTCCGCTATACACCAAGAACATCTCCTTAGTCCTTCTCAGGTACTTGAGAATGTTCTTTACCGCTATCCAGTGTTTCCTCCCGGGGTTTGACTGATACCGGCTTACTACACTAAGTGCATAAGCTACATCCGGTCTGGTACACAACATCGCATACATTATAGAGCCTACCGCAGAAGCGTAGGGTATAATAGACATGCGATCCCTCTCCAAATCAGTCTTGGGAGACATCTCCTTAGAGAGGGTGATCCCGTGACAAGCCGGTAGGTTACCGCGCTTGGAATCTTTCATACTGAATCTTTTCAGTATGGTGTCGATGTACCTGGACTGCGAAAGTCCTAATATCCTCTTGGATCTATCACGATGGATCCGGATCCCCAGGATGTATGAGGCATCACCCAGGTCTTTCATGGAGAACCTGTGTGACAAGAACCCCTTGGCAGATTGTAGCATAGGAATGTCATTTCCTATCAAGAGAATGTCATCTACGTATAAAACGAGGAATACTACAGTTCTCGCTACAAATCTACTATAGATGCATGGTGCATCTGGATTTTTGATAAAGCCGAATTCTTTGACTGTCTCATCAAAACAGATGTTCCAACTCCGCGATGCCTGCTTTAGTCCATAGATGGACTTAAGCAACTTGCACACCTTTCCGCTGCTCCCACTCTGAATGAAACCCTCCGGCTGGTCCATATAGACACACTCTTCTAAATTTCCATTTAGAAAAGCGGTCTTTACGTCCATCTGCCAAATCTCATAATCGTGGAAGGCAGCAATGGCAAGAAGGATCCGAATGGATTTCAGCATAGCCACTGGAGAAAAGGTTTCGTCATAGTCCAAACCAGGTCTTTGACGAAAACCCTTTGCAACAAGTCTAGCTTTATAGGTCTCAACCTGTCCATCTACACCAATCTTCCTTTTGAAGATCCACTTGCATCCTACGGGTTTTACCCCGTCTGGAGCAATGTCCAACATCCATACTTTGTTGGTGTACATGGACTCCATTTCGGTCCGCATTGCATCCAGCCATTTTACCGAGTCAACGCTCTGAACGGCCGGCTGGAAGCTAGTAGGCTCATCATAATCTATGATGCAATCCTCTCTATCCCCGTCTATGAGAAAACCGTAGTACCTCTCGGGCGGATGAGACTGCCTACTACTCCTGCGGAGCGGTGTAGGAATGTCCTGTTCTTTTGAACCCTCTGGTTCCACTAAGCTTTCAGTAATAGCTCGTGGTTCTGGAATTTCTTCCAGTTTTACTGTGCTCCCACTTATCTGGTTTTCCAAAAACTCAGTTTCCAAGAAGTAGGCATGACGAGAAACAAAAACCTTTTGTTCCTCTTCGCAGTAGAAGAAATATCCCTTGGAGTTCTTTGGATATCCCACGAACTTGCACTGTACTGAGCGTGCTTCGAGCTTGTCCGTGTTTCGTCCAATCAGAGCAAAGCTCTGTTGAAATTCAAAATTCAAAAATTCTGAAGCAACGCTTCAAGTCTCGGGCGCAACGCGCCACATGTCAGGCACTGATACGTCAGCGCAGCGCCCAATAAGACGCACCAAATCAGAGCAAAGCTCTATTAAAGGAAGCAACGCTTCAGTTGCGCAGGCGCTGCGCGACACGTGTCAGCGCATCAGCACAGATGCGCTAGCGCCAGTTGCGCTGCGCTGTGCGCTGCGCGACACGTGTCAGCGCAGATGCGCTAGCGCCAGTTGCGCTGCGCTGCGCGACACGTGTCAGCACAGATGCCCTAGCGCAGTTGCGCTGCGCTGTGCGCTGTGCGCTGCGCGACACGTGTCAGCGTAGTTGCGCTGCGCTGTGCGCTGCGCGACACGTGTCACGCGCTGGGGCATCTGCGCCAAACAGGATTAAAATTTTAAGAAATCTTTTCTGTTCTTGTTAAAACAAGAAGATTTTCTTCTGCAAAGCAGAAGACCTTGGATCAAAGATCCAACGGTTGGGAAAATTCCCCAAATCACTCAGAGAAAGATCTCTTTAACAAATTTAACTAATTTATGGGCACTATAAAAAGGACCCTAGGCCTCAATTAAAAGGCATCAATATCTTTCTAAAAAAAAAGAAGAAGGAGAGAAAAGAACTCTGAGAAACTCCTCAAGAATAAAAAAGGTAAAAACCTTTAGAAAAAAGAGAAAGTTCTCTTAGGAACAAATCATAGATCTAAAAACAAGATCAATGATCTTTAATAAAAATAAAATAAAAATAGTGCTTTGCACTTTTTCATGAACCTTTGGTTCTCTGAGATAAGAAAAACAAGAAAAATACTTATTTTTCTTTGATCTAAATTAGATCAAGAAATCAAATAGTGCTTTGCACTTCTGTTCTTGAATCTAAAAGATTCTTAGTGTTTTACACTTGCAAACTGCGCTGTTGCGCTCTTGGGAGCGCGCCACGTGTCAGCAGCGCAACAGCGCAGCGCACTAGCGCAGCGTACTGCACTGTTGCGCTTGCGCTCACCAGAGCGCGCCACGTGTCAGTAGCGCAACAGCGCAGCGCACTAGCGCAGCGCACTGCACCGTTGCGCTTGCGCTCACCAGAGCATGACACGTGTCTTCACCACAAGCGCTTGCGCTCAGTGAGTGGCGCAAAGCGCCGAACAAATGCAATGCAGGGCCAAGCCCAATTAAAAGACCAAACAGGCCTAATTAAATTGATGCTCTGCATCATTTATAAATGGGCAAAGCCCAAACAAAAATAATAAAATGCTATGCAGATGCCTTGCAGAGCCCAAAATAAATTGATGCTCTGCATCTTTTATGGGCAGAGCCCAAACAAGAAAATAGAAGTAATGCAATGCATTATTTAAGTGTGGGCAAAGCCCTAGCATAGGTCTAATGGACTAAAAATAAATAAAATGTTGAACATTTTCAACTGGACTTAGCCCAATTCTGGCCGTAAGTCCTTAAATTAAATTGAACTGGGCACAAATGCTCTCTCAAATCAATTTATATCCGGTTCGAGGGTACATCTCCGAACTCCTTTGACATCCATCGTTGTAATTCCTCAACGACGTCAAAAAGGTGACGGGTCCCAACGACCACGCATCAATACGGACTACGGGGTCCTTAAACTGGCGATGGACCGAAATGTCCCTAAACTAATGTTGGACCGAAACGTCCTTAAACTAATATTGGACCGAAACGTCCCTAAACTAATGTTGGACCGAAATGTCCTTAAACTAACGTTGGACCGAAACGTCCCTAAACTAACGTTGGACCGAAACGTCCCTAAACTAATGGTGGACCACTACGTCCCTAAACTGGAACATGGACCCCTACGTCTCTAAACTGGAACAATAGAGCCCAAATGCTCTTTTGTCGGATCTAAACGATCCCGTTAAGTCGATCTTAGTCCCAAACTGGACTAACGTATCCTTAACAACCGTTTAAGTTGATCTTAGCCTCAAATACGGCTAACGCATCCTTAAACCTTCAAACAGACTTTAGTCCCAAATTGGACTATAAACTCCCCCAATCAACTTTGGCTCAAGGGTACATCTCTGAACTCCTCTCACATTTGTCGTTGTAATTCTTCAACGTCGTCAGAGAGGTGACGGGTCCCGATGACCATACATGCAATGGACCACTATGTCCCTAAACTGGAACAATAGAGCCCAAACGCTCTTTTGTCGGATCTAAACGATCCCGTTAAGTTGATCTTAGTCTCAAACAGGACTAACGTATGCTTGACGAACGTTTAAGTCGATCTTAGCCGCAACGCGACTAAGGCATCCTTAAACTAAAAACACCAAACCCAAATCTAAGTAAATACGGATTTGGACTAATCCACGTCCTACGGGCGACGGTATTACCCAGTCTCCGTATACAATCCACGGGCAACCACAGACAAAACAAACACACACGACACGAAGTGAAATTCTGGAGAAGGAGAAAGTGGCTACCGCGATGCGGTAGCGTAATTAACTGCAGGGGCTTGCGCCTGCAGGGAAGAGCGTCCCCACAATCAAAAACCCCTCTAGCGAGGGGGAATCTGACGAAGTCTGCTACATCGGCCGCATCCGTCTAAACCTCCGATACACGGCGCTATAAATCAACTTGGCATCTTCGGAGAGGTGGACGGATAAAACCAAATAGCATCTGCCCCGAATCTCAGCGTCAGGACATCGCGGTCCTGTGCGCCGCCTTTCGGAGGGGAACAGATTCTGGCACGCCCGGTGGGACCTCTTCCTCTTTCCACTCCACACTTCATGTGTCGTCTTCGCAAACCAGTCGCGGTTTGTTAATGGTTGCTTTCGGATTTCAAGTTACTAAGATTTGGTCTTTTGCCTGGCGCAGAACTCAAGATTCAATGGCCTCTAATTGCACCAACTGCTCAAAGTGCCACTGCAACGGACGCTCCACCTCACTGGGAGGTGTAGCATATGGGCCCCAAGCGGCTTCCTTCCTCACTCTGCCAGTAGACCAGGTGACCCAAGCCACCACTGGCCTATTCTTCGGGACCATGATCCCACCTACAAGCTTCTCTGAGCCAATACCTGCACCGGAAGTGAACAAGAAGTCGACCGGCTTACTGCTACGACGGCCCCTGTCAACGGGTCTCCCACTACCAAACCGACGGCCTCTGTTTTCACCAGGATAAATCAGAACTCTAAATTGGCTGTCTCAAGGAAAGCAATAACTGCTGCTCCAGAAGTCGTCAAGGCGGCTTCCCCTGTCAAAGAGTCAGTCTTTTCAAGACTGACGATTCCTGCTCCTGCCCCTGCTCAAGGATCCGTCTTCGGCAGGTTGAATACCACCCCTCAGAAGACAACCTCAGTCTTTAAGAGGTTAACACCGGCGGTGCCTCATTCAAACAGGGGGCAAAAAGAAACTATCTCAATCTCTGAGCCAATCCCAACGGCTCGCCGTGCTCGACGTCGCCATTGGCAACGAGTGAGGAAGGCAGGGGGCAACTCTCCCTCAGGGCTGACTCCACCGGCTCCAGTGGTGGAAGTCAACGCTGCTGTCCCAACCGGAAATAGCTTTGAACTGCTGAGGAGGGTACGGAAGAACTCTCCAACCGCTACACTGAAGAGATCTCCTCCACCTGCGGAAAGAGTTTCAGAAACGAAACGAGAACAGCCCCCTCAACGGCTGTCCTCAAGAATTTATAAAGTTTGGCGGAGGGTTCAAGACTCCGTAATTGACCCAGGTCACTCTCGTCACCAGAAAAGGGCGAAAGTGCAAAAAGGAAAAGACCATCCTATTGAACAGCGGGGGACAGCAGCTGCAAGGCTGCCCCCTTCAACGGTTCCTTCAACCTCAACGGCCCACAAAAGAAGGAGGCCAGAGAAAACTCCCTCGTCAGCGGCAAAAGTTAAAAATGGTGAACCTAAACGCCCCAAGTCAGGGGGCATAACAGTTCATACGGTTTATATGGCATCGGGAAAAGAAGATAGCCGCATATCAACAGGTCATAGACCGCACACGAGGTCAGTGACCAAGGCTCAGGAGCAGCAGCAGAAGCTCCAAGAGATGATGAACGCTATGGCCGCACTTACAGGGCCAAAAGAAACCCCTGAAACATCCTCGGACGAGTGTCAAGAACAAGAAACGGACGCAGAATTCCTTCGTCGCGTACTGGAGAAGAAGGATAAAGAAGCTGCGGAGCAGGCAGCCAACATAAAGAAAATGGCCCTCCTGTTCCAGGATATGGTGGGTATGATGATTCAACAAGATCCACCTGCTGAAGATCCCCTGATCATCCTTGAAGACGATAGGGGAGTTACGTCGAATCCTCCGCCAGCTCTGTCAGCAGCTAAAGAAGATACAATCTCCAAAGCTGATTTGGATGAATACATAGCCCAGCAAATACGGGTTCATCATGCAACCGAAACAGCCGGCCAGGTCGTGAAAACGGGGAGGCCATATCCGAGTTGGTACGATCAAATCAAGTACCCGCCAGGTTATACGATTCCCAAGTTCCATGTCTATAAGGGGAAGGGCAATCCTCATCAGCATGTTGCCCAGTTCAGGGCACTCTGCGGCAACACCGGCGGTGACGACAAGCTGTTGCTTCGCCAGTTTGTTGGAAGCTTATCAAATACGGCGTTTGAATGGTACTCTGAGCTCCCGAACGACTCTATTAAAACCTTCGCGGAGATGGAGCTGTTGTTTACTCAGCGTTTTGCAAGCGCCAGTGAACGTACCCTGATGACAGCACTGATTAACGCTAGGGTAAAACCCGGCGAGACGTGGGTTCAGTACGCTATACGATGGCGGAACTTATGGTCAAAGTGCAAGCAGCGCATTGAAGAAGCTCCCGCGGTGGGTATGTTTGTGGGAACCCTCGATCCACAAGCAACCATCTCGCAGTTTATGATGTTTTTCAAGACGACTACCTTCCAGGCCTTGATTGACAAACTAGCGCAAATGGATCAAATGGGCCATAAACCCCCTCTTCCAAGGCCAGACACTCGAAATGACAAAGGGAAGGGAAAAGCGATCGTCGTCGCTAATGCTCAACAACAACCGAACGACTCGAAGCCGGTTGCTCGTCAAAATAATACGCGACCGTACGTGCCCCTTGAGGATAGGATGGGATGTCCTTATTCCTTTCCCCGCGATAAAACGAGGAGGTTATTCGAGCTGGCGTTGCGCAACAGACTCATAAATTTGCCGGATCCAAAACGTCCGTTGCAACCAAGTGACGTCAACGAGCCCAACTACTGTCCTTATCATCGAGTACTAGGCCATCCGATCGAAGATTGCTACGTTTTCAAAAATTGGCTTGAAAACCAGTACCGACAGGGCAAGTTCGCGTTATCTGACAAATGGAAGGTGAATCCCCCGTAGTCCCACACCTCTAAGGGGATGAATACGCCGGGGGCAACATGCTCCGTCATTGAAGAAGCTTCTTGGGAGGTTGTATTATCAGCCAAGACAAAGAGGATGCTAAACGATCTTCAGACATGTCCAGCGATCAAGTGGAAGAATCCGTTGGAACCGCAGGTCATTGAAGGGATGTTGAAGCCACGTCCAACTCCAAAGACCGGTGGTGGCGGTTCAAGCACTTGCAGCCAGCCGTCAAAATCTTCGAAAAAGAAGAAGAAGAAATCTAAGAAGCCCGTGAAGCCTGGCGGCAAACGCACGGACTTACAAAAGCAAATTGACGCGTTGGAAGAATACAACCAAAAGGCGCAGACTCCCATTACATTCCAAGAGTTCCTCAATCATGTCTTTCAAGAAGAAGATGAAGGAGAAAGTTCATCGGATGAATCCGAGGAATATGTGGCGAGCTGTCATATGATTTCCCATTCGATCGCGAATGATGAGGAGACTCCTTGCACCGAAAAGCTGGGGGTAGATCCTGAACCAAAAGTTCTGGGGCCACCAGATGAAGTAATCGACGCATTCCTTAATGAAACTCGGTTGAAAAGCAAAGCTGATCGGAAGCGCGAGACGGCTATATTTGAAAGGGCCAAGCGCCAGCGACTCGATGAAGGAGCTGAGATGATCCCAGTGGAGCTAAACACCTCCGCTACCGATAAAAGCCAATTCAAGATGAGAAAGAAGTTTGCTAAGGCCATATCAATGGGTATGAAGTTACCATCCTCCGAAGAAGAAATCACCGGTGAAGCGAAAATGCACCCGTCTTATTGCTTATATCATCAAAAGATTTCGCACCCCACTCAAGAGTGCAAAGATTTCGATAAATGGTGGCAAGGGTATGTTGCTCATCGACAACGCTTTAAGCGGGAAAAGCGTAAAACTCGTCGGGAGCAAAGAAATACGACCGAAGGGCTTAAAAGAACTGCTGGCGATTGTTGCATGATTAACACCGGTAAACCACAAGTGCCTACATTTGGGAGTGATTCTGATGAAGAGCTAGAACTTGCCCACCTCTTTAAAGAGTCCGATTCGAGAAAAGAAGAAGAACCGAAGGTTTGCGAAAATATCCGGCTACGTAATCGCACGCTGTCCGAAAAGAACCTCGGACCCTCGAACAGGAAAGATAAAGGGAAAGAAAGGGTCTCTGAAGATATCATCTTAGATGACCAAGTGGTGGAAGAGCTAGCTGCCAAAGACCCACCAAAGAAGAATAAGGTGGATTACAACGTCTTAGCACATCTGAGGAAGCTGCCCTCACAGCTCAGCATTCTTGACGCCCTTTTGCTATCAAAAGAGGCGAGAGATTCGTTGATTAAGGCGCTCCAAGATCCGGAACAATTCCAAGCATGCTTGGCCGAGGAAAAGATGAAGGATGAATTGGAGGAAGTGCACACGGCCGATGTCACTTTTGGCGATGAAGACCTTCTACTTGGGACGTGCGAACACAATCGCCCTCTCTATGTCTCGGGATACTGCCATGATATAAAGATAGGCAAAATCCTGATCGATAATGGGTCGTCTGTTAACCTACTCAACGTGCGGGTGTTGAAGGAAATCTGCATGAGCGTCCAGCACCTTGCTCGGGACAAGATCACTATCTCCGGGTTCGACTCCCAATCGTCAAAAACTCTTGGATCTGTGATACTGACACTACGCTTCGGGCTGCTCGTCACAGACATTAAATTCCACGTCATAGATGCCAAGACATGCTACAACGCTCTGCTCGGCCGACCATGGTTACACGAGTACAACATCATCCCTTCTACATAGCATCAGTGTATGAAATATTTTAGGGATGGTCTCGAGTATACCGTAACGGGAGAACTGAATCCGTTTTCCGTAAATGAAGTTCGCAAATATGAAGATGCCAAATACTTCTTGCCGAATTTTGAAGACACGGAGAAGTGTCACAAGCCGGAGAATAAAACTAACGCTACTATCCCTGTCTTCGGCAGTGATACTGAGGAAGAAGAGGAGATGGTTTATTCGGATCCACCCCAACACAACAAGCCGGGACCATCGGCTCCTACATTGATCTTTGGCAGCGACTCGGAAGATGAAGTCCATGCCGTATTCTCTGCTCGACCTTTAATACAAATGTCCGCTGACGAAGAGCAAAGCCTGCAAGTCGTCATGGTGCCGCCTGAGCATCATAAAGAACTGGATGCACTTAATATCTACAGTGTAGAAGAGCTGCGGACATTCTATATCCCTCCCAAACGAGAAAGCGAAAAAGCAATTCTATTTTACCGCTCTGAAGAAACTAAGGTGAAAAAAGAAATCTGGCATGGCGCGGATCCTGCGCTCGACAGGCTTCAGCCTATCCGTCTTCCCAGATATTATACAGAGGGTTTGAAGAAGCTGCTGAAACGCCAGGGGATATCCTTCAAACAGACCGTTAGAGAGGCCAAATTCTATGACGGGGTCTGGAACGTTCCCGGGACTCAACGCAAACTGCCTAGTGGGAGAATGGAAACAAAAGGGCTTGGATACATCCGGTCAAAGAAACGAGAGTTACTACCCGGCTGCTACGTCGTGTATGACCTTGATGAAGAAGCGGATGCTCAATGGGAGGACGCTAATCCCAAGCCAGTGAAAGTTCCAGATACAAAGGAACCCAGTCCGTCGTTCGAGGAACAAATGGACAAACTTATAAAGAAAGCTGGTCAAAAAGTCCGAGATGATCACAACCGCGAGACGGCCATCTACGAGAAAGCCAAGACGCAACGCCTTTTCCAACAGGCCGTAAAGGATGAAAATGCCGCTCCTTGTCAACCTGTTATAAAGAAGGCTCAGCGCAAAAGCAGAAATAAGTCGAAAGGCCAAAAAGGCGCTCAATAGCAACAAAGCGGGGCTAAGAAGCCATGCAAACGGGAGGCGAGCATTATTGATCTATCCCTCATGAAGAAAATGAGTCGAGCATACTCTTTTCCTCGGGATAAGACGAGGAGGATATTTGAGCTTGCTCTAAAACATCAGACGCTCACACTGCCGGAGTCCAAGCACCCCGAACAAGCAAGCGAAGTCTCTGACCCAAACTATTGCTCTTACCATCGAGTAATAGGGCACCCGCTCGAAGACTGCTTCACCTTTAAGAATTGGGTCGAAGATCAGTACCAGCTCGGCAAGTTCGCTCTGTCTGACAACTGGAAGGTAACGCCGCCACAGAAGCACGAGCCCAAGACCACGAAGGAAGAGCCGGTTCCGCATTGGGATTGGAAGCGAATTCGTACTTGTAACGTGATAACGATATCAAAAGAAGAGCCCGAGAACATGGATGACCTTCCCTGGTGCTTCAAAAACAAAAACGATGAGGTAATCTCAGATTTCCCACCAGCGCCGAAAGAACTGGAAGATGGAATCCATACCACTGCAGATAACCTTAAGAAAATTGAGTTGGGATCAGCAGACGATCCGCGACCGACATTCATCAGCGAGCTGCTATCTGAAGAAAGGGTGGTTGCGTTAAAAGACGTGCTTCTGCAGCATAGAGATTGCTTCGCGTGGAACTATTCCGAAATGCCGGGACTAAACCCAGAAATTGCTGTGCACAAATTAGCAATATCCCCGGACGTCAAGCCAGTCAAACAGGCGCCGAGAAGAATGCGACTCGAGCTTGAGATGAGCATCAATGCCGAGGTCAAGAAGCTGATCGACTCTGGCTTCATCCAGGAGGTTCAATACCCTGAATGGATCGCCAACATCGTCCCGGTGATGAAGAAAAACGGGACAGTGCGTATATGCGTAGACTTCCGGGATCTTAATAAAGCTTGTCCGAAGGACGATTTCCCAGTACCAGTCACCGAGCTGATGATAGACAACACGTCCACTCATGAAGTTTTCTCCTTTATGGACGGCTCATCAAGGTATAATCAAATAAAGATGCATCCCGAAGACCAGAAGCACACCGCCTTCAGGACTCCTTTGGTTATATTCTGCTACAAGGTGATGCCCTTCGGTCTAAAGAACGCCGGTGCCACCTATCAGAGGGCCATGACGAAGATCTTCGATGACCTTATACACGAAATCATTGAATGCTATATCGACGACCTCGTTATTAAAAGCAAATCATATGAGGAACATCTCGAGCATCTGAAGACAGTATTTCAACGCCTTCGGCAATACAACTTGAAGATGAACCCGCTTAAGTGTGCATTCGGAGTTTCCTCAGGCAAATTCCTGGGATTCATTGTTCGACATCGAGGTATTGAAATAGATCTGTCCAAGATCAAAGCGATCATGAAAATGCCTCCGCCAAGAACCCTTAAACAGTTGCGATCTCTCCAAGGGAAACTCGCATACATACGGCGATTTATAGCCAATCTTTCAGGCAGGTGCCGTTCTTACAGACACCTGATGAAGAAGGGAACCCCGTTCGTCTGGGATCAAAAGTGCCAAAGCGCACTAGACGAGATCAAACAGTACCTGCAAAACCCTCCAGTGTTGGCTGCTCCGGTTAAGGGAAAGCCTCTCATTCTTTATACAGCCACCCTCGAAGGTTCTTTAGGCGCATTATGGGCACAAGAGAATGATCAAGGGAAAGAAAGAGCACTCTACTACTTAAGTCGAGTTCTACTGGGGGCAGAAAGCAACTACTCCCCCATCGAAAAACACTGCCTAGCGTTGATCTTCGCGATAACAAAGCTCAGGCACTACGTGTTGGCGCATGAGGTCCGTCTCATTTCAAAGGTGGACCCTCTTAAATACTTGATGTCAAAGGCCATATTGACGGGACGACTCGCTAAATGGGCCCTACTCTTGATGGAGTTCTCGATCACGTACCAACCTCTCAAGGCAGTGAAAGGCCAGGCCATCGCCGACTTCCTCGCTGAGCATCCCATACCCGCTGATTCTCCTCTAAACTGCGATCTTCCAGAAGAACATGCGTTTGATACGGTCAACGATGATGGTACTCGATGGGAGCTTTATTTCGATGGCGCATCTTCCATGAAGAAGCGCAAACAAAGTACCCCTATAATTAAAACGGGCGTAGGGCTCATCTTTGTAACTCCACAAAGAGGGATAATGCGCTTTGCTTTCTCCCTAACAGAGCCGAGGACAAACAATGAAGCCGAATACGAAGCTCTGATAGCAGGCCTCGAGATCGCCATTGACATGGGAATTGAAAACCTCCTCATATACGGGGATTCTCAACTGGTCGTTAGTCAAGTAAACGGCGACTACCAAACATGCAAACCAGAACTGGTGAAGTACGGCGAAAAAGTGCAACAATTATTGACTCGAATTCCCTCCTATACTTTGAAAAACATACCGCGCGCGGAAAACAGCAAAGCAGACGCATTGGCCAAACTTGCTAAAGAACTGGCTGACGAGAACCTCGATGACGTTAGAATCGTGGTGCAAAGCCGTCGGGTGCTTGCCCCAGCAGAAATATCTCCGGAATCATCCGAAGAAAAAGGAGCGAGCGAGCAGACGACCCTGCAAGTAAAAGACTGGGAAAATACCGAGAATTGGAGAGAAGTCTTCGTAGATTACTTCAAGTCCCGCCGATTGCCTAAAGAAGCCTCCACAAGACATCAGCTCATGAAACGAGCTCTATCTTTTGCCTTCGTCAATGATACTCTATACAAGAGGTCATTTGATTCTCTATGGCTGAGATGCCTAGGACCTGACAGAGCGAGAAGGGTCGTCCAAGAAGTTCATGATGGACTCTGCGGTTCTCACCAAGCAGGCCCAAAGATGAAGTTGAAGATCAAACACATGGGCTACTACTGGCCCACGATGATTCAGGACTGCCTCGAATATGCGAAGCAATGCCACTCATGCCAAATCCATGGGGACTTCATCCATCAGCATCCAAATCCATTACATCCAACGGTGGGTAGCTGGCCATTCGAAATGAGGGGGACTGATATAGTCGGCCCCATCGAACCAGTATCGTCTAGAGGACATCGTTTCATCCTAGCGACGACTGACTACTTCTCTAAATGGGCAGAGGCAATACCGCTAAGAGAAGTTAAGAAGGAAAATATCCTCCACTTCTTCAAAACGCAAGTCATATATCGGTTTGGAACTCCGCGACGGATCATCTCTGATAACGGGCCAGCTTACAGAAGCCACAAGATCAGTCGCTTCGCGCAACAGCACAATATAGATTGGAGATATTCCTCGGTTTATAATCCACGAGCTAACGGTCTAGCTGAGGCCTTCAACAAGACCTTGACGAAGATCATGAAGAAAACAGTGTCGCGAAATAAGAAAGACTGGCATGAAAGACTGCAAGAGGCTCTCTGGGCATATCGAACTACGTTTAAAACGGCCACAAACGCAACACCATATGCGTTAGTATTCGGGACAAAAGCAGTACTCCCCCTCGAGATAGAGTTACCCTCTCTACGAGTGGCAGTCCATTACGAGCTGACGGACGAAGAAAATGCTCACCTTCGGCTTGAGGAGCTTGACGCCCTTGAAGAAACACGACTCATAGCGCAACAAAATCTAGAGGCCTATAAAGCAAAGATGACGCGCTCATATGAAAGATTGACCCGACCGAGGACATTTCGCCAAGATGAACTCGTGCTAGTGGTCAAAAGGCCTATGATCCCCAATCGCGCCAAGCGGGGAAAATTCGAGCCAAACTATGAAGGTCCGTACGTCATAGATAAGGTCTACCAGGGCGGGGCCTATCTACTCATAGATATGCACGGTGAAAGGCCTTTCAGGCCAATAAACGGTCGCTTCCTAAAGAGATACTATGCTTAATGAGCCACAGCCTAGGTCAATGATAGATGACGACGACTATGTCCGCTCTCTGTCTTCCCAAGCCCAAAACTCTATAAGTAGTAGCTGGCCAACGGACCGAAACGTCCTTAAACTAATAGCGGACCGAAATGTCCTTAAACTAATAGCAGACCGAAACGTCTTTAAACTACTACCGCAGCATCTTTAGACTGACGAGATATAAAAAAATCATATAAAAATAAAATAAAATAAACGGTATGTCCATAAGCAAAAAGGGCACGGATGAAAACCCGAAAGGGCTCCGTGAATAAAAACAGCAGGGCTACCGACGAGTGTTCATGAAAACCCGAGGGGGCGCGACCTCGTAAAAAAAAAGAGAGAAAAAGAATATAAAAAGAATAAAAAAATGGTATGTCCATAAGCAAAATGGGCACGAATGAAAACCCGAAAGGGCTCCGTGAGTAAAAACAGCAGGACTACCGGCGAGTGTTTGTGAAAACCTGAAAGGGCACAACCTCGTTAAAAGACACTTATAGGGTCCTCTCGACCTTGTAAGGAGAAACCACCCGCGTGAGATCCTTACGACTCACAAGGGAGCAACACACTTAGGGATCCCCACGATTCCTAAGGAGAAAATACACTTGCGAGATCCTCACGACTCGTAAGGAGAACTCTCTTATGGGACCCTCACGGCTCATAAGAGTTGGAATTCTTAAGTTACAGAAACCTAAACCTGTGCTTAAGCAACCCCCACAACTTTCGATATTGCCCTACAAGTGGTCCAACACGGGCTCTTGTATACAATCCATGGGCACGAATAAACATTTCCTTGACCAAGTCCCATCCGTGACTGGGGATATGTTCACATGGTGAACAACCCTTGTAAATCCTCTCGATTTATGAGGAGAAAATCCTCTCGTAGGATCCTTACGACTTACAGAGGAACAAAACACTTAGGAATCCTCACGATCCCTAAGGAGAAAATACACCTACAAGACCCTCACGACTTGTAGGGAGAAATATCTTTGTGAAACCCTTACGGCTCATGAAGTTAAAAGCCTTAGACGACAGGACCCTAACCCTGGTCGCTAAGCCACCTTTGTTCAACATCGACAGAGGCAGATGATGATTCGCTCCTGGCAATATCCCAGTTGTAGCGGTGCTGATGCCGTAATCGGTGTCTAATTCCAGGTTTACGGCGGAAAGCCAGTAAGCCGCATATGCATAGCCGAAATGATTGGGCAACTCGCAATAAAAAGCAGCGAGTAAAAATAAAATAAATAGCCGAAATGATTGGGCACCGCGAAAAATAGCCGAAATGATTGGGCAATCGCGACCTTCGCGATATAAAAAGCTGAAATGATAGAGCATCGCGGAGATAAAACAAAAAAAAATGATGATAAAACTTTGGCCCTACAATTAAGATCACATCGATCTCTGTATACAATTCAAGGGAGTAAACAAAGAGGGAACCATACTTTCCCAACAGGCTCCGCCAGAAGACGAAGCCAAATCTTGACGGTTCAGTCCAAATCCGAAGAAGCCAGTGTCTTCAGCCAACTCCTCGACTCACGGATACAAACACTCCTTGACGAGAGCCTCCTGATCCGCGTCGACTCGCAGAGCCACCAGTGCCTCCGTGGGAAATCCTCGACTCGTTTCAAACCCCAATGAAACAAATAATCCTTGGCGCTGGGGAAAAAAATAATCCCTAGCAAACTCCTCGACTCACGGATACAAACGCTCCTTGACGAGAGCCTCCTGATCCGCGTCGACTCGCGGAGCCACCAGCGTCTCCGTGGGAAATCCTCGACTCGTTTCAAACCCCAAGGAAACAAATAATCCTTGGCGCTGGGGAAACAAATAATCCCTAGCAAACTCCTCGACTCACGGATACAAACACTCCTTGACGAGAGCCTCCTGATCCGCGTCGACTCGCAGAGCCACCAGCGTCTCCGTGGGAAATCCTCGACTCGTTTCAAACCCCAAGGAAACAAATAATCCTTGGCGCTGGGGAAACAAATAATCCCTAGCAAACTCCTCGACTCACGGATACAAACACTCCTTGACGAGAGCCTCCTGATCCGCGTCGACTCGCAGAGCCACCAGTGCCTCCGTGGGAAATCCTCGACTCGTTTCAAACCCTAAGGAAACAAATAATCCTTGCACTGGGGAAACAAATAATCCCTAGCAAACTCCTCGACTCACGGATACAAACACTCCTTGACGAGAGCCTCCTGATCCGCGTCGACTCGCAGAGCCACCAGCGTCTCCGTGGGAAATCCTCGACTCATTTCAAACCCCAAGGAAACAAATAATCCTTGGCGCTGGGGAAACAAATAATCCCTAGCAAACTCCTCGACTCACGGATACAAACACTCCTTGACGAGAGCCTCCTGATCCGCGTCGACTCGCAGAGCCACCAGCGTCTCCGTGGGAAATCCTCGACTCGTTTCAAACCCTAAGGTAACAAATAATCCTTGGCGCTGGGGAAACAAATAATCCCTAGCAAACTCCTCGACTCACGGATACAAACACTCCTTGACGAGAGCCTCCTGATCCGCGTCGACTCGCAGAGCCACCAGCGTCTCCGTGGGAAATCCTCGACTCGTTTCAATCCCCAAGGAAACAAATAATCCTTAGCGCTGGGGAAACAAATAATCCCTAGCAAACTCCTCGACTCACGGATACAAACACTCCTTGACGAGAGCCTCCTGATCCGCGTCGACTCGCAGAGCCACCAGCATCTCCGTGGGAAATCCTCGACTCGTTTCAAACCCCAAGGAAACAAATAACCCTTGGCTCTTGGGAAACAAATTATCCCTAGCAAATTCCTCGACTCACGGATACAAACACTCCTTGATGAGAGCCTCCTGATTCGCGTCGACTCGCAGAGAAACTGTGTCTCCGCGGGAAATTCCCGATTCGTCTCAACATGCAAATGAAGCCTCAGGCAGCAGGGACTAAAAAAAAAACTTGCTTCCTGAACAATGGGACCCTGCAAGTCAATCCAAAATGGTCTCTTGCATACTATTCACGGGTCTCACTCTCCAAAGTCGAATTTCGACGAGGAGGGAAACAACCGCTTACGGGTCCTCTCGACTAATAAGAGGGAAAAATTCTCTTGTAGGATCCTTACGACTTATAAGAGAAAACCACACTTATGGATCCTCACGATTCCTAAGGAAAAAACCCCACCTACAAGATCCTCTCGATCCGTAGGGAGAAAAGTCTCTATGAGACCCTCACGGCTCATAGAGTTGAAAAGTCTTAGGCGGCAGATTTGAACCTGCGGCCTAAGCCATCGCTATCTCTTGGAGAAATTAAGTTATCGGCCAATTAAGTTCATCGAAAACATCATGATACAAAGGGAGAAAGCAAAGAGATAGTACAAGACATTGCAAAAAGAAAATGTGTATCTTTATTCATTGACTTCAATCAAATACAAGATGAATCGTACAAAAGAATAAAGAGTGGATACATATTATTTAAAAGGAAAATTTTACAAATACATTGATACAAAGGCAGCTACTGGGAAGGAAGCGTCTTAAGTAGCTTTATCAGTTGTTCGCACACTTCCTTCCATGCCTTTTCCCGACTGGACGCCACTGCCAACTCCGCCTGCACTTGGGCCCGTTGCTGTGTGACAGATGCAAGTTGATCCCTGACGGCCTGATGAGCAGCTTCACGGCCTGGAGTGTCATGCTCGGCGACATCAAGTGCCCGCTTCAGTCTTAGCCCATTTGAGATGCGCTCCAGAAGGCCCTCGAAGACGGCCTTCACCTCAGCGGCGTTTGCCTCAACTTCAGCACGCAGGCGAGCAGTTTCGCTTGAAGATTCTTGGCACTCCTTCAGCCTCAAAGCTGCTTCTTGTTCCAAATGACGGAAATGAGAAGTGCTTTGCTCGAGCCATGCTCCCCGTTGAGTGCTCACGGCCAAAGTCTCTGGGGATGGACGCATCGACTCTAGCTGATGAAGGCAAGCCTCAATCTCCCGACAATGGTTAACCCAAGAGGCGATAATGCCCTCGTCATGGAAGGTGGCAAATATCACCAACATCGGGTTAACCGTCGTAACGAAGTCCTCAGCAGATGTAGGAGCCTCAACGTCGAGTTCCTCGATGTAGTCACTCAACATGCGCAGACTATTCGCCGCACCTTTTGAGGACGGACGTCTCTGGGAAGGGTCGTCCGGTATTGTAATACGAGACTCAAAAGGCACCGAGACTGGAACGACAGCTGAAAAGGACAAAATGTGATTAGATGATGATTCAATAGATACGGAGAAAGTCATTGATAAGATAGTTTACCATACCGGTTGAAGCAGGTGGCAAGGCCGGAAGGGCCGGTGGCGCAATCGATCTTTCTTCTCCCCCTTCGATTTGTAACACTGCGGTCAGGACAAGAGAGAGTTAGAAATAATTCTACCACTGAAAAACAAAGATATCAATCGGGAACGGTACTCACCAGCGCCACCAGAGGGGGAGGCGAATTCAGATGGGAAGGAGAAGTGTGGGAGCAACACTTGATAAAGGTGGTCAAAAAGCACTCCTGAAAGACACAACAGTGTGACTTTAGTACACAAATTATACGTCTGGAAGATAAGATTAATAAATCATAAATACATACCTTCCAATATCTTCGAGGGTATAAGAGAGGGTTGAGAGGTGACCACCACCAAGGCAGTCGTTGAAGGCGCTCCTTCGAGCAGTGGGGCATCGGCACTGACTGCACCTGCATTACGAAAATGTGAACTTGTCAGAAAAGATTGTAAAGTAAAGAAAAGCAGCAACTTAGGGTTTACCTGAGGAGCTCCCAGCTGAAACGGAGGCGACTCCCTCCTCTATCGACATGAGACCACCGCCCGTGGCCTCGTCACCCGACTCGATAGGGACCGTCGTCGTGCTCGCAAGACCTGGGGACGACGGAGGGCCATAGACGGGGAGGGCTATAACTGGAGTATTGCCAGATTCCAGAGAAGGAGCGGTTGGCTCGTCCTCGGGAATCATGGCCACCTCACCCACTACTCTCTCAGGTTCAGTAGTCGCAGTTGTATCGCCCACCATCACAACGAGATCGCCGGCCTCGAGCGCCTCATCCGCCACCACCCTGGGCTCAGTTATAATGATCATATCATCTGCCACCACTTCAGGCTGGGCATCAATGACCCTCTCAGCTGTAGACCCCTCAACCTCTATCTCGGGCCTCGAAGCCTCGGCGACGTTGCCCACCGTCAGCTCAGGCTCGGTAGGAGCCGCCTCCTCTGCATCCTTGGGTTCAATAGTCTCCGCCTCCCCCTCGATCGGACTTGGCCCTGCAAGATAAGAGATATAAGGACCAATGGCATTAAAATCCTTATAACAAAAACTCTGAGAGAAACATTACCTGAAGTGGATTTACCGTTTGCGCTCCGAACTGCGCGCGCCACCTCTCTGCGAGCAGTGGATAGGGCGACAGGGGCCTCTTCAGATGGAGTATCAGCACGAGGGACGGTGCTGGGACCCGCTCCCATAGCCAAGGCAGCCCTGCGCGCTTTTGCCTCACGCCTCAGCCGCTTCCTTTCCTCCCGGGCTGTCGCGATGGACCTTTGTGACGCCTCCTTCAAGGCGTCATCATCCTCGTTCAGGGATGCCTCCAGAGCCTTCAAGGCATCTTTCATCGGCTTTTCAAGACGAACCTCCTGCGGTAGCCCGGAGGAAGCAGGAACATCGGCAGCCGGTAAAACATCTGCGTCACTTGGAGGGAACGGCATTGAGGTTCCTGTGATTAAAAGGGAAAGGTTAGATTGACCGTAACACAAGGGAAGTGAAAACTTGATAAATCAAAACTTACTAAGGCCCATGGATGCTCTAAGACGTTCCTCCTCCTGGAAAGTCTTCAGAGAAGCGGCAATAGCTTCTTCGTCAGTGATGCCTGTTGAAAGGAAAGAAAGAAAAGCGTTAGTCAAAGGCAATGAAAAGGATATGTTGAAATAAAGAAAAAGGCGACTAATAGTTACCTGATTGCGCAAGCTTAGCTAGCCACGCGTCACGCCTCGCCAACCATGCTGAAGCTTCGAGAGCAGCCTCCAAGTCTGTATCGTCTGGCGGCGGCATCACTAATCCTTCGTTAGTCCCGTATTCGATCAGGCCCTCGGCATAGGGAGCATGGGGTTCCTGACCGAACACGACGTCCGCAGCGAAGAGCGACTTCTTTTTCTTTTGCCCTCCGACCCTAGGCTCACGGGGGATCGACTTCCGTTTAGCAGCCACTTTGGGACGACGGGTCCCGATGTCTGCACCCACGCCAGACTCCGGCGAGGGTACAACCACTGTCTCCACTGGAGCACAGGGTGCGGGAGGCGCATTTGTGATATCAGGGAGCGGCAGCTCACGTGGAGGACTTTGCGCACGCGATGGTCTGCCCCCGGCATCTTTTAAAGGAGGAACCACCGGGGTCCTTGGCATTAAGGGAGCATTACGGTCGGTGCCAGGAGGTGCTTCTTTGTGGTCGATCAACACTCGCCTCTCCTCCTTTATAACGGCCCCCGTCGCATGATTGTACCACTCTTTATATACATTAAGGAGTCGTGGAGCGCAGGCCGGCGTGCTGATAAAAAAACGAGAACCCGTGTTCAGGCGCATAAAGTGATGTAATGCGTTCTCCATCCCTTCTTCATTGGCAGCAGGTTCCAGTAAGAAAGCTTCCAAGGGTATCCCTTGATCATAGCCCAGTTGTTGGGCGAAACGATGCGGGTTATATCTCATGAAGATTGCCGCACCGCCCTACCTGAAAACTAAGAAGCCCGGTCTAATAGAATACAAGTGGAGGGTCTCCCGGGCCGTCAACACTGAAGCTCATCCTTAAAGGAATCCTGTAATGGTCGCACCGCAGAGGTGGACGCTTTTCCAATGGTTAATACCTTGTCAATGAAGGACATCCCGACTCCAATGGTGTGAGGGCAAAGCAGTAAACCCCTGGCGTTCCGTGGTGAAGGGGTCACGATTGATGAGCCAATCAACTGTATAATGCGAGGAAAACTGCACTTGTCAAAGAATGAAGGCCTTTTATGCATGCCAAGGACACCCGCCGTGTGTAGTTCGAGCCACGATGCAAAGTAGTGCATCGGGAAGACCACGTGCAGTACCCCGGGCTCATTGGCATCCGCTGCTCGGCTAAGGCCATGATATAGGTGCGCCAAGCCAGCAATTCCCACAGCCACCTTTACCCCGATGACCATTCGGTGGGCTGGGTAGAAGACGGAAGGCCGCATGCGATGAGAATGCATTGGGATCGCGAACCAACTCAGCCACAGTCCGAGAAATCCTAAGAAGAAGGCCTCCTCATCCATTCCAGGAGCCGCAATTTCTGCAAAAGACATGGTCGGGAAGTTAGGAAGAAAGAAATCCTTTTGGCCTACTTCATTCGCCGGCAGGTTATCCAAACCTAAACCGAAAGGGTCCTCAAAGGTGGCAAACTTGACAGATCCCGATGAAATGACACTAGGACGAAGGAAACGAGCAATGAAGTCCTCAAAGTTAACCCCCCGACTCCCATGTTCGATAAAAAGGGACTCGTAGATGTTCAACACCTTGATCAGGCTCGGGAATTGGTGTTGAACGGCGTTTTCCGGCGTGATTCCCCTTATCATCGGCTTGGCACCGAAGACGTACTCATCTGTCGGGAGCAGCTCTTCATAGTGTTCCCCCATGACTGGTAGGCCGGATACCTCCGTGAATTCCTCCAAAGAGATGGACACTTCCCGAACCATGGCAAGGAAGGTGTGAGTGGGAATGTTCCACTGCTCCAGGAAAGCCTTAAACCACCAGGTGGGGAGCATGGGATACTGGAAGAGAGAGACGTAAACCGCAGGGTACAATCCTAATCTTATCAACCGCGACTTCTTCGTCGACAGGATGTATCGGGCCCACGGCAGGTAGCCAATCGGATGGCGGGGGATCAGACCTATGTTATATGATTGCCCTCAGGGTCTCGCCTCGCCCTGACAGATACGACGTCCTAGGATATCCAAGACCATAGGACGTTGGACCGGAACCGCATCTATAGTGGGATGAAGAAAGCTGTTTGCGGTCCAATCCACCATCTCCACGGCATACTGCACCGAGGGTAGGGTAGCATAGTGAATCGCCGTGATGGGTTCCGACGGCACCGCGCATGTGAAGCTCCGGCGGCCCATGATGATCTGATTATACCACGATCCCCAAAAGTGGAGACTCTTGTATTCCGGGTCGTACTCCTTAATCATGGTTAGGACCTCACGGTCCGAGGGTGCCTCGGGAAATCCCTCCTCCGAGCGGACGAAAGGGAATGAAATGTCTGAAGACATGATCGCTGTAAAGGAACAATTTAGCCATTAGTGTTGTAATTCCAACGTTTGGCGTATAAAAAAAAGGGAAAATGCATTTATTAAATTAAATTAAAATTAATTAATTACACCACATGACAGTGCAGTGAGCAGGAGACCAAAGAGGGACCCACAAAATCTAGATGACAGTACGTCAGTTAATAAGACAATCTCATCATTGGATGAGATTGTCAGTTGGTCCCCAGGAAAACATTCCCATTTATAAAAAAAAGGGGGGAAGAATCCCTAGAGACAAGGAGAAAATCTCCTCTTTCAAAGCAAAGCTCTGTCACAGAATGACACTTGTCAAATTCTGGTCTCAAAGGAATAAAATTCCTTAAATGAGCATAGCTCTGTGATAATAATGGAGAAGATCCATCAGAAAATTTTAACACTTAAAAAATATTTTAATTTTTTTTTGGGACCTTGAAAAATCCATGAAAACTTATGATAAGTTCTTCATTTTGTAGATCTAAAAGATCCACACTTGATCTATGAGCAAAGCTCTGTTCATTGGTTAAAACCTATGAACAAGATCCCTGTAGATCTACAAGTTTTTGAGAGCAAAGCTCTGTTTATAAAACCCCAATGAGGATCTATTTAGATCAAAAGATCTGTAAGAGCAAAGCTCTTTGGTTAAGATTAATTTAAGTTAATTTGATTTGATTTAATTTTACCTAAAGTTTTTAACTTTGGAAATGAGCAAAGCTCTGAAGTTCTGAAAACGAGAGCAAAGCTCTGGAGTTCTAAGCAAGAGTAAAGCTCTGGAACCAAAATCTAGAAAATGGTGAAGTTTTCTAAAGGGCCATAGGTCCTATTTATAAGGCGCTTGCGCCCCTTGAGCTCACCCCTTGATCCAACGATCAGGAGTTTGCCACCGCTGCACTCACGTGTGCGCCACGTGAGCGCAACGGTGGGGGGGCATTTGTTTCGTCCAATCAGAGCAAAGCTCTGTTGAAATTCAAAATTCAAAAATTCTGAAGCAACGCTTCAAGTCTCGGGCGCAACGCGCCATATGTCAGGCACTGATACGTCAGCGCAGTGCCCAAGAAGGGGCATCCAATCATAGCAAAGCTCTATTAAAGGAAGCAACGCTTCAGTTGCGCAGGCGCTGCGCTGCGCGACACGTGTCAGCGCAGTTGCGCTGCGCGACACGTGTCAGCGCAGATGCGCTAGCGCAGTTGCGCTGCGCTGCGCGACACGTGTCACGCGCTGGGGCATCTGCGCCAAACAGAATTAAAATTTTAAGAAATCTTTTCTGTTCTTGTTAAAACAAGAAGATTTTCTTCTGCAAAGCAGAAGCCTTTGAATCAAAGATCCAACGGTGGGGAAAATTTCCCAAATCACTCAGAGAAAGATCTCTTTAACAAATTTAACTAATTTATGGGCACTATAAAAAGGACCCTAGGCCTCAATTAAAAGGTATCAACATCTTTCTAAATAAAAAAAAAGAAGGAGAGAAAAGAACTCTGAGAAACTCCTCAAGAATAAAAAAGGTAAAAACCTTTAGAAAAAAGAGAAAGTTCTCTTAGGAACAGATCATAGATCTAAAAACAAGATCAATGATCTTTAATAAAAATCAAATAAAAATAGTGCTTTGCACTTTTTCATGAACGTTTGGTTCTTTGAGATAAGAAAAACAAGAAAAAAACTTATTTTTCTTTGATCTAAATTAGATCAAGAAATCAAATAGTTCTTTGCACTTCTGTTCTTGAATCTAAAAGATTCTTAGTGCTTTGCATTTGCAAACTGCGCTGTTGCGCTCTTGGGAGCGCGCCACGTGTCCACAGCGCAACAGCGCAGCGCACTGCACTGTTGCGCTTGCGCTCACCAGAGCGCGCCACGTGTCAGCAGCGCAACAGCGCAGCGCACTGCACCGTTGCGCTTGCGCTCACCAGAGCATGACATGTGTCTTCACCACAAGCGCTTGCGCTCAGTGAGTGGCGCAAAGCGCCTAACAAATACAATGCAGGGCCAAGCCCAATTAAAAGACCAAACAGGCCTAATTAAATTGATGCTCTGCATCATTTATAAATGGGCAAAGCCCAAACAAAAATAATAAAATGCTATGCAGATGCCTTGCAGAGCCCAAAATAAATTGATGCTCTGCATCTTTTATGGGCAGAGCCCAAACAAGAAAATAGAAGTAATGCAATGCATTATTTAAGTGTGGGCAAAGCCCTAGCACAGGTCTAATGGACTAAAAATAAATAAAATGTTGAACATTTTCAACTGGACTTAGCCCAATTCTGGCCGTAAGTCCTTAAATTAAATTGAACTGAGCACAAATGCTCTCTCAAATCAATTTATATCCGGTTCGAGGGTACATCTCCGAACTCCTTTGACATCCATCGTTTTAATTCCTCAACGACGTCAAAGAGGTGACAGGTCCCAACGACCACGCATCAATACGGACTACGGGGTCCTTAAACTGGCGATGGACCGAAACGTCCCTAAACTAATGTTGGACCGAAACGTCCTTAAACTAATATTGGACCGAAACGTCCCTAAACTAATGTTGGACCGAAACGTCCTTAAACTAATGTTGGACCGAAACGTCCCTAAACTAATAGTGGACCACTACGTCCCTAAACTGGAACAATAGAGCCCAAATGCTCTTTTGTCGGATCTAAACGATCCCGTTAAGTCGATCTTAGTCCCAAACTGGACTAACGTATCCTTAACAACCGTTTAAGTTGATCTTAGCCTCAAATACGGCTAACGCATCCTTAAACCTTCAAACAGACTTTAGTCCCAAATTGGACTATAAACTCCCCCAATCAACTTTGGCTCAAGGGTACATCTCTGAACTCCTCTCACATTTGTCGTTGTAATTCTTCAACGTCGTCAGAGAGGTGACGGGTCCCGACGACCATACATGCAATGGACCACTATGTCCCTAAACTGGAACAATAGAGCCCAAACGCTCTTTCGTCGGATCTAAACGATCCCGTTAAGTTGATCTTAGTCTCAAACAGGACTAACGTATCCTTGACGAACGTTTAAGTCGATCTTAGTCGCAACGCGACTAAGGCATCCTTAAACTAGAAACACCAAACCCAAATCTAAGTAAATACGGATTTGGACTAATCCACGTCCTACGGGCGACGGCATTACCCAGTCTCCGTATACAATCCACGGGCAACCACAGACAAAACAAACACACACGACACGAAGTGAAATTCTGGAGAAGGAGAAAGTGGCTACCGCGATGCGGTAGCGTAATTAACTGCAGGGGCTTGCGCCTGCAGGGAAGAGCGTCCCCACAATCAAAAACCCCTCTAGCGAGGGGGAATCTGACGAAGTCTGCTACATCGGCCGCATCCGTCTAAACCTCCGATACACGGCGCCATAAATCAACTTGGCATCTTCGGAGAGGTGGACGGATAAAACCAAATAGCATCTGCCCCGAATCTCAGCATCAGGACATCGCGGTCCTGTGCGCCGCCTTTCGGAGGGGAACAGTCCGCATGCTGCTTTTTAACAAAAGCTGGACATCCCCATGTCTTAATGTGCTTAAGATAGGGTTTCTTCCTACACCACATCTCATATGGTGTGGTAGGCACAGTCTTAGTGGGAACTCGGTTCAAAAGGTATGCAGCTGATTCTAGCGCATACCCCCAGAATGATCGCGGTAACTCAGCGTTACTCATCATGGACCGTACCATATCTAATAGGGTTCGGTTCCGTCTCTCCGATACACCGTTATGTTGCGGAGTGTATGGAGTAAGCTGAGAGAGAATTCCGTTCTCTTTTAAATAGTCGAACTCGGCACTCAAGTATTCACCACCTCGATCCGTTCTTAGAATCTTGATACTTTTGCCAGTTTGTTTTTCTACTTCATTCTTGTATTCCTGGAATTTTCTAAAGGCTTCGGACTTATGTTTCATTAAGAAGACATAAACGTACCTTGAAAAGTCATCCGTAAAAGTAATGAAGTAAGAATAACCGCTTCGCGCATGTGTAGACATTGGACCGCACACGTCGCTGTGTACGAGTCCCAAGAGCTCGCTCGCTCTTACTCCGTGTCCAGTGAACGGAGTCTTTGTTATCTTTCCTTTGAGACAGGATTGACAAGTGGCATACGATTGATATTCGAACGGATTCAAATATCCTTCTGTATGTAACTTCGTCAACCTTCTCTCATTGATGTGACCTAGTCTACAATGCCATAAGAAAGTCTGATTGATTTCTGGAGACTTTCTTTTGTGTGTATTCTAGACATTGAAAATCTGTGGTTGGTTTAATACGTATATACCATTGCTTAATGTACCTGACCCAATCATAACTTGATTAAGGTGAATGTTTACAACATTGCTTACAAACGCAAATTCATAACCTTCTTTAGAAACCAAAGATACAGAAATGATATTACAAGTTGCGTTGGGTACAAAAAAGCAATTACGCAAAACCAAAACATGTCCATCTGACATTCCCAGGTGATAGTCCCCCACGGCCTTAGCATCCATGCTAGCTCCGTTTGCAACTTTGAGGGTCATGTCACCTGCCTTCAAAAACCTACGGTTTCTCAACGCCTGCAAAGAATTACAGATATGAGATCCTGATCCGGTATCCAATACCCAGGAAGTAGAGTTTATTGAAAGACAGTTATCAATAACATACACACCTGAAGCTGAAGCCGCAACCTGCTTCAGTTCCTTTGTTCTGGCTTTCCAAGCCCTGCAATCATTCTTCCAGTGTCCCTTCTTATGACAATAGAAGCATTCTTCTTTATCCACAAGCTGCCCCGCTTTCTTTGTTGCTTTTGCTTTTTCCTTCGTATCCACTTTACTAACACCGCCCCTTGGTTTGACGGGGGCTTTCTTCTTCTTTCCTTTGGCTTTCGCCTTGGACCTAGAAGAGGAAGATCCTCCTACAAACAAAGTAGATGTTTCCCTACCTTTCTGTAGGGTGCCCTCTGCGCTCCTCAGCATATTGAGGAGTTCTGAAAGTTCAACTTCCTTTTCTTGTAAGTTGAAGTTCAGGATAAACTGGGCGTAAGTAGAAGGAAGGGACTGGAGAATCATGTCCGTATAGAGCTCATTCTCCAACGTGGTCCCAAGGTCCGCGAGCTCTTTTATGTAGCCAATCATCTTAAGCACGTGTTCCGCTACCGATGATCCGATGGCCAACTTTGCCGAAAATAACTTCTTCGATACTTCGTATCTTGCGATACGAGACTGCTCTCCATACAGTTCTTTTGTATGGAGAAATATGGATTCGAGGTCCATATTCTCGTGCCTCCTCTGATGTTCGTTGTCCATAGAGGCAAGCACGAGGCACTTGGCCTTCACGCAGTCTAGTTCCCAGGTCTTACGGATTTCCTTATCCGCGACGCTGGTTTTGGGACCTGGGACAGGGGGAGCTTTGGTGGTAAGAAGATACCCCAGCTTGTCGTAAGTGATTGCCATCTTGACATTCCTGAGCCAATCTTTGTAGTTTGGCCCTGTCAGTATGTTTTTATCTCGAAGTAACTTAAGTCCAGTCATGTCGATTGGTCGCTGCAATTAAGAGAGAGAGAAGAAACACTCAGCATGATGCTCTTGCAAGTTTAGAATGGTTTTTAGTTTGTCTAAACATGATGGCTCCCACTGTTTCTCGAATCCCTCCTCAAACCAAAAAGGAAGAATTAGTCAGGATCAATCTCACCGTACAATTCTTGCTTAACCGTTCAGCCAGGCCAGTGTCGGTACTTTGAGGGAGGTTTTCCAACGCTTTCGCGAATTTCCTTAATTAAATAACCTCTTTTCCCTGTGGGCGTAGCCCCGCTAACACCTTTCTAGACACCTACTAGGTTTATAGCATTGATCGTTAAGTGAGAAATTTCCCGAGGAGTAGCATATACTCACAGTAGGATCGGGATCCAAATATCATCGCGTGACGAAACTGAAGGAATCCTACCAGAATCATCACACTCCAAATGGTATGCAACACTAGCAAGTTTCAGTTCTTTTGAAACTCCCGATGTGGATTTTTGCCCCATGCTCTTATGACATTAACTTTGGCCAACAAATCATAAGTCACATGTCAAGTTCTACCCATCGTTCTCCAGGTTAATTTGAATCCACCCGTACCTACCCTTGACTTTGGCCAACAAGGCAGTATGACTGTTTCAAACCAAGGCATCTATCTATGCTGCACATGAATACCCAATAGCTACCAATCACTATGCCTTGACTTTGGCCAACAAACATAGCTTGAATACTATTGACTATTCATGTGAAACGACGGAGAGCTACGAATGGTTTTGGCGAAACCGTGAACGTAGTGAACTTGATATAATCGATGGAACGAGATAGCTTTTAAAAAGGAGTGGCTCAAGCTCCGCATTTAAAAGTTGGTTTTGAAAAGAACCGAGTGGTTTTTCGAAAGTGTTCCAACGACTTTTACTTGGTTTATTTTTCTTGCATTAGTTCTTTTAATGCGTGATATTCTTGCATTAGTTCTTTTAATGTGTCCCATCATTTAATCCTACCATTGCAGAAAACAACCAAAATATGACGTACGCTTATGCCATTCGCATTCGCCACGGGGCCCCGTCATTACCCGTTAGGTTACTTAACTAACGACAGAGCGGGGGCTGGGCTAGCGCGGCTGTAAAAGATAAGCAACGCCTAAATAATATCATATATAAATATATTGCAATGATAGCCATTTCAGATCACAGATGAACACATTGGATATACTAGGAACCCGCAATTCGTACGAGCCTGTAACGAAAAGCAGATTACACGGTCGCGGTGAATAGCCAATACCCCACCCAAGACCCCTACGGGTGCGGCAAACTACCCGCCAAGTACCCGAAGCGAAGCAACCTCCCTCAACTCCGTGAGTAGGCCACTCGGCACTTCGGCATACCCGGTAGTTTGTGCACCCCCTCCATGGGTCTATCCTAGGAGCAAAAACAGTAAAAAGAAATTATACAATGACGGCTACAACCCCGACCCGGTTGTGCGGCCATATAAATAATTATTACATCAATTTACAAATTTACATGAATTGAAAGAAAAGAAAACTCTCGTCTCACAACCCCCGGCTATTCACCCGCGACAATCCAATGAATTCATATACACAAACTAATAACATTACAGATCACAGATTTGTATAACTCCCACTAATCAACATATAGCGATTAGCAGACGTTCAATACAAATATCACATCACAGATAAAAAACCCGTCATCTTAAGTCTATAGAAACTCGATCGAAATACGGTTTTTAAAGCCCCAAAAACAAAATTTTCTTTCTGGAAAATCTGGGCTGAAAAAACATATACCAAAATTCCTAAAATACCCCACTGAACAAACTGCAACCAAAATTTCCCACGGCCGAGTCAACTCGGCCGCGGAACCGCGGCGGGAGCACGCTCCCGCCGCGTTTTCACGGCGCTTTGATCGGATCAGTAGATGAAATTTTTGCAGTTTGCTATAAAAACCCTGAGCCGAATTTTAAAATATGATTTATCATTTTTGGAACAGAGTAAAAATTCGACAGCAAGCATGAATTCCGGGTTCATTTCGGGACTTTTTCTCCGATCGAATTTCTAGCTACTATGCTAACATGTTAGATAGAGTTTAACCTGGCTTTAATACCACTGTAAGTCCATGCTACCTCACCCGGTACTTTCGGGCATGCGGAATTTGGTGAAAAACAATTTTCTAGAGGCGGTAACATGGACTCAAAACCGGATCTTTGTTAAACATCTAACTAACAACCTAATTAGGAGTTGTTAACTACTCGGTTAGGGGGTTATACCTTTCTTTCTTGAACTCCTTCGTCTTCAAACCCCGATGGTGTACGGATCGGCTTCACCCCGTCGTCTCCTTGCGCCGAAGATCGATCCACCCGAAAGCTTCTACCTTTGGCTTCTTCTTCGAGCTTTGAAGAAACTAGTTCACTCGGTTTGCTAAACCTTGTGAACTAGAGTGAGTAGAGGAGAGTGTGTTGGGATTTTTCTCTATGGTTCTTGGTTCTCAACACATGAGACAAGTGAACCATAGACTAAAGAGAGGGAGAGCAAGAGGAAGAGGATGAGAGCTCAAGAACAAGAGAGAGAAAGGAAATGAGAGAATGAGCAAGACTTTTTCTCTCTTGGCTCTCATAATCCAAAGCCATCATAACAAATCATAGCAATCAAGTATTATGTGATGGTTTAAGCTACAATAGCCATATCATTTCATGCACTCATTTTTCACAAGAGAACAAGCAAGTAAAAAGTCTTTGCCATGAAATGATAGCCATTGTCATCATGATGGTCAACTAATCCAACCTAGTCAACCGGTCAACAAAGTCAACAAGTCAACAAAGTCAACCCCTCAACAACCATGTCACCATAATACTTAATTAATATTATTGTTAACCACATATCATATTCTCATTAGGGTTGAGCAAAAAGTCAATAGTCAACAGTCAACAACCCTAATGAGAATCCTCTGCCTCTGTCTCTCCGTCAACTGTGCATACACACCCGCATCCGCGTTCCGAGGAACACGAATACATACTGGATAAAACCAATCCCAAAACGTACACTAGGATCTGGCTTAAACCAAAGCCCGCTAGTGTTAACTGTCCGGACACTGTACGTGCACAAGTGCACGGATGTGACCGGACCCTGTCGCAAAACCATGCGACCTCTACTCTTTTGCCTAAAGGCGAATAGCTCTCTGTGTGGGACTCTAAAGACTCGACACTACACTGGCAGTGGGTTTAACCACAGACCGCAAGCGGCACTAGCGGTGCGTAACGGTCCCTAGGTAGATGCCGACAAGAAGACTGACGAGGTGAAACCCATCTGAACTCCTACTGAGCCTGAATGTGACAGTCTCCGTACAGTCCGGTCTGTTTGTCTAATATATCGCATGGCGGGCCTAGGGGGCGGTAAACGTCAGTCCCCTAATAGCGGTACAAGTCGTGTCGGAGTGAAGCCCAAAACACCCGGAGATAACACTGGAAGCCTACCAGTATATCTCGCTTGCCCTGGCCAGGGACTACTCGTGTAATGGCTCTCCTAGACACAGCGCGATGTCAACCCCCAATACCGGGAGAGACGAATCTTGTCTAACCGTCACTGCCTCCAAGTGCTTCGGGACTGCACCCAACTACTACCTGTTTGCACGACTCCTTTGAGCCGTGGTAGGGTAGTAATCAAAGTACAGTGGGAACACACTCGAGCCGAAGTGACAGTGTCAAGTCAGCGGACTAAGCTGTACTCATGTCACCTGGGAACTGATAACTGACGATAGGTATAATACCAACCGGTCAGTTCCCGACGAGTCCTGTCCAGTGTACTCATAACCTAACGAGCACCACATACTATCTCTAGTACGACGTACTGATGGCTGTGGGACAGACCATCTCCCACTCTGGGATGAGAAGCGCATGCGCTAGTCTACTCCGGAGTATCGATGCCCTGTCTCGATAGTCCTGTGACTAGGGACCTGCATAAGGATGTGCTTATAGATTACCCAGCCCCCACTAATGTGACTGCCATCACAACGCTGGTAATCAAGCAAAGATCCTAAGGGCTCCACTAATGTGTATAGGTGATATACTAAAATAAACACATGTACACATTGAAGTAGAAACAAACCAAGTAGTATACTACTATTTTGAGCAAGATTGTATATACAACTGTGAATATCCCAAGCTTCCATTAAGTAATATACAAACTAGTATGATACAGTAATGGCCTCTAGGGCATATACACTAACAATAAGCTCCAAGGATCATTTGGATCGATGCCTCCTCGTCGGCCTCCTCAAGTCAAAGACGATCCACCCGAGAGTCTATAGTCCGAGCTCCAACCTCAAATCCGAGGTAACTACGGAATCTAGTTCGCTAAATTAGATGTCCTAGATGATATAGAGAGTGTAGATAGATTAGTATGTCTCTAATAGCCCTAGGTTTCTCAACACATGAGACATGAAAGGCTAGAGGTAGAAGAAGTGGAGCTTGAGGAAAAGCTAGTGAAGAAAAATGAGCATAGAAAATGAAGATGGCTCATTTTTTATGAATAATATAAAGCATACAATAATTTATAAGATAAAATATCTCATGAAATATCAAGCATGTTTCAAAAAATATCTAATGAGTGAGTCATGCCATGAGTCACCAAGAGCCATGTTTCATTTAATGTAAACCTCCACCTCATTTCCTCCACCTCATTATTCTTTTAATCAAAAGATTAAAACCAAATGAGATGTCTTCTTCTAGAAGTAATCCCGAGTAAATTACGAGAATGCCCCTCAACCGTATATACATACCCGTATCCGTATTTCGTAAAATACGAATACAAAGAGGCGAAAATAATCTATCAATATAATACTAGGATCCGGCTTAAACCAAAGCCTACTAGTATTATCTGTCCGAATCATTATCTGTGCACAAGTACACGTACGTGATCGAACTCTGTCGTAAAACCATACGACCTCTATATCTTTTGCCCGATGCAGGGAAACCCTCTATGTGGGACTCTAAAAGACTCGGCACTACGCTGGAAGTGGGTTTAACCACAAGCCGGCAGCGGTACTAGCTGCACGCAATGGCTACCCACGTATCTGTCGATAAGAAGGCCGATGAGCAAACTCATCCGAACTCCTACTGAGCCTATCTGTGACAATCTCCATACAGTCCGGTCTGTTCGTCGAAGAGTATTGCATATCGGGCCTAGGAGGTGGTAGCCGTCAGACCCCTAATAGCGCAATAAGTCGTGGCGAAGTGTAGCCCAAAGGACCCTGAGAGACTATTGGAGTACCTTCCGGTAAATCTCGCTTGCCTTGGCCAAGGACTTTGTGTAATGGCTTTTCGAACACAGCGCGATATCAACCCCCAATACCGAGAGAGAGAAATCCTATCTAACCACCACTGTCTCCAAGTGCTTTGGGAATGCACCTAACTACTACCTGTTTGCACGACTCCTTTAAGCCGTGGTAGGGTAGTAATCTAAGAACAGTGGGAACACACTCGAGGCGAATTAGCAGTGTCAAGTCGACGGACTAAGCTGTACTCATGTCACCTGGGAACAGCCATACGACGATAGGTATAATACCCACCAGCAGTTCCCTATGAGTCCTGTCCAGTGTACTCATAACCCAATGAGCACCTGCATACTATCTCCAGTACGACGTACTAATGGATGTGAGACAGACCATTTCCCCTGTTGGGATGAGAAGCGTATACACTAGTCTACTCTGGAGTGTCGATGCCCCATCTTGATAATCCTACGACTAGGGACCTGTATAGGATGTGCTTATAGACTACCCAACCCCCATTAGTGTGACTGCCATCACAACTCTGGTAATTAAGCAAAGATCCTAAGGGCTCTACCAATATGTATAAGAGATATGCTAAAAGAAACACATGCACATATTGAGGTAGAAACAAACCAGGTAGCATACTGCCATTTTGAGCAATACTATTACTATATCCGTGTATATCCCAAGCTTCCAATATATAATATACAAACCACTATGATACAATAATGGCCTCTATAGCATATAACACTAACATGTACGCGGTGAAGTAGTGCAAAGTTATGTATCGTCATAGAATTGATGGCTTATGAGACAGGTTTGGAATCCCTTACAGCTAAGGCTTCGTTCATCTTCATGAACCGTAAGGGTCTCATGAAGGTTTTTCTCCCTATGATTGGTGAGGATTGTGCATATTCTCCCTAGAAACCATGATAATTCCTAAGCATTCATCGCCTCCATGAGTCCTAAGGATCTCACTCGGGTATTTTTTTTCCTTATGAGTCGTGAGGACCCGTAATTGTCTTCTTCACTTCATTAGCATGCAACTTTGACGAATGTGGCCTATGAATGGTATACAAGAGTCAGTATTGACCTCCTTGTAGGGCATCAATGGATTATAGAGCAGGTTTAGATTTGTCTCCTAAGGCTTTTCAACTTTATGAGCCATGAGTGTCTCATAAAGATGTTTCTCCCTACGAGTTTACATGATCTCGTTGGTGTATTTTCTCCTTAGAAGTCATAAGGACTCCTAAGTTTGTTTTCTCCTGAGATTCGTAAGGATCTCACAAGAGTATTTTCTCCTTACGAGTCGAGAGGACCCGTAAGTGGCTTTTTCTTCTTATTGGATGCAACTTTGTCGAATATGGCCCGTCGATAGTATACAAGAGTCAGTCTTGACATCCTTGTAGGGCAACAGTGGCTTAGGAAATAGGATGATATCTCCGCCGCCTAAGGCTTTCAACTTTATGAGCCGTGAGGGCTCATAAAGACGTTTCTCCCTACAGGTCGAGAGGATCTCGCAGGTGTATTCTAACGTGAAATATAGACAACCCCTTTCGATACAGGAGTCTGTTGGGTTTGTGGTACTGAGTTAAGTCCATCGTATCGTCGCGTTGGCTGATATATTCTCGACATGCGGCCCCTTAGGTTGTTGCTCGAGTAGTCCCACGTCTGTCGTGTCTCTGATCCCTTCTGAGGCTGGACAAGACGTCTTCAAGTAGTCTTCTTAGGTTGGAATATTCACATTACCATTAGAAGATCCAGCGTTAGGTATTGTCGTGGCGCTTTACTTGAGATTAGTTCCAATTTGGAGCCCCGATGAGTCATAACCGCACCCTTCTGGGGTGGGATGACATCCAATGGTCTTTAGGCTGTAGATGTTGCCATCAAGACCCGAAACTAGGCATATACCGTCATTTCACTTTTGCTTTGGTGTCGCGCCCATCCTTTGCTGAAGTAGGGTAGACATCTGTATGACCTCTATGTTGTACATATCGCCATCGAGATCCGGAGCTAGAAATATACCATTACTCCGCTTTTATTTGATCGTTGCATCCGCATCCTGCTGGAATGAGGAGGAATGTTGAGATGATCTTAGGCTGTAGATGTTTCCATTAAGAACTGGAGCTAGGATTATACCATTGCTCCGCTTTTATTTGACCCTTGGGTTCTTATTAACGTCGCGTCTGCACCCTGTCGGAATGAGAAGGATGTAGAGATGATCTTTAGGCTGTAGGTGTTGCCATCAAGATCTGGAGTTAGGATTTTGCCATCACTCCACTTTTATTTGACCCTTGGGTCCTTATTGACATCGCATCTGCACCGAGAAGGAACGTCGAGTTGTAGCTAGGATTTTTCCATTACTCCTCTTTTATTTGACCCTTTGGTCTTTGATGACATTGCATCTGCACCCTACTGAAATGAGAAGAACATGAAGATGATCTCTAGGCTGTAGATGTTTTCATCGAGATCTGGAGCTAGGAATATGCCATCACTCCACTTTTATTTAACCCTTGGATCCTTGTTAACGTCGCGTCTACACCGAGACGGAACGTCTAGCTGGAGCTAGTATTTTACCATTACTCCATTTTAATTTGGCTTCTTAGAGCTTTGTCGACACTAAGTCTGTACTTTGCTAGAGTAAGAGGGATGTCCAAATAGTCCATAGGCTGTAGATGTGCCATCAAGATTCGGTTCTTCTTTTGACGAAGTATGGTGGGAAAATATGGTTCCCTTTCTTTCATTTGTGTTCATGGATTGTATATAAGAATCTGTATGGACCTACTTGCAGGGCAAAAAAAAAATTTCTCTTTTTTTATTTCCGCGATGCTCCATCATTTCTGCTTTTCATATCACGAAAGTCGTGATTGCCTAATCATTTCGACTATTTTTTTCGCGGTGCCGAATCATTTCGGCTATGTCATTTTTTATTTTTTACTCGCTGTTTTTTATTGTGAGTTGCTCAAACATTTCGGCTGTTTCATATGCATATTTTTTTCACTGATTTTGTTGTGAGTCAAGGACTTAGGTCCTGATATCAATCTTGGCATTAGCGTTGCTGCAACTGGAATATTGCTATGAGAGAATTATCATTTGCCGTGAGAGAACTTGAAGTGTGATACCTGTTTAGGCATCAGTATCACTGCAACTAGAATATTTCCAAGAGCGAATCATCATTTGCCTTTGTCGATTTGAACAAAGCTAGCTTTAGCAAACAGGGTTAGAATCCTGTCGACTAAGGCTTTTTGACTTTATGAGCTGTAAGGGTCTCATAAAGGTATTTCTCCCTGCGAGTCGAGAGGATCTCATAGGTGTATTTTCTCCTTAATAATCATGGGGATTCCTAAATAGTATTTTCTTTTATAAGTCAAAAGAATCTTACAAGAGTATTTTCTCCTTGTAAGTCAAGAGGACTTATAATTGTCGTTCACTATATGGGGATATTTCTGGTCATTGGTGGAACTCGGTTGGAACATATTTTGTTCGTGCCCATGGATTGTATACAAGAGTCGATATTGAACTACTTATAGGGCAACTTGGAGGATATAACGGATTAAGAATATGTTTAGATCCTTGTAATCTAAGACTTTTGAATCCTATGAGCCGTGAGGGTCTCATAAGTGTATATTCTCCTTATGATTTATGAGGATCTCGTAAGTGCATTTTCTCCCTAGGAATCGTATGGATTCCTAAGTGTGTTGCTTCTTTGTGAGTTGTAAGGATCTTACGTAGATATTTTCTCCTCAAAAGGTCGAGAGGACCCTGCAAGTGTATACAAATTTTATTTTATTTTTTCATTTCATTTTATTTTTATGAGATTGCGCCCTTTCGGATTTTCACAAGCTCACAGGCAGTCCTGCTGTTTTTACTCATGGCGCCCTTTCGGGGTTTCATCCGTGCCCATTTCGCTTGTGGACATATCGTCTTTTTATTATTTTTTCTAAAACGAGATTGCGCATTTTCGGGTTTTCACAAACTCGCTGGCAGTCCTGCTATTTTTACTCACAGCGCCCTTTCGGGTTTTCATCCGTACCCATTTCGCTTGTGGACGTACCTTTTTTTTTTTGCAAATGGTGAAACTCTCTAAATTAGCTTCGTCGCAGGTGACCCATCTATTTGCCAGTGGGACTTGAGGGTGGCTTCATTGCTAGAGTAGTTGTGTAGCCAGTTGGACTTCAATTGCAATATAGATCTCAAGAGAGCATATTAGCTTTAGGGACATTACGGTCCATTATCGCCGTATTTGAGGCGAAATGCTAGTTTAGGGACGTTTCGGTCCATCATCGCTGTGTTTGAGGCGAAATGCTAGTTTAGGGACGTCTCGGTCCATTATCGCCGTGTTTGGGGCGAAATGCTAGTTTAGGGACATTCCGGTCCATATTTTATCATTTGATCGGGGAGTTGCATAACTCATTCCTTCCAACGCTTGCTTGCTAAGGCGCTGCTACTTGTTCTTTGCTTGCATGGACACTTCACACCTTAAGCTACATTCACCCTCTTGGACTACTTCTTTTACCATCGCAGCAATTGGGTTGTTTTGCGGGAAATACCGGGCATTTTACACAGCATCTGCTCCCTGCTCATCAATGTCGCTTTCTGACACTGATAGAGCATCATATTCATATACGAAGGAATAATATATCATGTCACTCCTTTTGCCGAGTCTTCTTCTTCCTTGGAAGAATGAACTTGACTTGGGGGCTTTTCCCTTCGTCATCCATTTTAGGAGTGGGGCATGGCCTCTACGTTCCCTTCATGATTTTTGGTTCAAGTGGGCTATTCCACTTGATTGCAAGACCTGCTTATAGATCCCTTAATATCTTATCTGTTATTTGAAGAAAGAATTATCTCACGTGGAGATTCTTCCACCAGCGATAAAGATGCCCCATGCGCATATTTTGGGGAGTGAGTATTCACGCCCCTAATATTTCGAAGGGTAGAACATTTGCTGTCACAATTTTGGCGATGGGTTGCTTCACAGCCGCTCATTTTTGTTGAGCGCTCATTTTTGTTGAGCGTTGGCGATAAACGCCGCCTTGCTTCTATTTTTCATATATCTTCATTGGAAGAGGATGCGTCTTGACCCATCTGATCCAATCAAGCCATTTTATCTATGAGCTCTTGGAAGGTTGTCGGCTTGAAGATGGCCATATATGGAAACCCTCTGTATGGCACTCTAAAGACTCGACAGTACACTGGCAGTGGGTTTAACCACAAGCACATCAGCGGTACTAGCTGCATGTAACGGCTACCCAGGTATCTGTCGATAAGAAGGTCGATGAGCAAAGCCATCCAAACTCCTACTGAGCCTATCTGTGATAATCTCCATACAATCTGGTATGTTCGTCTAAGAGTATCGCATATCGGGCCGAGGGGCGGTAGCCGTCAGACCCCTAATAGCGCAATAAGTTGTGTCGGAGTATAACCCAAAACACCCTGAGAAACTACTGGAGTACCTACCAGAAAATCTCGCTTGCCCTGGCCAGGGACTTTGTGTAATGGCTTTCCGAACACAGCGCGATATCAACCCCCAATACCGGGAGAGACGAATCCTATCTAACCACTACTGCCTCCAAGTGCTTCGGGACTGCACCCAACTATTACCTGTTTGAATGACTCCTATGAGCCATGGTAGGGTAGTAATCTAAGAACAGTGGGAACACACTCAAGGAGAAGTAGCGATGTTAAGTCAACGGACTATGCTGTACTCATATCACCTTGGAACTGCTACCTGAATAGTACCAACCAGCAGTTCCCCACGAGTCCGTCCAGTGTAACTTATAACCCAATGAGCACCTGCATACTATCTTCAGTACGACATACTAATGGCTATGGAACAGACCATCTCCCCTGCTGGGATGAGAAGCGTATACACTAGTCTACTCTGGAGTATCGATGCCCTGTCTCGATAATCCTACGACTAGGGACTTGTATAAGGATGTGCTTATAGACTATCCAGCCCCCACTAGTGTGACTGCCATCACAACGCTGGTAGTCAAGCAAAGATTCTAAGGGCTCTACCAATATGTATTAGCGATACGTTAAAAAAAACATAAACACATATTAAGATAGAAACAAACCAAGTAGCATACTACTATATTGAGCAAGACTGTTATAATATCCATGTATATCCCAAGCTTCCAAAATGTAATATACAAACTAGTACTATAAAAAAATGGCCTCTAGGGCATATATCTCTAACAAAACTTATATGTAAATAATTATATATTAATTTATAAAAAGCCAAAATCAAAAGAATGCTCTCATAAATAATAATTTATTTTAAATTCCAATTATTTTCCAAAATATGGGTATATAATTATACCATTTGACGAAAACTCAAATCTATATGTGTATAATATCCGTGAAATTTAATATTTTATTCTTTAAATTCCAAAATAATATTTTCTATATTTCTGAAATGTTACAAGAATCATCAAAATTTCAGCAAAAATTAGGTTTGGGCCGGTTTTCTGTAACTTCTCGAGTCTGGATTTCTTCTGTTGATATTCAATTTTCCTCCTCTGTTTAGCCCCAGTGCATGTTTCTGATTTTAGGTTTTCTTTTTCCTGTTTGGTTTTTCCTTTTCGACTTTTCATTTTATTTTTCAGTATTTCTTTTTAATATGGGTGACGCACATGCTCATCCAACTTTATATGAATTTTGTTATCCAGCTAAACCAACACTTGCTCATTACATTAGAATAAATAAATACAAGATCTGTTATAATTCACTTGACGTATCCCCAGCCGATAACGAAAATTGGGTATGAGAAGAGTTAAACGATATTAGGCAAAAAGTTGAGGCATTAAAAGTTAATTACCAGGTTCCTAATAATTCACCTTTTCATCTTTTTACTCTAATTGTCAAGACTCATCTCATGTTTATGAAAAGTGTCCATTTATTGTAAGATTTAGTAATTGGAGAAACCAACAAAATTATTGTTGGAATCAAGGTATGTATTCTGAAGTTCCAAACTATAATTTAGGCCGACAATTCCAACAAACCCTTATTATGATGTAGGTCCTTCTAACAATCCAATTCAAACCGACACAGTATTCACTCCTTCGAATTTCATAGCCCAACCACAATGCCCATCATACCCATACTATGATGTTGGCCCTTCTTACGATCATATCCAATCAAATTCTTATCAACCGTATCAAACTTTTAGATCTTCATTAGACGTTGATAATGATGAGGATAGAAGACTTAATAATGTTGAAAAGCAGTTGGACACACTTATGCAAAACGAAACTATTGCCAAATAAGCATCAAAGAATATTGAAATGTTTATTGGCCAGATAGCTGCTGCAATTAATTATGAGAAAGAACAAGAGAACGTCTCCATGCAACCCTGCACAAACCCGATTATTCCCAACACTTTAGAACTTCATGCCCAACCTATTGAGGAAGTGTTAGAAAATGATCGTGGTTTGAAACGTAAAATCGAGGAACATCAAAGTCGTAAGTGTCTAATGTACGGGTGCAAGTTTCAAAATACAAGGAAGCTTGTGAGTTATGATTGCCCGATTTGTAAATACACGTTTGAATTTTGTGGTTTAGATGACTCGGATCTTTTGGTGCGTAGGGAAAGAGAGCACGAGTTTATTTCAAATTAGTTTGACACATATTCTTAGAAACTTGAAATTCCAATTTGGCTTCCAACGACTAATTTGTATGAGAATGATCTAATTGATGATATGTTAGAGGTTGAGAAGTTTGATTTACCTGACTGTTATGAGAAAAATTTTTAGGAAGATACTTGTGCTTTTGACGGATGTGACTTGAGTAGAATGTTTGAGGAAAAAATTTATGAAGAATCCACAATAGCGGATAAATTTTTTGATAAAGGTTTAGATATAGAAGCCGCATCTGTGGATGACATAAGTCAATCCGTGGGTCAATTTAAGGAGAAGGAAAAAGAATTGTCAGACGAGAGATATGATGACATTTTTTAAGAGGATTCAACTATAATAATAGAAGAAGTGAATGAGGAGGTGGTTATTTTTTAAGAAGGCTATTTTGAAAAGAATGGGTTTAAGGAAATGTCTAAAGAGAAACACATGATCTTGGGTGAAAGTGGAAAAAAACTGTTGATGACATTTGTTATTTAGAGCCAAATTTTGAGTAACTTTTTAAAAATGAACTTATTATTTTAGAAAATCCTTTAATAGTTGAACCTAATCCTCAAATATTTCCATTCATCATTGAATCCAATCCTATTAAAATGCAAGAAGAAATTGTCCCTTTAACTCATATAACTGGATCCTTTATTTATATTCCACATGTTCATATTGAAGACTTTGATCCATTTAGCCAATACATTGATAAGGTAGTGTAGTTGTATAATTCTTTTAGATTTAAATCATTTATTACTGCACTGGTTTATTCAGAGAAGTGCGGATCACCATTTTGTTCACCAACATATAAACACCATACTAATTTTCTGCATATCAATTTTAATGTGGTTATTGATGCTTATTGCTATAATTTATTTCACTACTCTTGCATGATCATACACAAAATATTTGAGTGGTTAATATTAACGTTTGCTTTAGCCAAAGCGTTATGTAAATTTAAATTCTTTTCCTTTTCTTTTTATTCTTTGATTTTTCCTTTTATTTATTTTAGGTTTTTAATCATAATTTTTTTAAATAAAAAAAACAATCATCTTATTCCTTCCTAGTTATTTAAAAAAAAATATTTGACTCCAAAACCTAACGTAAAAACAAAAGATAAGTTATAGAGTATGCAGTGCAAAGCAGGAAGTAGAAATCCAGTATTAGATCGCATATCAGCGGTCGACCACCGCTATTTAGCGTCTTGATGAGGGAAGAATCTTCTAAATTTTTGGGACTCTGTAAGTTTGTTCTTGTTTATTAATTTTAATGGTTTATCTCTTTCTAAACTAATTTTACTACATTATTTTAAAGTTATGGTTATAATAGAACATTGTAGTGACTATGCTTAACTGATTTATGAATAGACTAGAGAAATGAGTGAGGGGTCGACATTGAGGACAATATCGAAAATAAGTGTGGGGTGGTTTGCACTGTATTGTTTTTTTCTTTTCTTTTTCATTTTTTTAGGTTTTCTTTTTCAAAATTTTTTAAAGAAAAAAAGTTTTTGAATTAAACTAGTAATATGTAATCTTGAATTTAAAATCTAAAAATTTGAGTGATATGAAGGAAAATTGTTGAATCTGAGGATAGATCTAAAATATGAAAAATAATTCTTTATCTTGCATTCAAACTAAGAAAATATACACCCTACAAATTACACAAACACGAATCTTGAAACTTGAGATAGTAGAGAATACCTAGAAATATCTGTGCCTAAATACCCAAGTAAAAAAAAGAGCATAAAAATGATAAGGCTAGTCTTGTAGTTATTAAGGGCAAGAAAATCTTCAGTCGAAAGGGCGTTTCATCACATAGTGACTTAGACCAACTGATTTGAGAGTCACCGCTAAAGCTCCTAGGTTGTTGTAAGGCTAGGCATAATTAAATACTGAGCATAACTTAAACTCACATATTGAGTAATCGGTTGGCTAGTGCCTCAGGAAGCAGTAGTGATCGCATTGAAAGATGTGTGAGTACATCCATAAATATTAATATAAAATAAAGTACAAGGAGAAAAGAGGAACGGATACTATAACTTGAATTGAATTCTCAAGTGTAGGGATGATTTTACACACATGTAGGGGTATAGGATCGACGTTTGAAGGAGAGATAGGGATGAAGAATAGGACGAAGTTCTATTGAGGGATGATGTAATTTCCGGAGTTAAATGAGACAATTAGGATGAAAATTCATGAAAGCTGAAAAATGAGTGGAAATTCAAAACTTTTCTTTTTCTTTCTTTTCTTTTCTTTTCTTTTCTTTTCTTTTGAATATAGTTTTTCTCTTTCTTTCTTTTTGGTTTTTCTTTTTATTTTTCTTTCACTTTTCTTTTCTTTTATTTCCTTTTTGGGATTTTGTGCGTCGTATCCGCTGAAAACCTTCAAAAGAAAACACTCCTCCTATAAGGGACACCAAGAGATTTAATGGCTTGTTGCAAGTACTCAGTGCAATCGCTATGCCTGCGAAAAGGAGCATATGAGTAGATTTTAGTTAGATAGTTTTTTAAAGTGAGAAACCCTAGATTTTGCTCGAGCACTAGCAAAAGATAAATATGGAGGTATTTGATTGGTGCATTTTAATGCGCATTTATATAGCCATATTTATCTATATTTTGTCTATTTTATGTTGTTCCGGATATGATTTGTCAATTATTGCATATTATATGGCTAAAAGGGTAAAGTACACAAAAGATGGATTACGTGCGTTAGATGTGAACTTATTTAAGCTTAAACAGAGACAAGGGTTGAAATTATCAAAAATAACGCGTGTAACAAGATTCTTGAAGTCAAATAAAAAACTATAGGAATAACCTATAGATAAAATCTTACCAAAAACCGGCCAAAACCGAGGTTTGGCCGAAATTTGGCCAGTTTTCCAAAGCTTCAGGAGATGAAATTTCGGGAGATTTTTGTATCTTTGCATATCTTATGTACACCGCTCTTAGATTTTCCCGAAAGCCTATATATTCTGCTGTATAGCCTATTTAGGGTTTCATCTCTCCATGGATTAACTATTTAGGTTTTTGAGAGAGATCAAAGTTATTTTGTAGTTACTTTTTTATATGAAGTTTATTAATTTTATTATGTCTTTTTCTTCTATCATGAGTAGCCAATCAATTTTCTAGGGTTTTTTGAGTTATTCTTGTTCTATAATTGGTGTTGTTTCCATTGATCTATTCTTTTTCTTTTGTTCTTAAATATGAATTCTTATGATAAAGATAGGTTCTTCTTTACGTAATTCTATTAAACTAATTAGATCTACGAGTGATTGACAACCATGAGGTTTATTTAGAGAAAGGTTGCGTCGCAAATAAACTAGTTAATTTAATGATAAATTGATAACCTAGAAAACTAATTATGGAAGGTAAGATGGATTTTTTATCAAAGTCGATTCAACCTAATTGATCTAGGGTATGCCAATAAAACAAGATAAACTATTGATTGACAACCTTTGTGTTTATTTAGTATAAGGGTAGATCTAACTATTGCTATATTTATTAGAACTTATATTTAAATTCCTTGCTAGATGATTTTATTGATTGATAGGGTATTGCCATGATCATATAATTTATGCTTTCTTGATTGATTGATACTTTATTATGATGAACGTATGCTCTATACTTTCTTACAATTATTAGGCAATGAATTTAAATATGGAAAATTAGAAAAGAATAAATATCTTATAGAACACCATAATTGGTAAAGGTAATTCAAAATCCTAAATCTTTCCATTTATTTGAATCTTATTTTTTAAAATTTACAATTTAATTTCTTTCATGCACTTTAGTTTAGTTTTATTAAATAAATCAACCCTTTTTAATATAACTTGTTTTAAGATTAATGAAAATTCTCAACATCTCTCTGTGGTACGATCTGTAAGTACTACAATAGATTTACCGTGCACTTGCAATAAGTTTGAGAGACTGTAAAATCTCCGTCAGCGTCCGCCGGTCAGACTTGGTTTTGAGGACATGACTGCAGTTGGTTTCGATGACGTGGTATCATATGCGTTGATTATTGAGCATGAGAAACCATCCAGTTAAAGAGAGGTTGTGCAGTTTATCGATTTTCATAGTTGGAAAGTTGCGATAGAGGAGGAGATGGAGTCTCTTCATCAGAACGATATGTGAGATTTAGTTGCTCTACTAGAAGGAAAGCACATGATCGACTGCAAGTGGGTCTTTAAAATCAAAGAGGGTTTGTTTGAGGTAGGTGGCATTAGATACAAGGCGAGATTGGTGGCTAAGGGATTTGCACAGAGGAATGGTGAAGACAATAATGAGATCTTTTCTCCGGTGGTTCGACATACTTCGATACGTGTATTGTTAGCCATAGTTGCAGTTTATGATATGGAGCTAAAGAAACTTGATGTCCATACTGCTTTCTTGCATGGTGATATAGAGGGATTTATATGCATCAACCGAAAGGGTTCGTAGTCGAGGGCAAGAATGACTACGTTTGCAAACAAAAGAAGTCGCTTTTTGGTTTGAAACAGTCTCCGAGACAGTGGTACAATCAATTTGATCAGTTCATGTTGACGATTGGATACACGAGAAATATCAAAGATCGGTGCATTTATGTGAGGCCACTAGTCGATGGGTCCAAAATTTATCTTCTATTGTATGTGGACGATATATTGGTGGCATCACGCAGTATTTCGGAGGTCAACATGTTGAAACAGTAGTTGAGTCAGGAGTTCGAGATGAAACATTTAAGGGCTGTGAAGAAGATACTTGGCATGAAGATTGTCAGGGAGAGGAAGCGTGGAGAGTTGCGTTTGCGACGGAAATGGTATATCAAGAAAATTCTCGTTCTGTATGGGATGGAGAAGGCAAAGCCTATGTCTATTTCTTTAGGAGCGCACTTCATACTTTCGGTGAAGTTATCACCAGGGCCGAATACGGACAGGGAATACAGTTCAAAATTGTCATACACGAGTGCAATAGGCAGTCTGATGTATGCGATGGTTTGCACGCATCCAGACATTACACATACAGTAAGGATGGTCAGCCGATACATGTCTAATCCGGACAAGAAGTATTGACTTTGTCACGATCCAGAAATGGCACATCACCGACACTTGAATCACGTGAAATCTATAGGATCCCATCGTAACCCAAGTAAGCCAAAAACCAAAAATCTAAACCATTTTAGAAAATAATGGAGGTGTAGTTTTGAAAAAGGGTTTATAAATTGAAATCAAGTTTGTTCGAAAAGTATAAATAAAGTTTGATTGAAAACAATTCGATTTTTAAAAATCGGGCAACACCTCCTTTGTAAATTTTGAGTAAAACAAGCACAATAACACACACACACACACACATACACACACATATAAGCAGCTCCAAGGCGAAGAATCAAAAGCAGATCACAATAGATATTTAAATAAACAATTTAAGTCGACTCCAAATGAGTCTGACACCCAAAACAATACATATCTAAGTCTCGTCGCTAAGTCGTAGATTATACAAATGGTTGATAAAGTTTTTAACTAGATCCAAGAGTAATAATACATATACAAGAGCTGGTAACGATACAACCGTGTAACCCACCTATCAAAGCAATCACCCGAAGAAAAAGTGTGCCGGCAAGCCGCTATGATCCAAGCGGTCGATCCTACAAGAAGCTAAGGCACAACGGGGGTGAGTTGCCAACTCATGAGTAAAAAAATATCGCAAGGAAGAAATCGCATGAATAACGACCTACCTAAGTCATAAGTATAGTACTATCATACTATGTACAACATATATCTACTGTATATGTAATATAAGTGCATTCTACTGGATCGCATAAATATCTCTTATATAGCATGCATCATATAAAGTAGCCGAAAGATATATGTATGTAAATCGTTTCAAAATAACCGTATGATATGTATATCACGGCACAAGTAGCGGACATTGATTTATACAGCGATATATGCAATTTTGTTTAGAATATACGTCACGCCTTTTGAACAAAATTTAAAGAGGGTTTTCTTTTAAAGATTTATTGTGTCTTCATATACACGTGGAAAATAGGGAGGCAATATGCTGGGAACCTAGGCACACTAGCAAGCTAATTTTCAAAGATGGCAACATGGATTTCAAAATTTTTCTAGTTTGCCGAAATCCCCAAACCAAGAATCGAACTAAATAGCTAGAACTTGCATACAAAACCTAGTGAGCTAAACTAATCTACTATGTGTAAAATAATCACATCCTCAAGCTTTCTTCAAGTGCTCCGGATCGCGGTTGGAAGCCGGTCCTCTTTTGCCGAAGATGATCCACTTAAGGGAAACGATGCAGGCTCCAGTTTCGCCTAGCGAAGAAACCGACGCTCCAAGGTCGCTAGCAATGGAAAGTGGGGATGTAGGAATTTTCCACTTTCTTTTTCTCTCATTTCTTATTCTCAAGTGAGCAACCGAAGAAGAAGGAGAAGGAGGTGAGGAAAAACCAAGACATGAGCAACTAATGAAAGAAAATGAGCTAAGTGTAAAAGAACTATCAAGCTAAGTGTAAAAGAACTATCAAGCATGATGGAATCAAGAATGAATGATGAATGGCATGTAAAAAGAATGGCTCCTCATTTTTCAACCATGCAAAAATATCTCATCTCCTTTTTACAATAAATAATCAAAAGGACATATCTCTCTACATACCTCCAACCATGCTCATGCCACCTCACCCTCCACCTCATTTTCAAATAATTTTCTAAAAAGAAAATCATATAATGAGGTGTCCATCTTCTAGAAGATATTCTATATAAATACGGAATACAACCCGGTATACATATCGAAATACATATACGTGTATTCGTATAAAAATACGAATAGCTAAGAGAGAAAATGAATAGTGAACAATAATACTAGAATACATATACTAAAAATATATATATAAATTATTAAATCAAAACTTGATTTAATAATCCGGTTTAATCCTAAGCCGCTAGTACTATCAACCATCTGATTAAAGTCTGTGTAGCATGTACACATATTTAATCGGACACATGTATGTACCAACATACGTCATCTACATCATATCGCCTGAACTGGAAAAACCGTCTGTGTGGGACTTAAAGACTCGTCAATACGCTGGTAGTGGGTTTAACCACAAGCACGTCAGCGGTATTAGCTGTACATAACAGCTATTCGGGTATTGAGCGAAAGGACGGCTGGCAAGAAAACTCATCTGTACCCCTACTGATCCTGTCTGTGACAATCTTTGTATAGTCCGGTCTATTCATCTAAGAGTATCGCATATCGGGTCTAGGGGTGGATAAAGTCAGACCCCTAATAACGCGATATTTCGTGTCGGTGTGAAGCCCATCACCCACTGAGAAACTACCGATCCATATCAGCAATTCTCGTCTACCTTGGCCAAGGATTTCTGGTGATGACCACCCGTGCACAGCGCGACATCAACCCTCAATACCGGGAGAAACGAATCCCCGACGATCCGCTCACTGCCTCCATATGGCTCGGGACTGTACCAACTAAAACCTGTTTGCATGACTCCTTTGCGCTGTGGTAGGGTAGTAATCAAAGCACAGTAGGAACTCACACGAGACAAATGATGATCTCAATTCGACAAACTAACCTGTACTCATGTCACCTGAGAACTGCTATCTGACAATAGGTATAATACCATCTAGTATGTTCCCGGCGAGTCCGTCCAGTGTAACTCATAACCTAATGAGCAACTGTATACTATCTTAGGTGACTAACTAACACCAATGGCTTGTGAGACCGGCCACCGCCCCTCGTCGGGGTCTCGAAAAGTATGCACTAGTCTACTCCGGAGTATCTATGCCCTGTCTCGATACTCCCTTGACTAGGGACGTTTAACGATGTGCTTATAGACCATCCAGCTCCCATGTATATGATCGCCATCATAATGCTGGTAGTCAAGCAAGAATCCCATGGGCTCTATCAACATATAATAATGTCTTGTAATGTCACATAATGCATGTACATGATGATAAAGACAAACCAGATAGAATACTATCATTTTGAGTAAGACTGTTTTACTCGTATAGGTCATCCCTCAATCATCATAATCGCATGACTGCGATTACAATAATTGACTTGAGGGCACTATATCCAACAATCTCCCACTTGCACTTAAGGCTAATTATTGCGGTGTCGCATACTCACAACCCTTGTGATACCGAACACCCAACTTCTCTACTAATCCGTCTCGCAAATCTCGTTTGCGAAACTATTGCGTTCGAGAAATAGCCTCTGTGAGTGGATCCGCTCCAATGTTTCTATCTTTATCTCTCTATATCTCAACTTCGCGGAGAAAGACTATACCCGAAATGAGCGATACATATCTTAGAATTTGTCTGGATATCTGATGGGACCTAGTTCATAAATGAACTCCAAATCCAACAAACTTCTTAGACCGTATCATCCACTGAATTTAATCATTATCATGCACCATGCTTCCTCGGTATCCACTTGGACCACCTGTCCAGCATATTGCCCCTCAAAAGAGGGAAAACTATAACTCTGACAATCACTCTGTCATCCAGGTCACCTTGAAAACCTGAAATGATAACCGCCTCTTGAAGGAGGCTGCCGTTACCATATACCAAGAACATCTACTTATGTTCATAACTGATTCCCAATGTTTCTCCAGGATTGGATTAATATATACTTATTACAGCCAGTGCAAAAGCAATATCCGGTATGGTACTTGACATTTCATGATTGACTTAATTGCCTAAGCAAGTGATATGTCAATCATGGAAATTCCTCTCCTCATCAGTCTAGAAGACATCTCTTTAGAGAGGGTGGCTCCCTCACCTGCGGGTACACCACCACGCCAAGAGTCGTCCATTCTAAAACACTTTAGAATAATGTCAGAGTACCCAAATTGGGACACTTCCCAAATCTAAATCTAAAACCATTGATCTAGTGATCAGAATCTCTTATATTTTATCCAAATCCTATGTGGAGAAATACCTTGTGACAACCACAGTATAACCGATAGTAGTATAGGAATATCACTTACTATCAAGAGCATGTCATCCAAATACCAGGACATCACTCCATACTCCCTTCTTACCAAGTCCATCTATTGTTCTGATGAAATCTAACTCTATGGCTGTCACATCAAAAATAGATGATCTATCTCCGCTATACTTACTTTATTCTATAAATTGACATAAGCTACTTGCCCACCACGCTTCTGCTGCTCCCACTGACTACAACAACCCTCTGGCAGAGTCATATACACGTGCACTTCTAAAACTAATTTAGAACAACGTTATAGTCATCCACCTGCCAGATCTTATATTCTAGGACAGCAGTAGTGGCAAGTTTGGGTCATCAAAACCTCCCTGTCACCGTCTTTGAGGAGACCGAAATAACTCTCGAGTGGCTGAGGTTACCCAACAAATTTACGGAGTGGCTAATGGATTGTTGTCATGCCCCGCTTCCCAGTGTACGGGGAAGTAGACGTGACGAGCACGCGACGTATTTACTCAGAAGTAAACACGCTAAGCCTAAATAAGCAATATAAATAAATGCACAAGAATAATAAGAGATGTAATATAAACAGCAACTTTTATTAATATTCATCTTTACAATACATTGTTTTGAAAAGGAAATGTACAATGATAGAAAGCAATGCCTTAACAGTGGCATATGAACTGAAATAAGTACAAGCAAAAGCTAGAAGTCTGGCTGCTCTATGAACTGGTCCAAGTCGTCCTGGCTGGGCTTGGTCTCCTGAGGGTCCGGTCCTCCGGAGGAACATTCCAAATAAATAAATAGAAGGAATGTCGTGAGCGAACTAGCGCTCGGTAAGTCCTAAAAGTAAGAGTAGAATAAGACAAGTAGAGAGTATATGACTGGTAATCTGAACAAGTATATGTTTGTTATACTAACGTAGTTGTTTGTAGCTTGGTACAGAATATATCAGTGTATACGAGAGGAGTTCAACATCGCGTGGACTATGGTAAAATGTAAGTACAAGGCCCTGTCAAAACCCATGGAACAACGGCACGAGAGATCATGTAAGTGTCTTTTAGTGTCCATCATCGTGCCACTTTTAATACATTTCGTACCAATCTATCCCTTTAAACCCCCGTAATGTATTGTATTGAATTATAGTTATCAGACTTGACGAGACCATGGATACAAGTTGTTCATGTAATCTGGTTCAGGATGTAAACAAGTAGTCATGTAATCAAGTCAAGTTATAGCCATGTTTCGGTCAAGTCAAGACATATTTGCATATTGATCTTGTTCTGATATTCAGGTTCAGGTTCAAATATACATGTTGGTATATTGGATTCATGTTGAATTGGATTCTGATTTGGATTAGACACAGATTGATTTGGACTCAAACTTGAGTCAGACACTTAGAACCGATTTGGATCCTAAATTAGGTTTGGGAGTTATCGGTAACTGTAAGTGCACGGCGGCGCCCCGGCCGTCAAACCGACGCCGGAAATGCGGAAACGAAAAGCTTTACAAACTAGCAAACCGGCACCACCGCGCACAAAAATTCCGGATCGGGCCATTAACCTAACTCTAGCAAACTAAAAGATGGGTAGAGAAATATACCGAGCGATCCGTGTCCTTCGGTCTTCGCCTCCACTCCGATCTCCTCGCGGAATCTCCGGTCGTCACCTCCTCGTCGGAAACGGGCACCACATCGCCGGGTTCTTTTACGGGCTCCCACCTCTGGACCGAGGCAACTCGGGCGCGAAGTTGGCTAGCCGACGCGTCCAAGATTTGCTGTAGACTAGTGTAGAAACTTTGTCTCTTGGAGTTTATGTAGTTGCCATTGATGGAGGAATCAATATGAACTTTGGAGAGGTAAGAAGGATTTTGTGAGCAAGCCAAATGAGATAATCAAATTTCCCTCATACAAAATGAAACCTCTCTCTTCCTCTCCCAATGTGTGGCCGGCCCCCTCTCAAAGAAATGGTGGAGGGAAATCAAGAAGGGAGGTGAGTGTAGGATAGCTCAAGGTGACCATAAGAGATGTGAAGAAAACTAGGAATAAAAGTCACACCATTTCAAATCCTTTCTTATCTCATTAATGCAAAGGGTAAGAATAAAATGGAATCTCATGATGCTAAATCTATCATAATGCCACAAATGCAAGAAACCCCTCCACAAATGTTAATTTGCAAACTTGCAAATTACCCCCTCCAACGGAAAGTCCGGCCGGGAAGGAACAAAGAAAAACTGGCCGGAAAGGAATACAAACTGGCAACTTCAGAAAACTGATCCCGTAATAAATTACAGGAACATCCCGCGACTGCATATAAATGCCCGCATTTGTATTCCCACTGAACACAAATGCAAAGAGACAAAACTACACTATCTAATACTAGGATCCGGCTTAAGCCAAAGCCGGCTAGTATTATCCGTCCGATCATGATCCGTGCAATACCGCACGTATCTGATCGAACCCTGCCATATCTCCATACGGCCTCTACAGCGTTTCGCCCGAAACCTGAGTAATTGTGTGTAGTGGACTCTATAGACTCGTCAATACAATGGCTGTGGATTTAACCACTAGCACGTCAGAGGTATTAGCCATACGTGACGGGCTACCAGCTATTGACCAAAAGGGACGTCGATGAGCAAACTCATCCTGACATCCTACTGAGCTTGTCAGTGACAATATTCGTACAGTCCGGTCCGTTCGTCTATGAGTATCGCATGGCGGGCCTAGGGGGTTGGTAAAAGTCAGACCCCCAAAAGCGGTACAAGTCGTGTCGGAGTGCAGCCCAGAACACCCTGAGATACTACTGGAATACCTACCAGTAAATCTCCTGCCTTGGCCAAGGACTTTTCATGTACTGGCTCTCCTAGACACAGCGCGACCTCCCCCCAATACCGGGAGAGACGAACCCCTGCAGATCCGCTCACTGCCTCCATGTGGCTCGGGACTGTAGCCAACTAAAACCTGTTTGCACGTCTCCTTTGAGCGTGGTAGGGTAGTAATCAAAGCACAGTGGGAACTCACACGAAACAAATGACGATCTCAGGTCGATGAACTAACCTGTACACATGTCACCAGGGAACCGCTATCTGACGTCAGGTATAATACCAACTAGCAGGTTCCCGGCGAGTCCTGTCCAGTGTACTCATAACCCAATAAGCACCAGTATACATCTTAGGTGAACCAACTGACACCAGTGGCTTGTGAGACCGGCCACCGCCCCTCGTCGGGGTCTCGACTGTATACACTAGTCTACTCTGGAGTATCGATGCCCTGTCTCGAAACTCTCATGACTAGGGACCTTTTAAGGATGTGCTTATAGACCCCAGCTCCCACGTATATGATCGCCCTCATACTGCTGGTAGTCAAGCAAGAATCCTAGAGGCTCTATCAACGTGCAATAGTGACCTGTAGGGTCACCTAAAGCAGTACACGATGATAAAGATAAACCAGATAGTATACTATCATCTTGAGTAAGACTGTCCTACCGGGATAGGTCCTCCCTCAATCATTGCAATCGCGTGCCTGTGATCCAATAATTGACTCTGAGGGCACTATCTCCAACAGTAACTGCTGTACACGGACGACAGGATTTGTATCTTTTTCCAAGACAATTACTATTGATAACACCGTTAAGTTTTTCTACCTTAAATAGGCAAGCACTCACTTTCTCCGGCTCCCTGAAGCTCAAGAGAATTGATCCCGCATAAATCCATATTTACTAAAGTCCTTAAATGTAATTTTATATAACTCGAGGGGGTTTTATGAAAAATATTTTATATACTTTCAAAATAAACCTCGAGTATTTATTTATATTATTTAGGGTTTTCATGGATGTAACTTTTAAGATTTGAGGTATTTTAGTGAATATTAACTTAACTTGAATAGTTCATGGTATTTAAGTGTAAAACTTGACTATTGGATAACTTGAGGGTATTTTGGTGAAACTTGTCATTCTTTTATTTTTTTTTAGAAAACATGGAATTTTATTATATCTTGAAAATATGTGTTTTGATAATATTTATATATTTATAAAAATTAATTTTATTATTAAATAGAAAATCTCGTTTTTCTTATAAAAAAATCGTATTAAAAATCTTTCGAGACTGAATGCTTCGTGAGGAGGTCTGCATCTCGCTCTACTAGTCCAAGAATGTCCGATAATCCGCACCATCCAATAGCGGATCCCCTAAAAAGGGTTGTATAGATATAATCGCAAAGAGTTTTGATAATACAATTCAAAGAAAACCGGGTTTTTATAGTTCATGGTATTTTAATGAAATGTTGTAATCGCCACAAAAATATGTTTCAAAGAGTATTGTACTATATAAACATGTGTGTATGTGAGGGTTAGGTCATTACCCCGTAAAGTTTTCTAGAGATATGATTAAGCAAAGTAATAAAATATGGTAGATACAAAGATCATGGTATTTAAATGTAAAACTCAATTTAAAGTTATTTAACATGATAATTTATGGTGAAAGTTGTTTCTAATTATTATTTTTATGGTTATAAACATATGTTAAGAATATGATTGAGCAATGATTAAGAAAAAGTGTGATTTCAAGGTTTTAGAATCAAAAGTCTGTGTTAACTTCACTTACCGACATGTTTTGAAAAAGAGAACTTTTTATGTAGAAAAAGAAAAATGGGGTGGGACTTACTTTTGGATTTTGTTAAGAAGAGAGATAGGAAGAGGTTGAGGTCGTCATAGCGTCGCTGGGTCGCCGAAATTGCTTCGTTTCCTCGCCGGAAGTTGGTATTGGGCTAACTCCTCTTCTACTCCACTTATACTTGAGAAAATTTGAGGGTTTTGGCTAGAATTTTCAGAATGGGGAGGGGCTAGGGTATGGGGTTGTATTTATAGTGTGGAATTAATATTTTGGAATTGAAAGAATGAATTAAAATGCATTAAAATTGGATTTAAAGGTGAAATTGAATTCTCTGTTTAAATTCAGAGAAATCAAACAGTGCATGGGTAAAGAGGATAGGGGAAGAGTCACTTGTGCAATGCACGGGGACTTTTGGCTACGAGAGGGCCATCCCCGCCGGCCCAGAAGGCGATCTCGCCGGCCAATTTGTAGAGGTGGGTCGGTAGATGCTTGCCACGTGTACACCTCGCTGTTAATAACATTTTGCACATGTTTGTTTTTCTGTATTTTCATTTCTATGTGCAGTGCACGTGTAAACTTTTAGGCTTCCAAAAAGTTTAAAAGAAAATCCAGAAAAAATAATGTGCCTGAGGGGATTCGAACACAGGAGCTACGTCACAGCAGTACAAGGCTTTACCAATGAGCTACAAATTATTTCTTGCTATTCTTAAACAAAAATAACTTATAAATTGTACTCAGGCTTGTAAACTCCTTTCTGTACATTAACTTAAAAAAAATCATACAGTAATTTCAGAATCGTTACATTCTACCCTTCTTATAAAAATTTCGTCCTCGAAATTTTACAATTATATAAGGACTAATTTACAAATAAATGAGGATATCTTGGATGCATGTCGTCTTCTCCTTCCCACGTTGATTCTCTTAGCGAATCTTTTCTCCACATCACTCAGACCAAATTTACTTCCTTGTTCCGCAGTGTCTTTACTTTTCTGTCCAGGATTTCAACGGGTTGTTGCTCATAAGTTAGATCCGTCTGTGCAGTGAGCTCGGAGTGATCAAGAATGTGGCTAGGGTCGTTTATATATCTTCGAAGCTAGGATATGTAGAACGCATTGTGTACTCCTTCCAATGAGGGTGGTAGTGCCAAACGGTATGCCACTTTTCCGACTCCTTCGAGAATATCGAACGGTCTTATATATCTCGGACTGAGCTTACCCCTCTTGCCAAAGAGGATTACTCCTCGGTTTGGAGAGATCTTTAAGAAAACATGATCTCCAGGTTGGAACTCCAGGTGTCGGCGCTTTGCATCAGCCCGATGCTTCTGTCGGTCTTGGGCTATGCGCAATCTTTCCTTGATCATGTAAACTACGTCCACAGTTGTCACGATCATCTCTGGTCCTAGGAGTTCACGATCTCCAATGTCGTCCCAACTTAGTGGTGAACGACACTTCCTTCCATAGAGAACTGCAAATGGTGTCATTCCAATACTCGCCTAATAGCTGTTGTTGTATGAAAACTCCATAAGGTGTAGGTGATCTTCCCACGAACCTCCGAAGTCTAACATACAAGCTCTTAGCATATCTTCTAGAATCTGAATTGTCCGCTCAGACTGTCCATCTGTTTGTGGATGGTAAGCCGTGCTGAAGTTCAGACTCATTCCCAGGCTAGTTTGCAGACTCTACCAAAACTGCGATCGGAATCTGGTATCACGATCGGAGACGATGCAAACCGGTACTCCATGTAATCTCACAATCTCCTGCATGAGTTCATGGGTAGTACATATTGAGGTTAAATCTTACTTTAGATTCATGCTTACCTCCATGTACTTCTTTACTAACGTCTCGGTAGATTGGCCAACTCGAAAGGGAATAAAATGAGCCGACTTGGTGAGTCGATCCACAATAACCCATACTGCTTCGTTACCCTTCGTGCTGCGAGGAAGAGCAGTCACGAAATCCATGGTAATGTGCTGCAATTTCCATTATGGGATAGATAATGGTGAAGTAAACCAACAGTCCTGTGATGTTCAGCCTTTACTTGCTGACACACCAAGCACTTGGCTATGCTTCTGGCTACTTCACGCTTCATTCCATGCCATCAGTAGTGTTGCCGTAGATCCTTATACATTTTGGTACCGCCAGGGTGTACTGAGTATGGAGAGCTGTGGGCTTCTTTCATCAACTCTTCTCGAACAGGACCTTGTGGTACACACAATCTACTTCCATATCTCAAGGATCCATCATCGTGGATGATGAAGTCTGTTCGCAGTCCACTTTCTACCTGTTCTCGGATCTTTTGCAGCTTGGCATCATTTGCTTGAGCTGCCTTGATCTGATTGACAATAGTAGACTGAATTTATAAGTTCATCAACTCTGAAGCATTACCTGGCATAACTACCTTAATCTCTATCCCGTGCAATTCTTGCTGCAGCTTTCACTGTGTGGTGAGATTCATTGATAACGGCTGACGGCTAAGGGTATCAGGAACTATATTCACCTTCCCTGGATGATACTGTAGGTTGATGTCGAAGTCCGCCATAAGTTCTATCCATCTTCTCTGCCGCATATTCAACTCCTTCTGAGTAAATACATACTTCAGACTTTTGTGGTCCGTGTATATATCCACTTGTTCTCTAAGAAGATAGTGGCGACAAATTTTAACTGCAAAGATAATGCCTGCCAACTCCAAGTCATGTGTTGGATAGTTGCGCTCATGAACCTTCAGCTGTCTTGATGCAAAAGCTACAACATTTCCATGCTGGTGTAGAACACATCCTAATCCCTTACCGGACGCATCGCAATGCATAACGAAACCTCCAGATTGATCCGGTATTACAAGAATAGGAGCTGATGTCAATCTTGACTTGAGTTCTACAAAAACTTGTTCACATGCTTCTGACTACACGAATGCTTCATCTTTACGTGTGAGCTTGGTCAAGGGTGTTGCAATTTTAAGAAACCTTCGATGGATCTTCAGTAGGATCCTGCTAATCCTAAGAAACTTAGAATATCCTTCACCGTCTTTGGTGTCCTCCATTCGCTGACAGCTACCACTTTAGCTGGATCTACTGAGATTCCTTCGCCTGAAATAATGTGTCCGAGAAATCCAACTTGATCTAGACAAAATTCGCACTTGCTGTACTTGGCATAGAGTTGATGTTGTCGCAATGTCTCCAGGACAATCTGCAAATGCTCAGCGTGCTCTTTCCAATTCTTTGAATACACCAGGATGTCGTCAATAAAAATAACAACGAACCTGTCTAAGTACTTTCAGAAAACTTGGTTCATCAGATTCATAAATATCGCAGGTGCATTGGTCACTCCAAATGGCATCACAAGAAATTCATAATGACCATAGTGAGTCCTGAACGCTGTTTTAAGAATATCAGACTCTTTAACCTTCACCTAATGATAACCCGAACGAAGATCTAGCTTTGAAAATATGCAAGACCCACATAGCTGATCGAAAAGATCATCAATGCGCGGTAGTGGATACTTGTTCTTTATCGTCACTTCGTTCAGAGCTCGGTAATCTATACACATTCTGTATGAACCTTCTTTTTTCTTCATAAGCAAAACTGGAGATCCCCAACTTGAAGTATTGGGACGAATCCAACATTTCTTCAGAAGTTCGTCCAACTGAGTACGGATCTCCTTCAATCCTTCGGGACTTAACCAGTATGGTGTTTTGATCACCGGTTGTGCACCAGGTACTAAGTCAATGCTAAATTCAAGAGCTCGATCGGGAGGCAAACCAGTTATATCTTCAGGAAACACATCCTCGAACTCTCGAACTACCTCTGGCTTGTCTTCTTCCTCCTGTAATGTTGCAATCGCTGCCTTCTTTGGTTTAGCCTTGTAGGTGCTAGGGTCCAGGGTACGGTCTCCACTCTTGAAATAAAAGACCGGATGATCTGGTATCTCAAACACTACCCTCCTTTGACGACAGTCAATGGTAGCGAAGAAAATTCCTAGCCAATTCATTCCCAAGACTACGTCGAAGTTCGGTATGTCCAGCACCTTGAAGTCCGCATAAAATTCTCTACTGCAGACAACCACTAGACACAGATAGTATCCCATAGTTGCCTTTAGAACATCGTTCTCTGAACTGACATTCCAGCTGGATACGAGCGGTTTAACTGGAATCGCATGGGTTCAAAACGAACCGTTGCGATATAAAGCAATGTGATGCTCTAGTGTCGAAGAGTGCTAAACCAGGTAGGGAGGCCACTAAGATTGTACCTAAGTTGTGTAGGATATGTTTAGGTATAGAAAATATTTTGATATATACAAGGATTGAAAAGGTCTGAAAGATTGGGGGTTACCAGTGATGACTTGGCCAGTGGCTTCAGCTTCTTCCACAGTCATTGTGAAAGCCTGATGCCGGGGTACATTCCTCCTTGCTAGAGGCACATTCCTCTATCCCTGGGGCATGTTTCTCTACCCTTGAGGTATGTTCCTCTGTGCCTAATGGAATTGACGAGGAGGCTGTGTAGGAGGTCCACGTGGAGGTGGAGCAGGTAAAGCAAGACGAGATGTAGGAGCCTGGATAGCTAGCCGCTGCGGAAAAGTGATTGCTGGTCGGGGTGCAGGAGCTGGATTGAGACGATGTGGGCAAGCTCCAATGGCGTGAGTGGATGCGCCACAAATTAATCACAGGCCATTTGCATGCCTGCAGTCCTTCGCCAAATGTCCATTCCTCTTGCGGTAGAAGCAAAAGTCTGGACTGGCCCGGTTAAAAGTTACTCCCGGTCTCCTGGGTGCAAAAGGTGGCCTGGAAGAGGCTCCTCATGCCATCTAAGTGGCAGGGTGTTTCATACCGTCAGTCTGAGGTCTGCCTTTCTTCTTCACCACTACCTCATACCGTCGAGCAGCCTTCAGAGCAAGATCATGGGTTGGGAAATCCTCTGTATCTAGTGCGGCTTGGATCTCCGGGTCCAACCCTTACTGAAATCTTCATGCCCTGATCTCAGCAGTCGGGATCAGGTGTGCCGCGAACCTGTTCTAACCTTGTGTTAGAAGTGTAGTATGTGATATCAGGAAATTGAATATTGAGACATATCTTACCCACTAAGCATGGTAAACTCAGTATCGTATTCATCCATAGATTTGTTCCACATTGAATCTTGCTGTAAGTGGCTGAACTGTTGTTTCATGTCGAATCTGCAGTCTCGGGGAAATATTTTGTGTCAAACATATCGCGAAATGTCCTCCATTCAATCGGTTGGGCGAGTCGCCTTTCTTCAGCCTTCCACCAGACTCTGGCGTTATCCGTCAGTTACAAGTTTGCAACTCTCACCCAAGCAATCTCTAGCACTTGTACTGCTGCCAGACCATCCTTTATAGACTTGGCCCATTCCTCTGCCTCTAGTGGGCTCACTTTCCCAGAGAAATGTTTCGGATGCAAAACCCGGAATTGCTTGACTCCGGGTGCCTCGGTTTCTGGACGGTGCATGAGAATAGCAGTCTAGTACTGCTGACCCTCCAAGAGGCACTTGATCGCCTCAAGCAATACCGTTTGCTTGTTGATGGGAGCTGCAACGGTAGGTGGTGAAGGTAGAGTTGGTGGTGGGGTGTTTCCATTGACGTTTGTGCTTATGTTGTTAGGAGAATCCATGACCTTGATAGAAAAAGAAAGGTTAGGATAAATTCAAGAAATTTGAAATGTAAAGAATGTATAGTTGTTGATTCTTATTATTCTTGTGATATATTGCTTAGGATTCCATGCAGAACTGACCTGCATAGGCTGCCAACAAAACCTGTCACGCCCCGCTTCCCACTATACGGGGAAGTAGACGTGACGGGCATGCGACGTATTTACTCGGAAATAAACACGCTAAGCGTAAATAAGAAATATAAATAAATGCACAAGAATGATAAGAGATTTAATATAAACTGCAACTTTTATTAACATTCATCTTTACAATACATTGCTTTGAAAAGGAAATGTACAATGATACAAAGCAATGCCCAAACAATGGCATATGAACTGAAATAAGTACAAGTAAAAGCTAGAAGTCTGGCTGCTCTATGAACTGGTCCAAGTCATCCTAACTGGGCTCGGTCTCCTGAGAGTCCGGTGCTCCTGACGAACATTTCAAAGAAATAAATAGAAGGAATGTCGTCAGCGAACTAGCGCTCAGTAATTCCCAAAACTAAGAGTAGAATAGAATAGGACAAGTAGAGAGTATATGACTGGTAATCTGAACAAGTATATGTTTATTATACTAACGTGGTTGTTTGTAGATTGGTACAGAATGTATCAATGTATACGAAAGGAGTCCAACTATCCCGTAGACTATGGTAACATGTAAGTACAATGCCCCGTCAAAACCCACGGGACAATGGCATGAGAGTTCATGTAGGTGTCTTTTAGTATCCATCATCGTGCCACTTTTAATGCATTTCGTACCAGTCTACCCCTTTAAAACCCCGTAATGTATTGTATTGAATTATAGTTATCAGACTTGCCGAGACCATGGATACAAGTTGTTCATGTAATCAGGTTCAAGATGTAAACAAGTAGTCATGTAATCAAGTCAAGTTATAGCCATGGTTCGGTCAAGTCAAGACATGTTTGCATATTAATCTTGTTCTGATATTCAGGTTAAGGTTCAAGTATATATGTTGGTATATTGGATTCATGTTGAATTGGATTCTGATTTGGATTAGACTCAGATTGATTTGGACTCAGACTTGAGTCAGACACTTAAAACTGATTTGGATCCTGAATTAGGTTTGGGAGTTATCGGTAACTGCTGTATATGGACGGCAAGATTTATGTTTTTTTCCAAGACAATTACCATTGATAACACCGTTAAGTTTTTCTATCTTAAATAGGCAAGCACTCACTTTCTCCGGCTTCCTGAGGCTCAAGAGAATTGATCCTGCTTAAACCCATATTTACTAAAGTCCTTAAATGTAATTTTATATAACTCGAGGGGGGTTTATGAAAAATATTTTATATACTTTCAAAATAAACCTCAAGTATTTATTTATATTATTTAGGGTTTTCATGGATGTAATTTTTAAGATTTGAGGTATTTTAGTGAATATTAACTTAACTTGAATAGTTCATGGTATTTAAGTGTAAAACTTGACTTTTGGATAACTTGAGGGTATTTTGGTGAAACTTGTCATTCTTTTATCTTTTTAGAAAATATGGAATTTTATTATATCTTGAAAATATGTGTTTTGATGATATTTATATATTTATAAAAAATAATTTTATTATTAAATAGAAAATCTCGTTTTTCTTTAAAAAATCTTATTAAAAATCTTTCGAGACCGAATGCTCCGTGAGGAGGTCTGCATCTCGCTCTACTAGCCCAAGGATGTGCGATAATCCGCACCATCCAATAGCGGGTCCCCTAAAAAGGGTCGTAGAGGCATAATCGCAAAGAGTTTTAATAATACAATTCAAAGAAAACCGGGTTTTTATAGTTCATGGTATTTTAATGAAATGTTGTAATCGCCACAAAAATATGTTTCAAAGAGTATCGTGATATGTAAACATGTGTGTATTGAGGGGTGGGTCATTACCCCGTGCAGTTTTCTAGAGGTATGATTAAGCAAAGTAATAAAATATGGTAGATACAAAGTTCATGGTATTTAAATGTAAAAATAAATTTAAAATTATTTAACATGATGATTTATGGTGAAAGTTGTTTATAATTATTAGTTTTATGGTTATAAACATATGTTAAGAATATGGAAGAGCAATGATTAAGAAAAAGTGTGATTTCAAGGTTTTAGAATCAAAAGTCGGTGTTAACTCCACTTACCGACATGTTTTGAAAAAGAGAACTTTTTATGTAGAAAAAGAAGAATGAGGTGGGATTTACTTTTGGATTTTGTTAAGAAGAGAGGGAGGAAGAGGTTGAGGTCGTCGTGGAGTCGCTGGGTCGTCGGAATTGCTTCGTTTCCTCGTCTGAAGTTGGTCTTAGGCTAACTCCTCTTCTACTCCACATGTACTTGAGAAAATTTGAGGGTTTTGGCTAGAATTTTTAGAATGAGGAGGGGATAGGGTATGGGGTTGTATTTATAGTGTGGAATTTGGGTTTTGGAATTGAAAAAATGAACTAAAATGCATTAAAATTGGATTTAAAGGTGAAATTGAATTCTCTGTTTAAATTCAGAGAAATCAAACAGTGCAGGGGTAAAGGGGATAGGAGAAGAGTCACTTGTCCAAAGCATGGGGACTTTTGGCTACGGGGGGCTCGTCCCCGCCGACCCAGAAAGCGATCTCGCCGGCCAAATTGTGGAGATGGATCGGTGGATGCTTGCCACGTGTACATCTCGCTATTAATAACATTTTGCACATATTTGTTTTTCTGTCTTTTCATTTCTATGTGCGGTGCACGTGTAAACTTTTAGGCTTCCAAAAAGTTTAAAAGAAAATCCAGAAAAAAATAATGTTCCTAAGGGGATTCGAACACAGGGGCTACGTCACAGCAGTGCAAGACTTTATCAATGAGCTTCAAGTTATTTTTTGTTGTTCTTAAACAAAAATAACTTATAAATTGTACTCAGGCTTGTAAACTCCTTTCTGTACATTAACTTAAAAAAATTTCAGACAGTAATTTCAGAGTCGTTACAATTGTCGAATCCAATTGAATTTTTAGATTCTACTAAATTTTCGGTAATCGTTTGTGGTTTTGGAATCACTTCCAGTTCTACCATACTTCCAGTAATGTTTTCTGAAAAGAATTCATTTTACTAAAACGGAGGTGAGTCAAGAACAATATAACTATTGATCTTCCAAATGGTAGAATGTTAACCCTCGTCAAAACCCGGGAAAACCCATAAACTGTCATTACTGAAACGTGCCTGGAGTTTATCCAGATTCTGGTTTTAAGCATAAGCCGGACCACTCCATATATCTTAACATCGTTAAGATATGAATCTATTTTATATCCAATATAGAAATAAAGGCACTAATTTAATTGGAACCAGATTCAAAATCAAGCAGCTATTTCCAGTGCATATCGACTAAATGGAAGAAGGCCAAACAACATTACTCATCAAGGAGCGTACTCACGGATGAGTAACCTGAGAAAGAAGCAAGTTCCCAAAGATATTACTTATGACGGAATACCTAGCACAAGTATCTGCAATTTCGATCACCTCGAGGAATCCTGATACTTGCAACATATGGTTCTCTACTTTATTCTTATACCTATAACTTCTCAAAATTTGGACCTTGTATGAAATACTTGTCTAAAACCAGAGAAGTGATAAGTAAACAGAATATAGTACGAGTACAAACTCCTTTGTCCTAACAGACATCGGACAATATACAATACTTTGTATAAGTCCTCTGAGTTTAATAACTCAAACCTTGTACGTCGTAGGTTGAAAACCGTGCTATGGTTAAGAAGAATTACACTGTTGTTGAATACTCCTTACCTAACTATCAACTGACATATATAAATATCATAGACATAATTTCAAAAGGTTCTATCTCACTTTATAAAATAAACGTACATATATATCAGTTTGAAATTGGTGCATAACAACGGATATTCAAAACTAAAAATTTGCCGTTAGGCAAAACCCAGGTGATTTCCTCGAATATCACCAATTACAAAAAATTCTGATATATTGAGAATCTAATCATCCAATTCCCAATATTCCACTCCCACTCTGCATCCGTAACGTCATACAGATGTGAGAATCAAGTCTAGTAAATACATACCCTGGAGTGAGAATCTAATTAGGAAAACTGTTTCAAATTAACACTGCACAGTAAAATTGAAACATGAAAATGTTTCGAAGGGGTGGCCGGATATTCCTAGTAATGCCTCTTCCACTATCCAGATTCACGACAGTAACCGTATATTTCCTTGCCCTCACTACAATCCCTTCATGTGTCTTTACTTCTTACCTTCTGTACACCATACTTAGGCTAATTGGTTTTCTTCCTTTCCTACCTTTCGGCACTAGCCTAAGATTTGGAAGAAAACTATCTAATAAGCGTAATAGGTGTACTCTCCTAACACTAGGAGCTCTCGCAACCTGAGAGAAGGGAAAAAGAAAAGACAACTGAATAATCTTATTCAATTTCTCCCGAACCGGAAACCAGTCTCGAACTGAAACAAGTTCCTTCGAGTTCGTATGTAACTATACGATGGCATATCCAAGCAATATAGATCTTCGTAGTGATACAGAGTGTTCTGGAGAAATGCAAAGGGGAAGTAGGAGTGGCAAGGATATACGTGGGTTCGTCGTGAATGATAGTAGTCGCAATTTTGTTTGTCCTCGCTCTAATCTCTTTATATGTCTTTACTTATTACTTTCTGTATACCACACTTAGGCTAATTGGTTTTCTTCCTTCCCTACCTTTCGGCACCTGCCTATGGTTTGGAAGAAGACTATCCAATAAGCATAATAGGTGTACTATCCTAATACTAGGAGCTCTCGCAACTTGAGAGAAGATAAAGAGAAAAGACAACCGAATAATCTTATTCAATTTCTCCAGAACCGGAAACCATCCTCGAACTGAAATAAGTTACTTCGATTTCGTTTGTAACTATACAATGGAATATCCAAGCAATATGGATCTTCGTAGTGATATGGAGTGTTCTGGAGAAATGCAAAGGGAAAGTAGGAGCGGCAAAGATATATACAACTTAGTGACAATCCAAAAGCTGAAATGTTTTAAGAATGTTCGGTTAACTTGGTTCATGAGTTTTAGTTTAAGGTCAAGTCATGGTTGCTGCCAAAGAGAGAGAGAAAAGAAACACTCAGCGTGCACTCTAACATAGATTAGATTGGTTAATTACTTTATCTAATCAGGATGGCTCCCACTGTTTTGTCGAATTCTCCTTCAAACCCTAAAAGGAGAAACGGTCGGGTTCATCTGAAAATCACCCGAGAAGTAACACCTGCTCATCAGTGAGAATCGGGACCCAACTATCATTGCATGATAACTTGATGGAAGAAACTCAAGTCACCACGCTCCAGAAGATATGCGCATGTCTGGCAAGTTTCCTGTATATTTGAAACTCCCGATGTGGTTTTTACCCTAGGACCCAAGGACCTTGAGGAATAATCAACAAATCAAGGGTCCTAGTCAAGTTCAACCCGTCACTATCTTGATTGCGTTAAACCCACCCGCATGACCCTTGACGAATGATCAAAAAATTTGTACAACTGTCCTAACCAATCCACATATCCATGCGACAGAAAAGCATTACAGAGCTACCGCACACTACGTCTCGGCGAATAGCAACGACAAACGTAGCACGAATACTAAGCAATACTAATCTGAAATGATATCGTTGAAGGAACCAGAGTAGTTTTGCAAATATAGTGGCGTAAACTTTTGCTAAAGAGGTCACTCCCTATGATGGGATCTAGGCTCTTTCCTCGTCGAGTGAGGTGCAGGATATTCCTTACTGAATACCACGATTCAAAACAAAAGAATCGACTATAGTGAAGTTATTACAATGACACAAACTTTTTTCCCAAGAGGTCACTCCCCATAAAGGGATTTCGGCTCTTGCCTCATCGAATGAGGTGTTGGATATTCATAACTGAATACAGCTGTGCAAAGCAAAAGGAAACGTCTGTAATGTCAGTTTTCAAATATTGGTTTCAACAATATCATTTAGGTTTATTTTTCCTTGCATTAATCAAAATTAACGCAGTCCCATCAATTAATGCATATCACATCAGAAAAGAACGAAAATACAATGTACGTATATGCCATCCGCATTCGCTACGGGGCCCCGTCATGCACTGTTAGATTACTTAACAAACGGCGGAGCGGGGGTTGGACTAGCGCGGATGCAAAACATATACAATATCTACTAGTATATATAAATATATATATATAACATTCGTCGCAGGCATGATATAAGCAGCATCACAAAAGAATCACAGCGGAAGCAAATACAATATGGAAATGCAGATAAACAAGGAAAAGTACATTTCAATGAAGCCAAATATGAAATACAATTTCCCGATCGTGTGGATAGCCCGTAGTATCAGCCCCTAGACCCCTACGAGTGCGGCAAGCCACCCGCCAATCCCAGAAGCGAGGCAACCCCAATCAACGAAGTAAGTGGGCCACCCAGCACTTCCGAAATCCGGTGACTTGGGCACCCCTCCGTAGGTCAATCCTATACCCCCTACGAGTGCGACGAATAGCCCGCCAATTCTAGAGTAAAGCACTCCGGTCTCAACGCCATGAGATGGAGGCCCGTTGCCCTCTAGAATCCGGCTACTCGAGCATCCCGCCGCGGGGTAATCCTAGTGCATGTAATGAAAAACAGAATATAAAATGGTGTCTACGTCCGCAACCTAGACGCGCCCCAAAGAATAATACAAGCCGCGATGACGACATTCCACATGTCGGATGCTCGCCACGCAACATGAATATACATTACATCACAGATAATTCTATCTAATACTACGTACACCGGGCTATCCATCACAACAAATCCAACATAACCATAATCACAGAGCAACATAGAACATCAACGCGAATATTATGTTCGTAAACCTATCTGATTGTGCATATAGCAACCAGTTGGATTATACCACGCTATGATATTCACGGTCGCAGAAACAGATACTCAGAGAAACACAAATTTAAAATTTTGATCGATTAAAACTTTCCGCATTGGCCCCCAAAGTACAAACCAATACACAATTAAATCTGGATCAAAACCAAATATCCCAAAAATCATATTTCCATGAACTAGAGCCCCAGAAAAAATTTGGGGCACTGTAACCCAAAAAGGGCCGCGGTTCAGCCGCGAAATGTGCCATTTTGCTTCTGTTCCGTGGCCGAATTTTGGAGTTAGGTGCCTAAATTTTTTTCTTAGTTTTAGTTTTTCTTGTACATAATTTTAATGCAACCAGAAAATTTTTTTGAACTTTAAAATTTGAACAACAAGCAGTATTTTTCAAAATACGATTCGGAAAATTCCGTCGATCGAAACTCTAAACTAGTGCAAACAAGTCTAGCTTTTAGCATAGCTCTGATACCACTGCTGGAAACCTAGGCACACTAGAAAGCTAATTTTCAAAGATGGCAACATGGATTTCAAAAAATTTCTAGTTTGCCGAAATCCACAAACCAAGAATCGAACTAAATAGCTAGAACTTGCATACAAAACCCAGTGAGCTAAACTAATCTACTATGTGTAGAATACTCACATCCTCAAGCTTTCTTCAAGTGCTCTGGATCGCGGTTGGAAGCCGGTGCTCCTTTGCCGAAGATGATCCACTTGAGGAAAACGATGCAGGCTCCAGTTTCGCCTAGCGAAACAACCGATGCTCTAAGGTCGCTAGCAATGTAGAGTGGGGATGTAGGAATTTTCCACTTTCTTTTTCTCTCATTTCTTATTCTCAAGTGAGCAACCGAAGAAGAAGGAGAAGGAGGTAACGAAAAACCAAGACATGAGCAACTCATGAAAGAAAATGAGCTAAGTGTAGAAGAACTATCAAGCATGATGGAATCAAGAATGAATGATGAATGGCATGTAGAAAGAATGGCTTCTCATTTTTCAACCATGCAAAAATATCTCATCTCCATTTTACAATAAACAATCAAAGACCATACCTCCAATCATACTTATGCCACCTCACCCTCCACCTCATTTCCAAATGATTATCTAAAAAGATAATTATATAATGAGGTGTCCATCTTCAAGAAGATATTTCGTATAAATACGTAATACATCCCGGTATACGTATCGAAATACATATACGCGTATTCGTATAAAAATACGAATAGCTAAGAGAGAAAATGAATAGTGAACAATAATACTAAAATACATATACTAAAAATATATATATAAATTATTAAATCAAAACATGATTTAATAATCCGGTTTAATTCTAAGCCGCTAGTACTATCAACCGTCCGATTAAAGTCTGTGTAGCCTGTACACATATTTAATCGGACACCTGTATGTACCAACATAAATCATCTACATCATATCGCGTGAACGGGAAAAACCCTCTGTGTGGGACACTAAAGACTCGTCAATACGCTGGCAGTGAGTTTAACCACAAGCACGTCAGCGGCACTAACTGTACGTCACGGTTACCCACATATTGAACGAAAGGAAGACCGATGAGCAAACTCATCTGTATCCCTACTGAGCCTGTCTGTGACAATCTCCGTACAGTCTGTTCTGTTTGTCTAAGAGTATCACATATCGGATCTAGGGGTGGATAAAGTCAGACCGCTAATAACGCGATATTTCGTGTCGGTGTGAAGCCCATCACCCACTGAGAAACTACTGATCTATATCAGTAATTCTCGTCTACCTTGGCCATGGATTTCTGGTGATGGTCACTCGTACACAGCGCGACATCAACCCCCAATACCGGACGAGACGAATCCCTGATGATCCGCTCACTGCCTCCATATGGCTCGGGACTGTACCCAACTAAAACCCGTTTGCAGGACTCCTTTGAGCCGTGGTAGGGTGGTAATCAAATCACAGTGGGAACTCACACGAGACAAATGACGATCTCATATCGACAGACTAACCTATACTCATGTCACCTGAGAACTGCTATCTGACAATAGGTATAATACCATCTAGCATGTTCCCGGCGAGTCCGTCCAGTGTAACTCATAACCCAATGAGCACCTGTATACTATCTTAGGTGACTAATTGACACCAATGGCTTGTGAGACCGGCCACCGCCCCTCGTCGGGGTCTCGAAAAGTATACACTAGTCTACTCTGGAGTATTGATGCCCAGTCTCGATACTCCCTCGACTAGGGACATTTAAGGATGTGCTTATAGACCACTCAGCTCTTACGTATATGATCGACATCATAATATTTGTAGTCAAGCAAGAATCCTATGGGCTCTATCAACATGTAATAGTGATCTATAATGCCACATAATGCATGTACATGATGATAAAGACAAACTAGATAGTATACTATCATTTTGAGTAAAACTGTTCTACCCGTATAAGTCCTCCCTCAATCATCATAATCGCGTGCCTGCGATTACAATAATTGACTTGAGGGCACTATATCCAACACCATAGCTCTTTTGAAAACCACTTTAATATACATCATAATATGAAAATACTATTTCATGTACTATTTTTAGGACCGATCCTGTTCGGCTACAATATAGTATAAACCATCTTAATCTGTGCAGGAAATCTATATTGATCCCTCACATATATCATAACATATCAAATAGGACGCATCATAATCGAATCATGCAGATGGAAACACATCGCCAATAAAATCATCATAAAACCGTGCCAATCATCGACACGTAAATCTCATGTGTTTTCTTAGGCGCTGTCCCTTGGACCAGCCTTCTCTTTATCTCATAATCGAACCACGGCCATCACCGTGTTACTATCACCGGTCGGTATCCTCCGGATATCCTTCGTGATCAGTCATGTATCCGTAATCGTCTACATCCCAACTCGATTAGGATACCACCAAATCCAAAACCCGTCCACCCGATATCCATAATCGTCTGCATCCCCAACTCGATTACCGGATATCATCAAAATCATGAATACATAGAAAACTCAGGATGAATGTATCATCATCATCATCAAATTAAGAGAAAACCGTACTTTGAAAACATACTCAATGTTTTGTAAATCATACCGCGGCTTCTCAAATCTATGGAAAACATCAAGTCCATAAGGACACAATTCATAATTCAATCTTTGCCACAATTGGCAACAATCATATACAAATATTCATGGCAATGGTATTCTTTTATCAATATCATGATAAGTATCCTGCATACTAACATGGATAACTAGAACACGAATAAGTTTGGCAGTTTCTACTGTATCATGGTAATACTAATGATGTGTAGTGCAGTATATGAGTCTGTGATCATACAACATGGCAATCATTAGTAGATGTAAAAGTGTTCTATCAAGTGTATTCATACGAGAATAGCTCTCGATTTGCTATCAGAAACATCAATATCATAATCGTCAACATTGCACCATGCATCTTCCTTAGTTGACGATTAAACACACAGATATATCAATCAATAACATTCGTATAGCGACATCAACATCCGATATAATCAGAACACTATCGGGCATGACAATTCTATAGTGTCATGGCAGTACCAATGACGTGTTTGTATAGCATGCGAGTCTGTGATTGTGCCACATGAAAATCATTAGTAGTTGTGTAGTGTTATATAAAGTGTTCATACAAGTGTGGTATCATAACTTGATATACGAAGAATCCAGGAACAAATAATATAAACATAACGTAACTTAATAAACTAATCTAAATGCGAGCGTATAATGAGTAGAATAAACATAACGTGAACAAGCGTTATATATACGATTATACAGTTTAAAATAAAACGAAATGTTGTTTGAAAAGGAGGAGGCTGCAATGTTTTTAATATAAATATTCATTCGAAATTAGCAGCGTATTCTTGACATCATATAAAAATAGAAACAAATCGTTTGATTTAAAATGTGTATAATCAAGCAGCAGCATAATATCCCAATCGGGATTATTAGCAAGACTCCTCGAGTCAAATAATCATAAGCCACATTCGACAATCTATCATCACATTAAGTAAGGAATTTCCATCGTACGATATCAACTAATCAACCAATCAATATTAGTTGGATCTATAGTCGCGTACGGAGCGCGCGCGCACACACACACTACTATTTACGAACTATATGCTAACTTAGTTATAAACTAAGTTTTCTAACATAACATAATAGCCTAGATATACAGTATAAGTATTATAGTTAATTGGTTAAGGGGGTGCTATACGCCATCCACCTGACTTCCCCCGTAAATATAAATCTACTCATAGAAGTCCTTCTCGAGCTAGTCAAAGCCGACGACTGTAAGGAAACTCCATTAAAATATATACAAACACAATAAAACGAAATACGACGAAAATAATCAAAACTGTTAAAAATCATGAAGGGAAGATGTCTGGTTAAGGTGTTACTGTCGCACAGAGAGCACAACAGACATTTAAAGAAGGGCTCCCAGACGTCTGGATAATAAATCTCAAGAAATCCAAATCAAAAAGAAACGTCTGGTGACTTGAGCATCAGACGTCTAAATATCAAAATAAAAAATTCACAGATCATAAACAGACGTCCGAAGATTTGGGGGCCACACGTTTGCATAAGGAAAACCATGAAATACAGATCATGGGCAGACGTCTGAAGCTCTATTGAGCAGACGTCTGCAGAAGAAATCTGCTAAAACGAAATTTTGAAAAACATGAAAATTCTTGAAATCTTAAAAATCCATTATTTTACACCAAAATACCCTCTACTTCCCTAAATAGAGTGTAATCATCAAGTAAACCATAATAGATCCATCACTACTAATGGATCACTTCAAAACTAAATTTTAGAAGATCAAATCCAATAAAAATACCATTTTTTATACAAAATATGTAGTTTTTCCTTGGCTACTACTTAAAAAACTTATAGAACTTGTACGTAGGAGGGATTTTTACCAATTTGGATGTGAACTAGTGGTGATCCAAGCTCTAGAGATGGCCACATGAAAATCTTTGAAGTTGTGATGGCTTCACTTGAAGTCTTGAGGGGTCTAGTTGCAAGACTTGGTTTCAACCATGAATTTTAGTAGAGGATTCTAGGGTTTTAGTGGAGGAATTTAGGTTTGGGAGTTAGGATATTTTAAGAGGTGGAGGGAGATATTTGTGAGAAGAGAGAATGAAATGGGAATTATGAAAGGTGGAGGAGTGAGGGGGTGAGGATAAGGGAGTAAGTATGGATAGAGGCATGAGCTCTTCCATGCTTTCTCTCTCTCTCTCTAGAATAATACAATTAACATAAAAATCCCATATCATTTCCTAAAAACAAAAATACTTGCCATACCAAAATATCTCACATTTTCCAAATTCCAAAAATAAATATACATACGGATATCAATCTGAAAAACCCAAATCCATACTCGATATTATTTCCGTAAAACTCATAATATTCTCTTTTAAATTGTAAAATAATATTTATAATTTTCAAAATGTTACAATTGGCAGGCTATGAAGTGGATTCTAAGGTACTTAAGGGGTACCACGGGGTTCAGCTTGTTATTAAGCACAGACAGTACAGAAGACTGTATCGTGACTGGGTATTATGGTTCGGATTTTGCTGATGACAGGGGCAAACGGAGATCGACGATGGGTTACGTATTCACGTTGGGCATTAGCACAGTGTCATAGAGATCAACGTTACAGTCCATTATCGCGTTATCGACGACAGAGGCAGAGTTAATAGTTGTGATGCCATATATTTGCGAGGATTGATGGATATTTTTGGTGTTCCACAAGATAACACGAAAGAGTTTTGCGAACTCATTTCATTTCAAGGAGTATCAGGCTTACAATTATAGGACTAAGCACATCGAGATTAGAGATTCTTTTTTGGAGAGTGATGATCAATCGAAAATATTGCATATTTTAACCGGCAATTTCCTTATCATTTGCATCCATATAGAAGTGTACGGTATTCATAATTCACATATTAGCAAATCGGTCGCAAAATATCAGATTACATGTATTCGACCTTAAAACCGGCATTTCTAGGGAAATTGACTGCATTGCATTACATAGCATATTTTCTATATCTTGCAACCCTTGTTTCGAAGTCTGTGCAGGAAAAGAGAAGCTTGCTCGATCATTACATTGCTCGACCATTACAATTGCTCGTAAATTCACTGAACTCAAATCTGGTATCAACACAGAAGGGAAACTGCAATTCTAAACATCAAAGAAAAGCCTAAACTACAGTGCAAAGCTTCACCAGAAAGCCCAAGGTCCAATCTCACCAGAAGAGCGCGGAAGCGCGGCCAATACCTACTTCTTGCGGCGGTTCCGCGGCGGGCCCAGTGACTCAGCTCCTCAAATTGCATCAAGACTCCTGTTTCAGTGGCTACAGCTCAATAATGCACACAAACTTCCAGAAGATTCCAGATACTTCTACCAGATCAGCAAACACCTTGAGTTACATTACATTAGCCTAATCATTCTAGAACTTTCCCTAAACCCTAGCTTAAACCCTAAGCTAACTCCTAACAAACTCCTTCTAGAAACTCTTCAACAAACTTTGGGAGGGAAAGTTCTAATTCAAACCTAAACCTAGGGTTTGGGAGTTCTATAAATAAGACCCTAGGCTCATCATTTAAAAAGGATTCAACCTTGGGAAAGTTTAGAAAAATCAATCCCATTCTTCATCTCCTTCTTCCTCAAGTTTAGTGAGAGAGCTTGTAGGAAACCCTAACCCTAAATCCAATCACAATTCAAGATCTTGAGTGCAAGCCAAGCAAGATGCCTTCAACCCTTTTATGAGCCGAGCCGATCTTCAATCGGGCAAGAGATCAAAGTAGATCCACGATCCACGGAGACGAGCGAAGCCGAGTCAACGATCGATTTCTTCTTCTTGTAGATTCTTGAAAGAATGTATTGAAATTGTTGATTAAATAAAAGGTGATATTCTTTTATCTTGTTTTCTTTAAATTCCGCATCATGTTATCTTTACAATTCTTGAATATTCTCTGTGTGGTGATGTGTGAATAAAACTCCGCTCGTCGAGGAATCGAGACGGATAATAGAATGATGATGTAACATAGCTTTAATCGATTCTTGAGTCCTACGAGTTTTGTAAACCCTAGCAAGTTCAAAAAACGACAACCCATTTCGTTTCGATGCTTTCTTGATTGACATCGATCGAAATTGGGGAGTTACGATCATTTCTTGAATTTGGTAGAGGCTAGAAAAGGAATGATATCGACGAAAGAACAAGGGTTATAGGATGAAACCCTAGTTTCACGAGAAAGCCCCAACTCTCGTCGATGATCATCGATCTAGTATCAATCCTTCGAAGGACAAGAACACGATATCTTTAGATTACATCACGTCTATCGATCCTATCGATTCCTACGAGCCTCTCTTATATTCTTGATTGTTGATTGGAAATATTATCAAAACAACCGATTCTTGATTGTTTATAGTTTCTTGATTCTTGCATAAGAATAGTGACACTCGAATACAAATCATTCTTGAATCATGTTTTCTTTTTTTGTTGCTTAACTTTTCATTTCAAACGTATCGAAATATAAGTGAATCGTGCAATCCCTGTGGACGATCCGCACTCATTCATTAACTACATCCGACACCGTAGTTTGATTGCGGTCAAAATAGTTTTTGGTTGTGAAGTTCTTTACAAATTTCTCTATATACTACACAACGGGAAAAACGATCAATCAAAATGGCGCCGTTGCCGGGGATCGCGCTAATTCATTTACATTTTTAGTTTGAAGTGAAAGAATTATTACGTTTTACTTCTTGAAATCAAAATTCGTACAAACTCTTACACGTGTGTTGTGATTTGATTGCAAGGAGATCTGGAGCATTCTGTGCTGTGGAAAAATTATTTGGGATATACCAGAGAGCTGGAGATAGGAACAGAAAGCAGCTGAAGAAGTTTGGTACAGTGAACCCATCAACAAGCCGCGGAAGCGCGGCATATACATGGTTATTGCGGCGGAACCGCCGCAGTCTTGAGGGTTCTCTGGAAAATTTTCCAGCAGGTGATTTCTTGCTCTCTCCCCTCGCCCTTTTTAGCTCCAACTAACACTTTGCTGCAGGATTCTTTGCAAATAAATCGCAGCGCGCAAAAGCAAAATTAAAAATTGTGTGTGATTTTGATTTCTTGGTTGTTTGCATTCTAATACGGAAATTTAAGGGGCACGGCCAAACCCAAATTAGGTGGGGATTTCATTACCCTTCCTAGGCCCCGAAAATCGCAAAACTTGCATCCGCATTACCCTCATTAATTAAAAGAAATCTAGAGAAGACTCTAAGGACTGTCGCGCTCAATAGGACAAAAGAAGGTCGTGGGTAATTCATTGCTTATCCGCGTTTTCTTGTGGTGCCTAAGGCGAGTGTGTCTAAGGCTAGTGGTTATTAATTAGGTCCACTGTAGTGGTGGTTCCTTCCCACTTACCTGGCACTTATCCGGCCACAGGGGGACAAAGAGGCAGTGGAGGATTCTATCATGCGGCTTGTCTTTTGGCAGTTAGGAGCGGTCTAGAGATCGGACCTAGGTGACCACTAGATTCTAGGGTTTGTGTGTTGCATTTGTTTTGTCGCATCATTTTTTTCAAAATCCGTCCCTTTTTAAAGCAAGCACCGCATTCATTCATTACCCCTAATTATAAGTCAACGCTGCCACTTGTACTAACCCATTTTAGTGCAAGATAGGCTGGACACGGGATTCTAGTGCCCGTTTAGTCCGCGTACCTCCTATCGACTCCGAAGTCGATAATTCTCCATTTACCTTTTCTTTACCTACTACCACACCCACACCAATGGATCCGAATCCATCAAATTTCTTTAACCCTAATCTGCCACCGTCCGTTGGTGCGCAGAATCCACCCCACATTTCTCTCCAGGAAAGATGCTATCCATATAGAGGTCCTCTTTCGACCTGCTTATCCACACCACCAGCCAATGGGGATAATTTCGAGATTAAGCCCCAGTATATCAATCTTTTACCCAAATACCACGGACTCGAGACCGAGGACGCTTACGTTTTCATTACCAAATTTGAAAACGTATGCGCAATGATGGGTACGTCACAACTTTCAGTGGATGCGATGCGTCTACGACTTCTTCCATTTACTTTGTGCGATATAGCCGAGAAGTGGCTATACAACACGACCGCACACTCTATTACGAATTGGGAAGAATTCGTCGCTGCATTCCTTAAGAAATTTTACCCAGTCCAAAAGACGGCTCGAATCCGTAGCGAACTGAACCAATTTGCCCAGCTCCCTGCCGAACCATTTTCAAAATACTTTGAACGTTTCAAGGATCTATTGGTTCAATGTCCTCATCACGGCATCCCGAGATGGGAACTTTGCCGAATCATATATGAGGGCAGTAACCCTAGCACTAAACAGAGCCTTGAAAACATGTGTCAAGGTACATTTATGACCAAGGATGATGGGGAAGCCTGGCGATACTTAGAAGAGTTCGCTGAAAAATCACTAATTTGGGAGAGTGGAACACAACCATTGAATAGGGGTGGCGTACACCAGATAGATGTGTCCATAGGCGTTCGAGCTGAAATGGCAGCAATGCAAAAGAAGCTCGACGCTATGGAACACAAATTTGCAGCAGCCTCCCTAAACCCAATGTCACTCCCCAAAACTGTTTGTGGGTGCTGTTCTGATCCGTCACATTTAACGGAAGAATGTCCATTAAACTCTGCGTTTCAAGGTCACGAGCATTCTAATGCCGCATTTCAAAGACCTCGAAACGATCCATATTCCTCCACGTACAATCAGGGTTGGAGGAACCACCCGAATTTTTCTTGGAACCAAAACCAATCTCAAAACACGGTTCCAAACACGAACCAATTTCAAAGGGCTCTTCCTCCACCACAACAGCAACCCCTACAACTCACTCAGCACCCCTATCAGTCACAAAATTTCCAAAATCAGGGCAACACTCCTGCACAGTCTAATCCTATGCAGCCCTGTGCTGACGATTTCTCTCAATTCACTCAAACCATGAAATCACTTTTATCAAATTTCATGGATGTTTCGACTGAGGTTAGATCTTCCGTCAGTGAAATAAAGAAAAACTCAGCGTCCCAAGCTGAGAGTATTCGCACGATGGAAGCTGAAATCGCACGCTTAAAAGCCGAAATGAGTGCGAGAGAAAAAGGGAAACTTCCCTCTCAACCCCTACAGAATCCTGGGCATTACAATGTAAATGCCATTACTACGTTGAGATCGGGAAGAGTGCTGAACAATCATGTCGGGGAAGGTATTGATGATACTGAAAATCATATCAACACCCCGGCTGAGTCTTTCCCACACACACACACTTCACCTTCTGATCCTTCTTCTTCTACCAAACCACCTTCGCACGAGCCTATTCTCCATTTCCCTTTAGGCTCGACACCTTCACCCAACCCTTATAGTTCTCCACAGACGGTCCCCACACCTCCTTTAGGACCTCGTCTACCCCCCTTTCCTTCTCCTATGATGGACCCTGCGCTTATTGCGAAAGCACCTTACCCGAACCGGTTAAGGGCTAACAGAACGAGTCCTCATATGGAGAAAATTTTAGAGATGTTCAAACAGGTTAACATCAATATCCCTCTCCTAGATGCGATTCAGCAAGTCCCCGCTTATGCGAAAATTCTAAAGGACTTGTGCACTAGGAAGAGGAAGACTCAAGTGCCGAAGAAGGTCTTTATGTCTAACAATATCAGCACTGCTTTTATACCCCAGCTTCCAAAGAAAAGAAAGGACCCAGGTTGTCCTACAATATCAATTTCGATTGGGGGTAAAAACATAAATCGTGCTCTTCTAGACCTTGGCGTGAGTGTTAACCTGTTACCTTATTCTGTCTATGAGCAATTAGGGATTGGAGAGCTGAAACCTGCTCATTGCACTCTCCAGATGGCAGACCGATCTATCACCAAACCAAGGGGTGAATTAGAGGATGTGTTAATAAAGGTCGGGGAATTTGTTTTCCCTGTAGACTTCATTGTGCTCGACACACATCCTGTAGCAAACCCCCGGGGCCAAATTCCGGTGATTCTAGGTCGTCCTTTCCTTGCCACTTCCAACGCTGTTATAAACTGTAGAAATGGTTCAATGAACTTATCATTTGGAAATATGACCATTGAACTAAACATCTATAAAGTTGGAAGTCAGCCATCAGAACCTAGTGCTCATATTTTAGATGTGTGCTCTGTCCATGAGATCGCTCCCGACAGTTGTGGAGCTGAGGATCTTTGCTTTACTGATCTCGATGACATTAGCACATCTCTGTTTGACTTTGCACAAGATCTTAGTGAGGACACTTTAGCTACACATGAGTCCTGCACTTCTGACTTTTCTCCACCCGAGTCTGTATCTTTCACAGGCTCTGAGCTTCTTTGTAGATCCAAAAATCAATCTATGACCCTTCCTTCTATCATTTCTCCGCCTGAGTTAGATCTCAAAATTTTACCTTCTCACCTGAAATATGCATATCTTGGTGAGAACGAGTCATTACCGGTTATCATTTCCGCTTCTCTTGCATCAGAGCAAGAGAATGCACTTTTATCGGTATTGAGATCTAACAAAGAGGCGTTTGGTTGGAGTATGGCGGACATCAAAGGGATTAGTCCCTTGATAGTTGAACATCATATACATGTGATGGATGATGCCAGACCGACCCGAGAACCACAGAGACGGTTGAATCCCGTCATGAAGGAAGCTGTCATGAAAGAGATCGTCAAATGCTTAGATAATGGTATTATCTACCCCATCTCCGATAGCCAGTGGGTGAGTCCTATACATGTCGTTCCTAAGAAATCCGGCATCACAGTTATCACAAATGAGGCGAATGAGTTGATTCAGACACGCGCCCAAACTGGGTGGCGTGTATGCATCGATTATAGAAAACTCAACGCTGCTACGAGGAAAGACCATTTTCCTCTACCATTCATTGATCAGATGCTGGAACGCTTAGCGGGATGAGAGTTTTATTGTTTTATGGACGGATACTCAGGCTACAATCAGGTCCCCATCGCCAAAAAGGATCAAGATAAAACCACTTTTACTTGTCCTTTTGGTACCTTTGCTTACAGTCGCATGCCCTTCGGGCTATGCAATGCTCCCGCTACCTTTCAGCGGTGTATGATGGGGATATTCTCTGATATGGTAGAGAATTTTTTGGAGATCTTTATGGACGACTTCTCGATTTTTGGAGACTCTTTTTCTGATTGCCTAGCGAATCTAGACACTGTTCTTACTCGTTGCAAAGAGAAGAACTTGACTTTAAACTGGGAAAAATGCCATTTTATGGTCCAAGAAGGAATAGTCCTTGGACATGTCATTTCACAGAAAGGCATTGAGGTTGACAGAGCTAAAGTAGATGTCATTCAAAACCTGCCTCATCCCAAAAGCGTCAAAGATATTCGCTCTTTCCTTGGCCATGCGGGCTTTTATAGGAGATTCATAAAGGACTTTAGCAAAATTGCTAGACCTTTAACACTACTCCTGGCCAAGGACACGACCTTCCATTTTGACTCGGATTGCGAGACAGCTTTCGACTCACTTAAACACTCACTCACTTCAGCCCCCGTTTTATCATCACCAAATTGGGACTACCCCTTTGAGCTGATGTGTGACGCATCTGATTTTGCAGTAGGTGCAGTCTTAGGACAGCACATTGATAAGATGCCACACGTGATTTACTATGCTAGTAAGACCCTGAATGATGCGCAAATCAATTATACAACCACCGAGAAAGAGCTTTTAGCGGTTGTATTTGCATTAGAAAAATTCAGGCCTTACTTAATCGGCTCACCTATAGTTGTGTATACTGACCATTCCGCTTTAAAACATCTTCTGGCGAAGAAAGATGCAAAAGGTCGACTAATACGTTGGATCCTACTATTACAAGAATTTGATCTTGTTATCAAAGATAAGAAAGGATGTGAAAACGTAGTAGCTGACCACCTTTCACGCATCGTTTCTTCCCCTGTGACCCTGCCGATTAATGACTCATTCCCTGATGAACAACTCTTGAGCATATCCGCTGAACCATGGTTCAGGGATATTGTGAACTATCATGCCACGGGACTTATACCGAGCGATTGGTCTAAACAGGACAAATATCGTTTTCTTTCCCAAGTAAAACATTTTTACTGGGACGAGCCCTATTTGTTTAAATATTGTCCTGATCAGATCATTCGCCGGTGCGTCCCAAATGAAGAGTTCAAGAGTGTTCTTTCATTTTGTCATGATCAGGCTTGTGGGGGTCACTTTGGTCCTAGAAAGACAGCGGAAAAGGTTTTGCAATGTGGATTTTATTGGCCGACCTTATTCAAGGACGCATTTGAGTATTGCAAAACCTGTACACAATGTCAGTATACGGGTAGAATATCCCAGAGGAATGAAATGCCTCAGCAACCCATCCTGGGTGTTGAAATGTTTGATGTTTGGGGCATAGATTTTATGGGTCCTTTTCCCAACTCCTTTGGGAATCTGTACATATTGCTGGCGGTTGATTATGTCTCAAAGTGGGTAGAAGCCATTCCATGTCGCACTAATGACAGGAAAGTTGTCATTAAGTTCTTGAAAGAGAATATCTTTTCGCGATTTGGTCACCCACGCGCTATCATTAGCGATAATGGGACACACTTCTGCAACAGGTCTTTCGAGACTCTGATGCGAAAATACTCAATCAACCACCGACTTTCTACACCCTATCACCCCCAAACAAGCGGGCAAGCTGAAATCTCAAACAGACAAATCAAACTTATCCTGGAGAAAACTGTTGCTAAAAATAGAAAAGACTGGTCGACTAAATTGACGGATGCTCTTTGGGCATTCAGGACTGCATATAAGACCGACCTAGGAATGTCTCCATATAGGATAGTGTTTGGAAAGCATGTCATCTACCTGTTGAGATAGAACATAAAGCATTGTGGGGTATAAAGGAAATAAATTTTGATCTAAACCTTGCTTGCAACTTTCGGAAGCTGCAACTTAACGAGCTAAGCGAACTCCGCGATGAAGCTTATGATAATGCTGTAATCACAAAGAATAGGACTAAGGTTTTTCACGATAAAAGCATTTTAAGGAAAACATTTTTACCTGGTCAACAAGTCCTTCTTTATGATTCACGATTACACCTTCATGCGGGTAAGCTCCGATCTCGTTGGAAGGGACCATTTGTTGTGCGGTCTGTATACCCGCACGGGGCAGTAGAAGTTGAAAATATTAAAAACGGCACCTTTTTCAAAGTAAATGGACATAGACTAAAGCCGTATTTTTCCACTGACCCCACGGAGGAGCTCTTGTTCTTACAAGAGCCAGTTTATTTAGATTAAAATTCCTCCGTCTCACCTTCATATCCTGTATATCATTACATCATTTTTTTGAATGAAGGTGAGTAAAAGATAAGTTTGGGGGAAGTTCTTCACTTATATATTTTGCCCCCACTAATAATTCCCCCCAGATTTACAGATTTTTGTAGGTATAGCTATCGGCAACAGTGAGGACACTGTTGAAAACAAGTTTGGGGGAGGTTTGTGCTTATTTTCGCATCATTTGCATATCATCTGCATAAGCACAAAACATTTCTTTAAAAATCTAAAAAAATTGAAAAATTTTCAAAAACCCATAAAAATTTAAAAATTTTCAAATATAAAAATAATTTTAATATTTACACTTTTTTGTATATAAATAAGATAATGAAAGTTTAGATAGTGAAAAATTACATCCATGAGATTGGAAAAATTTTAGAAAACTAAGAAAATTAGAAGTTTTCTTATACGAACTAGTAATAAGTAGTTATGAGCCGTTGTCCCAAGGGTTAGTAAGATGAAGGACGTCACTAATCTGAGGATAAAAATAAGTCTGAAAAATAGTTTCTATTCTGGAAGCCAAACATTTTGAACGTTGCTACCCTGCTATTCGCACTTACACACGTCTTGAAGCCTGGGATAGTAGAGGATACCTTGAAATGCTCTTGTCTTAAAGCCAAAAGTATGAAAAAAATATATGGTAAGAAAAATGGACACTGGTTTTGTTATCACCGAGGGAAATAAAAAAATATATAGCGAGGGTGCTTCTTCATCTAGTGCCCTAAGGCCAACTGGTCTGGGAGTCACTGCTATACCTAAGGTGGTGCAAGACTAGGAAAATACACCAAATAAGCAAGCACATGAGTAATCGGTCGGTTAGTACCTCAAGAAGTATTAATGGTCGCATGAAAGTGTGTGAGCTCATCAAAAAAAAGAATAAAAAAAAAAAGAGTACTGAGGTTGAGGGGCAAGAGTATGATAGCTTGAATTGAATTCTCCGGGTGTAGGGATGTCCTTTACACACACGCAGGGTTATATGATCGATGTTTTGGAAAACAGATAGGAATGAAGAATAAGACGATGTTTTATTGAGGGAGGACGTGATTTCTGACATTTTTTCATGACCATTAAGATAGGGCTCATGACAACCGAAAAGCTAGCTTAGTTGGAAACCCTAATTTTCAAAGCTTTTCTTTTACAATTCTCTTCTTTAAATGTAATATTCATAATCTTGCTTTTATTATTGGATTTTGTGGGTGCAATCCGCTGAAAACCCTCAGGAGACAACACTCCTCCTACTAGGGACACCTAGAGGTTTAAAGGCTTGTTGCACGCGCTCAGTGCAATCGTGTTGCCTACGAAAGTGTGCTAGTTAGTTTTTCTCTTTCTTTATTTTCTACTTCTCTTTTTAATAAAACATTCGCTCGAGACGATCGAAATTAAGTTTGGGGGTATTTGATCAGTCGAAAATATTGCATATTTTAACCGGCAATTTCCTTATCATTTGCATCCATATAGAAGTGTACGGTATTCATAATTCACATATTAGCAAATCGGTCGCAAAATATCAGATTACATGTATTCGACCTTAAAACCGGCATTTCTAGGGAAATTGACTGCATTGCATTACATAGCATATTTTCTATATCTTGCAACCCTTGTTTCAAAGTCTGTGCAGGAAAAGAGAAGCTTGCTCGATCATTACATTGCTCGACCATTACAATTGCTCGTAAATTCACTGAACTCAAATCTGGTATCAACACAGAAGGGAAACTGCAATTCTAAACATCAAAGAAAAGCCTAAACTACAGTGCAAAGCTTCACTCGAAAGCCCAAGGTCCAATCTCACCAGACGAGCGCGGAAGCGCGGCCAATACCTACTTCTTGCGGCGGTTCCGCGGCGGGCCCAGTGACTCAGCTCCTCAAATTGCATCAAGACTCCTGTTTCAGTGGCTACAGCTCAATAATGCACACAAACTTCCAGAAGATTCCAGATACTTCTACCAGATCAGCAAACACCTTGAGTTACATTACATTAGCCTAATCATTCTAGAACTTTCCCTAAACCCTAGCTTAAACCCTAAGCTAACTCCTAACAAACTCCTTCTAGAAACTCTTCAACAAACTTTGGGAGGGAAAGTTCTAATTCAAACCTAAACCTAGGGTTTGGGAGTTCTATAAATAAGACCCTAGGCTCATCATTTAAAAAGGATTCAACCTTGGGAAAGTTTAGAAAAATCAATCCCATTCTTCATCTCCTTCTTCCTCAAGTTTAGTGAGAGAGCTTGTAGGAAACCCTAACCCTAAATCCAATCACAATTCAAGATCTTGAGTGCAAGCCAAGCAAGATGCCTTCAACCCTTTTATGAGCCGAGCCGATCTTCAATCGGGCAAGAGATCAAAGTAGATCCACGATCCACGGAGACGAGCGAAGCCGAGTCAACGATCGATTTCTTCTTCTTGTAGATTCTTGAAAGAATGTATTGAAATTGTTGATTAAATAAAAGGTGATATTCTTTTATCTTGTTTTCTTTAAATTCCGCATCATGTTATCTTTACAATTCTTGAATATTCTCTGTGTGGTGATGTGTGAATAAAACTCCGCTCGTCGAGGAATCGAGACGGATAATAGAATGATGATGTAACATAGCTTTAATCGATTCTTGAGTCCTACGAGTTTTGTAAACCCTAGCAAGTTCAAGAAACGACAACCCATTTCGTTTCGATGCTTTCTTGATTGACATCGATCGAAATTGGGGAGTTACGATCATTTCTTGAATTTGGTAGAGGCTAGAAAAGGAATGATATCGACGAAAGAACAAGGGTTATAGGATGAAACCCTAGTTTCACGAGAAAGCCCCAACTCTCGTCGATGATCATCGATCTAGTATCAATCCTTCGAAGGACAAGAACACGATATCTTTAGATTACATCACGTCTATCGATCCTATCGATTCCTACGAGCCTCTCTTATATTCTTGATTGTTGATTGGAAATATTATCAAAACAACCGATTCTTGATTGTTTATAGTTTCTTGATTCTTGCATAACAATAGTGACACTCGAATACAAATCATTCTTGAATCATGTTTTCTTTTATTGTTGCTTAACTTTTCATTTCAAACGTATCGAAATATAAGTGAATCGTGCAATCCCTGTGGACGATCCGCACTCATTCATTAACTACATCCGACACCGTAGTTTGATTGCGGTCAAAATAGTTTTTGGTTGTGAAGTTCTTTACAAATTTCTCTATATACTACACAACGGGAAAAACGATCAATCAAGTGAAAAATATGTTTATTTCTCTTACGAAAATTGGTATCCATGAGAATCCGGCAGACACATTTACGAATGTGGTTCCAGTTTCCAGATTCAAGTTTTGCTTGGAATTGATTGGCTTAGTTGCTTGATAAAAGTTAAAGACAATGAATTGAAGTTCTAAGTTTTTTCACGGAAGTGTAGAGATTGTAGTGGATTTTCAAGGAGATTGTTATTTTTTGATTAAGAAATCCATGCTCAAAAGCCCAAGAGTCCAAGAACAATAAATCAAGGCCCACAAGATCGCATGCAGCCAAGTCTTCCAGCCTAGAAGCAGCAACAGCACAAGCCTTTGTCTCGTGGTCACAGCCTAGATGCTAGAGGATGCAAGGAATTTTCTTCATGATAGGTGGAAGCATGCTAGAGGATGCAAGGAAATCCATGCGCTGGGAACTCATGGCGATTCGCGGTGTTTTGGATGGATGCGGATTAAGGCAGTTTTAACGCTTAATCTAGAGTTTAAATGCATTTAAACTTTCGCTTATTTACTAAAAGTTCTATGTGTGGACCATTTTAACAAAATTCTTATTACCTTTAAAGCTATAAAAAACAACTATCAATTTTAACGTGACACTTTAGCACAGTCAGAGCACCATGTCAGCATCACATCAATTAAGTTGGCACGTCAGCAATTATTTTTAAAAACTTCCAAAATATCCCTCATCCGACCATAAACCTAATTTCTAAATAAAATAAAAATCCTAACCCTTCTTTTTCCCTCATGCCACCACGGCAACCCGTCGACGCCAACAACAACCCCCCTCCCCTCCATCCTTTGCTCCTCTCCCCCCCATCATCAATATCATCATTTTCATCATCTTCTTCTTCTTCTCCTCCCCCCCCCCCCGCGGTGTCCTTGCCGGGATGCCCTTTCCCCTACCGACGCCGCTGCACCTACTGACCCCCCCTCCCACGGCTCCTCCTTCGGCTACCACTAAAAGAAGATATTAATTTTAATAAACTTTTAAACTTTAGCACTATCTCTAAGAAAACTTAGAAAGCGAGAGAGTAACGAAGAAAATATGTCTTAAGAGACTTTCATTTGGTGGCGTCAAATATCTATTTCCTCAATGATTTTTTTTGACGACCGGCAGTCATCATCACCACATTTATCATGTAAGATATGGATACACCAAATTTCATGTGATTCCACCATTTTTCACCGTTGAATTATCAATGTAAAACGTTCTATTGTCGATAAATCGTCAATTTTACACCCACTAAATCAACGGTGAAAAGTGATGGGATCGCTTGAAATTTGGTATATCCACATCTTACATGAAAAAGATGATGATGGATGCCGATCGTCGAAAAAAGTCGTGAAGGATGTATTTTTCGATGCCATAAGAGGAAATTCCCTCCTATGACACATTTCCTCCATTATCCTCACACCCGTGCGTGCACACACATATACATTGTAGATTAATTAATACATAATTAATTTACTTGTGCGGCAATTATTTGAAGCACAGAGAGAGAGAGAGAGAGGTGTTTTAGAGAGAGTTGCCTTTGTATTTGGGGTGAGATCAGAGAGCAAATTTCTCTCGTAATTTTTCGTTGAATAGTGAAAGCAATTTATCGTCGGTTTGCAGGATTAGATATGAGCTTGTACTAAATCTGGGTAATATCTTGCTTCCTTTGTTTCTTGGTGTGTTTCCTTTTATTACTTATTGCATTTGCGTGGTTGCTGCCGATTATTCTTTTTCATTAGTTTCGATTCACGCGTTTCGATCATCCGCTGCGTAGTTTGATACTATTTTCACAACAAAAACAGCCACAATATAAAATATCTTTCATATTCCAAGAGCCTCTCTCAAACTCACGATGGATAGCTGACGTGAGGGGATCACGTCAAGATGTTACCTTCCGTTGATCTGCTTATGGCGGCGATAGACGGCTGAGATTGGATCTGGAGGCTGGCTCCTGAAGCGTGTGGATCTCAATGGGTTTGAGGTTGTTTGGGCCAAGCTACCTGCAAGGAAGTCCCGGGGTGGTTGTACCACCGAAGACCCTCCGACGGTCAAGTTAGAGAGGAAATCCGAGCAGAGTAACAGCTTAGTGGAGTAAAATGGCTTACTTGAACCGTCTGAAGGAGGGGTTTATATAGCGGTGACAACAGGCAGGCAGGCGCGAGAATCAAGCCGGCCATTACGCTCCCGACGTCACGCCCGCGTGATGGGTGGGATCCCGCATTAATAGCGAGACAAACTCGTTAATGGGGGATCGTGATGGCGTGGAACGTGGGATGTTGCCGGCGGATATCTCGCGCATGGCGAGATTCACGGGATGGTGGTTGTGCCTATGAGTGGTGCCGTAGGTCGGTCAATAAGACCGAGGAAGATAACCTCGGCGGGAGAGCTCGCGGACGAGCGGGAGAGCCGAGGTATCCTGGTTCTGAGGTAGCCCAGAGATGAGCTGATAGGGCCGAGGAGGCCAATTGTGTAGGGGGCTCAGATGTGAGCCAGCAGTTGTTTGCTTGTAGGACGGGCACAGGAGTGGCCTGGTCGGCCACTGTAGGTCCTTTCTTGTGAGCTTCGGGACACGTCATCACCCACGTGTCACGATCTGGGAGATCACCGATATCAAGCATCATCATTAGCCCCTCACTCTCGTCCCGACCAGATCATAGGTCGGGTCGAGAGTGGTCTTCCGGGTCACCCGAGGTGAGCACCTTTTTGAAGATATCGTCGGGGCGTGTCCCCGGGCAATCAGCTGTATTTTCTGGATGACGCCAGCGAATCAAGGGTAAGATCTTTGCATTAAAGGGGATGCGTCGGATCGTGCGTACTTTCACTGAAGCGACGACCCATGTGTCGGGCACTGGTTGGCTGTCGCGACGACCCGCAGGTTTCCCGCGCCCGATGGGGTGCAATCAATACGTGTGCGACAGGTGGAGCGATTGTGGCCGTTGAGTGCGATTGGTCGCTTTGGCGGGAGATGACGATCGCCATTGGATGAGCACGCCGGTGGCTACAAATAGAGGTGGGGTCCACATGAGGGCCCATTCCTCTTCATAATTTCCTCGTCTTTGGTCTTGTCAGCTCGGCGTTCTCCTCTTTAGGTCGGGGTTCCCGTGTTTTCTCTTTCGAGTACTCCTCTTCATCAGGTTAGATGTCTTCCTCTAAGGAGTCTATAGATGTAGTTAGGGTAGAGTCTGGGGAGCCCTCTGTAGATTCTTCCTCTTCTCATTCTTCTTCTTCTTCTTCTCCTTCTCCTTCTTCCGGATCGGAGTCCTCCCAGGGAGTTAGGGTCAGATCCTCTTCCTAGGGTCGCCCGACGGGGGTGGTTCCCAGTGTGGAGGTCGCGAATGCGCCTGGCGTGTCGTCCACGGTGAAGTACGAGGAAGAGCTCGCCACCGTTCGGACTCTTTTCCATATTCCTCCCGGCTACACGTTGCGTTTGGCCGGGGAAAGGGAAATGGCAGATCAGGTACGGGGCAAAGAGATTGCCCTGTATTTGGAAGCCTTTTGGGCTGAAATGCGCCTGCCCTTCTCCCCCGAGGTTGTTAGAGCACCGAATCATTTCGGGTTAGCCCCGGGCCAGCTAGTGCCGAACTCCTAGAGGATTTTCCTCGGGTTCCTGGTCCGTTTGAAGTTGAAGCTGATCCCTTTCAGGTTGTCCACCCTTGCCTCCTCCTTCATTTACAAACGTCACCCCGGCACTCGCGTAGGCGACCCATGGTGGGTTTACATCTCCTTCAGGAAATAACGGGGGAGTGCTGCCGTGTCGGGAGTCGTCGTCGTGTCTTCTTCCATCCACGATTGGAAGAAGAAGTTTTTCTTTGTTGGGCCGCCAGAGGGTAAGGACTGGCCCGTACCCACCCAGTGGTCTAGGGATAGGTGCCGGAGGGAGAGTCGGTCCAACGATCCCGACGCGGCGAAAGTGGCAGAGTGGGAGCCCATTCCCTGGGCCGACGTGCTGCTTTCTGAGCGGGCCCTTAGTTGGGCTGGGCTCAGCCCCGCCCAGTTCGTCTGTAGGTTAGGAGCTTGCAGGCAATCTGTTAGACTTGTGTTTATTTTCATTTCTACTTTTGTTGCTGACTCTAGTGTACTTTGTCTTGTGCAGAACCCATGGACTTGAGCCAACTTCGAGCGGCCATGCGCAAGCCGAAGAAGGGATCGAAAGCTGGAAGTGCTAGCTCCTCCCGCCCGACATCGGCCCAGCTCCCCCGGCAGCCGCCCCACCCCGGCGTTCGAGTGCGGGCTATGCCCCGGAGCCCAGCCAGGCGCTGAGCCGAAAGCGCGTTCGGGAACAGGAGTCCCAAGCTTCGAGGATAGAGATCGACTCCCTGGGGTCGTCTCTCAAGAGGTTCCCCCGGACAGTTCTGCGGACCCCGGCCTCCCCTATCTTAGTGGACGAGAGGGACCTCCGCTTTGAGGTACCCTCGGGGCTCTCCGTTGCTGACAGCTTGCTGGCGGACATGGAGAGGTCGGCCGAGGGGAAGGTCCCTCGGGGGACTCTCAGGGCGCAGATGGCGGCCATCGCCCAAGAGGCCGTGCAAGTTAGTGTTCGCACCTCACTTGATTTTTCACTCAGCGTCCTATCATTCGTGAGATTTGGTGCCTCCCTTTTCTTGCTGACCCCCCTCTGATTTCTTGAGGTCCTCCAGCACGTCGCCCTCGTCATCCATATAGAGGACGAGGAGATTACCCCGGCGATGCGAGCCGCGGGTGAGCTCTCCTCGCTGGAGGAGAGCTCAAAGTTGGAGCTGGAGGCGGCGATGGCGAGGTCGCTGTCCTCGAGGGCGAGGTGGTGGCCGGGAAGCAGGAGGTGGCGGCCGAAAAGCAGGAGGTTGCCAGGTAAGGCGAGGCCACCCAGGCCAAGCTTCAGGACTTCAAGGTGCTCGTCGGCACCCTGAGAAAGCCGGCGAGCGCCCTCCGGAAGGAGATGGAGGCGGCGGTAGAGGGGACGAAGCGAGCCGATCTCAGAGCAGCGAAGACGGTGGAGAACTACAAGAAGTCGGGACATTTTTACATCGACCTAGCCTCGGCCACTACCCTCATCTGGCACGAGGGCCTCGACGTCGTCAAGGCTCGGATGCCAGAGTTCGCTGACGCAGAGCTCCGAGCTGAATATCCTCGCGGGGATGACGGCAGGGGGACGACCCCGGGGGCGAGGCCAGGGAAGAGAATCCCGGTGAGGGCGATGCCGAGGCTCCCGTGATGGTCGCTGAGCCCCCAGACGCAGCCCGAGTCATGGTAGATATTGAGCTTCCCGGGGTTGCGCCTGGCCCTAAGGCCTGAAGCCTTTCGTCTTCTTGTTTCTTTTCTTTTGTTGCATCGGGAATTTTGTAGGCCTCCGGGCATTTTTTAAGGCTGGGGAGCTCCCAATACCCTTGTAAAGACTTTGATTTTGGGAATGAATTATTTTTGCAGTAGTATTTGCGCGCGTATTTTCCTTTGTCGGTAAACACTTGTATTTGCACAGTACTGCCTTCGTATTATGTCAATTCTTCGTCTAGCGATTATGCATCGAGTTGAATCTGTTTATTTATCAAGTGTGCAAAGACCGGCGGGAAGACGGTATCTCTATGGCCCCGAAGTCGAGGTGGAGATCGCTTAGACGTAGATAAACCGGATGCCTCTTGGTGAGGGCTTTTGTTCCTTAGTCGTGGGAGGCACGAAGAGGCATGCTAAGGATGGACCGAGCAGGGTGCTGCTCGGTCGCCTCATGGCGAGGGCTTAGCTCCCTGGCATTGTAGGGTAGGGGGCTACCAGCCAGGGATGACCGAGCAAGGGCGGGCCCGGTTGCATCTTAGTGAGGGCTTTTGATCCTTAGCGCGGGAGGGGCCGTGAGAGGCCTACTAAGGACGGGCCGACCAGGGTTGCTGCCTGATGCCTTTTGGCAAGGGCTTCAATCCCTGGCGTGGTGGGGTAGGGAGCTACCAGCCAGGGATAACCGAGCAAGGGCGGGCCCGGTTGCCTCTTGCGGGGGATTTTGATCCTTAAGGATGGCCGTGCAGGGTTGATGCCCGGTGCCTCTTGGCAAGGGCTTTGATCCCTGGCGTTGTGGGGTAGGGAGCTACCAGCTAGGGATAACCGAGCAAGGGTGGGCCCGGTTGCCTCTTGCGAAGGCTTTTGATCCTTAGCGTGGGAGGGGCCGTAAGAGGCCTACTAAGGACGGGCCGAGCAGGGTTGCTGCCCGGTGCCTCTTAGCGAGGGCTTTGATCCCTGACGTTATGGGGTAGGAAGCTACCAGCCAGGGATAACCGAGCAAGGGCGGGCCCGGCTGCCTCTTGCGAGGGCTATTGAGCCTTAAGGATGGCCGGGCAAGGTTGCTGCCCGGTGCCTCTTGGCGAGGGCTTTGATCCCTGGAGTTGTGGGGTAAGGAGCTACCAGCCAGGGATAACCGAGCAAGGACGGGCCCGGTTGCCTCTTGCGAGGGCTTTTGATCCTTAGCGCGGGAGTGGCCATAAGAGGCGGGTCGAGCAGGGTTGCTGCCCGGTGCCTCTTGGCGAGGGCTTTGATCCCTGGCGTTGTGGGGTAGGGAGCTACCAGCCAGGGATAACCGTGCAAGGGCGGGCCCGGTTGCCTCTTGCGAGGGCTTTTAATCCTTGAGGATGGGTCGGGCAGGGTTGCTTCCCGGTCCCTCTTGGCGAGGGCTTTGATCCCTGGCATTGTGGGGTAGGGAACTACCAGCCAGGGATAGCCGAGCAGGATAGCCGCTCGGCTGCCTCTTAGTGAGGGCTTTGATCCCTGGAGTTGTGGGGTAGGGAACTACCAGCCAGGGATAGCCGAGCAGGGTAGCCACTCGGCTGCCTCTTGATGGAGGCTTTGATCCTTGGCATTGCGAGGTAGGGAGCTACCAGCCAGGGATAGCCGAGCAGGGTAGCCGCTCAGCTGCCTCTTGGCGAGGGCTTTGATCCCTGGCGTTGTGAGGTAGGGAGCTACAAGCCAGGGATAGCCGAGCAGGGTAGCTTCCCGGTGCCTCTTGGTGAAGGCTTTGATCCCTGGCGTTGTGGGGGTAGGGAACTACTAGCCAGGGATAGCCGAGCAGGGTAGCCGCTCGGCTGCCTCTTGGTGAGGGCTTTGATCCTTAGCTAGGGAGGGGCCATACGAGGCTTGCTAAGGATGGACCGGTCAATGAAGCTGCTCAGTTGATTCGTCACGTTCTGTTCGGCCTTCTCGGTGTGAGTATCGGGAAGATGGACAGTCGCGGGAGACACGTATCATGAGCGCGTGGGGAAGGCGAAGCGCCTGAGCAGTGTCGCTTCAATTTCGCATCGGGCGGCGCTATGCCTGCCCCGTGGCGGCACAGTTGCGGGTGAAACGAGCGACCATCGGACTTCCGGGGCGTTGTGGGCTATAAAACGGAGGGAATGTTGATTACTCCTCTCCTCACACCCGAAACGTAAGAATGGAGGAGTTCCCTTTTACCATCCCCGACATCGTAAACTTCGAGAACGTATACCTCTACGATTAGTACTGTACTGAGGACATGGTGCAGTTGGTGATAGGCCGCATCGAGGATCATTTTGGCCGATTGCTCCCTCGGCGCTCCCCCTTGCTTCAGCTGTTGATGTACTCCATCTAGAGGGCGTCGCCGGGGATCTACAACCCTTGTCCGAACAGGTGAAGGATGAGGCCGTTGGCAAGCTAAGATTTCTGAGGCGCTTCGGCTTGATCTCCACGGGTCAGCTAGAACACTCGGTGGCGCTCGTTCTTGAGAGCTACCAATTGAGGCACGATGCCGACATTAGCGGGCAGTATCGGGGGCAGAGGTCTGAGGTCGCGAGGGCTCGGCTGACGGAAATATCCTTAGAGTACCACGAGCAGTGCTCTCTGCACCCCCTTCCTCCGCTATTATAATTTTTCTTTTTCGATGTACGGCTGAGGAGCCCATAGTACCTTTTTTGAATAAATAAGACTCTTCTTTTTGCAATGTTTTATTGTTCTCTTTATTACATAAACAAAAGTTCTAAAGAAAGGTTTACATTGCCTTGAAAAGAAGTACATGCTAGTAGATGCTCTTATTCGTGCAGCTTGAGCCCCTCGGACGTTGGTTGGCCTACACAACCGGCATGGGATGCTGAGCTTTGTAGTTATCCGACGTACTCTCTGTTGACACGACCATGATTTGGCCGATAGTCAGCTCGCCGGGAGTGGGACGCTGCCCCCTTCCCCCGCTATTGTAATTTTTCTTTTTCGATGTACAGCTGAGGAGCCCATAGTACCTTTTTTGAATAAATAAGACTTTCCTTTTTGCAATGTTTTATTGATCCCTTTATTACATAAACAAAAGTTGTCAAGAAAGGTTTACATTGCCTTGAAAAGAAGTACACGTTAGTAGATGCTCTTATTCGTGCAACTTGAGACCTTCGGACGTTGGTTGTCCTCCACAACCGGCATGGGGTGCTGAGCTTCATAGGTATCTGACGTACCATCCGTTGACACGACCATGATTTGGCCTATAGTCAGCTTGCCGGGAGTGGGATGCTGCTCCTGCTCGCGGTCAGCTTGCCGCTTGTCTCGTAGGTACGCTGCGAGGTGTCCCGAACGGATGAGCTCCTCGATGTAGTCTCGGAGCTGCTTACAGCTCTCCGTGGAGTGGCCTTGCGGCTTGTGGAAACCGCAGTAGGGACCCGGGTGCGCTTTGAGGCCATGCATGTAACGCCCTAACGCCCCAGTACAGATAGTATTGTCCACTCTGGCCGAAACCGCACAGTTTTTCCCTTTTAGAGCAAACCGGACCCGACCAGGGGCCACTTCCCAGGAGGTCACCCATCCCAAAACTTCCCTGGCCCAAGCACGCTTAACTATGGAGTTCTCAAGCTCATGTAGTTCCGGTTCACTTAAAAGGCGCCTCTGTAATTAAGGGTTGTATCATTATATTTATAATGCAGTTCGGTCCTCTTTCGGAATGTGTTTTAAGGACCCGATCCCATTGTTCTGAAATGGCTCCCTCACTCAGATCACCAAGATATCCGCAACAGACCGCACTGAGTGTGGACAGAGCAGATCACCATGATGTCTTAAGACCGCACTGCTCCGGGATATTACATTCCCCCATCTAAGAACAATGGTTCGTTCTCGAACCACGGACCTACTATTGAGGGACCTGCATGGGCCACCATAAATGTAACGCCCCACGGGCCAGTACAGATAGTATTGTCCATTCTGGCCGAAGCCGCATGGTTTTTCACTTTAGAGCGAACCGGACCCGACCACGGGCCACTTCCCAGAATGTCACCCATCCCAAGACTTCCCTGGCCCGAGCACCCTTAACTACAGAGTTCTCAAGCTCATATAGTTTCGGTTGACTTAAAAGGCGCCTCTGTAATTGAGGATTGTATCATTATATTTATAATGCAGTTCGGTCCTCTTTCGGAATGTGTTTTAAGGACCCGATCCCATTGTTCTGAAATAGCTCCCTCACTCAGATCACCAAGATGTCCGCAACAGACCGCTCTGAGTGTGGACAGAGCAGATCACCATGATGTCTTAAGACCGCACTGCTCTGGGGTATTACAATTCGTGAGATCGGGGGGAACTTGAATAACCCCTCACCCTTAGCCTCCTCTAGCAGTACAGTCTGGGAAACATTGAGCGGGGTGTACTCCAGAAACATCGGTGAGTAGGGCTTTGACCGCTCGAGTCTCCTTCTCTCTTCCCTTGCTCTTTTCTTCTGGTCGGTTTGCTCTGCCCCAGGGAAATTTGCGTTCACCTCGGATTCAAGCTGGACCTCACACTCGGTCCAGGCCTTTACCTCGGCCATGGTCTTAGGTTGCGCCAATGCAAAGGAGCGTAACCACTCCTTATGCCTAAGACCAGACCTAAGCGCCGTAATGACCGTCTCATCTCGGTGCTCTGGGACCTCGAGAAGGGCTTTATAAAAGCGGGTGACGTATGCTTTGAATGTCTCTTTGTCCCCGCTCTTGATTGTGAAGAGATGGTCGACTGTGCGTTTCTGCCGCCTGTTCCCGACGAAGTGGCCAAGGAATTAGGTGGCCAGCTCGTTGAAAGTTGAGATCGAGCGTGGCTCGAGTCCTCGGAACCAGTCTCGTTCGGAGCGGATGAGAGTGGTCGGGAAAGCCCGGCATTAGGCAGCATCAGAGTTGTCTTGGAAGCTCATTCCGCGGTGAATGCATCCAAATGGTCCTTCGGGTCGGACTTACCATCGAAGAGAGAGACCTTCGGGGGCTTGTTCCGGGAGGAGACACGGACAGCGAGAAGCTCCTCGGTGAAGGGTTTTGTGAACGAGTCGGCGGCGTACTTAGCCCCGTCGTTTGAACGGTGACCTTCCCGATGCATACCTTTGATTTTCTTCTCGAGGGCGTCGAGTCGGCCGTAATATCCCGATGATTCGGCACATTCTGATCTTTAGCCTCTGCTGATGGAGACCTGTGCCTGGCCGTGGCTGCGGTTCCTTTCAATGAGGTTGCTTAGATCTCCTGGCGAAGTAGTCTTTGAGCTGTCGTGACGAGCCCCATCCGCGTAACCCCGTCGAGGGAGGGGATGTCGGTCATGCCTGGTAACAAGCGAGCTGACCGACATCTCCTCGGGAGGGACAGGTGCGCGAAGGATCTCGGGGCGAGGCGCTCTGACGACGGACCTTGGTGTTGAACTATGGGGCGCCCAGCGGGTCGCAGAATGTATTAGCCCGGGGGATCTGCTGCCGTAGGAGGCAGCTAGGCGGTGGTCGGCAGTGCCGATGCGAGCGGAGTCTTCTCTCCCTTTGCAGGGGTCCTGGTCCCGAGGTAGGGGAGCAGCGACCTGGGGAGCTTGCCCCGCCATCTGGACACAGACGAGCACGTCCACAACGGACGCGAGTCGATCTATTCGAGCGGCGAGGGCGATGATGGTGTTCGGAAGAGGAGATTCGTCCGCGTCTTCGTTGTGGGGGAGGCGACGACTGGTGCTTGGATCGTCGTGATGACCGCTCGCCATTTGGTAGAGATCGGAAGATGAACTTTTTGTTTTATGGAATCAAGGATTTCCCACAGACGGCGCCAGCTGACGTGAGGGTACCACATCAAGATGTTACATTTCGTTGACCTGCTTATGGCGGCGATAGATGGCTGAGATTGGATCTGGAGGATGGCTCCTGAAGCGTGTGGATCTCAATGGGTTTGAGGTTGTTTGGGACGAGCTACCTGCAAGGAAGTCCCAGGGCGGTTGTACCACCGAGGACCCTCCGACGGTCAAGTTAGAGAGGAAATCGAGCAGAGTAACGGCTTAGTGGAGTAAAAATGGCTTACTTGAACCGTCTGAAGGAGGGGTTTATATAGTGGTGGCAGCAGGCAGGCAGGTGCGAGAATCACGCCGGCCGTTACGCTCCCGACGTCACCCCCGCGTGATGGGCGGGATCCCGCATTAATGGAGAGACGGGCTCGTTAATGGGGGATCGTGATGGCGTGGAACGTAGGATGTAGCCGGCGGATATCTCGCGCATGGCGAGATTCCGGGATGGCGGTTGCGCCTATGAGTGGTGCCGTAGGTCGGTCAATGAGACCGAGGAAGATAATCTCGGCGGGAGAGCTCGCGGACGAGCGGAAGAGCCGAGGTATCCTAGTTCTGCGGTAGCCCGGAGACGAGTTGAGGAGGCCAATTGTGTAGGGGGCTCGGATGTGAGCCAGCAGTTGTTTACTTGTAGGACAGGCACAGGAGTAGCCTGGTCGGCCACTGTAGGTCCTTTCTTGTGAGCTTCGAGATACGTCATCAACCACGTGTCACGTTCTGGGAGATCATTGATATCGAGCATCATCAATAACAAAATGTTTGGATAACATCTTGAGTTGGAATATGTGACTTGCAAAATCACAGTGAAGAAGAACAACATATCTAATGCATCAAGCAAGACGAACATATGCTAGAGCAGATGGACAATTAAACCAGAAGTCACTTTCATGTAATCTTGACGGACCCGTGTCCCGAAGTCACTTTCGCTAGCTGCCGAAGGAAGATTATGCTGCTAAGAAGCATCGTAGAAATGAACGGTTGTGTAAATGAGGCAAATATTAATGATCAAACAGAGAGATTTCTGACTGGATATTTGTAGAATTTTATTTATTCTGAAAAACTACAGGTAATAAAAGTCAAGATAGGTTGGATCAAGTCATTGGTTCTGATACCATGATAAGTTAACATATGAACTCGTCAAATTTATTACGAAACCAATCATCTCGATTTATACAACTCTTAGTCCAACTAAGGTAGCAAATAATCCCAACAATATATCTAACAGGGTGAATTCTCAACACATCCAATCAGAACTAAACATATCTAAATCTGACAAATTGATTCCCGACACATTAAACCAAAACTAAACCTTATCTAAAACAATAACAATATCCAATACTATAGGAATATATTTCGTACTCTAAGTGAAACTTCCATAGAAAAAATAAGTATTACAAGAAAAACATATATATATATATATATATGAATCATTTAAGAATAGTACATGCGAAATTACAATAAGAAAGCAAGGTAATTACTATTCCCTGCTTAAAATAGACACAGAAGTAAGATATAACCGTACCTTATTATTCAAAATCTTATGCACATGCATGGTATATATGTTCCTCAATCTAATATCATATGAGACTCCTCGACAGTGTAGAAAAGTTAGGAAGCTTTCCATCATCAGAAGAAAAGCTTGGGATAACCATATTGAATAATAGATAGATTTTTCGACAGAACAATGTTTATTTACCGTGCCAAAGAACTTAAGCAATCCATGGTTTTGCAACGAGAGGCAAGCCCGTCTTCTTTGGCGTTGTGATTCCAAGGCCGTCACTCATATCCAATACTTCATCTTCCTTTCCGTTTGGCAACTCCCAATTAAAATGAAGCAACAAACTGGCAAGAGTTAGTTCAACTGTGGGGATAGCAAAAGCAATTCCAGGACAACTTCTTCTACCTGCTCCAAATGGAATGAATTGGAAATCTTGTCCTCTGAAGTCGACACTACTATTTAAAAACCTATCAGGCACAAATTCTTCGGCCCTTTCCCACGAGCTTGGATCTCTTCCAATTGCCCACGCATTAACCATGACTCTTGTTCCCGTGTAATGTGAAAGCCTTCTAACATTGTATCTCTTACCGCTTCTCGAGGAATTAATAAAGGAAGCGATGGATGCAACCTTAGAGTTTCTTTGATTATTGCTTTCAAGTACGTCATTCTATCAATATCTTGATCCGTGATGTTCATTTTACATCCAACAACTCCTCTCACCTCCTCTTGTGCTCTCATCATGAGTTCTGGATTTCGAATAAGCTCAGCCATTGCCCATTCTATGATTGTGAATGATGTGCCAGTTCCAGCAGTAAACATGTCCCACCAAATGAAAATGAAAAAAATGAATGTGTTCAAACTTCAAATACACATAATACATATCTACTACATATAGGTTTTGTACACCAAATATCAGTTCATATTTGATGGTCTTTTCTATCGGTTAGAGAATATCAAACCACATATTGGATGTACAGGTCAATATCGGATGTTCATATCAAAAGATTATAATGAGAATTTTTATTAACATATCAAACATACACATTTTATTACATTGCACATATTTGAACATATATATCTTAGGCATAAAAGATCATGACAAAAACATAAAATATCTTCTATTGTTTGCAAGAGCGTAAAATAAAATAAAACTATTTTAAAATAAAAGATTCCAATAAACTTCTAAAATAAAAAAGAATGAATTGATGAAGCTGGTAGCTATAACGAAACTTGCTAGATGACACTTCTTTAATTATTTAATTGGACTTCAGGAAGCGAATTACCAAACCATACTAACTGCACCCACTATTCAAAATAACTCACTAAACCCAATAATTGAATCATCAGAGATATTTAGACTGATATGAAGCACATGATATATCGGCCGGATTTTCGATGTATCGGCCGATATTTACGCTAAATAATATCCACCTATTATTGTTTGTATCATATCATTAAGGGTTCCAAACCGATGGCACATTTGGTCGATATTGGTATTTATAATTGGTTAAGTCATAGCTGTGCACAAGCACTTTTATTAGATCTCTTTTTTGTTGTTGAGTCGACACGAGAAAATGCCTCATCCCTCTAATTTGAAATGAGAATGTGTGGAAAGACTTGTGGTTGGGTTTTGATCAAAGAGTTGAAATCTGGGTCGCATTCAGCCAATTCAGTAATGGTTGGGTTTTTATCTGAAAATGCCTGTTGCAAGACTTCTGTTTATTGATTATCGTCTAGTGTAAATTCCTACATTCATATCGAGCTACTTGTGACATCCTACAAGTACAAGTTTGAAATGGTCTCCAGCCTATATTCAGCCTAGAGGTATACACAGATAATCGACTTGTTTAGCCAATAATGTTGTTATTCGTTGTTTATTTAGAATTTGTCTTCCCTGTTAAGTCGAATCAACTAATAATTTGTTGCCATTTATCCCGACATTAGAGGAAATACCTACCGCGCCAACGTCGAGGGGAGGTGGTGTTATGAAAGTGATTTGTATTCAACAGCAGAGAGCGATCAGACGTATAGGTCATAGTGTTTCAGACGTCTAAAAAAGAGTATTTCAGAAATCCAGAGTGTTCAGACATATGAAGATATGACAATCGGACGTCTTAGGTTTGTTCTGCAGACGTCTGAGGGTTAGTGTTCAGACGTCTGTCAACGAGTTTTCTGATGGCTTTGAAAAGTTTGTTAGAGAATTTATTTGGAGGTTATTTGAAAATCTGTTTCGAGATTATTTTGGAGATTTGATAAGATCTTAATAGGTATTCTAGTAAAAATAGGTTTAAGGATTGTAGGCCTATAAATATAAATTGATTAGGCTATTTTGTTTAGAAGAAGAAAAAGAGTTGAAGGGAAGTTTTTTGAAGGAAGAGAGATTTTGCAATTCATATTAAAGTTGAATAAAGAAGAGAAGTAGGCAGATTTTTTGTGTTTAATCGTGTTTTTATTTTATTTTTTCTTCTCAAATATCATGTGTTTGTTTTCTGAATTGTTTGAGACCTAAAAATCCTAACAATTGGTATCAGAGCTTGGTTAAGAGAAAAACGACAAAAATGGAGACAACTCAAATCGCAACAAAAATGGTGTGTTTGAATAGCATAAATCGGTCGATATGGAAGTCGAAATAGAGAACATGTTGTGCCTCAAAAATTTAGATCGTATCTTTATGAGCTTGGTGCCAAACCAGAGAAAATATTGTAGGGTGTTTTTCGTCACCCCATTGAGATGGGAATACGCGCGCACTTGTCAGGCGTACTACAGATTCCCCCTGCCTAGGGTAGACGGGGATTTGTTGATTGTGGGGATCCGAATCTCCGGCAGCCGTGGACTAAGTTGTCGTTAATTACCCCTCACCTTTAGAGCGAAGGAACCTCCGATTGACGGGTCAAACTGGTCATGCGAACTCGATGTGCAGTGTGCGTGTGTTGTGTCTTGAAAGGGGTTTTGGATATGTCGGGGGCCCCGCGGAGTTTTACGGGGGTCCCGCTATCCGAATAGCGAACTGGGGGTCAAGGGGGCTAGCAACCCTCTTGCAGGGTGCGGGGCAGCGTCCCGTTAGAAAAAAAAATTCCCAACGAGGGACGTGTTTTGGTATGGAGTACATGAAAAATGAGGGGTGAGGGGCGTCTTAAAGACGCGTGCATGGCACGTGGACGCGTGCATGGCACGTGGGCGCTGGACGCCCACGGGTCATGTGCCTGGCGCGTGAGCGCTTGGCGCCCACGGGTCACGTGTCTGGCACGTGGATGCTGGGCGCCAGCGAGTCACGTGCGCAGCACGTGACCGCTGGGCACTGAGCGCCCGCGGGTCACATGAGGCGCACGTGGGCGGTTAGCGCACGCGGGCCACATGCCTTGCACGCGGGCCACAGGGTGCCCGAGGGTCACGTGCCCTGCACACGACCGCTGGGCGCCTGCGGGTCACGTGCGCGACACGCGACCTCTGGGGAACACCAGCGGAAAAGGGGCTTAGCCCCTGGGTTAGGAGTTAAATTCCCAAGGGATTTTGAGTGGAGTTAAACTCCAAAAGATTTAGATTTGGAGTTAAACTCCTAAATGATCTGGATTAGGAGTTAAACTCCTTTGAAGATTTGGGTCTTGGAGTTGAACTCCCCAAAGATCTTCAGAGGTGATCAAAGGGGCCCCCTCTCTTCTCTCTTTAGCCCTGCAGCTTTTTTGAGCCTTAGATCTGTCCAAAGTTGGATTTTTGGAGATGGGTCTCCTTCTTCCTCCTCTTGAGCGGCTGGATCTTGGAGAAAAGGGGGTGAGACTTAAAAGTCTCCCCTTTTCGAGATCTGATTGAAGATGCGAGCTCCTCTTTAAGATTTTTGTGGTGAAAAACTATTTCTTTTTGGAAAAGAGAAGAGTTAAACTCTTGATTTAATTTAAAAGGGGAAGGTTTTAGAACCTTGAGAAAGGAGAAGGAGGCACAAAACCTAGAATTTTAAAGAGTGGAAAAGTTCTTTTTTATTTCATCATCATGTTGCCTTTTATAGGCTTACAAATTTACATATAGCCCCTTGGGCTTTACAAAATGACATTTTTGCTCATCTCATGCCTCATGTGCTCATTTCTTTGGCACATGAGCCATGGACTTTACAAAAATTTGGCTTTATGCCTATTTTTCTTACATTCATGTATGAAAATTACATCAAAATTATTTATTATATAATTTTCATTTTGGCATGGAGGAGGCCGTCCGTTTCATGTTCGGGCTCGACTCGGGCATAAGCCCACTTGACCTGGGCTTGGGCCCACTTGGATTGGAGTTGACTTTGACTTGGTCAACCGGGGTGTAATTTTTGACCCCAACAAATATCTGATGAAGATTGGGCAATAATGGATCAAAAGACGAGGAGTCTTATTCATGAATGGATAGAAAATTCGGTATTCCACCATGTATCATCAGAGAACACTGCAAAAACTTTATGGAAGAAGTTGACAGATCTCTACAAGAGAAAGACGACTACGAACAAGGTTTTTCTAATAAGAGAATTGATGAATTTAAAATTTCAGAAAGATTCCTCAATAGCGGAGCACTTAAACGAAGTTCAGAATATTGTGAATCAACTTGCAGCCATGAAGATGCCGATTGAAGACAAGATGCAAGCACTTATAGTATTGAATTCCCTTCCAAGCAATTGGGAAACTCTGGTGGTTCTTTAAGCAATTCTTCTTTTGAAAGAGTTATTTTTATGAGCGTGGTAACAAATTGTCTCATAAATAAAGAATTAAGAAGGAAATCATCAAGTAGATGATTCATCTGCACTTATTGCAACAGAGGGTCCGAAGTGGAGAAAGGAACAAAATAACGATAGAAAAAATCAGAGACCGTGGCCTGCAAGAGATATGTCGAAAATAAGGTGTCATTATTGCAACAAGATGGGTCACTATATGTCTGATTTCCTTAAGATGAAGGAAGACTTAGATGATCTAAAGAGACGTAGAGAGGAAGAGCAAGCGAACGTAACCTACGATGCCGAACCAAGGTGCGATGTGCTTATGACTAGTGATAAAAAAAGTCAAAAAAGAAGATATGCGGTACATGAATTCGGGAGCATCCTTTCACGTATATTCAAATAAGGAGTGGTCGATGAGATTAAGAAGAAAAAGAAGACGGTGCAGTTAGCAGATAATTCTGAATTAAAAATGGAAGGCGTGGGCACCGTAAAAATGAAAATGTTCGATGGGAAGCAGAGATTTCTTAGAGATGTCAAGTATGTCCCAAAACTGAAAAGGAATCTAATTTCACTTGAGATATTGGATATGAAAGATTACATAATTATTGTTCAAGATAGAGTGATGAAGATGTGCCAGAAGAATTGTGTCGTGATGAAAGGAGTCAGAACCTTAAGCGATATATATCAAGTTGTGGGGAACCCTGTGTATGAAAGAAAAAATTTAGAGTAAAGTTGACGAAACTTGAGTCAAGGGGGAGCTTTATGCAAAGCTTAGAAGATGTCATGGGTAGAAATTGTAAAGAGAAGATAGAAGACGGCTTGTTGAATACAATGTTGTTACACACGCAGAAACCTTATGAATTTAAAAATCCTTTTTGACGAATAACAAATAGAACAAAATCAAAGAACAAGTAGCAACACAAGAGAATTCGAGAAAAAAGGGGAGAGATCTTTATTGGTACTTTAGAGAAAAAGAAAATCTTACAGAAGATTACAATAACTCTCTCCTTATAGATCTCAAACGAGATCTTCTTCTTCTCTCTTAAGTTCTCTTGATGGCATTCTTCTTGATCCCTTATAGAGCCATCGTTGCCTCCCTTAAATTTTATGATCAAGATCTCAATCCTTCTTTAATTCTTGATCTTGGAACCGTCTTTTTACTTCTCCAATTCCTTATGATCAAGTACCTTTGGAAACTTTTAAACTTTAACCCTAGCATCATATTTATATCCAATTACAATCTTAAATATAATAGGAATACAAATTAGAAACTGTCATTTACCAAAACACTTTTTGGTAAAATCCCTTAATTAAGAAACTGCCAATTTTAGCAAAACATTTTTTTTGGTAAATCAAGAAATCTTATTTATAATAAGATCCTCTTAATTAAGAAACTGCCAATTTTACTAAAAACGTGTTTGGTAAAATCTTGATATACAAGACACATTCACAACAATCTCCACCTTTACTTGTACATCCTTATAGCCACCTTAAAAATTTGTTGCCTTTGTATTGTATCCCTAGGGTTGCTTTATTTCTCCCCGTTCCCCCTCTGGCACAGCTTCAAAAACTTGAAACTGCGAACTTTCATCGTTTTTTCCCAGAACTGTGAAACTGGTGCGGCCTTTCTACCGAGGTTGTGAGCCTTCCTTATATTTGAGTACCTGAATAGAAGCAAAGGCTGACTTGAATTTCTCCGTAGGAATTACCTTCATTAGCATGTCCGCCGGATTCACCTTAGTATCGATTTTGATCAAATCGATCTCCTTTTCGGCCAACTCCCTTATCTTGTGATACCGCACGTCGATGTGTTTAGTTCGACTGTGGTATACCTGATTCTTTACCAAGTGAATGGCGTTTTAACTGTCACAAAACAAAGAAACGGACCCCTTATCGAATCCGAACTCGCCAACTAAATTCTTTAACCATAAGGCTTCTTTATATGCTTCCACTGCTGCCATGTATTCTGCCTCCGTCTTTGATAGCACCACGGTATCCTGAAGTGTCGACTTCCGACTGATTGGAAATTCTGCAAATGTATATACATAGCCTGTAGTTGATCTTCTCTTGTCTAAATCAACAGCGTAATCATTATCTACGTATCCTTGCAACTGCCTTGATTTATCTTCTGACTTGTAAAAGAATAAACCAAGATTTTTACTCCTTTTTAGATACCGAAATATCCGCTTTACATCTTTCCAATGAAGCTTTCATGGATTTGATATGTACCGACAAACCAAGCTTACCACATAGGATATATCTGGACGTGCGCATACCATAGCGTACATAAATGATCCCACCACACTTGCATATGGTACTCGAGACATCTTTTTCTTCTCCTCCTCTGATTTTGGACACTCCTTTGAGGATAACCTGAAATGACCGGTGATAGAGGTACTCACATGTCTTGAGTCCTTCATGCTGAATCTCTCCAGCATCTTCTCAATATATTTTCTTTGGGATAGCCATATCTTTCCAGCTTTTTTGTCTCGAAAAATCTCCATCCCAAGAATTTTTTTTGCATCACATAAATCCTTCATGTTAAATTCTGCACTCAATGAAACTTTGGGCGCTTTTATATCCAGCATGATCTTAGCATCAATTAACATATCATCGACATATAGGAGTAGATATATCTACGAACCATCTTTAAGCTGCTTCGAGTATACGCGGCTATCATACTCACTTCGAGAATAGTTGGTTTTCAGTATAAAAGAATCGAAGCGCTTGTACCACTGCGTGGGAGACTGCTTCAACCTATATAGAGACCTCTTGAGTTCATATACATGATCCTCCTTGCCGGGCTCTACAAATCCTTCATGTTGCTTCATGAAGATATTCTCTTCCAACTCACCATACAGAAAAGTCATTTTCATATCCATTTGTTCCAACTCTAAATCCTGAGCCGCTACCAATGCCAACAAAACTCAAATAGATGTACGTTTTACCACAGACAAGAAAATCTCATTGTATTCAACCCCTCCTTTTGAGAAAAACCCTTCGCAACTAATCTTGCGTTGTATTGCTCATTCTCCATTTTTCTGAATACCCACTTACAGCTAATAGCCTTTTTTTCCCCTTTCGGTAGATCGATCAACTGTCATGTGTTATTCTTTCTAGGTGAATCCATCTCCTCTGTCATCGCAACAACTCATCGATACCTATCATCTTGCCCAATTGTCTTCTGATAAGAACTGGGATCTCCACTTTCGGTGATTAAGGCAAATGCAACCATATCTTCAAAACCGTACCTGACCGGTGCCTTATGTGTACGTGTTGATCTTCTTAACGCCATTATATGTGGGTCCTGCTAGGGTTGGTTCTCACCATCTTTCTTCGTATTCTGCCCCTTCCACCTCCACATCAATAGGCTAAAATTGTGTTTCAATATCCGTATCCTTATAAGCACCAGAAAACTCCACCTCCACCGGATCGTTGTCACCTAATGCTCCACTTACCGCCTTATTGTCTTCAGCAACATCTTCCAACATGGATTTCTCATCGAAGATCACATCTCGACTAGTGAACGCCCTTTTGTTTTCTAGATCCCATAACTTGTAACGTTTAACTCCAAGTTTGAATCCTAAGAAAACACATCTTTTTTATTTTGATTCCAGCTTAGTTCTATCCTTCTGATTCACGAGCGAGTAAGCAGAGCACCCAAACACTCGTAACAAATCATAACTGACTGCCTCTCCTCTCCATACTTTTTCTGGGATTTGAAGATTTATGGTCGTTGATGGAGACCAGTTATGTAACGTTTTGAAAATCGTTTCGGTGAAATTTCGAAAAAACGGTAAAATAAGGGGGGTTTCTGTAAAAAGTCAAAATGCAAATATCTTTATTATAAAATTAAATATACATATTCTAGCTATGTAATTGCTAGTATTTGGTGTTTATTGAGCCACTGCTGAAATTTCAAATTTTCTGAAAATTTTTCCGAAATTAATTATTTTAATATTATTTTAAGCCGGTAAGAAAATACATTAAATTAGCGATAAATACAAATTTAAATGGGCTAATTTTAATATTTAAAATCATGTTAATTAAAATCTAGTTGTAATATAATTTTTTAGTATTTTATTTCAAGTTTTAATTGATTTATTTTATGGAAAACAAAAATATAGTTATTTTGAACTAAAACTTGCAAATATGGTATTGTGGGGGGTCTTTTGCATAGAATTTTTTTGTAAAGTCTCTAGCACTCACCCTCACTCCCCTTGGCTGGCCCCACACTATTGTAGCAGTCCAAGAATTTTATTTCTCTCTTTTTGACCTTAAATCATGTGAGAAATGGGTTAAAATAAGGTTTTTATATATAGTAAAGTAGGTGGGGGTATTATGGTAATTGGGAGGGGCTTTGACTTGGATCTTTTGGCATCATCCCCTCACCTTTTTCCCCCTCTTCCTCTGCTGAAACCAGCAGCAGCAGCCCCCCCTCCATTTCTTCTTCTCTTTTCTCTTCAAAATTCCATCAAAAAATCATCCAAAATGCTTCAAAAATTCCACAAAATCAAAATCTAATCTCTACCCATTTTTACTTGACCATTCTAGTATGGATCTTGGTGAAAGGAAGCATGTTTGGGAGGCTGGATTTGTGCTAGATTTCAAGATGATTGTGGGGGTAAATTCTTAACCTTATGTCTAATTGTTGTTTGAATACTTTAAATCTAGCATAATTAGTTAATAGTTTGGGATTAATTGAATGTTTTGAAAAATATAGTAAGGGTTTGTGATTTCAATTAGGGTTTTTATCATATCATTAGGGATGCAAGGTTTAGTTTAACATCTTAATGTATGTAAAACCTAGTTTGGTTGATTAAATTGCACTTGTTATATGTAATTTGTCCAAATTGCTTAAATTGCAAACTAGGTTTTTGTAAACCTTGAATTTGATTAAGAGAAAAATGTAATTAGGTTTTTCTTGACTTCATTAACATTATTAAGTGTGGTTTAATGTCTTTAGTTCATGAAAATCCTAGCTAAATTATTGTTTGTGCATTTTTGCTATAAAATTGTTAAAATTTGGGTATATTGTAAACTAGAATTTTGGGGCTAAAGAAATTTAATGAGATTAAATAATGGAAATGGTTTTTATGACTTATTTAAGTTGTTTAATAAGTATTATGGCCATTAAATTTGTTCAAACGTCGAGTTTTGTACTAAAACGGGTAATTTGTGCTTGCTAGATTTTCGGAAAAATGGCTTTTAAAGTGAATTTTGGGTTTTGTGAAAGCAACCATAGGTTTTGACCAATGTGGGTTCCGTGTGTCGTTTTGATCATGAGTCGGATTTTAATGCGATACGGTGCGTTATGATATGTAGGTACCCATGTGGACTTCGAGACGACAAGCAAGCGCGTGGCGACGTCGGCACCGGCGAGCGAGAACCAGGTGAGTAGATTTATATTTACGGGGAGAAGTCGGGTGGACGGCGTATAGCACCCCCGCAATTCGTGGTGATGTATACGAATACGTATACACACATATATATATTGATTATATTTTGTTTGAGTATATTGATGATAATATGGATATTTGGTGTTCTTGGATGATTTAGTGTCGCGAAACCCTAGAGTAGTGGTCGCACCACACATGCACACAACCACCCATACTTGCATACTTTCTTCTTTCATTTGTGCTTATTCGGGAATATATAGTTATGTGTTCACATGGGTATGGGACTATGTGTTCACATACGGATTTGAGGATGATTGAGATGAGTCGATGAGATTTGTGTTGAGCTTGTGATATCAGTGATATGGCAGGATTCGTATTTGAGATACGTCCTGATGTTATAGCGGGTCTTTGAACGACGATACGGGTGAATAGTGCTATAAATAAAATGGTCGACATGTGATCGTGATATGAGATATGATATGCTAGGATATTGATACTAGGCCGTATTGGGCGATGTATACCCCTTGATGATGATATGTGCTGATGATATCGGTTTGTACGAGACTGTCGATCAGTAGTCAGATCATGACTATATTGATGATATTAGTATTGTACTAGACATAGGTCAGTACCCTGGACTATGATCTTGGATAAAGAGGATACCAGATGAATAGTGTGATGAATATGATATTTACCCGTACCCAGATTTGGGATGCCGTACGACGGATTTACGTACGAGCTATATATTGATGATTGATCCGCACTCTTGACTTGGGATGTCTGATTATAGATATGGTATCGGATATGATATTATTGAGGCGGGATCACCGACTATACATATACATGTATGTATATGTATCGACTCAGATGATAGGCGGTTTCCTTACCTGTAGTTCAGCTTGTTAGTTCAGCCGTATAGTTTAGTGTAGTTGTTAGATTAGATTAGACTCCTACCTATTTCAAAACTAGCGGATCGTGGGTATTTTAAAAGACAGGTCAAGAGATCTATGGATATTTCAAAAGACATATCCTTTCTTAAAACTACCGTAGCCCTATTTTCAAAACCCCACGATTCGTGTTATTTCAAATGGCACCATTGTTTAATATTTAGCTCCCGCTCATTTTGGTTGCTCGCTCCGCATTGCATACTTACATTGTTATTTCATATTGCATTGTTGATATTATGCTGTTAGGACACCAGCACCATTACCGATGATGCGTATGTACCACGTACACTTACTTGCCGGCTCACACACATCTTCATCGGTAATTGCCATGTCACGTACACCTTAGAAAATATTATTGCTTAACTTAGCTTGATAGCTAGTAGTTTGACATAATATTAGTGTACTTGCCTTATATGCCAGCTTAGATATTGTAGTTATTACTTGTCATTTCATGCATACTGTTATTCATTGTTATGCCGTATTCATGGATTCTTATGCCTATATTCATGGGTTTATATGCTATTGATTATTTGGATTCGGATTTCTATGAGATTTTCTGGATTTGGGGGAAAACCGCAAAACTTGTATAAGCTTCTTCCCTCTCTTTAAATAAAAAGTGTGGTTTTCCCATGATGTATGAGTCGTCCACCATGAGTTTGCTGATGGATTTCGAGACCCGATTCGAGGAGTGGAGGAACCGTTTCGGGTACATGGTGGGCCCGGTGTGGTACCCCGGGGCAAGAAGATCGTGTTGTTGACGTTGAGCCTGGCAGGGGAGCACTACCGACCGGTGATATTACCCGACGCGTCGGATATCCAGAGGATACTATCGTGGTCTTGAGATGGATGGTAGGGGCCGGTCTGGACTGACGGCGCCCTAGATATTGTGATTGAGACATTGAGATTTCGAGATATTGAGGTACAGAGACTGTGATACAGAGATATTGAGATATTGGGATTACGTTTTGTGCCGATGCTAGGCACTGTTTTATGCTGATTTCATTATGATACCTCATTTTAAAAATACAAAGGAAATCTCACTAAATTATGAAAACAGTTTCTTCATTTACATGTATTCTGTTTTCATGCATTCATACCTCATTCATATGATATATTGCTACCTGAGGCACTGACACAGGCACATGAGATTACACTCGGGTTAGATATTTATCCTAGCCTTTGTTATAGGCTGCATGTTATACATATATTTGAGGATATATTATGATCATTGACCTAGGTTGCGTTATTTATGCGATTTCTTTCCGTAGATGTTTTCTATTCACGAGTTGGCAACTCACCCCCGTTGTGCCCCAGCTTCTTGCAGGTTTGCCGTACAGGGTTCTTTACGGCTTTGCGGGCATAGTTTCGTTCGGGTGATTTGCTAGTAGGTGGGTTTACTTGTATCGTACCCCCATTATATATTTTGTATATCATTATTCTGTTGTATCTAGAAGTTCCATCAACCAAACATGTATTTATTTCTGAGATAGAGACCAGTGATGTTATTCTTTCGACCTTAGAGTCGCGCGTTATATTTCTGTGGATTTCTGGTGGTTTTGAGTTTCCTTTTGAGTTTTGATCCTCGCCCTTGGCGTTGTATATTATATTGCTTGTGTGGTTGTGACCGTCGATTGACGAAGAGCTAGCTCCCGCTTGGGGATGCCTTTTTATTGATTTCGTATACTATTCATGTTGTATCCCGTTTGGGGGCCAGTTTTACAAAGGAGACTCTGCCGAAATTTTCAGGAAATATTTGATGTTTTTAAAACCGCATAATTCGGCTTAGCTATTAAAACTACTTGATTTAAATTGGTTTTCCTTCACTCTACTACTTTTCTTGGTTTAGATTTCTGGGTTTTCGGCTTACTTAGATTACGTACGCCTCGAGACGTTCGTAGTTTAAGTGCCGGTCATATTCCGTACTTTCGGGACGTGACAAGTTAACCAAATAGCATGCATGACTCACCATCTCTGCCCAGAAGTCCTCCTAAAGTCCGGATTGCAACCACATACTTTTGGTTTTCTCTAGTAGTGTGTTGTTCATACGCTCCGCTACCCCATTCTGCTTTGGATGTCCTAGAACTGTCCATTGCCTCTGTATGCCCTGATTTTTTAGTAATATGTAAACTCCTTCAAGATGTATTCACCTTCATTATCTGTCCGCAAATACTTCACCGAACGCCCATTTTGCTTCTCCATGGCTACTTTTCACTCCTTAAAACTGGCAAACATATCTGACCAGTGCGTGAGGAAGTAGACCCATACATTATGTGAGAAGTCGTCAATGAAATTGACATAGTACATGGCACCTCCCTTTGATGCAACCGGCATGGCCCCTATACGTCTGAGTGAATGTAGTCGAGAAGTCTTTCAGTCTTGTGTACGGCTTGCTTGAAGCCGACTTTATGTTGTTTCCCCACCGTACAATATTTGCAAAATTATATCTTGCACTTGGTAATACTTTTAAGCAACTCCCTTCTGTGCAGTTCGCGGAGACCCCTCTCACTCATGTGGCCAAGACGCATATGCCGCTGCTTTACGGTATCCTCCATCTGTTTCTCTGTAGTTACGGCTGCACCACCGGTCACTGTGCTGCCGTCCAAATGATACAAGTTCTTTAGTCGTTGTCCCTTCATGGCCACTAGGGCACCCTTGACAATCTTTACCACTCCATCTTGACCTATGAAGTTGCATCCTGCCGCATCCCATGCTCCTAAGGAAATCAGATTGTTCTTTAATTCTGAAACGTGTCGTACGTTCACGAGTGTTCACACCACATCATTAAACATGCAAACTTTGATGTTCCCTATGCCAATGCCCTGGCATGCTGCATTGTTCCCCATGAGAATCCTGCTGCCATTGCTTCCATTGAACTTTTTATAGGTGTCGAACAACTCCTTTTTCGGACATATGATAAGAACATTCAGAATCAAGAATCTAAGCATCAGAATTTTCCTTCTCCGTATGTGTTGTGAGTACATCGCACAGATCTTCTTCTTCTTCTTTGGTAGCCACACTGGCTTGATCCGAATTACTTGTACTGGCACCGTTACCCTTCTTCTCCAACCACTATATGTACTTTTGGTATTGCTTCTTCAGATGCCCTGGTCATTTGCAAAAGAAGTATGGACCACCATCTTGCCCGGATGATTTGGATTTCCCCCTTATGCTCTTGCATCCGTTTCTTGTCTTCGACCTTTCTCTTTCACCGACAAACAACCTTGAAGGCTTTTCTGATAGATTTGATTTCTTTATGATCCCATTGTTGAAAAGCTTCATTGTAACCTCCTCCATCTCGATAGTCTCCTTTCCATATAGAATTGTTGTCACTAAGTGTTCATAAGAATTTAGAAGCGAAGATAGGAGCAAAAGCGTTTGGTCCTCCTCCTCTAACTTTACTTCAAGACATAAAAGATCACTAACCAACTTATTGAAGCTATTTGAGCGATCGTGAATTTGAGTACCTTCCTTCATACGTAGACCGTAGAGTTGTTTCTTTAGGTAAAACTTGTTAGATAAAGATTTTGTCATATACAAGCTCTTTAGTTTCAACCATAAACTTGCCGCAGAAGTTTTTGACATAACGTTGTATATCACGTTTTCCGCTAGACAAAGTTCTATCGTGCATTATGCCTTATGATCCATGTCTTGCCATGTATCATCTGTCATGTTGGTAGGTTTATTACTGCCAAGAACCTTAAAAAGAGCTTCTTTTATAAGAAGTGTTTAAACCCTTCTCTGCCACATCGAGAAGTTCCCCTTACCATTAAATTGCTTCACCTCGAACTTGATGCTATTGATCTTATGATTCGTCATCTTTAAGTCCGAAGTAGAAAGCTTTCCTTCGGGTTCTTATCAACCAATTCAATAAAATCACAATCTAAGAAGACGGGGGATGGACACAAGCGTCGTCACCCACCGTAAACTTAAATCGTAAAACCAAAGAAAGGGCTCTGATACCAATTGTTGTTACACGCAGTGGAAACCTTATGGATCTAGAGATCCTTTTTGACGAATAACAAATAGAACAAAATCAAATAACAAGTAGCAATACAAGAGAATTCGGGAAAAATAGGAGAAATCTTTATTAGAACTTTAGATAAAAAAAAAAACCCTTATAGAAGAGTACAATAACTCTCTCTTTATAAATCTCCAATGAGATCTTCTTCTTCTCTCTCAAGTTCTCTTGATGGCCTTCTTCTCGATCCCTTATGGAGTCATCGTTGCCTCTCTTAAACATTATGATCAAAACCTCAAGCCTTCTTTAATTCTTGATCTTGGAGCCGTCTTTTTACTTCGCCAAATCCTTATGATCAAGTACCTTTGGCAATTTTAAATTTTAACCCTATCATCCTATTTATACCCAATTACAATCTTAAATATAATAGGAATACAAATTAGAAACTATCATTTACCAAAACACTTTTTGGTAAAATCCTTTAATTAAGGAACTACTAATCTTACCAAAACACCTTTTTGGTAAAATCCAGAAATCTTATTTATAATAAGATCCCCTTAATTAAGAAACCGTCAATTTTACCAAAAACATGTTTGATAAAATCTTGATATACAAGACACCTTCACCACATACAAGTCAAGATGGAGATTGTTATGCAAGCGACTTGTATTCAACAGCGGAGAGCGGTTAAACGTCTGAGCCATAGTGTTTCAGACGTCTGAAGAAGAGTTTTTTAGAAATCCAGAGAGCGTTCAGACGTCTGAAGATATGTCTATCAGAGGTATGAGGGTTGTTTGCAGACGTCTGAGGGTTGGTCTTCACACGTATGGGGGTTGGAAAATTTGTTAGTGAATTTATTTGGAAATTATTTAAAAATCTGTTTAGAGATTATTTTGGATATTTGATGATATCTTAATTGGTATTCTAGTGGAAATAGGTTTAGGGATTCTACGCCTAGAAATATAGATTGATTAGGCTATTTTGTTTAGAAAAGGAGAAAAAGAAAAAAAAGGTTGAAGAAAAGCTTTTTTGTAAGAGAGAGATTTTGTAATTCATATTGAAGTTGAATAAAAAAGAAAAGTTGAAAGATTTTCTTGTATTTGACTATGCTTTTATTTTATTCTTTTTTCTCAAAGATTATATGTTTGTTTTTTGTTAGGCACCTAAAAATCATCACAGATGGAGAGGAAGAGGAGCGTACCATAATAAGAGCTTTAATACAGTTTCTATCGAGCGAAATGCCAACAGTTTCATCCTTCTCATAGAGAGAGAGCAAAACATCTACAAAGTCACAATCTTCCTTGTGATTACCTCCAGGCTCTCTTCTAGCTCGAAGATGATCATCCACTACTTCGTCAAAAAATTCATCTAGTTCTTTAGCGTTCTTTCTGGCCCTTGCATTAAGCCCACTCAAACTATCCAAGCAAGCAAGCCATGGAATGAAATCTCCAACAGGGAATGACCCGATCAGTTGAGCAAATTCCGTTACCATATCAGTCCTTTTAGATGCATCTCCCTCTCTTTCGTTGTACTTCTTTCCGAAAGCCACCCTAGTTATTATATCGGTGGTAAGCGTGACGATCAACTTGCTCAACTCCACAAAATCCCGTTCTGACGAACGGATTTTACTGACCATAAGGGATACCTCTTCTTCCCTTACGTGCCGGAATGATTGCACCATCTTCGCGCTCAGTACATGGATGACACAAATCTTTCTTGTTTGCCTCCAGTACTCTCCATAGGGCGCGAGAGCCATGTCGCAATCATAGAGGAGCATCTTGGCCATGCTCATACGAGGCCTGCTAGCAAAGGTAAGATCTTGTGTCTTCATCACCTCGCGCGCCATCTCTGCAGAAGATACTATGATAGTCGGAACGCTACCAATATGTATGAGCGTTATAGGACCGTACTTGTTCGATAACGCTCGTAACGAGCGATGAGGCAAGGAGCCTAACTGGTGGAGGTTGCCATAATAGGAAGTCCCAGAGGAGAAGGCGGCGAGTTTTTTCTAGTGTTTCGACGCCGGAGGACAAAGAAACAGAAGAAGAGGATGAAGGCGATTGTGGAAAGAAAGAGCATGGCGACACAATTAATATTGTTTTGCTTAAAATTGTGCAGCAGCTCAGCTAGAGTCTTCATATTAATCATTATACGAACTATAGATGGCTATGCGGTTGGAATTTGTGGGTACTCTTATCTCCAATGTGAAGCTGTTGTGTTCTTGGACAAATTATCTTGAGGATGGAAAAAATAGTTTTGCCACTGCTAGTAAATAGACAAGGTTTAATTTTAGTACTGTGGCTCAAGATAGAAAGGCATGGGTGGGTCTACATGATTAATTTTTAGAAAAAGTCTCCCAAACTTTTGCTATTTAGAAAAAGCCTCCTAAACTTTTCTAATTTGAAAACTCTTTACCATTACTGAAAAAACCCAATGTTAAATTAACTCGAGTAAAACTCAAGTTTACTTTAATTCCCTTAGTTTCCCTCATATCCTCCTACTGTTCGCAACATTTAGTTACCCTCATATTCTCCTAGTCCTTCACAGCCGAGGTATGAAGGTAAAGGATAAGAGATGAAGTCGAGATCGATGGAGATGCTGATGTCATGGTTGGAGAAGCAATGAGAAGGGTGGAGGGTTTGAGGGGGTGGTTGTGGCAGGAGAAAGAGGAGGTTAGGAATGAGGGGGGAGATGATTCATGGCTGCCACGTGGTAGCCATTGTAGAAGCATGGGAGGGTTAAGAATAAGAAAAGTTGAGTTAAGAAGGTAAAATAAAATGTAAATTAGAGGGCTTGAAACAGCTCATTGGTGGGATTTGGAGTAGCCCATTGGACGTAAGGGTCTTCCTTTATAAAAGGTGGCTAATTTATCCCATCTATTATCTCAAAAATATATATAAAAATGTAAATTAGACATTTTTAAGGAGGTAAGTAAAATAGTAATTTTTTCAAGCAATTCATGCACTCCATGGTGTCGTATGCCAAAATGCTTCTGTTCTCGCTTAATCACTACTCGATACTGTGCGTATTAGTGACCGCACTGAACGGTCGCCAATACCCCAGCAATAGTCACTAAAGTGTATGAGCGACCATATATATATTATACGGTCGCTAATACACGGCCACGGAAAGTTCAGGCACTGATACGTGTATTAGCGATCGTATAGAGGACGGTCGCTAATATAACGGTCGGTGATACCTATCAGCGACCGCCTGTCACCGTCCCTAATACATTACACGTGGACAATCACTCGAATATTCAATGGTTCACCGTATCAGCAAACGGTCGCTAATATGTATATTAGCTATCATTCTTGTATCACAATACGGTCGCCGATACCAAAGTATTGGATAAAAAATACCGAAAGTCACAATATACCGCACAATAATACTTGTAATCACAATATATTATCCAACAATTGTGTTTTGAATACAAATCAACACATAAACACAATACACTATATACCCAACAATACCAACAACTCAAACCAACACATACATGAACTAAAATCGTAATAAACCAACACATATACATGAACTAAAATCATAATAAACTAACACATACACTACAGTAAATAGACACCTATTTCGACGGCATATAATAGGTCTATTTCGTCGGATGACACCAAATAGTCACGAAGGGACGCCGACGCAATATGTTATTTTGACAGCTAAACTTCGTCGCAATAATCTAAACAATTTCGACGGTTAATTCCCGTCGAAATAGTTTTTTTCTCGACGGGTAATTTCCGTCGAAATATATAAGTATTTTGAGTTAAAAAAATTGTTTCAGAAATCATTTAAAAATCCTTTTCTATATTTCGACGGGAAATTTCCGTCGAAATAAGTCTATTTCGACAGCCTAGTTCCGTCGAAATAGTCTATTTCGACGAAAATTTCCCGTCAAAATAGAATGGATCACAATAAAAAAAAATTTAAAACAGCAAAGAAAATCTCCAATCCAATCCATTTGAATTTAATATCGATTCCATTTCAGTCAAATAACGATTCTAATACAAATTGCATTCCATTCAAATATCGATTATCCAGATACGATTACAATACATACTACACTTTCCTTTACAATCTTAATATTATAAATTTACAAAAGTGGAAAATGAAAAATCAACGGAGGACGCAAGGTCGGAGAGTCGATCACGAAAGAGGCGCTCATGGACTTCCTGGGTAAAACCCCTGCAATTAAAAGTTTAAAATACATGAATTGGAATAGATATTTTATATTAATCAAAAGTGTGTGCGCGCGCTTGTTTGCATGGGTGTATGTATACTTGTGTGTATGCGCGTGTTTGTTTGTTTATGTGTATGCTTGTGTGCGCGCGCGCCTGTTTGTGTCTGTGTGTGTATGCATGTGTGTGTACGCGCGCGCGTATATGTATGCATGTGTGTGTGTATGCATGTATATATGTATGTGATATGTGCGCGCGTATGTATGCATGTGTGTGTGTATGCATGTATGTATGTATGTGATATGTGCGTGCGTATGTATGTATGTGTGTGTGTATGCATGTGTGTATGTATGTGATATGTGCGTATGTATGCATGCATGCGTGCTTATGATTGTGTATATGACATGTGATATGTATGCATGTGTATATGTGATTTGTACGTATGTATGTATGTGTGTTTGTGTCTGTGTGTATGTATGCATGTGTGTGTATGTGATTGTGCGTGTATGTATGCACGTGTGTATGTGTGTGTGTGTATGCATGTGCGTATGTGATATGTGTGTATGTATGCATGTGTGTGTATGATTGTGTGTATGTGACATGTGATATGTATGCATGTGTATGTGATATGTGCGTATGTATGCTTGTGCGTGTATGTGTGTGCATATATGATTGTGTGTGTTTGTGATATGTGCGTATGTGTGTATATATGTAAGGGTTATCAAACTTATCGGAGGTACAGGCCTCCCAGCCTGGACGTACGCGTCGATAAGATTAAGCCTCTGCTCCAGAATCCAGCCGGCAAATAGATCGGTAGCGGGAGAGACAGTCGATCGGCGTGAGGAATCGCCGGATTCCAGCGTCCGCTCCTGGGGCGATCCATGAAACAGAGGTCCTGGTCCTAGAGGCCCTGGTCTGTATCGGCATCTCCAAAGGCGATTCGTCAGCCGGCTGAAACCTAGGAGGTGGATGCCCGGTCGGCAGGAAAGGAGTGTTATACTGATACGGAGTGATTTTGGAGGACACGCACTGTACTCTCCTGTGACGATCCGGTCTAAACGCCGCGAAAGCCCTATCTACGATGAATGTTCTCTGTGCGTCATCAACCGGGGGTCCCTGCTCCGCCTCCATCGCCTGGATCAATCGATCTCTCGCAGCCGCTATCGCCGCCTCTTTATAGAAGAAATGTATTACTTCTATTTTAAAACCTACACAATAATTATTCTGAAATAATTAAGAAGCTCGGTATATGTAGAGTCTTACACATATCTCATGTGCCTCAATCGATGCAGGCGCGTCGTCATTCCGTACAAATTGAGCCCAGTAGATATATGTACATCGTGTATCTAAATCCTTCCCTATGTTCAATAGTAAAGTATTCCCCAACATTACTACTAAGTGTGCGTTTTTTTAGCTTCTCTAGACGTGGGTGTAACTGTGGGTTCCTCTACTTGTGTTTGTAAATTAGGATTAGGATGTTGGGAATGATGTGTATCAAATGAACTCTCCATAATAAATTTTTTTAACTAATTAAAAAATTAAATATTAAATATTACCGATACTGATTTAACCACGAGAAGGAGCTAAATTTGTAAAAGCAAGAATAGCTGAAACGTTGTAAATTTGTGGTGGAGCAATTGAGCAGAAGAGCAGTAGAGTAAGGCGGAGTGTCGAAGACTTAGAGATGTGTTAATTGAACTTGATCTTCAATTCTTGATGCTTTAATGTTGAAACTTGATGGTAGAAACTTTTGAGAGTTTTTTTTTTCAAATTTGAGAGAGAGATTTGGTGTGAGATGAAATGCGTGTGGACTTGTATTCATAAAGATTTCAAAATTTTCAACCGCAACGAGGCGGGGCGAGACGAGAAGAGGCGTCCAAATTCAACTGTTGTCGACTATTGCGTGTGGGTTTCGAGACGAGGCGAGACGAGTTGAGACGACTCTGGGCGATTTCGACCGTTGGAACTCATCAACGGCTAGTTAGGCGAGTTGACGACGAGGCAAAGGGAGTCGACTCGCGAGTTAAATGAGACGAGCCGCAACGAGGCAACATTGGGTTTTACACAAACCCACTTGCTTCGTCGTATTCGTGTAGACGAAATGAGTCGACTCGCTGACCTTCTCATGTCAGCAACGAGGCGAGTAAAATCCGACTCGTTGCGAGGTGAGTCGATTCGTCGGCGATTCGTCTCATTTGCCAAGCCTACCTCATACTGCACTCCTTTTACTCTCTCACGTCACGCTTGTTGCTGGATGTGTTGTGAGGCGGGCTGTGTAGACCCAGTGCGCAGCTAGACTAACCTCTTTAGAAAATCTGTATCAAATTTACAAAAGGGGCAGCAAACAAGGGATGATGATCCTCACCATCAGCTCCATGTGATGTCTCATACTGCACTCCTTTTACTACTCCTAAGAACCTGTAATAGCATTTATCATCAATTTTAGCAATCAAATATCCATCCCATTTTTCAATATATTTGTGTCCCATGTTAAGCATGCCATGAGAGTTGGAAAATATCACAAGTGATAACAAATTAAACAAGGTGATTGATAAAGAAGGCTAAATTGTAAAAATGTACCATTTAACTTTCAACGTTTTTGCGATTGCTGCCATGAACTAACTTAATTGCATGCAAGTACCATAAACTACCATTTCCGACTGCAACTAAATACTATCAACTATTTTTCCGTCTGCAAATGTTATGTATAACTGTCAAGTCAGCAATCTTTACTTGATATCCCATTTTACCGTTAGGAGATGTTCTCAGTCAACTGATGCAATCATCAATTCAAAGAATAGAACAATAAAAAATGATGTTGATTAAAATCAAGAACATCATCATCAATCATCATCAACATGATTGCCTCCACCGGCCCATAAGTAGAACAAAACAAATGTATTTAGCGAAAGTGCAGTGAATGAATAATTGATCTCAGTTTCAATCGTACCATCACAAACATGAATCCTGCGTGGCCAAACCGGCCTGTATTACGGAAGATTTTGTTCAGTGACAGACCACACAAAAAAAATTAATCTTTCATGGCAGAGGATTATTCTGAAGAAATTTGTGAAATGGATAGAATCCATACTCAAACGTAAGCCAATTGCAAGCAGATCTTAGTTTCAATAATTGATCTCAGTTTACAAGTAAGAGCAACCCTAAGAGATTTTTCTTAAATCTTTCTATACAAAACTCTCCGCCTCTCTCATTATTATCGGCCATACAGACTACTTCTGTTTTTTAATTCAGCTCACACCAATTTTTCTTAAGGCTCTGTTGGGTTTATATAATTGATCTGGGATCACACATATCTCCAATCAATTCTCAGATAGATTTAATCAATCTTGTGACTGCAATGGACATCTTTTCCAATGCTGCAGACCTATCCACACATTAATTAGCCGCATACCACTTAGGTTCTTTAATGCTGCTGCATACTTTTGAGTGATTTGGCCGCACACACCTTTTTAATTGCTCAGCCAATATTTATAGGCTCTGTTGACTTTTGATTCCTTGCTACAGCCTTGATCTGAATAATAAAGTCTTTAGAATTAATTTCCAACTGACTTCATGGGCAGAGAGGCTACGAATTAATATATATAATCCTATGCCTCGGAGATAAGGCCAAATTAACATTCACTACATCAGTAATCTCATGTCCCTGCGGATTTAGCCGTAGGCACAAACTGTTGCCCCTACGGATATATTGGTAGGTAGATAAAATTCCTCCGTAGGTCCAAAAGCCGCAGGTGCAAATCTTCGTCCTAAACATGCCCCTACAGAGTAATAATTGCCCATATGCCTTACTCCGTAGGGACATTTATCCCTACGGATTATTTCGTAGTGACATAATCTTTATTTAATTTATCTGTTTATAAAATAAAATACGGGCCTCTACAGATTTATCTGTAGGGCCTGACAAATGCCCCTACGTATTTATCCGTAGGGCCTGATAAATGCCCCTACGGATTAATTCGTAGGGGCAAGTTTTGCCCCTGTTACTGAGTCCATAGGGACAAAATATTAGATATTCTGATATTTTGTCCCTATGGAGAAATGTGCAGGGGCAAAACTTGTCCCTACGAGTTAATCCGTAAGTGCAACAGTTGCCCCTACGGAATAATCCGTAGAGACATTATATCAGGGTTTTTTTTTAAAAATGGCTTCCCGTCTTTTACCCGCTCCGTGCACAATAATATATATATATCATATACCCAAATACAGAAATATTCATAATCAACATCTCACGCATAATATATAAAAGAAATAAACAACCAGAATACAAAATCAATCTAAATTATCGTGAACATACAAACAACTACCGATATCGTCCAAAATATATATAATATGTATCAGATAAGTACATACATCCTCAAAATATAAGTAAAGCTATCCTAACTCGGTTCAGGTCCTCCACCTCTGATAATCGCCGTAATCTGGTGCATCTGCTCCTCGGTGCAACCCTGAGTCGTCAAAAACTCGACTAATGAAGGAGCGGACTGTGCGGGAGTCTGAGCAGGTTGTGGAGCTGTAGGAGTGGTCTGCGCAACCGGAGCCAAGGTAGTGGCTTGTGGAGCCGCAGCCGAAGGAGATGCATGTGGAGCCGCAGCCGAAATAACCTGCCGGATCTGTTAAATTTCATGTGTGTAATAAACGAGTAAGAAGGGTGTATTGGATTTTATTCAAATTCGTATCATTATCAGATTATTGTGTAACCCCAATCTAAGAATACTTAGGGACTCAGGCCTAATTTGGATATCTAGTTTGGAAAACCGTAGTTTATTTTAATTAGACAGTTTTATATAAGCATGATTAATCAAAGCTAAGTCTACAACCAAATAAGCTCAGGCTACTAATATTGCATATGTTAGTTATATTTGAGACTAAGATTACCTTAGGAGATATGTAATGAATATCATTTTGGATATCATCAATGAGAGATCATTAGTTATGTTTGAGACTAAGATCAGTTTGGAAATCACGCGCATATGAGCTCGGTTGATTTAAAATCAAAGAGGTTTAACCTCAGGAAACTTAGCCAATTTGGGCTGAGATTGAGTTTGTATACTACCCAGCAGTGCTTAGCACTAAGATATACAGCGCTCACGTGGGGCGCTGGAATAGTGCTAAGCACTAATTTTTTCTGGCGCTCACGTGCTTTTCACGTGAGGTGCTACCATAGTGCTAAGCACTAATTTTCTCTGACACTCACGTGTGAAACATGTGAGGCACTCAGATATGAGCGCTGCCCAATCAGTGGTAAACACTTAGTTATTTTGACTGAATATTGAGTGCTAAGCACTTTGTATGGCACTCATGTGGAAAGCACGTGAGGCGCTGAGTATTGATTTCGGGTTTTGTTTGTTCACCCCTTTTTCTCTAAACAGAAGTGCTAAGCACTTGGCTAGAGCTCTGGTGCTCACGTATGAAGCACGTGAGGCATTCAACCTCTTTTTTTTGTTTCACATGATTTCTTTATTTTTGGGGTGCTGATTTCTTTATTTTTTGGGTGTTGGGTTGCTTTATTTGGTGGCTGTCTAATCAACACAAATGAGTTTTCTTTGTTTTTGGACGCTCACATGGGAAGCACGTGAAGCGTTTTAGCTCTTTGTTTTATTTTGGGCGCTCACGTGGGAAACACGTGAAGCACTATAATAGTGCTAAACACTAATTTTGCTCACGTGTGTTTCATGTGAGATGCCAAGTTTTTTTCTTTTTAGAGATTTTAATCTCTGTTAATGACATTTTAGTCATTAATGATCATCAAGATTTTTGTTTTGAAGATCTTGGATCGTTTTTTCTATTGGAGAACTAAGTTTTTCTTTTCTTTTTTGTAAGAACTAAGTTCTTTATGTAGGGTTAAATCCTAATTTTGAAGGAATTAAATTCCCAAAACATATGTTCGTTTTCTCTCTTTCTTTTTAATTTAGTTCTTTTTCCCTAAGTTTTGACTCTGAAGAACAAAATCGTCCCGATGAGAATTAAATTCTCAACTTGTGGGGAGGTTTGCTTTTACAAATCTCAAACCAGAGGAACTAAGTTCTTGTGTGAAAGGTTAAACCCTTATTTCCATTGTACTAGGCAAAGAAGATATTTTGATCTATCCCTTTTTCTTTACCTAGAGTCTTGAAGGAGGGAAATCTTCTTTCTTCTTTAGAGAATTAAATTCTCTATCGTTTTTTAGAGACTTCTGTCTATTCTGCAAAAGCTTATAGAGGGTTCCCTCTCCTTTTTTTCCTCTCTGATTAATATCTTTGGTCATATTTATAGGAGAAGAGAAAAAAAATCAATTTGTTAAGAAAATCTCTCAGTGAGAGGTCATAATTGATTTCATAATCAATCAAAATGATCTTTTAGATCAATCGGTGAATTTTATTCACCATTGGATTTTTAATCCAAAGGCTCTCTGTTTAACAGAGAAGATTTCTTTTTTGTTTAACCAGATTAGGAAATATTTTCCTAAGGTAGAATTTTATTCTATCCTATGAATATCTTGTTAGTTTAACAAGATTAGGAAATATTTTCCTAAGATAGAATTTTATTCTATCATATGAATATCTTGTTAGTTTAATAAAATTAGGAAGATATTTTCCTAATCATAGAATTTAATTCTGTTTAACAGAGAAGATCTTTCCTATTTTAGAAAGATCAGGGAAATATTTCCCACATAGAATTTAATTCTATTAGATAGTTTAATTGGTGATATTTTTATCACAGTTGGATTTTAAATCCAAGATTCTCTATTAGAGAAAAATCTTACCATATTAGAAAGATCAGGGAAAATATTTCCCAAATAGAATTTAATTCTATCACATAGAATTTAATTCTATCAGATAGGAGTATTTTAAATTAGGGCGCTCACATGCTTTGCATGTCAGCGCTGCCAAAGAATACGGCAAGAGAACTCACGTGTTTAACACGTGACCCCTAGTGTGGGTTTTAGTCTGTTTATTTTCAGCGCTCATATGCAAAGCATATGAGCGCTCACGTGTTTAACACATGATGCCTTTTTGGCCTTTGGTTATTTATATTCAACGCTCATATGCTTTGTATATGAGCGCTCACGTGTTTAATACGTGAGGCATGCTTGGCCTTTTTGTTATTTTCTTTCAGAGCTTATATGCTTTGCATATAAGCGCTCACTTGTTTAACACGCGATGCCAAACCGTGGGGATCATTTTCCTCTTTCTTCTCTCCTTTTTTCTATAAGAGAACAAATAACTCTTAGCCAAAATTTTTGGTGGGAACACCCTTGACGAAGGCCAACAAGGCTATACGACTGTCCTAAACCAATGCATCTATCTATACTACAAACAAGCAACACACCGCTACCATTCACTATATTTTGACGAAGGCCAACAAATATATCATGAATACGATGTACTACTCATTTGAAACGACGGAGGGCTACGGCTGGTTTTTGGCGCAAACCTTGAACGTAATGAACTTGATATAGTTGAAGGAATGATGGCTTTAAAAGGGAGTGGTTCAAGCTCCGCCTTTTAAAGGAGCGTTTTGAAAAGAAATAAATGGTTTTTCAAAATGTTCTAAAAATATTTTTTTAGGTTTCTTATTTTGCATTAATGAAGATTAATGCGGTCCCATCAATTAATTACTATCACACCAGAAAAGAACAAAAAATAAAATGTACGTATATACCATTCGCATTCGCCATGGGACCCCGTCATGCACCATTAGGTTACTTAACTAACGGCAAAGCGGGAGCAGGACTAGCGCGTATGCAAAACATATTCAACATCTATTAGTGTGTGTGTGTGTGTGTGTGTGTGTGTGAGCATTCGTCCCAGGCATGATATAAGAAACATCACAAAAAATTAATAAGCAAAATGGAATAGCGGATAATCTAGGAGCCCCGAATTTCATTTGAGTCATAAATGAAACTCGACGTTCCCGATCGTGTGGATTGCCTATGCAATGAAGAACCTAGACCCCTATGAGTTAGGCAATCTACTCGCTAATCCCGGAAGCAAGGCAGCCCTAATCAACAAAGTGAATGGGCCATCCAGCACTTTACGGAATCTGGTAACTTGAGCACCCCACCATGGGTCATCTTATACCCCCTACGAGTGCGGCGAGTAGCCCGCCAATTGTAGAGTAAGGCACCCCGGTCTCAACACCATGAGATGAGGCCCCGTTGCCCTCTAGAACCCGGCTACTCGAGCACTCCTCTGCAGGGTAATCTTAGTGCAGAAAAGAAAATATATATACAATGGTGACATCGATCTCAACCCGGCCGTACCCCAATAAAAGAATATACAAACTGGCGGAAACGGCAATCCACATGTCGGACGCTTGCCCCACAATAATGAATATACAAATGAATCTAAACTGTACAACTACCATTGCACTAGGGGCTATCCAACACGACAATCCCGAATAAACTATCACTGATATAAACATCACAGCAACAAAAGTAAATATGTGCAACCCCGTCTAAATGACATATAGCAAATGGACGACGTTTGAAAAACACATACACAACATTACAGAGATAAACGTTGCAAAAGTTTCAAGTTCTAGACATTCCAAGTTGCCCCAAAACAAAGATAACACTAAGTGAAATTTGGGGCAAATCAAACAACACCAAAAATCCCAATTTTTAAAACCCATAACACAGAATGAAAACGAGGAATATAGGTGGCCAAAAAACTGCCGGTGGTAGGGAAAACAAGAAAACGGGCGGTTTTTTCTTTGCCAAATTTTCTCGTTTGATTGTATTACTAACTCTACAAAAGTAAGGCTCTGCACTTATTTAAAAAAAATTCCGAGACCATAAAAAATTCGAATAGAGAGTGGGTGTGTAAGATCGGAATTTTACGGTTTTGAAACTAAAGCATCGTAAAAAAACTAGTTAAGGCTTATGGAGTGTCTCTGATACCAATGTAAGTTTATGTTGCACACTCTATAGTATTTGTAGAGAAGTGGAATATACAAAAAACAATTTTTAAGCATGCAACAAAGATAATAACCTAAGATCTACCATAAGCCCTAAAAAGCAAAACTACATAGGTAATTATTCTACTATGTTAGAATGTTATACCTATCAGATTCGAGTCTTTCGGATCTTGATTCCTATTCTTAAGCTCCTTTTAAGGTCCTTGATGTACCTTGGTTGTCGGTCTCCTAGATCCTAAATGATCCACCCGAAAGTTCTAAGTTTAAGTTTCAACCTTCAAAATAAAGTAACTAAAAAAACTAGTTTGCTAATCTGGCTAGTTTAGATTGTGTAGAGATGATTAAGTGGTATACTTTTCTATCTCAAGACCCTTAGTTCTCAACATATGAGAATGGTAAGATTTTGGAAAACAAGAGAATAAAGGAAAGAATGGCAACCATGGAAAGAATGAGAATATGAAGAATGGCCCATTCAAAAATATCAAGCATTTTTCTTTTTCATAAAAAACTAGCCATACTTCAATAGTGTTTTCAATAAATGCCCAAGCCATACTTCATCTCATGCCATCTTTACATCTCATTTTTCCATTTACCAATAAATATAAATACACATTATAAGGTGTCCCCTTCTAGAAGGTATTTTGTATAAATACAAAATACTTTCTACTGTATATACATATCCGTGTTCGTATCAAAATACGAATACCCAAGAGATAGAACAATACCACTAAAATAATATTAGCATTAAATCAATATCTGATTTAATAAACCGGCTTAATCCTAAGCTAACCAGTATTAAAATCCGTCCGATTAAATTCCGTGCAACCAGTACACGCAATCAATCGGAGCCCTGCACGTATAACCATACAGCCTCCACATCGTTTCGTCTGAACCAGAGAAACCCTCTGTGTGGGACTCTAAAGACTTAACAGTACGCTGGTAGTGAATTTAACCATAAGCGCGTCAGCAGTACTAGCTATACGTAACAGCTACCCAGGCACCTGTCGAAGAGAAGGCCGACGAGCAAACTCATCTGAACCCCTACCGAGCCTAACCGTGACAATATGCGCACAGTCCGGTCTGTTCGTCTGAGAGTATCGCATACTGGGTCTAAGGGGAGGTTAACGGCAGACCCCTATTAACCCGATAAGTCGTGCAGGTGTGGCTCAAGACCATCCAAGAAATTATTGATCTAACCATCAGTAATTCTCAACTGCCCCGGCCAGGGGCTTATGGCGTTGACCAACCAATCAGAATGCGACATCGACTCCCTATACCGGGAGAGATGAATCCCTAACAATCACTTACTACCTCCATGTGGCTCAGAACGGTACCCAACTAAAACCTATTTACACGACTCCTTTGAGCCGTGGTAGGGTAGTAATCAAAGCACAGTAGGAACTCACACGAGACAAATGATGATCTTATGTTTATAGACTACCTGTGCACAAACCATATGAGAACTTCTATCTGACGCTAGGTATAATACCATCCAGCAGTTCTTGGCGAGTCTGTCCAGTGTATCCACCCACAATGAGCACTTGTATACAATCTTAGGTGAAACACACCTATGGCTGTAAGACTAACCATCACCACTCGTCAGGGTCTAGAAACGTATACACTAGTCTACTCTGGAATATCGATACCATATCTCGATATTGCTACGACTATGGACAGTTTAAGGATATGCTTATAGACTTCCCAGCCTTCACAAGTATCACCGCCATCACAATACTGATAGTTAAGCAATTATCCTACAGGTTATATCAACATGTATAAGTAGTGCGTAATAACAGATAAAACATACGCACATATTAAGATAAAGGCAAACCGGATAGTATACTATCATTTCGAGCAAGATTGTCCTGTACACATATACATATTTATAGTATCCATTACAAATAATGGCCTCTAGGGCATATATATATCCTGCACTAAGTTAGAAATTTCATCCTCTCTAGATCTCATTGTGAGGCTAGCATGTGACTTGATCCGATGATGAGAATAAGTGTTGAACGATTAGATTGGGGGTTAGCAATATAGTTAGGGAATGGAAAGACAAGGATAACTAAGTGATGGACCTTGTGCATGGTAGGGTTTGCCTCCTCTCAAGCTATTCCGCCTAAGTCCCTAATCCACATCCTCTCACATTGGTGTTAGCACAATTCACTTTAGTTAGTTATTAGTTTTGGTGTAGAATGTGACGGCTTAACAATCCGTACACATAACACTAGATTAGTAGCTAGCTAGGTTATAAACCATGCGAGATGCGAATAAGGATTGTTGATTTGACGGTTTATGCTCCTCCACCTAGTGGTGCATGTTTGATATTCCATTCTTTTCGCAAACCATTCGTATTTGGCAAGGTAAAGGATGGAAGGAGGCGTTAAGTTGGTTTTGCCATTTAACTATATCCAATCTTAAGTCACAAGCAAGATTTCTTTATTTTACACTTACCCACTACAAACCATTATTTCAACCCCCTTTGTACTTGGCTCGTCTTAATCATTTCCTATTAGAAACCATCTTTCTTGTGGGATCGACCTGTACTTAACCGGCGTTGCTACTTGTAGGAATACCGTCTTGATTGTGGTCTAGAATTAGGATAATACACTTTCACACATCAATCACATATTAACCTAATTGCTCAAGCTTAAAGTTTCATTCCCCATGAACACAAATTCATTTCGAACGTGAATATTACTATAATAATATAATTTTGAAAAATATTTTTCAAACCACCGGTCGACGGGAATTTTTACGTCTTCATGTGAAAGAATAGTAAAAATATTCTCATCAACATGGGAATGTCATATTCTATCTAGATATCCATTGTCCTGCTAAATGTATTGATAGAGAGAAAGAGAGAGAAGAGAGAAAGTAATGGAGGATAGAGGCCATAGGAGAGAATTTACTCCTATGGTGTCGAAAAAGTACAACATCCAATATTTTTTCGACGGTCGGCTCCCATCATCATCTTTATCATCTATGATGTGGATATAACAAATTTCATATGATTCTATTGTTGGATATATGTATACCCTAGAGGCCATTATATGTATAATGGATGCTTGGACATGTATATATATATAGATTACTTTCTTGCTCGACATGATAGTCTGCTATCTGGTTTACTTTATCTGACATGTTGACTTGATCATGCTTTTATTCATTTGCACATGTTGATAAAGCCCTGAAGATATTTGCTTGACTACTGTGACTATGATGCGGATCATACTAGTGGGGCACGTGTAGTTTATAAGTATATCCTTGAACTATTCCTAGTCGTGGGTGTATCGAGACGAGGCATCGATATTCCAGAGTAGACTAGCGTATTCCATTCGTGTCCTATATGATGGGCGATAGATGATCCCATATCCATCTGGTGTGCTGACACCAAAGATTGTATGCGGGTGCTCAGTGGAGACTGGTTACACTGAACGGACTCGCTGAGAACTCCTATGTGGTAATATATCTATCGTCGGATAGCAGTTCTCATGTGACACTGGTATAGGTTAGTCTGTAGACCTAAGATCGTCATAGAGTCTTGTGTGTCCTCCCACTGTACTTTCATCTCCACCCTACCACGGCTGTACTGAGTCGTGTAAACATGTGGACTTTAGGTACAGTCCCAAGGCACATGGAGGCAATGAGCGATAGCAGGGGTTTCGTCTCTCCCGGTATTGGGGGTTGATGTTGTGCTATGCTTGATCCGCTATAACAGGAAGTCCCTGGCCAGGGCTACTGAGATTTACTGATAAGTGTTATCAGTAGTTTCTCGCTCTGTTATCAGCTATATACCGGCATGACTTATTGAGTTATTGGGGTCGATGACACCATCCCCAGACTTGATATGAAACATATTTGACGAGGAGACCGGACTGTACGGTAAGTGTTTTCAGATGGCTCGACGGGAGTTTTGACAGCTTTGCTGGTTTTCTTCTGATCGTTCAATACCAGGGTGGCCGTTACGTTTAGCTGATCGCTTGCGGCTTGTGGGTGTTTGATATGATCGTCATCCACTACCGGCGTATTGACGGGTCTTACAGTCCTACACAGAAGTTTCCTAGCCCAGGCGAAAAGATGTGGTGTGCATATGGGATATGCGCGGGGACCCGATTGAATACGACTATGTGATACCGTATGTGAATTGGATGTTTTACTATTGGTCAGGTAGTATATGATATGACTGGGTTGTTAAATCAATTGTTGATTTAACATTTTGACTTTTAGTTTTATTTTATCCTTTATTCAAAACTCTTTTTATTAAAGAGGAAGAATGCATGCATGTATGCATATGATGATGTGCAAGCATACACATGTTGATGTGCATGGATACATGCATACAAAAGTATCATGGTTGATGATACACACTTGAAAGCAATATAAGACTTAAATGGAACTATAATATATGGATATTTATTAGTATTTGTTTTAAAACAAATGAAAAAGATAAAGGTTAATTCATGGTTATCTTTCTACACTCTTCTTTGAGTTGACCTCACTTCACCCACGTTTTAACCATGGATTAAGCTTTTCTTTTGGCTTTTAACCCATTTACTAACTATCTAGATATTATAGCAACCATGGTTGAGAGAGAGACAGAAAATATATATATTATATTTTCTATTTTCTTTCATAAGCTTGATCATTTCACAAAAGCTTTTTCCTTCATCTTCTTCTTCCTCCTTGCTCTCTAGGTTCTTCCAAAGTGAGTAAGAGATAAAAAGAAAGAGTTTTGATAAAAGAAAACACACCACTTCATCACTCTACTCTAATCTAGCCAATTAGTTTAGAGTGTTTAGCTTCATCTTTTTCTTGCATCAAGTGGAGCTACAAGTTTGGAGCTAGTGAACTTCGGGTGGATCATCGTAGACGTAGGAGCTTACTAGCAAGCCTCTCCAACCTCTCAAAGATCCTAGGAGTCACTACAAAGAGGACTAAAGGTTGTATTCCTTACACTTAGTGTAAATATACTTTATAGTGTTGTTACCCTTGCCTTTTCTATTTAAAGATCATTGCTTTGTTTTCTTAGCAGCTCTAAAATTTTAAAGTGGCATGCGTGATCCTTCCATACTCCTTAGTAGGTGCAGATGAAACCCAACAATGGTATCAGAGCCAAACTAAAATTCTAGACACAGTGTTATAACAAATACGAATACGAAAACGACTACGAAAAATACAGTATTACGGAACCCTAGGATTGCTCTCTGGAAATTTTTTAAAAGGTCCTATGAAAAATTTTCAAACAGGTACAGAATGGAGTATAGGCAAACATAAGAACACGGATGAAATACGGGGGCTTGTGCTCGGATTTTGGCTGAGCACTCCCCACCAGAATCCGGCCATGCCGGCCCCCTACCCCCTTTGCACCCATGTTTCATCTGTGCTCTGGTGTTTGCAAGTTAGGGTTTCTAGTATTGTTTGCTTAGCCCAATTTTCATGTAATGATTATATTGACCTGGGTCTATTTCGTAGTGATTCGTAATCGTATTATTTGACACTAAATTAGTAACTTTGACTATTTTTAGCATTTCGAACGAATATCGGACACCCCACTTTCTACCCCGCTGAAATTTCTAAGTGTTGTAATTTTCCTAAGTTAACTTTATATTCAATAGTAGCGCAAGTATCCTATGGACCCTCTAGAAGATCATAATAACCTTAACTCGATTCTATACCCATGGAACTGCGAACGAACCTTCGGGTTTGCCGTAGTGCCGTAGTGTCATAGGTGAAGCGTTGGTTAACTCCTTCTACGGCTGGATCATAAGACACTGTGGCGCGATTTTTGAGTATTTGTAATTTTGCTCAAGTGTTGAGCGCTTGGGGTAAAACGTGGGTGTTTGTTGATTTGATCGAAACGTTAAACATCGTCTTGATATCTGTGATTACAATTATTGTTTTTCACTTTCTTTTCTGCGACCGTAAGTGTAGTATGTAGTATCGCCGATTCCGTTGCTATACATCAATGGCAATCGGGATACGCATTCTTTCTTACGTTGATGATATGAGATGTTATGTGTTGCTGAGATATGATGTGCAGGATTGTCGCGATTGAATAGCCGGGGGTTTTATGTGAGATGAGAGTTTTTTTAATTTTCATTCATGTAAAGATTAATTGTATGTAAAATTCTTTTATTTGGGGCACTTGAGGATGATGTCACCATTATTGTATATTATTTACTTTTCCGCATTAGGATAGACTCAAGGAGGGGAGCACAAGTGATCAGGTTCTAGGGTTCAGTGGGAGGCCATCTCGAGGAGTCGAGACCGGGTCTCCTAAACTCTAGAATTGATAGGGTCACTTGCCGCTCTCGTAGGGGTCTAGGGGTGTGCGCTTGGCTATTCATCGCGATCGTGGAATCCGTATTTTCTATTAATGGATGAATCTAAATACGGACCTCCTAGATATCCTTTTATTTTCATATGTGCTTCTGCTGGATTGATATTCTGTAATGTGATTACTTAGTATCTGAGACGAATGGTTTATTATTATATATATGATATATAATAAACGTTGCTTATATTTTACACCCTTGCTAGTCCCACCCCGCTATGTCGTTAGTTAAGTAACCTAACGATGCATAACGGGACACTGTGGCGAATGCGGATGGTATAAGTATACGTTCTATTTTTGTTTTTTTCTGTGATGGCTTAGGAACTTAAATGATGGGACTACATTAATGAGATTTATGTAAAGTAAAAGAAACCTAAAGATGTTGTAGAATCGGATTTGAAACCCACTCGGCCTTTTTATGAAAAATGCAAGTTTTCAAAAGATGCGGAGTTTAAGCCACTCCTTTTCTAAACGGTTTTGATTCTACAAGGAGATCAAGTTCAAAGCGTTAAAGGTTTTCATAAAAACCATTCGCAACCCTCCGTCATTTTAGGAAGCAGAGTACTTAGTATTCGTGCTACGTATGTCGACCATAGCCGAGGCGTAGTGTACGGTAGCTAAGTGATGTCTTCCTATACCGCATATGATGCGATTAGTTAGGACAGTCACATGATTATGTCGACCATAGCTGAGGGTCATATGGGTGGGCCTAAGTAATCATGAAATGATGGGTAGAACTTGACTAGTGCTTGTGATATTTTGACCATAGCCAAGGTCATAAGCATCTACGGGTAAAAACCATATCGGGAGTTTCAAGAGTTGAAATTTGTAATGAGATTGCATACCTTCTATATGATAGTTGGATCCCGATCCCACTGTGAGTAAGAGTTACACCCAGGAGAGTTTTGCATTTTGCAATTAGCTAATCCAGTAAGTGTCTAGAAAGGTGTCAACGGGGTTTAACCTCTGGGAAAACGAGATTTATTTAATTAGGTCCGTACGAAAGCACGAGGAACCTCACTCAAAGTACCGACACTGGCCTGGCTGACCGGTTAGCGAAACTGTAGAATGTAATTAATCTTGGCTAGTTTTCTTTTCAGGTTTTGAAAGGAAATTTGATTAAAGCAGTAGGAGACATCGATTAGATAAGATAATAACCAATCAAATTCTTTGCAAGAGTATTTCGCTGAGTGTATTCTTTTCTCTCTCCTAATGGCAGATACCGATGACGGGACTTAAGCTTCTAATAGAGAAAAACAAACTGACAGGACCGAACTATAAAGAATGGTTGAGGAACTTGAACATTGCACTCACGTATGATAAAGTATCATATGCCCTCACAACCAAAGACCCACCTATCCCAGGACCTGAATCATCTGTTTCGGATAGGGAGATCCGAAAAACATGGGATATTGATTGTAACACGGCCAAATGCCTCGTGCTGGCTTCTATGGACAGTATCCATCAGAAACAGCACGAGAAGATGGATGTTCAATCCATCTTTCTTCATACAAAGGAGTTGTATGAAGCGCAGTCTCGGACTTTACGATACGAGACATCTAGAAAGTTGTTTCAGATGCGAATGGCCCCTGGTACATCAGTAAGAGAACATATTTTGAAAATGATTGGTCTTATAGTAGAACTCGAGGAACTGGGATGGACATTGGATAATGAGCTATATACGGATATTGTTCTGCAGTCCCCCCCCCCCCCCGCCCGCCTTTGCTCCATTCATAGTGAATTTCAATATAAACGATTTGGAGAAATCATTGCCTGAACTTCTCAATATGTTAAGAAGTGCAGAGAGCACTCGAAAACAGCCAAGACTCCCGCTCTGATTGCTGGGCCATCTTCCTCTTCCGTCCCAAAAGCCAAAGCCAAGGGAAAGAAGAAGAAGAAACCCATCAAATAGAAAGGTGGAGTCAAAAAGGCGAAGGGGAAAGGCATATCTGGGGCCGTGGGAAGTGGAAAAGGAGAATGTTTTTACTGCCCAAAATCGGGACATTGGAAATGCAACTGTGCTGTGTATCTTGCTGATCTCAAGAAGAAGAAGCATGCTGATGCTTCCGCTTCAGGTGCGTTTGTAACTGAGAACTGTTTTTCAATTAACTCTGCATCTTGGGTATTAGATACCGGTTCTGCTTCTCACATCTGCAATTGTGTGCAGGGGTTGAGAAATAGTAGAGTTTTGAAAACTAGAGACCATACTCTGCGGGTTGGAAATGGTTCCAATGTACATGCTGTATCCGTAGGAGAGTATCATCTGGGTTTGCCTTCGAGTTGTATATTGGTTTTGAACCCGTGTTATTTTGTACCAAGTATGCTATGTAATATAATATCCGTTTCTTTGTTAGACAATGAAGGATATCATTTTGTGTTACAGAACAATGTTATGAACATTAACTTAAATCAACAATTGATTGGGTATGGTACATTGAATAACGGTATTTACGTCCTGAACCAACACACAGTTTTCAATATACAACATATTAATAAAAGAAAGTTTTCAGATATAAATGAAGCTTTTCTTTGGCATTGTAGACTTGATTATATTAATGAAACAAGACTAAGCAAGCTACATAAAGATGGATATTTGAATCCCTTTGAATATAAATCTTATGTGACTTTCCAGTCCTGTATCAAAGGTAAAATGACCAAAACTCCGTTTACTGGACACGGAGAAAGAGCTGAAGAACTCTTAAGCCTCATACATAGTGATGTATGCGGACCTATGTCTACACATGCACGAGGTGGTTTTTAATACTTCATTACTGTAACACTTTAGAACGCGATTAGTGGTTAATTATACGTTAATACGGGTTTTTTTGTAAAAAGTTTACCAAAACGATTTTCAAATATTTTATAAAAATTAATGAATATTTTATTAGAATTTAATTTGGCTTGCACACACATGTGCATGTAAACTAGGGCAAAATTTTGGGTTAAACCATGTTTATGTGGGAGATCAACCATCTTACTAATTAGAAAATGTAATTAACAAAATTATTAGTTTTCCAAAAAATTCTAATTTTAAATTCACAAATGATTTCCTTTTGGGGTTGACTTTGAGAAGAAGGAAGAGAGAGAGAGGAGACAAGCATGGTTGGCATTGAATGAGGAGAGAGAATGTGCCATGTTTTGTCCCCTAACCCCCTCTCACGCTCTTTCTATTATATGAATTTTCCATTATTCTTCTCCTACATTTTCCTCCTCTCTTCCTCTCTCAAAACAGAAAAACTTCTGCCCTCACCAAACCCTCACCTAAATCTACAAGATCTCCACCTCAATTCATAAAAATCAACACTTCTTTCACACAAATTGATCCTACACCCCAAATCAACCCATGGAGCTAGGAAAGCTTGGACTTTGGAGCAAGTTGGTGTAGGTATAATCCCCTAACTGTTATTTAGCTAGTTTTTAGGTTGTGTTACACTTTAGCTTCAGTTTAGAACTTTAAAGTCATAGTTTTGTGCCGATATCGTATTTTAGTGTCGTTTTAGAACTACTGTAACCTGCTGTTAGCCCGGGACCCTTTGTGAAACCCAAACAATGTAGTAGTGTAGTGGTAGGTACCCTGAGTGTGTCAGTGGAGTTTGGACCCAACCTGGGCGGTTTTGGCCCGCGGCTAGAGGGAAAATTCCTGCGAGATCGGTTTTTAAGGTAAATTGGGGGTTGAAACTTTTAGGGTAGGTGTCTGCTGTGGTTTGGGATCCTTTGGTATTGTTTAGTTTTTAGGTAATTGCAGTGGGCAAAATCTGGGGTAGTTTAGCTATATTTAGGAGTTTTGAGGGATTGGGTTGTTTTGGTGGTCTAAGTGGAACTTCTGTTAAATTAGGGTTCATAGGATTTGTTTAACTTAGTTAAGTGCTATTAATACTGTTAAACCAAGTCTTTTGTTCCAGTTTGCACTAAAATACCCTTGTGTACCAATTAATGTTTTTAAAACGTTTTAAAACCAAGTTATGGAATACGTAGAATCTGCTTTATCTGTGGGTATTTTATTGATGAGCAAACATATACACTAGACTATAATTTATGCTAGGAGTGTAATGTAAAAACCTGGACCAGTTTCGCCTAACCTTGGCCGATGTCAAGCCTATGGTGGCAGGCCCAATTTTGTTGGAACTTATTGAATTTTTGCAGGTAACTGTCTGTAGGTATTATAAGAGATTTGGTCTTGTTTATTTTTCTTGTTTTTGCTCCAGATAAAATCTGGGACCAATTACCTATAATTTGTGTAGCGGGACTTGCGCGATACGTGCGTTATGAGTGGGTTTGGTGTTGCTGTGTGTCACAGCGTGTTGCTGTGTGCCACAGCGTGTCGCGATGGTTTTTGACATACGCACACACGTTACGTATACACACGCGTTTAGTTTGCGACGCTGGTTTCTTATATAAGATTGATATCGCGTTTTTGCGGGATTTTAGCTTATGTGTATTACTTTGTGTAAATTCTAGGTTCACAGGCGGGTACTTCGGACGCCGCACAGAAGGAGAAGCAGGTGGTCGGATATACGTAGATCGAGATCACAGTGAGTAGATTTAACATCTACGGGGAAATCGTCCGTATGGCGTTATGCGCAGGGCTTGATAGGATATTGTAGCGGCATATTTGCATTCATATACATTGATTGCGCATGGATACCATTTGTTGCATACTGTATTCCCTGCTATATATAGACTTAGAATTAATAGGACACTGCACTATTACTAACGGTTCATGTTGCACGAGCACTAATCTGCATGTTACACACACACCGTTAGTAATTGCTATGACACTCATACTATAGAATTGCCATGAACAATATATTATAGCTCACCTTATATATGATTCGACATGATTATGTTACTTATGCACATACTCATTTGCATATCCATATTGATGCACATACACATTGATACCTCCACACTTGTGCACATACACGTTGTATATTCGTATTGGTGCATATATACCTTGGTACGTCCATACTTACGCATATACACATTGTACCTACCTAGATAAGCTGGTTTTTGGGAAAACTAGGGACCACATGAGATATTTTTTTAAAAACTGAATTCATTTAAAGAGCGGTTTTCCCTTTTACTCATAGTACGACCTTATGATTCATACATCACATCACATGGATTTACGCATTGAGTTTGGATTTCATGTGATTTCTGGATTTGAGAACCGTGGTATTATTTCAAGAAAGTATGCTTTATTTTTAAAAAAAAACCTGGTTTCTCTTGATATGATATTTTAGTGCGTCCACCATGAGTTTTCTCGGTTCTGAGAGCTTGTGTGAGTATACCCGATTCGAGGAGTGGTAGGCACCGTCTGCGGGCACATGGTGGACCCGATATGGTACCCCGGGGCAAGAAGACTCGTATAGTTAGACGATGAGTCCAGCGGAGGGACTACTACCTGCCGGGGACAGTTTGGAGACCCGAAGGATATCCGGAGGATACCGTCTGGGGGTTATGACATGAGATACATACTGAGGTCCGATCTGGTATGCGGCGCCTGAGAGATGAGGATTTACGTGTCAATGCTGGACACGAGTATTTTATGATATTTGGGTGCCGATGTTAGGCACTCCTGTTCCATGAGATTTACAGGATATGAGGGCCGGATTGAGTGACGACGCCTGAGTTATCGGGATTTTGGGGTGTTTTTGGTAGACACCGGGGTTTTTCCACGATGATGACTCGTGTTGATGATTTGTTTTCCCATGCTCAACACTCATTTACATGCATTGCATCATGTACCTTTAGTACCTGATAAAGTACCTCGCATGATTACAGTATACCCAGATTACCATATTGATGTTATCAGTTGCACATGTTAGAGTATCGCAGTACGTGCATATCTGCGATTACCTTTATATGTTATTTACTATTCACGAGTTGGCAAGTCACCCCCGTTGTGCCATAATGCTTGCAGGTAGACCCCTAGAGTAGTCGCGGCAGGGCTACATCCTTGTATCTTTTTGTTGCGGATACCGCTACAGTTGGCGTGCGAGCCATTTTGCTATAGGTGGGTTGCGGTTATCTGTTTACATTTCATTGTACTTTTCATTGTATCTAGTACTCTCCATCTACCAGTTATGTATTGGCTTAGAGACCGGTTGTGAGGACGACATTGTATATTATTTTGTATTCTGGGTGTCGAGCTCATGTGAGCCGGCTTTATTTATGAAGTTTTATCTTTCATGTTGTTTTTCACTCATGTTGCTCATTCTTCGCTACTGCGTCGTATATTATTATTATTGTGGTGGTTGCTTCCGCCGTTGGGCGTGATTGCTCCCGTTTGGAATGCTCGTTATATTTCATCAGTTGTTCTACCTTTTTCTTACGTTGTACCCATTTCGGGGCTTGTTTTTACAAAGGAGGTGCTGCCGAAATTTTGAATAAAATAATTTAAACTTGAAAGATTTTTACTTGAGATTTCCAAATGTTTTAACAAATGTTTTCATCAAATATTTCCAACACTCACTACTTTTAATGGTTTTGATTTCTGGGTTTCGGCTTACTTAGGCGTGTTACGCCTGTAGACGTTACGTGGTTAAGTGCCGGTCACGGGCCGAACTTTGGGTCATGACAAAGTTGGTATCAGAGCGTAGGTTTTACCTTTCGGAGTGTATGATGACCTTGGTATGATGGAGTAGGTAGCTAAAGCAGGGTGGCGTAGCGTGTGTACGTTCCGCGGCATACTCACGACACGGTACTCCGCCTAAGTGACCTTAGGACTTATTGATTGGAATTCCTTCAGGATTATATACTTTCTTGTGATTCGATTTCTGTATCCTTATCGAATCCTATTTTTTCTTTTCAGCCATTATGCCGCCAAAGACTACGAGGGCGCAGAGAGAGGCCGCGAGAGCCGAGATTAGAGTTGACTCGTCTAAGACGAGGACTAATCCGGGCAGTACGCCAGTTGTACCGGAGCAGACTGTTCCCCCTTCGACAGACCAGGTCGCCATGCTAGGGGCCGGTATGCAGGAGATGCGTCAGATGATAGGGTCGTTAGTTGAGACACATCGAGCGCAGCGACCAGAGGTAGTTCCACCCGTTACGGGGACCGCGATGGTACCTACAGTTCAGGCAGTTTCACCTGCAGCTACAGAGGTTATCACAGTATCGCTATCCGAATTTATGAGGCTGAAGCCTCCGGTCTTCACAGGCACCGATGTGGCCGAGGATCCACAGTCTTTTATCGATCGGATGTCCAGGATATGCCGTTCACTGAGATGCGCCGATGCAAGATGGGTGGAGTCCGCGAGCTTTCGTCTAGAAGGCCTTGCACAGAAGTGGTGCGAGTCGGTAGAAAAGGGTAGAGCAGCAGGTCTTCCTCCTATGACCTGGACTGAGTTCGTGACGGTGTTTCTTGCCCGTTTCCTTCCACAGAGTGTCAGAGATTCTAGAGCGCGCAGGTTCGAGTCTTTACGTCAGACTCCGGAGATGACAGTGGCAGAGTAGGACGTACTGTTTACCGAGCTATCTACGTATGCCCCATATTTAATAGCTACTGAGGAGATGCGAGTCAAGAGGTTTATTCGAGGATTGCTTACCCCGTTGTTTCTCGCCATCAGCGCGTAGTATTGCGAGACCTATGCAGCAGCAGTAGATGCAACCCTATTAGTCAAGGAGCGTCTTGCTGAGACTTCGGTAGTTTCAGGGCTGAAGAGGGTTCGTACTGATACAGCAGCACGGAGACTTCCATTCGGACACCGTGACAGACGTTGTACATGGGGAAGAGACTCGGGGCAAGGCCAGATGTTTAGCTCTTATCCCCAAGAGGGTCAGCAGTCGTCACGTGGATGCTTTGGGTGTGGTAGTCCCCATCACCGTATCAGAGATTGTACCGAGATACGCCGGAGGGAGGCAGCAGTACCTCATGTCACTTTACCCCCTTCACCACCTCATAGAGCGTTGCCTCTTGCACTTGCTATTGCTCCACGTTAGACTTACGCACAGAGAGGTCGTGGCCGCGGAGGGTTCGTTCAGAAAGGACGGGGTGACCGAGGCAGAGGACATCCAGTTGCCGGCAGGGGACAGCCAGTCGCAGATGGAGGGCAGGGACGGGTTTTTGCTTTGACACACCAGGACACGCAGGCGTCCAATGCAGTGGTCTCAGATACTCTTTCAGTATGTTCTGTTGACGCACACGTGTTATTTGATCCGGGATCCATGCACTCGTACGTTTCCACACACTTCATGCCGAGTTTGGGTAGAGAGTCTGGTTGGCTTGATCAGCCGCTTGTGGTGACCACTCCCGTGGGCGAGTCGTTTATTGCTAGACACGTGTTCCAGTTATGTGTTGTCCTTATTGGCGAGAGAGAGTTGCCTGTCGACTTGATCCTTTTGGAGATGTTGGACTTTGACGTCCTCCTGGGCATGGATTGGTTAGCCACGTGCTATGCATCTGTGGACTGCCGCGAGAAGACAGTTAGGTTTTGTTTTCCCGGCGAGTCGGTTTTTATTGTGCAGGGGGACCGTGGTGCTGCCCTTCACAGTTTAATTTCTTCTCTTCGCGCTGGACAGCTTTTGAGGAAGGGATGTTAGGGATTTCTAGCCTATGTTTGCGATACTAGAGCTACAGAGGTTCCGTTGGACCAGGTTCCGATTGTTAGTGAGTTCCCTGATGTTTCCCCTGACGAGCTTCCTGGGCTACCGCCTGAGCGCGATATTGTTTTCTGCATTGACTTGATTCCCGGCACGGGGCCTATTTCCATACCGCCTTATCGGATGGCCCCGGCGGAGCTTAGAGAGTTGAAAGGTCAGTTGCAAGATTTGCTGGATAAAGGGCTTATTCGACCTAGTGTGACTCCTTGGGATGCTCCTGTCCTGTTTGTCAAGAAGAAGGACGGCAGTTTGCGCTTGTGTATTGATTACCGCCAGTTGAACAGGGTTACCGTACGGAACATATATCCTCTACCACGCATCGACGACTTGTTCGACCAGCTTCAGGGTGCAGGATACTTTTCGAGGATCGACTTGCGATCAGGCTACCATCAGTTGCGGGTTCGACAGGAGGATATTCCGAGGACGGCTTTTCGCATGCATTACGGCAACTATGAGTTTTTGGTGATGTCGTTCGGACTCACCAATACCCCAGCAGCATTTATGGACTTGATGAACTGTATTTTCAGGCCGAATCTTGATCTGTTCATTATCGTATTCATTGACGACATTTTGGTGTATTCCCGGAGCTGAGAGGAGTACGAGCAGCACCTGCGGATCACATTGCAGATTTTGAGGGAGCACCAACTGTTTGCAAAATTCTCCAAGTGCGTATTCTGGCTAGACAGTGTAGACTTCTTGGGTCACATGGTGACGAGAGATGGCATATGTGTGGACCCGAAGAAGATCGAGGCCGTTCAGCGCTAGCCCAGACCAACATCAGTCACGGAGGTCCGCAGCTTTCTAGGACTGGCCGGCTACTACCGACGATTTGTTCAGGACTTCTCCCGTATTGCTGCACCGTTGACCGGGTTGACCCGGAAGGGAGTTCCTTTTGATTGGACGGAGGCGTGCGAGGATAGCTTTCAGCAGTTGCAGACTCATTTGACCACGGCGCCGGTGTTATCATTGCCTTCAGGATCAGGCGGATTCGTAGTTTATAGCGACGCTTCTCGAGTGGGACTAGGTTGCGTGTAGATGCAGCACGACAGGGTGATCGCGTATGCTTCTTGGCAGCTGAAGAAACACGAACAGAACTACCCCACTCACGATTTGGAGATGGCTGCAGCGGTCTTTGCACTCAAGATCTGGCGACATTACCTATACGGCGAGTCGTGCCAGATATTCACTGATCACAAGAGCTTGAAGTACATATTTCAGCAGCGAGACCTGAATCTTAGACAGCACCGTTGGATGGAGTTAGAGAAGGACTACGATTGTGAGATCCTTTATCATCCGGGCAAGGCGAATGTAGTGGCAGATGCTCTGAGTAGGAGGCCCGGGGTTAGTCTATCTTGTTTGAGCGCAGTGCAGAGGCAGTCATCGGCAGATTGACAGATTTTATGCGACAGCCGAGTGCATTTCGAATTCACTCCGACCGGGGGACAGCTTGCGCATGTTCGTGTACATTCACAGTTGCTTGATCGTATCCGCGAGGCGCAGTACAGTGATGACCCTTGTTCAGAGATCATGGCACAGATTAGACAGGGCAGAGACTCCGAGTTCATGATCGATGATCAGGGGATACTGTGATTTGGGACTCGACTATGCGTACCGGATTCTGAGGGACTGAGGCGTGAGATTCTCGAGGAGGCGCATCGATCGATGTACAGCGTTCATCCAGGTTCCACCAAGATGTACCATGATCTGAGAGATGTTTACTGGTGGGAAAGGATGAAGAGGGACGTTACAGACTTCGTGTCGAGATACCTGACTTGTCAGCAAGTCAAGGCCGAGCACCAGAGGCCCGCGAGAGAGCTACAGCCGTTACCCATTCTGGAGTGGAAATGAGAGCAGATTTCTATGGACTTCATTGTGGGTCTACCCAGGATCAATTGAGGGTACGACTCCATTTGGGTTATCGTGGATCGATTGACGAAAGCGGCTCACTTTCTACCGGTGAAGACCACTTTTGGATTTGCTCAGTACGCACAGATATACATCTACAAGATTGTAAGATTGCATGGAGTCCCAACTTGTATCGTGTCCGACCGAGGTACCCAATTTACCAGCCGACTATGGCAGAGACTTCAGGAAGCTTTGGGCACCCTCTTGAGTTTCAGCACAACATTTCATCCGCAGACCGACGGCCAGTCAGAGCGGACTATTCAGACTCTCGAGGACATGCTCCGAGCGTGCGTCTTAGATTTCGGAGGTAGCTCGGATCACCATTTGCCCTTAGTAGAGTTCTTCTACAACAACAGCTTCCAGGAGACCATTCAGATGACACCATTCGAGGCTCTATATGGGAGGAGATGCAGATCACCTATCTGTTGGACAGAGCTCAGCGAGAGTGGTATTTTGGGGCCGCAGATCGTACAGGAGACGACCGAGAAGATACAGTTGATTCGAGACAGGATGATGACAGCTCAGAGTAGGCAGAAATCGTATGCTAACAAACGCTGTCACAGAATAGAGTTCGCAGTTGGCGATCATGTCTTTCTGAGGGTCTCTCCGATGAAGAGCGTGATGAGATTTGGGCGGAAAGGGAAGCTTAGTCCCAGATTTATAGGTCCCTTCGAGATCCTCGAGCGTGTGGGCGCAGTGGCATATCGTTTGGCTCTTCCACCCGACTTTCCGGATGTTCAGCCCATATTCCACGTGTCGATACTTCGCAGATATCTTCATGACCCTTCTCACATGATTCAACAGCAGACCGTTCAGCTTGAGCGCGACCTTTCGTTCACCGAACAGCCAGTAGTGATATTGGATCGGTAGGTGAAGAAACTTCGATCAAGAGTCTTGCCATCTGTGAAGGTTCTTTGGCGCAGCCCGAATGGTGAAGAGATCACTTGGGAGGCCGAGGGCGAGATGCGGAAGACATTCCCTCATCTCTTTGAAGGTACGCATAGCTATATTTTAAATTCGGGGACGAATTTCTTTAAGGGGGGGAGATTGTAACACTTTAGAACGCGATTAGTGGTTAATTATACGTTAATACGGGTTTTTTTGTAAAAAGTTTACCAAAACGGTTTTCAAATATTTTATTAAAATTAATGAATATTTTATTAGAATTTAATTTGGCTTGCACACACATGTGCATGTAAACTGGGGCAAAATTTTGGGTTAAACCATATTTATGTGGTCATGGGAGCTCATCCATCTTACTAATTAGAAAATGTAATTAACAAGATTATTAGTTTTCAAAAAAATTCTAATTTTAAATTCACAAATGATTTCCTTTTGGGGTTGACTTTGAGAAGGAGGAAGAGAGAGAGAGAGGAGACAAGCATGGTTGGCATTGAATGAGGAGAGAGAATGTACCATGCTTTGTCCCCTAACCCCCTCTCACTCTCTCTCTATTATTTGAATTTTCCATTATTCTTCTCCTACATTTTCCTCCTCTCTTCCTCTCTCAAAACAGAAAAACTTCTGCCCTCACCAAACCCTCACCCAAATCTACAAGATCTCCACCTCAATTCATCAAAATTCAACACTTCTTTCACACAAATTGATCCTACACCCCAAATCAACCCATGGAGCTAGGAAAGCTTGGACTTTGGAGCAAGTTGGTGTAGGTATAATCCCCTAACTGTTATTTAGCTAGTTTTTAGGTTGTGTTACACTTTAGCCTCAGTTTAGAACTTTAAAGTCGTAGTTTTGTGCCGATATCGTATTTTAGTGTCGTTTTAGAGCTATTGTAACCTGCTGTTACCCCGAGACCCTTTGTGAAACCCAAACAATGTAGTAGTGTAGTGCTAGGTACCGTAAGTGTGTGAGTGGGGTTTGGACCCAACCTGGGCGGTTTTGGCCGGCGGCTAGAGGGAAAATTCCGGCGAGATCGGTTTTTAAGGTGAGTCAGGGGTTGAAACTTTTAGGGTAGGTGTCTGCTGTGGTTTGGGATCCTTTGGTATTGTTTAGTTTTTAGGTAATTGCAATGGGCAAAATCTGGGGTAGTTTAGCTATATTTAGGAGTTTTGAGGGTATTGGGTTGTTTTGGTGGTCTAAGTGGAACTTCTGTTAAATTAGGGTTCATAGGATTTGTTTAACTTAGTTAAGTGCTATTAATACTGTTAAACCAAGTCTTTTGTTCCAGTTTGCACTAAAATACCCTTGTGTACCAATTAATGTTTTTAAAACGTTTTAAAACCAAGTTATGGAATACGTAGAATCTGCTTTATCTGTGGGTATTTTATTGATGAGCAAACATATACACTAGACTATAATTTATGCTAGGAGTGTAATGTAAAAACCTGGACCAGTTTCGCCTAACCTTGGCCGATGTCAAGCCTATGGTGGCAGGCCCAATTTTGTTGGAACTTATTGAATTTTTGCAGGTAACTGTCTGTAGGTATTATAAGAGATTTGGTCTTGTTTATTTTTCTTGTTTTTGCTCCAGATAAAATCTGGGACCAATTACCTATAATTTGTGTAGCGGGACTTGCGCGATACGTGCGTTATGAGTGGGTTTGGTGTTGCTGTGTGTCACAGCGTGTTGCTGTGTGCCACAGCGTGTCGCGATGGTTTTTGACATACGCACACACGTTACGTATACACACGCGTTTAGTTTGCGATGCTAGTTTCTTGTATAAGATTGATATCACGTTTTTGCGGGATTTTAGCTTATGTGTATTACTTTATGTAAATTCTAGGTTCACAAGCGGGTACTTCGGACGCCGCACAGAAGGGGAAGCAGGTGGTCGGATACACGTAGATAGAGATCACGGTGAGTAGATTTAACATCTACGGGGAAATCGCCTGTATGGTGTTATGCGCCAGGGCTTGATAGGATATTGTAGCGGCATATTTGCATTCATATACATTGATTGCGCATGGATACCATTTGTTGCACACTGTATTCCCTGCTGTATATGGACTTAGAATTAATAGGACATCGCACTGTTACTAACGGTTCATGTTGCACGAGCACTAATCTGCATGTTACACACACACCGTTAGTAATTGCCATGACACTCACACTATAGAATTACCATGAACAATATATTGTAGCTCACCTTATATATGATTCGACATGATTATGTTACTTGTGCACATACTCATTTGTATATCCATATTGGTGCACATACACATTGATACCTCCATACTTGTACACATACACGTTGTATATTCGTATTGGTGCATATATACCTTGGTACGTCCATACTTACGCATATACACATTGTACCTACCTAGATAAGCTGGTTTTTGGGAAAACTGGGGACCGCATGAGATATTTTTTAAAAAACTGAATTCATTTAAAGAGCGGTTTTTCCCTTTTACTCAAAGTACGACCTTATGATACATACATCACATCGCATGGATTTACGCATTGAGTTTGGATTTCATGTGATTTCTGGATTTGAGAACCGTGGTATTATTTCAAGAAAGTATGCTTTATTTTAAAAAAAAACGGTTTCTCTTGATATGATATTTTAGTGCGTTCACCATGAGTTTTCTCGGTTCTGAGAGCTTGTGTGAGTATACCCAATTCGAGAAGTGGTAGTCATCGTCTGTGGGTACATGGTGGACCCGGTATGGTATCCCGGGACAAGAAGACTCGTATAGATAGACGGTGAGCCCAGCGGAGGGACTACTACCTGCCGGCGACAGTTTGGAGACCCGACGGATATTCGGAGGATACCGTCTGGGGGTTATGACATGAGATACATACTGAGGTCCGATCTGGTATGCGGCGCCTGAGAGATGAGGATTTACGTGTCGATGCTGGACACGAGTATTTCATAATATTTGGGTGTCGATCTTGGGCACTCCTGTTCCATGAGATTTACAGGATATGAGGGCCGGATTGAGTGACGGCGCCTGAGTTATCGGGATTTTGGGGTGTTTTTGGTAGACACCAGGGTTTTTCCACGATGATGACTCGTGTTGATGATTTGTTTTCCCATGCTCAGTACTCATTTACATGCATTGCATCATGTACCTTTAATACCTGATAGAGTACCTCGCATGATTACATTATACCCAGATTACCATATTGATGTTATCAGTTGCTCATGTTAGAGTATCGCAGTACGTGCATATCTGCGATTACCTTTATATGTTATTTACTATTCACGAGTTGGCAATTCACCCCCGTTGTGCCACAGTGCTTGCAGGTAGACCCTCAGAGTAGTCGCGGCAGGGCTACATCCTTGTATCTTTTTGTTGCGGATACCGCTACAGTTGGCGTGCGAGCCATTTTGCTATAGGTGGGTTGCGGTTATCTGTTTATATTTCATTGTACTTTTCATTGTATCTAGTACTCTCCATCTACCAGTTATGTATTGGCTCAGAGACCGGTTATGAGGACGACAATGTATATTATTTTGTATTCTGGGTGTCGAGCTCGTGTGAGCCGGCACTATTTATGCAGTTTTATCTTCCATATTGTTTTTCACTCATGTTGCTCATTCTTTGCAACTGCGTCGTATATTATTATTATTGTGGTGGTTGCTTCCGCCGTTGGGCATGATTGCTCCCGTTCGGGATGCTCGTTATATTTCATCAGTTGTTTTACCTTTTTCTTACGTTGTACCCATTTCGGGGCTTGTTTTTACAAAGGAGGTGCTGCCGAAATTTTGAATAAAATAATTTAAACTTGAAAGATTTTTACTTGAGATTTCCAAATGTTTTAACAAATGTTTTCATCAAATACTTCCAACACTCACTACTTTTAATGGTTTTGATTTCTGGGTTTCGGCTTACTTAGCCGCGTTACGCCTGTAGACGTTATGTGGTTAAGTGCCGGTCACGGGCCGAACTTTGGGTCGTGACAATTACCTTTACTTACGATTTCTCAAGATTCGGGCACATGTTTTTGTTAAAGTATAAATCCGATGCTTTCGAGAAATTCAAGGAGTATAAACTTGAAGTAGAAAAGCAAACAGGCTTGAGTATCAAGAAACTTCGATCAGATCGAGCTGGAGAGTATCTGAGTACAGAGTTTTCAGATTTCTTAAAAGAGAATGGGATTCTCTCTCAACTCACTCCCCCTTACACACTGTTAGTGATATGTATGCCCTAGAGGCCATTACTGTACATATGATGTATATTGTAGTGGATGCTTGGACATATATAGGGAGGATTTTCTTGCTCGACATGATAGTATGCTATCTGGTTGCTCTTTATCTTAACATGTACTCTAATAGTCTCTATGTTACATGTTGATAAAACCCTTAGGATGAGTACTTGACTACCAGGACTATGATGCAGATCATACTAGTGGGGTCAATGTAGTCGCTAAGTATATCCTTCAAACATTCCTAGTCGCAGGTGTATCGAGACAGGGCATCGATATACCAGAGTAGACTAGCGTATGCTTCTTGACCCATGTAGATGGGTGATGGATGATCCCATATCCATTGATGTTTGACATCAGAGATAGTATACGGGTGCTCAGTGAAGACTGGGTATACTGGACGGACTCGCCGAGAACTCCCAGATGGTATTATACCTCACGTCAGATGGCAGTTCTCTGGTGACACTGGTACAGGTTAGTCTGTAGACCCGAGATCGTCATAGAGTCTTGTGTGATTCCCACTGTGCTTTGATTTCCATCATACCACGTCCAAGAGGGCGTGCAAAACGGTGGCTTTTGGGTACAGTCCCGAATCACATGGAGGCAATGAGCGATAGGAGGGGTTTCGTCTCTCCCGGTATAGGGAGTTGATGTTACCCTGTGTTCGATTGGCTATAACTGGAAATCCTTGGCCAGGGTTGTTGAGATTTACTGGTAAGTGTTATCAGTAGTTTCTCGAACTATTATGGACCTCATACCGACACGACTTTTCGGTTACTGGGGTCTGACGTTTACCACCCCTAGACTGGATATGCGACATATCAGACGAAGAGACTGGACTGTACGGGAATGTTACTGATTGGATTCGCAGGAGAATGTACAGGCTTTCCTGTTGATCTTCTGATTGCTCAATACCTGGGTGGCTGTTACGTTTAGCTGACCGCTTGCAACTTTTGGGTGTTTGATATGATCATCACCTACTGCCGGTGTATTGACGATTCTTTAGAGTCCTACACAGAGGTTTCCTGGCTCAGGAAAAACGGAGTAGGAGCACATATGTGATATGTGCGGGACTGAGAATAATACGTGTATGTAATACCGTATTAGATTCTCGCGATATGTGATATCGGCCGGGTATATGTGATATAGCTGGGTCATCGGATCAAGTGTTGATTCGATAAACTGATACAGATTATATTATTCGGTTATTTGTGAAATAGCCGGATTATCGGATCAAGTGTTGATTCAATAATTTAATGTATAATTATATATTTGATATATTATATTACATTAACTAATATAAGCTCACTTAAAGATTCTTTTTCTCACATGGATAATACATTGCTATATATGTGATATATGTTAATTGTATTATTTTATTTTGTTACAAAATAGATTATATATGTGATATATAATATTGTAACAAGTTAGGGTTACAAATGCAACATGTTTTGTGGAGTTTAAACACGGTTAGGGTTTGGATTAGGGTTAAGCTTTCATGAAGCTTTGACTTTGACCTTTGATATTTTGTGTAGATATTTCTTAACCCAACATAAACCCTTTACCTTAGTTAATTATCTACAAGGGTTAAGCCTTCATTCTTAACCCATGGTTGATTTGTAACAACAACAATGATTTTCATTATTTATCACAAAAGCTTTCTTCTTCTTCTTCCTTCTTGAAAAAAGCTTTCTAGCTTTTTTACTTGTGATGATTTAAAGTGAGAAAATGAAAACAAAAGAGAGCAAAATTCCTACTTCATCATCCTCATCTATTCTAGCCACTTAGATTAGGGTGTTTACTTCACTAATACTTGATTAGAGAAGTAAAAGCTTGATCTTGAGATTCTTCAAGGTAGATCATTTTCGAAAAGGAAGACTTCAAGCAAGAATGGACCATTCGACTTGTGGAGCCTCTCTTGAGTCCGGGAGATCATGGATCGCGGCAAAGGGACTACTACTCGGAGCGTATGAAGCGAAGGAACGGACTACAAAGGTTGTAATCCCTCTCTCTTAGATGTAAAGTTGTTTACATGAATGTTTAACCTAATTCTCTAGTTAAGATCTTGGTTAGGGTTGTTTAGCACCCCAAAAATTTCAATATGGCATGTGTGATGCCTTCCTAAACCTTGCTAAGGTGCTATACTAACCCTACAGTGGTATCAGAGCATTTCAATATGGCATGTGTGATGCCTTCCTAAACCTTGCTAAGGTGCTATACCCTACAGTGGTATCAGAGCCACGATAGACCTTTAGGCGTTGTCTAGACGAAATTAGAAGTCCGATCGAACCCCGAAACCCCGATACAACCCCTTCTCTGGAAATTTTTTCAAAAGTTGAAATTTTTCAAATTAAAAATACTCAGAAAATCATGCAGGGAATTCTAAGAATTACTGTGAAGTACGAAGCCATAACACTCTCAAGGGACCGCGGAACCGCGGCCAAACTATGCGTTTGGCGACGGTTCCGCGGCCAACTTTGCGAGTTTGGGGCTAATACTTCAGGGGTTTATTCTTGGGTACTTTTTCATGCTTCTGGGAATTTTTAATTCTACTCAAGTGTTGAGCTTTCTGGGAAATATTGGGAACTCGTTGATTCGATCGGAAAGTTTAATTTCGTTTAAGTTTTTCCGGGTAATTTAGAACGTGTTAAAAAGTTCAAACGGATGTCAATAACTCACTTTTTCCCCTGTCGGAAAACTTTCAAGTGTTGGATTTTTCCTGAGTTTAAAACTTTCGGGAAATCATGCAAGCGTATCTGTGGACCCTCTAGAAGAACGTAACCTTAACTCGATTATGTGACCGTCAAAACCGCCACTGAACCCTAGGGTTTATGGTAGTTTAGCATTGCCACATGTGAGGCGTTGGTTTGACCCTTCTACGGCCAGTTCATTGGGGCTGTGACATGTTCTGGGATTTTTGAACTCCGCTCAAGTGTTGAGCTATTTGGGAAATCTTGGGTGTTTGATTATTCGATCGGAAAGTTTAACATTATCTATTTATCTAGAATGTGATACAATATGTGGAATTTATATAGTTAGGCATGAAATGCGAAGTATGTGATATTTCGGATTTAAGATCTCTAAAGTGATTGTGGATTCCAAATGTTGTAGTTTTACACTTTCTTTTCTGTGACCGTAAGCGTAGTATGTGGGGTATTGCCGGCTTCGTTGCTATACATCAACGACAATCGGGATATGCATACTTGCTTACGTTGATGATATGAGATATTATGTGTTGCTGTGATATGTTATATTGGATTGTTGTGTTCTGAATAGCCGAGGGTTTTATGTGAGATGAGGGTTTTTATTTTCATTCATGTAAAATTCATTGTATGTAATATTCTTTTATTGGGGCACTTCCGGGTTGAGAATGATGCCACCATTGTATATTATTTACTTTTCCGCATTAGGATAGACCCAAGGTGGGGAGCGTAAGTAACCGGGTTCTAGGGTCCAGTAGGAGACCATCTCGAGGAGTTGAGACCGGGTCTCCTAATTCTAGAACTGGCAGGGTTACTTACCGCTCTCGTAGGGGTCTAGGGATGTGGGTTTGGCTATTCATCACGACTGTGGAATCCGTGTTTTATACAGGCTCGCAATAAAACACGGACAACCTAGTATATCCAATATTTCATATATGTTCTTCTGCTGCAATGTTCTGTGATGAGATCATATTACTGCCTGAGACAAATGTTTATATTATATATATGAGATATATGTTATATTGCTGATTTCGTTTCAAATATGATGCTTAGGAAGCATAAATAAATGGGACTTCATTAATGAGATTAATGAAAGAAAAAGAAATCTAAAAATGTTGTAGAAACTTGTTTAAAAACTGGTAGCTCTAGTTCTTACTTTGCATAGCGGTATTCCTTGTAGAATATTCAGCACCTTATTCGATAAGGAAAGAGCCGAGATCCCTTCACCGGGAGTGACCTCTTTAGCGAAACTAGCAGATGCTACAAACTCGGTTTGTCTTTTGATTGTTTCTATAATTTTTGCTTTGTATAGTGGTATTTGTGAAATATCATGCACCTTATTCGATAAGGAAAGAGCCGAGATCCCTTCACCGGGAGTGACCTCTTTAGCAAAACTAGTAAAGGCCTCAAAAACACTCCTTTTAAAATCCACTCGATTCTACGAAGATATCAAATTCATTACGCTCATGGTTTTCTTAAAAACCTGCGTAGCCCTCCATCATTTCAGATAAGTACTACTTAGTATTCGTGCTGCGGTAGTTTGGCATTCGTCAAGGCGTAGTGTACGGTTGCTAACTAGTGCTTATCTGCTTGCATACGATGCGATTGGATTAGGGTATTCGTATGGCGTTGTTTGGCTTTCGTCAAGGGTCGTGCGGGTGGGTTTAATTCAATCATGAAATGTACGGGTTGAACTTGACTAGCGGACTATGGGTTGTTTAGCATTCGTCAAGGTCATAGCACGCTAGGTGTAAAAGTATTATTGGGAATTTCAAGTATTGAAATTTGCAATGAGATTGCATACCTCCTATGAAATAGTTGGATCCCGATACCCGCTGCGAGTAAGAGTTACTCCTGGGAGAGTTTTACACATTACAATTAGCCGATCAAGTAAGTGTCTAGAAATGTGTCAACGGGGTTAAGCGTCTGGGAAAAAAAGGTTTACTTTAATTAGGTCCGTGCGAAAGCGCGGGGAACCTCCCTCAAAGTACTGGCACTAGCCTGGCTGAAAGATTGGCGAACTTGTATGGTGTAATTAATCCCGGCTAGTCTTTCCTTTTAGGGTTTGAAGGAAGATTTGACTAAAACAGTAGGAGCCATTCTAATTAGATATATTAATAACCAAATCTAATCTTGCAAAATCGCATGCAAAGTGTTTTCTTCTCTCTCTCTCCTGGTTGCGACTATGTCATGCCTTAATCAAGATAAAAATACGGATGTATTGACCGAACCCGCTTGTTATACTGCGCTAGGAAACGTTAGTCCCGCTCCAACTTATAATTTTTATAAGACCGAGCAGGAAATAGGGGATTACCAGAATTCTCGTGCCGCCCAAACGAAAAAAGTGCATGCTGATGCATCTTCTTCGGATGTGTTCATTACCGAGAACTGTTTCTCAGTATCCTTTACGTCCTGGGTATGAGTTACCGGATCAGGATCCCGCAAATATAATCTGTTACATAGGCTACAGATAGGTAGAGAACTGAGAACGGGTGATAAGTTTCAAGAGTTGGAAATGGTGCAAGTGTTGCAGCCAAGTATGTTGGCAGTTATCACCCTGTATTACCAAATACATTGATTCTGAACGAATATTATTAGATACCGAACCTGATATACAACATCATATCAGTCTCTTTATTTAGTAAAGAAGAATATAATTTTGTATTATTGGATAATGTTTTGAACATTTCCTATATCAAGAGTTGATTGGTTCAGGCACGTTATCTAAAAGTATAGACGTTCTAAATCAAACTACGGTTCTTTATGTACAGAATACACACAAGGGGAAGAGTTCAGAAATGAACGAATCCTTCTTGAGCTATTTGTAGACTAGGTCATATCAACTGCGACCCGACTAGCTAAGTTATATTTAGATGCATATTTAAATTATTTTGAATTTACATCTTGTGAAACTTTCCAGTCATGTTACAAAAGATAAAATGACCACAGCTCCGTTTATTGGAAACAGAGAAAGAGTTAGTGAACTCTTGGGATTGATACATGATGATGTATGAGGTCCCCTGTCTATACATGCCAGGACTGGTTCTTTGTACTTCAGAAGTAGAGAACCAAAACGGGTATAAGCATTATGTCATTTGATGTGATCAAGGAGGAGAATACTTGAGCACGGAATTCCTGGACTATTCTAAAGGAGAATGAGATTCTCTCTCAGCATTACTCCTCCGTATACACCACAGTACGTTGGTATATCGGGGCGGAGCAATCGCACCCTATGTGATAAGGTGTGCTCTATGATGAGTACTACTGAGTTACTTATTTCCTTTTGGGGGTTATGCACTTGAGAAACTGCATACCTATTGAATAGGGTTCCAACCAAATCAGGTGCCTACCACTCCATATGTGATATGGTATGGAAAGAGCCCATCTCTTAAGGATGTTAAGATTTGGGGTTGTCCAAAGCAAAATCTGGACAAACTCGATGCAAGGTCAGTTCTGTGGAAGTTTGTTGGATATCCCAAGCATTCGCAAGGGAATATCTTCTACCAAACTGGGGAGCAAAAGGTGTTTTGTTTCTCAGCATGCCACCTTTTGGGAAGGGAATTTCTTATGAAGAAATTAGTGGTCATGAGGTAGAACTGGAAAAAGTTCCAGCTATACAAACAGCAGCTGATGATTTGGTAATCCCGAAGGATTCAATAGTTTCTAACGAACCTCAGCCTCTCCGCCGATCTAGTAGGGTTCCTCATCCACCTGAGAGATACTTCGGTTTCTCTATGACAGTGGGAGCGAGGATTGCATCATGAGATGATAACCCAACTTGTTTCGAGCAGGCCATCAAAAGTGAGGACTCTGTAAGTATGGCTGGATGCTTAGTGATCTGAGATGGAATCTATGTACACCAACAAAGTATGGACTTTGGTTGCTTTATCTGAAGGGTTAAATTGCTATCAAAAGCAAGTATATCTTGAGAAGATTACTTGGTGTACATGGAAAAGTTGAGACTTTTCAAAGCTATGCTTAAGTCCATCCAGATCCTACTTGCAATTGCTACATACCATGACTACGATATCTGGCGGTTGGGTGTCATGACTGCTTTTCTCAATAGTGATTTAGAAGAGAGAATCTATAAGTACACAGCCAGAGGGCTTCGTAGACAGTAGGAGCAGCGGAAACGTATGCAAGTTACTTTATGGGATAAAGCAGGCATCGCGGAGTTGGAACGTCTGTTTTGATGTGGTAGTCAAAGAGTTTGACTTCATCAAAATAGTAAATGAACCTTGTATACACAAAAGGGTAGTAGAGAGTATGGTGGTGATCCTCGTATTGTACGTAGATGACATACTCTTGGTAGGAAAGGAGTTTCCTATGCTACACTCGGTCAATCTCCTCTTATCACAAGGATTCTCTATAGGACCAAGGTGATACCTCATAAATCCTGGTTTTGGATCTATGAGATAGATCTAATTGGATGTTAAGATTCTCACTAGTTGTAGTGAGATGGTATCAATCGATCCTGAGGAGAATCACTGGAAAGCTTCCAGAGTGGTAAGGTCGACTGAATGTCAGTCACAGGCATTGTCTTTACCCTCAGTGGAGGGACGGTATGTTGGAAGAGATCCACGCTAAATACTGTGACATACTAGATGATAAAGGCAGGATAAATCACTACCAAGGATGCTACCAAAGAAATAGTCTGGATGTACACTAGTTCATGAGATGAACTTCGTTCCTACCATTGTGTGACAATGGAGTTTTGGTTTTTGCCAAGGACCCCCCGTCCCATCAGAGATCCAGACATATTCTTAGGCAGTATCACCTGATCATAGAGATGTTGATCTCCAGGGAGATCGAGATTAGGAGAGTAGACACAGAGGACAACAGCAAAGATCCACTCACAAAGGCATATTTCCCAGTAGAGACTTTTATGGGATGGTTGAGTATGAGATACTTCAACCACAGCTGATTTTTGGGTATGCGATACCACAACAGATGGCCCTAGTGTAAGTGGGAGATTGTTAGTGATATGTATGCCCTAGAGGCCATTACTGTACATATGATATATATTGTAGTGGATGCTTGGACATATATAGGGAGGATTTTCTTCCTCGACATGATAGTATGCTATCTGATTGCTCTTTATCTTAACATGTACTCTAATAGTCTCTATGTTACATGTTGATAAAGCCCTTAGGATGAGTACTTGACTACCAGGACTATGATGCAGATCATACTAGTGGGGACAATGTAGTCGCTAAGTGCATCCTTCAAATGTTCCTAGTCGCAGGTGTATCGAGACAGGGCATCGATATACCAGAGTAGACTAGCGTATGCTTCTTGACCCATGTAGATGGGCGATGGATGATCCTATATCCATTGATGTTTGACATCAGAGATAGTATATGGGTGCTCAGTGGAGACTGGGTACACTGGACGGACTCGTCGAGAACTCCCAGATGGTATTATACCTCACGTCAGATGGCAGTTCTCTGGTGACACTGGTACAGGTTAGTCTGTAGACCCGAGATCGTCATAGAGTCTTGTGTGATTCCCACTGTGCTTTGATTTCCATCATACCACATCCAAGAGGGCGTGCAAAACGGTGGCTTTTGGGTACAGTCCCGAATCACATGGAGGCAATGAGCGATAGGAGGGGTTTCGTCTCTCCCGGTATAGGGAGTTGATGTTGCGCTGTGTTCGATTGGCTATAACTGAAAATCCTTGGCCAGGGTTGCTGAGATTTACTGGTAAGTGTTATCAGTAGTTTCTCAAACTGTTATGGACCTCATATCGACACGACTTATCGGTTACTGGGGTCTGACGTTTACCACCCCTAGACTGGATATGCGACATATCAGACGAAGAGACCGGACTGTACGGGATTGTTACTGATTGGATTCGCAGGAGAATGTACAGGCTTGCCTGTTGATCTTCTGATTGCTCAATACCTGGGTGGTTGTTACGTTTAGCTGACCGCTTGCAGCTTTTGGGTGTTTGTGTTGGAGATAGTGCCCTCAGAGTCAATTATTGGATCACAGGCACGTGATTGCAATGATTGAGGGAGGTCCTATCCCAGGAGGACAGTCTTACTCAAGATGATAGTATGCTATCTGGTTTACCTTTATCATCGTGTACTGCTTTAGGTGACCTGACAGATCGCTATTACACGTTGATAGAGCCCCTAGGATTCATGCTTGACTGCCAGCAGTATGAGGGCGATCATATACGTGGGAGCTGGTAGTCTATAAGCACATCCTTAAATTGTCCCTAGTCGTGGGAGTTTCGAGATAGGGCATTGATACTCCAGAGTAGACTAGTGTATATAGTCGAGACCCCGACGAGGGGCGGTGGCCGGTCTCACAAGCCACTGGTGTCAGTTGGATCACCTAAGATGTATACAGGTGCTCATTGGGTTATGAGTACACCGGACAGGACTCGCCGGGAACATGCTAGTTGGTCTTATACCTGATGTCAGATAGCAGTTCCCTGATGACATGTGTACAGGTTAGTTCATCGACCTGAGGATCGTCATTTGTCTCGTGTGAGTTCCCACTGTACTTTGATTACTACCCTACCACGCTCAAAGGAGACGTGCAAACAGGTTTTAGTTGGGTACAGTCCCGAGCCACATGGAGGCAGTGAGCGGATCTTCGGGGGTTCGTCTCTCCCGGTATTGGGGGTGAGGTCGCGCTGTGTCTAGGAGAGCCAGAACATGAAAAGTCCTTGGCCAAGGCAGGAGATTTATTGGTAGGTATTCCAGTAGTATCTCAGGGTGTTCTGGGCTGATCTCTGACACGACTTATACCGCTTTTGGGGGTCTGACTTTTACCAACCCCCTAGGCCCGCCATGCGATGCTCATAGACGAACGGACCGGACTGTACGGATATTGTTACTGACATGCTCAGTAGGGTGTCAGGATGAGTTCGCTCATCGACGTCCCATTTGGTCAATACCTGGTTGCCCGTCACGTATTGGCTTATACCTCTGACGTGCTAGTGGTTAAATCTACAACCAAGGTGTTGACGAGTCTTTAGAGTCCCCCACATTTAGTTGCTCAAGTTTTCGGGCGAAAAGCTGTAGAGGCCGTATGGAGATATGGCAGGGTTCGATCAGATACGTGCGGTATTGCACGGATCAGGATCGGACGGATATTACTAGCCGGCTTTGGTTTAAGCCGGATCCTAGTATGGTACAGTGTAGATTTTGTCTCATTGCATTTGTATTCGGTCGGAATACAGATGCGGGTGTGTATGCACAGTATCGGGGTTTTCCTGTAATTTATTACGGGACCAGTTTTTGGAGTTGCCAGTTTGTTTTCGTTTCGGCCATATTTCTTTGTATCCTTCATTGGCCGAAGATTGGTGGAGGAGGGCTTATTTGCATTTGTGCAAATAAGCATTTGTGGAGGGTGTTCTTTGCATTTTGTTGGATCATGATGGTTGCACCATCCCTTGACCATTTGACTTCTTCTTTCATGATGGCTTGACTTTGTGTTGAGATGATGAGATTGGTGGAGTGTGGGTTTGTGTTTGTGATCATTCTCTTTTCATGATATCATTTGATTCCCTCTTGCATTATTGGCTTACACACTCCCTCATTCATTCCCTCCTCTCCCATTCCAAGCCATGGCCGGCCAAGCATATGATGGGCTGTCCAAAAAATTTGTAGTGGGGATTTTTGCTCTCTTGATGCTAGAAAAATCCCCAAGTTCCTCCACAAAAGTTCACAGTTAATTTCCTCCACCAAAGGCGACTTCAAGTAACCCCAAAATGAGACATGGTTCTATACACATTCTACAGCAAACCTTGGGCACGTCGGCTCGCAAACTTCGTGCCCGAGTTGCCTCGGTATAGAGGTGGGAGCCCGTAAAAGAAGCAGGCGACATGGTGCCCTTCCGGCGAGGAGGTGGAGACCGGACATTCCGCGGGAGATCGGGACGACGGCGAGAAGACCGGAGGACACGGATCGTTCGGTATATCTCTCGTCCCCATCTTGTAGTTAGCTAGGACTAGTTAATGGCACGATCCGGGTTTATAGTGCGCGGTGGTGCCAGTTTGAAAAATTAAAGTTAAGCATCGCTTCCGCATTCCGACGTCGGATTGACGGCCGGGGCACCGCCGTGCACTTACAGTTTGATATGATCATCACCTACTGTCGGCGTATTGACGATTCTTTAGAGTCCTACACAGAGGTTTCCTGGCTCAGGAAAAACGGAGTAGGAGCACATATGTGATATGTGCGGGACTGAGAATAATACGTGTATGTAATACCGTATTAGATTCTCGCGATATGTGATATCGGCCGGGTATATGTGATATAGCCGGGTCATCGGATCAAGTATTGATTCGATGAACTGATACAGATTATATTAGTCGGTTATTTATGAAATAGCCGGATTATCGGATCAAGTGTTGATTCGATAATTTAATGTATAATTATATATTTGATATATTATATTACATTAACTAATATAATCTCACTTAAAGATTCTTTTTCTCACATGGATAATACATTGATATAAATGTGATATATGTTAATTGTATTATTTTATTTTGTTACAAAATAGATTATATATGTGATATATAATATTGTAACAAGTTAGGGTTACAAATGCAACATGTTTTGTGGAGTTTAAACATGGTTAGGGTTTGGATTAGGGTTAAGCTTTCATGAAGCTTCTTGAAGTTTTGATTTTGATCTTTGATATTTTGTGTAGATATTTCTTAACCCAACCCAAACCCTTTACCCTAGTTAATTCTCTACAAGGGTTAAGCCTTCATTCTTAACCCATGGTTGATTTGTAACCACAATAATGATTTTCATTATTCATCACAAAAGTTTTCTTCTTCTTCTTCCTCCTTGAAAAAAGCTTTCTAGGTTTTTGACTTGTGATGATTTAAAGTGAGAAAATGAAAACAAAAGAGAGCAAAATTCCTACTTCATCATCCTCATCTATTCTAGCCACTTAGATTAGGGTGTTCACTTCACTAATACTTGATTAGAGAAGTAAAAGCTTGATCTTGAGATTCTTCAAGGTAGATCATTTTCGAAAAGGAAGACTTCAAGCAAGAATGGACCATTCGACTTGTGGAGCCTCTCTTGAGTCCGGGAGATCATGGATCGCGGCAAAGGGACTACTACTCGGAGCTTATGAAGCGAAGGAATGGACTACAAAGGTTGTAATCCCTCTCTCTTAGATGTAAAGTTGTTTACATGAATATTTAACCTAATTCTCTAGTTAAGATCTTGGTTAGGGTTTGTTTAGCACCCCAAAAATTTCAATATGGCATGTGTGATGCCTTCCTAAAGCTTGCTAAGGTGCTATACTAACCCTACACACACCACAACATAATGGTGTGTCAGAGCGGAGGAATCGTACACTATTAGATATGGTAGATCCATGATGAGTGATGCTGAGTTGCCGCTTTCATTCTGGGGATATGCATTGGAGACAGCAATGTATCTATTAAACAGGGTTCCAACCAAGACCATGTCTAGCACTCCATATGAGATATGGAGTGGAAAGAGACCATCTCTTAAAAGAGTTAGGATATGGGGTTGTCCGGCTTATGTCAAAAAGCAGAATCCGGATAAACTCGAGACACGATCGGTCATGTGTAAATTTGTGGGATATCTAAAATATTCGTATGGATATCTATTCTACCATAAGGAGGAACAAAAAGTGTTTGTTTCTCAGCATGCCAAATTTTGGAAAATGAATTTTTTATAAATAGTATTGATGGCAATATGGTAGAACTACTAGAGGTTATAGAGACACAAATTACTCAGGACGAATTGGTTGAAACTGATGTTTCAGTAGAACTTCAAGAACCTCAGCCGCTCCGGAGATCTAATAGAACTTCTAGCCCACCAGAGAGATACTATGGGTTTCTCATTGATGGTGATAGAGAAGATTGCATCATGGATGATGATGACCCTACTAGTTTTCAGCAAGCTATCACGAATAGTGACTCTGTGAAGTGGCTGGAAGCCATGAGATCTGAAATAGAGTCCATGTACACCAACAAAGTATGGACTTTGGACGTTGCACCTGCTGAGATAAACCTGTTGGGTGCAAATGGATTTTTAAGAGAAACATTGGTGTAGATGGACATGTAGAGACCTTTAAAGCAAGTCTTGTAGCGAAAGGATTTCGTCAAAGACCAGGATTGGACTATGATGAAACTTTCTCTCCTGTAGCAATGCTTAAATCCATTCGGATCCTACTTGCTATTGCTGCTCACTACGACTATGAAATCTGGCAGATGGACGTTAAAACTGCATTTCTAAATGGTGATTTAGAAGAGTGCGTTTTTATGGATCAGCCAAAGGGCTTCATTGACAGTGGGAGCAGCGGGAAAGCATGTAGGTTGCTTAAATCCATTTATGGATTAAAGCAGGCCTCACGGAGCTGGAACATCTGCTTTGATGATACAATCAAAAAGTTTGATTTTATCAAAAATATAGATGAGCCATGCATTTATAAGAAGATTGTAGGGAGTACTGTCACATTCCTCGTATTGTACATGGATGACATTCTCTTGATAGGAAATGACATTCCTATGCTACAATCGGTCAAACTATTCTTATCACAAAGGTTCTCCATGAAGGACCTGGGTGATGCCTCATGCATTTTGGGCATAAGGATCTATAGAGATAGATCCAAGAGGTTATTGGGATTGTCCCAATCAAAGTACATTGATACCATCCAAAAAAGGTTTAGTATGGAAGATTCCAAGCGTGGTGCCTTGCCCGCTTGCCAAGGAATCGCTCTCTCCAAAGACTTCTGTCCAAAGACTGATGAAGAGAGAGCTCGCATAAGCATTATATCCTACGCTTCAGCCGTAGGATCTATAATGTATGCGATGTTATGTACTCGCCCTAATGTAGCTTATGCACTAGCTGTTGTAAGCAGGTATCAATCCAACCCAGGGGAGAAATATTGGATAGCAGTGAAGAACATTCTTAAGTACTTGAGAAGGACTAAAGAACCGTTCTTAGTGTATGGTAATGGGGATCTCCAAATGGAGGCCTTTATCGATTCCATTTTCCAAAGTGATAAGGATGACATCAAATCTATCTCAGGATTTGTATTTACCCTTAATGGAGGGGCGGTTAGTTGGAAAAGCTCCAAACAGGAAACCGTTGCAGACTCAACGATGGAAGCTGAGTATATCGCTGCAAATGATGCTGCCAAGGAAGCCGTCTGGATGAGAAAGTTCGTCGCGGAACTAGGAGTAGTTCCAACCATTGTTGATCCAATACCATTGTATTGTGATAATAATGGGGCTATGGCGTTAGCCAAAGAAGCAAGGTCCCATAAAAAGTCCAGGCACATCCTCAGGCGATATCATTTGATCCGGGAGATTGTAGATTGCCAAGAGATCGAGATTCGGAGAGTTGATACAAAGAATAACACAGCGGATCCACTCACCAAGGCCCTTCCACAGCCGCAGCACGAGCGAATTTTTGAGATGTTGGGTATGAGATACGCCAATAATTGGCCTTAGTGCAAGTGGGAGATTGTTGGATATATGTATGCCCTAGAGGCCATTATATGTATAGTGGATGCTTGGACATGTATATATATAAATTACTTTCTTGCTCGACATGATAGTATGCTATCTGGTTTACTTTATCTGACATGTTGACTTGATCATACTTTTATTCATTTGCACATGTTGATAAAGCCCTGAGGATATTTGCTTGACTACTGTGACTATGATGCGGATCATACTAGTGGGGCACGTGTAGTTTATAAGTATATCCTTGAACTGTTCCTAGTCGTGGGTGTATCGAGACAGGGCATCGATATTCCAGAGTAGACTAGCATATACCATTCTTGTCCCATATGATGGGCGATAGATGATCCCATATCCATCTGGTGTGTTGACACCAAAGATTGTATGCGGGTGCTCAGTAGAGACTGGGTACACTGAACGGACTCGCCGAGAACTCCTATGTGGTATTATATCTATCGTTGGATGGTAGTTCTCAGGTGACACTGGTACAGGTTAGTCTGTAGACCCAAGATCGTCATAGAGTCTTGTGTGTCCTTCCACTGTATTTTGATCTCCACCCTACCATGGCTCTACCGAGTCGTGCAAACATGTGGACTTTGGGTACAGTCCCGAGGCACATGGAGGCAATGAGCGATAGGAGGGGTTTCGTCTCTCCCGGTATTGGGGGTTGATGTTGTGCTATACTTGATTCGCTATAACAGGAAGTCCCTGGCCAGGGCTACTGAGATTTACTGATAAGTGTTATCAGTAGTTTCTCGTTCTGTTATCAGCTATATACCGGCATGACTTATTGAGTTATTGGGGTCGACGACACCATCCCCAGACTTGATATGTAACATATTTGACGAGGAGACCGGACTGTACGGTAAGTGTTTCCAGATGGCTCGACGGGAGTTTTAACAGGTTTGCTCGTTTTCTTTTGATCGTTCAATACCCGGGTGGCCGTTACGTTAAGCTGACCGCTTACGGCTTATGGGTGTTTGATATGATCATCACCCACTGCCGGCGTATTGACGAGTCTTAGAGTTCCACACAGAAGTTTCCTAGCCCAGGTGAAAAGATGTGGTATGCATATGGGATATGCACGGGGACCCGATTGAATACGACTATGTGATACCGTATGTGAATCGGGCGTTTTACTATTGGTCGGATCGTATATGATATAACCGGATTGTTAAATCAATTATTGATTTAACATTGTGACTTTTAGTTTTATTTTATTCTTTATTCAAAACTCTTTTTATTAAAGAGGAAGAATGCATGCCTGTATGCATATGATGATGTGCAAGCATGCACATGTTGATGTGCATGGATACATGCATACAAAAGTATCATGGTTGATGATACACACTTGAAGGCAATATAAGACTTACATGGAACTATAATATATGGATATTTATTAGTATTTGTTTTAAAACAAATGAAAAAGATAAAGGTTAATTCATGGTTATCTTTCTACACTCTTCTTTGAGTTGACCTCACTTCACCCACTTTTTAACCATGGATTAAGCTTTTCTTTTGGCTTTTAACCTATTTACTAAATATCTAGATATTATAGCAACCATGGTTAACAGAGAGATAGAAAATATATATACTATATTTTCTATTTTCTTTCACAAGCTTTATCATTTCACAAAAGCTTTTGTCTTCATCTTCTTCTTCCTCCTTGCTCTCTAGATTCTTCCAAAGTGAGTAAGAGATAAAAAGAAAGAGTTTTGATATAAAAAAACACACCACTTCATCACTCTACTCTAATCTAGCCAATTAGTTTAGAGTGTTTAGCTTCATCATTTTCTTGCATCAAGTGGAGCTACAAGGTTGGAGCTAGTGAAGTTCGGATGGATCATCGTAGACGTAGGAGCTTACTAGCAAGCCTCTCTAACCTCTCAAAAATCCTAGGAGTCACTACAAAGAGGACTACAAAGGTTGTATTTCTTACACTTAGTGTAAATATACTTTATAGTGTTGTTACCCTAACTTTTTCTACTTAAAGATCCTTACTTTGTTTGCTTAGCACCTCTAAAATTTTAAAGTGGCATGTGTGATGCTTTCATACTCCTTAGTAGGTGCAGAGGAAACCCAACATCCATCACTTTTTCACCATTGAATTAGCAATGTAAAAAGTTCCATTGTCGGTAAACCATTAATTTTGCACCCACTAAATCAACGGTGAAAAATGATAAAATCATATAAAATTTAGTGTATCCACATCTTAGATGATAAAGATGAAGATGATAAGAGACAATCATCGGAAAAAATCTTGAAGAATGTATTTTTTTCAACGTCATGAAAAGAAATTCCCTCATGTGGCACCTATATATATATATATATATATATATATATATAAGTCCTTAGAGGTATCATTAATCAACAAAATAAAAAATAGAAAAATAACAAAATTCAATAACCAAACTTGAGAATTGAAGATGTGCATGTCATCCACCACAAAAAGACAAAAGTAAGAAATGAAAAGTCAATAACCCCCCATCTCTCTCTCTCACATTCATTACACATTCTCTCTAATGTTTCAAAGCCCAAAATGAGACATAACTTACAAAGTTATACGTAAGCCTTTATATCTTTATTGTTTTGTATAACACATAAATTTCTCAATTCTAATATTACCACCAACAACATTTATTTAATTTAAATTTAGAAAAATTATAGATGTCTTTGAAAATTTTCATGTAACTTTTAACATAAAAAAAAATTGCACATGCATGTATATATATTGTTCAAAATACACACACATGCGTAGCACGTGCAAAATACTAGTGTGTGTGCAGAAGTTCTTAGTTGATGTCATTAATCAACAAAATAGAAAAAATGACAAAATTCCAATAGCCAAAATTGAGAATTTAAATTGTTTATCTCATCCACGAGAAATGACAAAATAAGAAAATAAAAGTCAATGCTATTTCTCTCTCACATTCATTATACATTCGCTCTCATATTCCAAAGCCTAAAAAGAGATATGCCTTACAAGTTTATAGATAAGCCATTATATTTTTGTTATTTTATATAACTCATACTTCTCAATTCTAATATTACTATTAACCATATTCATTAATTTTTTAAGTAAAAACTATAGATATTTTTATAAAAAAATTCATGTAACGTCCATGATAAAAAAAATTATACATGTCTTCAGTGCGCGATGTATATATATTGTTTAAAATATACACATATGCAAAGCACTAGTATATATAGAAAGAGAGGGAGGCTACAATACTACTATGGATATGATTTGAAAACAAATCCTATCACTTTCTTTGTCGTTGAATTTGCATTGAAATATGTGTTATTAATCATTTGATTATTTAAAAGAATGAATGGTTCTCTTCATAATTGATTGCACATATATCCTAGCGCCTCTCTATCAATTGCATGTTAGTCATTCCTCATTGCATTGGATAACTGCATTGGATAACTGCAAAATTAACGGTTTATCAACAATAAAACATTTAGAAGCGCTATATGAATTGTCAAAATGTATCCAAAGAGCATGAAATTTGGTAGACATATGCTTAAGAACATGAAGATCGGCATGGCCGGTGCCGATCGTCGAAAATATCAATGGATAGTTGACTTTTAGAGACGTTACAATAGGTAATTTTCTACCGTACCTCAGTATACTTTGTTTCCTCATATATATGATGTAGAACCATATTCAACTGTTGCATGCGGACGGGGAGTGCCCAAAACCTGTTAAAACCAACTAAACAAACCCCCTCCCAAACACACACACACACACACACAAATGTCTAAAAAAGACTAAATATCACATAAATCCGTATAGCTTCATCCAAATAGTAGATAAATATCTATATTTCAAAATGTGACACTTTAATATCTGAACCTATACTTTTTGGCACTTCATTACCTACTTGTTCTCTAGAAATGTATAAATTCATTTCTTGATTTTCATGTGCTTCTCACATGACTTTTTTATATTTTTTTCTTGGTATTAAAAATAAGGATAAATTGCACAAATGTATTCATAAACATTAACGTTTTTCGTGATTGATACCATGAACTTTAATAATTAGAGATAGGTACCATAAATTTTTTTTGATATAAATATCATACGGCATTAAATATGCTGCATGAATGGATCGTTTTACCCCTCGATTCTTTATTAATATTTTGTCAATTTAAAATAATTCTTTATTTAATTACCCTTTCCTTTTTATCTCTCCTAGTCCTTGACCCTCCGTCCATGCCGACCTCCGCCTCTCCCTCGGCGGCGCCGACGCCGGTGACATGTTGCCTTTCATCTTCAAGATCTGGCTGTGGCTCTTTTTCAACTGCTGCAGATCGAGGTGATTCCGCCACCGGAGGCACGCAATACATTTTTGGATGTCTTTCGCACAAAATTTGACGGCGCCGGTCCCGAACCTATCTTTAGTTTTTATCTCTCCTAGAAGGCGAGATCGTGTTCGTCGCCGGCGATCTCATCGACTTGGCCTTCAAGATGATGAAGTTGAAAAGAAAAGAGTTGCATGCTCGCTGATTTCGAAAAGGAAGTAGGTGGAAATGAAGGAGAACCAATGCTGGGGAGGGATTTTAGGATTTGGGAATGAATTGAGAAGGGCCGGGATTGTTATTTCGGGGATGATGGGGTGATGGAGGTTTGGGGATTGTTTGAGGGATTTGTGGAGAAAGAAAGAGAGAAGAGGGCGGCGCTCGGAGGAGACATGGGCTTAGTCCATTGGAAAAGAACTTTTGACGCAAGACGGAAATGATAAAGCTTGTACTGAACATGTGCAAGCGGAAGCCAAAATGAACACACTAGCAATAAATGAAATGCAGATTCCAGTGTTGCTCTAAATTGCTGCACCAAACATGCAAGATCCAACAATGAATAGCATGAAAAATAAAGGATATGAAAGTAGCAATATAAAAAAAAATATAGAATTGAACTGTAAATTTAAAGATTTGAGTTGCATCGAAATCATCAGATTATCCGGATTATGCTTTGAGCGTAAATAACTAACAATCTTTGTATCGGTCCAAATACTGTATTTTAGAAATTTGAAAACAAATTGACCTAGATCTAAATATTCATAAATGCATTCAACATAAATTTCTAATTTTCCCAATTCCAATTACCAGTTAAATTTCTCTACTAATAAATCGAGATAGACAAGATCAGTATTATACCTCATGTAATAAGGACTTGGCTCTTGATTGCATTCTGCGTGATTTAGGCTTTGGCCTTCTCTGTTTGTTGTCAAGGGACTCAACAATGGACCTCGAGTTGAAAGGTTAATGTTGTCACGTGTTTCTCTCACTATTTCTTCAAGCGGATAATGACAGATCTGTAATAAGCGGATAACAGCGATGACGAGTTGTTCTCCAACGGATTCAATCCGGATCGCGGCTTTGTCGGAATTGAATGACACAAAGATGGCTTTCTTGATTGAAAGCATGGTTGGTGATGCGATGATGTTGACGAGGATGAAGATAGATCAACCGCAGCCGACGTAGGGTTTCGACTGCGGCCGATTATTAAAACTCAGCAGAGTCACTCAATTCACAATTCTCAAGATAAATTTTTATTCAATCATTCACTATCATAATAAAATAGGTTTCCGGGCTTCTTTTATAGGAAACCTAGTACAGTTAACAAAGCGGCACATAAACTTTTGATTTTGTGAACTAACATAAACTAAAAATTTAACAAATATCATCTTAACAAATAAATAAAATATGACTTGATGGTCTCCCGCATCAACTTGCCTCGTCGGCGATGATAAAAACAGAGGAGACATCGGTTTAGGATTTGATGGCCGCGAGAGCGGAGAGAGGTGAGGAGAGTGGGGATGGAGGCAGAGCTCATGTTGATGATGATGTGATTGCTTTTATTTGGCTTTGTATTTTTATTTTTATTTTTATTTTTCACTTTTGAAATTGTCTAAGAACATAAGGGCAAAATGGTGAAAACAGGTCAAATATTGCTAACGTGGTGGTTAAATGTAATCTTTGCAGACGGGAGAAAAATTGATGGTATTTAGTTGCAATCGGGGGTTTTGTAATTAAATAAGTTCATGCTATTAATCGCAAAAGATGTGAAAGTTGATGGTACCTTTGTGCAATTTAGCCTAATCATAAAGAAGGATTTTACATATTTTTTGAGAAACGGGTAAGATAACAAAACGCAAAAAACGAAACTTCAGGTTTCAAAGTGTCGTATTTTGATATATAGATATTTATATGTTTATGTCACTAGTTTTTTTGCACATGCCTTGCACATAACCAATCGAATTGAAGGTGAAAGCAAATTGAATACATGCTATCCAAATCTGCTTATATCAAACTGCATAAATAATAACCAAAAGTTAAGAAACGATTTCAAAATTTGAAACAGTACATCGGCTGCTTTCACATTTCCAAAATTGTGCACAGAAAATCAAAATCAAGCACCGCCATAATAATGAGGACAGCACACTGAATATGCAAATAAATCTCCGGATCATCTGGTTGTTGTGGACACATTATTCTCTATCATTTTGTATCGAAACTTTGGTAAAATTCAAAAGCCATATCCTGAGATAATATTACGGTACTAACACCAAAAAGCTACATGTAAAGGGCTTGGACCAGCTCATTGGTGGGGCTTGGACTAGCCGGGGAGACGGGTTCGAGTCCCGGGTTACCCCCATCAATAATGGTGGTTAATTTATCTCATCTATTATCTCAAAAAAAAACATGTAGATTTTGATAAAATTAAAAATAACAATCTCTCTCTGTCTCTTTTTCCCAAATAGAACAATAAACTATGGTCTCCAGGACCGTTGCCACCTCTTCAATTCACATTCTACAACTTATGCGCTTCTCAAGATGGAACGACCATATCGATTTTTGAGAATACAACAATGAAGAGTGTTTTCATGGTTGTAATTCTCCAATCATTATCATTATACTAATAGAAAGATATATAAGAAATGAAAATTTGGTAATATCCCCAAAATTCACATTCTACAGCTTATGCGCTAGTTTTGGATGTAAAATTGGATGCGTTGTAATTGTTGGTACAGAACTTATATATGCTCTCTCCTCTGACATGAGCCATTATGGAAAAACAATAATGAAGACATTAATTTTGACCAATGTTGATGGAGACGATGATATTTGCAGCTGAGGCAATTGGAATATTTTAAACTGCAGTATGAGGCTGGGGAGGTCGGATATGATATGGCCTTGTTTGGTTATGGGGAGCTAAAGAAACCGTACTTTGTTTTAAAATGAAGGTAGAGATGATGCAAACTATACTTTGTAAGATCCAGCCCCAAACTATCCTTACTTCTAGCTATGAGTGCAACTAAATGATCGCTCCTTTCTACCCATCGCTTTCACTTCTCATGGTTCACCATCTATGCCGGCCTCCACTAGTTGCCGAATTTGGCTAGAATTTCCTTAGAGAGAAGAAAAGAACCCATCTTTGCTCAATGAATGCAAAATACCCATGCTTCAGCACCTGCGTAATCGTCCCGGTGCAACAACAGGTACCAGCCTAATTTGGGAAGGTTGTGAGTTAGCAGCGTAGGAGGCAAAATAGCTTTGTTACCTACTCTATTAGTTGCAAAAATAAAAACTTAAATACCACTTCTAAATAATCCAAGAAATATGAGGGGGGGATAGGAAAATATTGAAGGTACACAAGAAACAAGAAAAACATCTACTAATTCATCGGCCAATATATTTCCGAAAAGAAAACTAAGAGAGAGGTTTTGTGAAATCTTCTAGGATCGTAATTAGTAAAAATATTGGTGCTGGTTGAATGAGAAAAACCGCTCAATACTCATCCAGCGGTTTCCAGCCTAGAATGTTTGTTCAAGACCTTTTGGCAACAGAGGAAAGAGTAGCAAAGCGACGCCATCGAAGCGAAACGCACGCGGAAAACGCGTGACCCCCAGAGCCTCGACAGCCTGTCACGTGCCCCCAACGCAGGCACCAACACCCGTCACCTCTCCCGGTCACGTGTCCAAATCAAACCGCCTCGGCCTTGTCACCCTCTCACTCTTATCTCAACGCAACATCTCGCCGTCCACGTGTCCCTCATCCACCCTCCCTCCCCCCCTCTCTCTATAAAAATCCCCATACACGCACCACCCACCCCGCATACCCGCTTTGGTGCCCATGGAGTCTGCAGGGGATCGCACTCGTCAAACTATCAAGTTACTCACTGCGGCAGGTATTGCATCTTGATCTTGCTCTTAATTTCTAGCTGAAATCACAATTTTTAACCCCCTTAATGTCACACTAGAATTATAGTAAATCTAATCGATCGCCCGTCGTCAGTAAATTTTAAATTACACTATATTGTATTTTCATAAAGAAGAAGAATCTTTGAATCAATCGATCCAGTAGAGTCCATGGATTAGGATCCTCTGCGCGCTATTTTTCTCTCAAGAGAACCCTGCTCTGCCTCCCTTTAAACCGTTGGATCCTCTCCCTCATAACCGGTCACCAGCTCCTGCGGGTGCCGGCGCGGCAGATTATTAATTTATCTTTTTTGGGAAAAGAAGGAAACTCAATTTGGAGGAATGTTTTAGAAGATCGAATTACTAGAGATTTTGCTGTGTGCACCCACAAAAAGCGATTGAAGGAAAAAAATGAAAGAGAGAAACTCGTTAGGATATCGAATCATAGAGTTTTGAGCGCATGCAAAAGAAAAAGAGATTGGAATTATTAGAAACAAAATGTATAAATTGGTAATAGAAGAGTATGTATGATTTCTCATTTCAAGTACCAAGGTGCATGCCTGCCTTCCTTTCCTTATAGGGATATGATGCGGACAATTATGATTTTGAATGGCTTATAGAAATCTTTAGGGTTTTTAAATTTGGAAATAGGGTGGTTAGGTATTAAAATTAGTAAAATAGGATAATTTAAATTATAATTATGAGAATAGCACGGTTTGAAAATGGTACATGTAGAAGGCGGGTTTCTGGAACCGTCATTATTATTTAAAAAGTGAAGGGCGGGCTCAACCCATCCTGCTTACACCCCACACCCATCCCAACCCATCCCATCCCACCTGACCCGTTGCCATGGAGGGCGGGTTTTAGGAACCCACCCTCCCCCTTCCATGTGGAGGGGGGTTCTAGAAACCCGCACAAGAGGGGGGCGGGTTCCCAAAATCCGTCCTACAAAAAAATTAAAATTTAAAAAAATCAAAAAAAGTTTAAAATTTAAAATAAAATTATTATTAAATTAAAAAAATAATTTCGTAAATCGGGTTTCGAAAACCCGCCCATGCCGGATAGCGCGGGTTCCAAAAACTCGTACTCGCGCAAATATTGGATAAAATTGTTGTTATTGCTACTGACGTGGGGATAAGTGTTGTTACTGTTTATATAGAAGGAATTCAGTACTTAGATCATACTATAAATATGAATGAGAAACACTTTACTAACAAAATGAATCCATTAGACATCAAAGATTGGATTCCTTCTATATAAACACTGTTACTCATTTATATTTATAGTATGATCCAAATATTGGATTCCTTCTATATAAACAGTAACAACTCTTATCCCCACTCAGTAACAATAACAACAATTTTATACAATATTTCTCCGAAGGCGGTTTATGGAACTAGTAACAACAATCTTATTCAATATTTGTCCGAAGGCGGGTTTTTGAAAACCACCCACTTTGCCATACACTGAAGAGCGGGTTCATAGAACCCGATTTACTGGTATTCCGGTTAGAGATGAAATTATTTTTTTAATTTAATAAAAAAATTATTTTTATTTTTTTTGATTTTTTAATTTTAATTTTTTTTATTTGGAACCCACGTCAAAGAAAAAGGCGGGTTCTGGAAAGAGGACGGGTTAACCCATCCACCCACACCAAATAAGAGGGCAGGCCCACACTAAAGAAGATGGCGGTTTCCCAGAACCCGCCCTCTTTTTTGGTGTGGGTGGGCGGGTTCTAAGAACCCGTCCTCCCCATGTAAGGGGACATGTAGGGGAAGGGCAGGTTCCTAAAAACCCGCCTCTCCATGGAGGGGATAGGGTGGGGGTGGGAAGGGTGACTGTGTGGGGGTGGAGTGGGGCGAGGAGATGCTTAGGGTGGGTTGGGATATAAACGGAGCGGGTTTTGATAACCCGTCCTCTCCAAACCGTTCTATTCCTCTAATTATAATTTAAATCATCCTATTTTACTAATGTTAATACCTAACCATCCTATTTTGAAAAAAAAACCCCAAAACTTTATGATTTAGAATAACTTATAGAAATTTAAATTTTTTTCTTAAAATGTGGACAAAATGCCACATGGAACTCAAGGATGCTTGGGCAGTCCTGGTAATAATAATTGAGATATCTTTAAGTTCCTCATGGCAACATGAGTTTTTGTTGGTAATTTAGGATTCTAAAAATTGTTTCAATCTCTAATTGTTATAGTATAGGTTTTTTTTGAGAAAATTGTATCTAAGCCCCTGAGATCTAAAAACAATCAGATTAGGTCACTGGGTCCAAATGACTTGTGAATAACCCCTAGTACTAAGGATTCCTTTATTTAAATCCATGCAATACAATTTTGATATTATTTATTATAATTCTATTTTGTTATTACCCACGTTGCTTTATCTCTCTCTTCTTTATCTGTCTCTCCTTCATAAGCTTCTAATTTTTCATTTTCATCCTTCTCCACATCCATCTCCTAGCGATTTTTAAATAATCAAATATCTCAACAAATCAAATGCCCATCAACAACTCTAGTTAAGAAGTCCAAAACTCTAATCTTTCTTCTTCTTTTTTTCTTATTTCTTTCTTCTTCCTTGGCAAAATAAAAGGGAACCCATAATGAAAATCCAAACAATTTACATTAGGTTATAATTTTGATTTGATAGCTTTTGAATGTTGAATTTTTTGAATGAAAGAATATGTGATTTAGCGTTGATGAGGAAAAAACGAATTTTGATTTGATAAGGTTTGAAGAAGAATGTGAGGGTGGAGGAAGGAGAAGGAAGATCAAGAAAAAACAAAAAACAAAACAAATGTAGTAGTTTCACCGATAAATGCAATATTCTTGTAGATTGATGTAGCGGTTTTCCCTTTTTTTAATTTTTAAATTTTTTTTTGTAGAAAAGACCTTGAGCTCGAATTACATTAATGCAATGACGTTATAATATAGTATTATACCTTTTTACCTTTGTCCGTAGTTTTGGAGTTTGGCACGACATGGCATTGAGTTTTATTAAAGAATGTGTATTTAAATTCCATAGTGATATATCTAAGCAGCTCACTGAAACGCAAAACTTAGTTTCTAGAGCCAAGCAAATGCAATGTTGTTATAAAGATTTGCTAGAATATAAAATCATAACACCTAGGAAATCTTCGGTGCGCACCAATAGAAAATGCAACATTTGCTAGATTGAACGGTCTCAAATATAAACCGTTGTTTCCAAATTCTGCAGTAGGACTTCATCTTGTTTATCCATTTTCACAGGAATTGGCACATCCCTTCTAGTGATTGCTGGCCTTCTCCTCACCGGAGTGGTTATAGCTCTTGTGATGGCGACGCCGGTCCTTGTAATATTCAGCCCGATACTGGTCCCCGCTGGAATAGTAGCCCTATTGGCTGTCACAGGACTTGCAATCTCTGGTGGGTTTGGTGTGGCTGCGGTTTCAGCATTAACTTGGATATACAACTACGTTGCAGGCAAACACCCGGTGGGGTCAGATAAGATCGACTTTGTGAGGATGAGGCTGGCGGAGACGGCGAGGGATGTGAAGGAGAAGGTAAAAGATTATGGGAGTTATGTACAAAAAAAGGCCCATGAGGCGACTTCTTAGATTCTTGGCGGGTTCTTGGGATAGTTTGATGGTTGTCTTGTTTTCATTGGGATTTTGTAAGAATAACTGCATGCTGTGGCAATGTTATGTTTGGGTTTTTCTCATTTTGCAATCCAAGTAGTCGTTAAATCAATTTTCAAACTTTACCCGAACCGAGTCAAAATATTGCTATAGCTTATGGAATTGGTTTTTTTTAGATGTACACTCCTAAAGCTTTCTTATTTTAATATAGCCCCTCTAAAATCTCTAAAATCTACTCTAGTATTTTTCCATGTATGTATAATTTGAACATATATGCTAAAGTCGTGTCGCGTGTGTAAAAATTTTATCCCGGACATTAAATAAAAATTCCTAAAGATATATATTGTTTTTCTGGATTTAAATTAAATGAATTTGGTTAGCCGTAATGTTAAAATTAAGAAATTTATGAGTTATATAAAATAACAAAGATATATGCATTTATGTATAAATTTGTAAGGCATATGAATGAATGGAATTATAAGAGAGACAAATAGGATTGTTGATTTTTATTTTCTTATTTTTTGTTTTCTATGGTGTAACTTAATTTGGCTATTGAAATTTTATCATTTTTTCTAAGTTTTTATTTCGTTGATTAATGACATCTACTTAAATCCCTTCCAAATATTATTTTCCCCAGAAGGCCCCCAAGCCCCTCGCAAATTTTCCTTCTTTTATTAAAATCCCTTCTGAACCTAATTTTCTTCAGAAAATACCTCAAGCCCGTTTATATGATTCTAAAATTGACTTTGGAGACTAAAACCACAGAAAAACTCTTATAGATGAATAATCTAATATCTCTCTTCTTTCATTAAATCTCTCTCTCTCTCTCTCTCATGAATTCGTTCTCTTTTCCTCTATTCATGGCATATCTTCTCATGTAAAGCAGTAAAGGTGATGAGTATGAGAGCAACCGAGACCTTGAGCTTGACATGAAGTGAGAAGCATGGGATGAATGAAAAAGGTGAAAAATGATGAGCTTTGGTTGAAAAAATTGAGAAGTGACGAATGAGAAAATTTGAGAGAGAATAATTTGGTTTTGAAGGTGCATTCCATGGAGAAAGGAAGAAAGTGAGAAAGAAGGTGACGGTATTATTGGAATGAACTTGTTTTATTTAAAATATAAAATATTTTTTAATTACTCGACAGACTTGGGGCATTTTTGAGAAAACGAAAATTTAATGGTGGATCATTTTAATAAATATGAAGATTTACGGGGTATACCAAAACATGAAATATTTAAGAACCCTATGGAATTTATATGCTATAAAATGATGGATAGATTGCAAAGATACATTAAATCTTAAGCATATTTCAGATAAATATTCAGAAGTGCATACTTATCTTTGCTGCCATTTTTTTTCCAGTCTCTGTAATTTTAATGCTGTCATTCCAATTCTATATAAACTAAAGAAGTTAGATGACTATCAATTTCAATTGAAAATCTTTTATTATTAAAGAGAAAGCGGAGTATAAAGCAGCCGAGTGGTGAGAAATTTTCTATATTGAATGTTTATAAAGTCAATCGTCCATCAATTTTTTATTTTTAGTATGAGCACCGGCTGTATTATTAATTTTATGTTTTAAACTATGGTTACATCAACTTTCATGTTTTGATCCAAGTACTTCTGTTTTACATAATATGTTTTCTTGTTTTTTAATAAGATTAAGGAAATATTTTTCCATATACAGAATTTTATTTTGTCAACCGGTGATTTTTAATCACCATTGGATTTTTAATTCAAGGGTTCTCTGGTTTACAGAGAGCAATCTTTTTTGTTTGTAAAAATTGAAGACAAATATTCCTCAGAATAAAATTTAATTCTATTGTTTGGTGATTTATCATCACCATTGAATCTTTGATCCAACGGTAGAGAGTATCACAACTTTTTGTTAAGAAAATATCCTCATGTAGAATTTAATTCTACTAGTATAAATTTAGGCGGCGGCGCTCACGTGTTGTGCATATAGGCACCACTTAAGAATTAAATTCTTATTTATGATAGGCATTTCTATACTTTGCACATTGGCACCCACGTGAAGAGCACGTGCCGCGCCATATAAGAATCTACTTCTTATATAATAAGCGTTTTTGTGCTTTGCACATTGACGTCCATGTGAGGAGCATGTGCGGCGCCACCATAAGATTTAATCCTACAAGATTGGCGCTGGCACTCTCGTGAAGAGCACGTGGGAAGCTGCCTCATTAAAATTCAACAGAGCTTAGCTCTTTTTATATTGTTTAAATTTTGGGGAAACAAATGCCCCCCATCGTTGTTCTCTCGTGGCTCACACATGGGTGCAACGGTGTCATTTTTTTCACCGTTTGATCTCCTATGGAGTTAAACCGTCCCTTTACATCCTATAAATAGGGCCTTTGGCCCTTAAGATGATTGTCATTTCATCACCTTCTTTCTTCTTCCTTGAGAATTCAATTCTCTTCTCAGAACTTAGATCTCCGCCTACAGAACCTCTTAGAGTTGAACTCTGTTAAAAAAAATTGGTAAGCATTATGACCAAAATTTAACTCTTAAAAGGATCTCCTTTTTTTTTTTTGGATTTTTAACCGATTAATAGAGTTTGGCTCTTTTCTTGAAATGATCTCTTACAGATCATAAAAAAAACTTTTATTTGGATAGACCATGGGTCTAGAGATCTTAGGGTTTTACCCTATTATTGGCTCTGATCTTTGAGAGTTCTCTGGAATTTAATTCCATTTTATTTCCCATGGGGATTTCTGAGATTTAATCCCACCATCGAAGGAATTTAATTCCGGTTTGTACCACATAGCTTAGCTTTGAGAAATTTTGAAAATTTTTGGAAATTTTATTCCTCTTTCCTCTTTTATTTTTAGGGTTCTATTCTTCTTATAGATTTGGATCTGTTGCAGAACACGTTCTTCGAGAATATTGGGAGTTTTGAACTCAACTGCTTAGTGAGATTTTTGATTTAATGAGAATCCTTTTGGATTCTCACAATGAGTCCATGTCTCATCATTGATGAGGCATCACCTTGATTTTGTGGGGCCCATTGTCTCTTTTTCTTTCGACTGTGGTGACTTTAATATACCATAATGGAGTACAGATTTGGGTGTAATGAAAATGCTAAGGCCTTTAGTTGTAGTTAATTACATTGTGCCAATAACTAACTCTCTACGGGTTTTTCTTTTCAGGTATTATGGCTTCCGATTCCATTTTCCCTTACGTTCGTTCGGAGAGTGCTTTTGCCGATGTGCCTACAGATTGGGAAGTCTTTGCGCTAATCTGGGACTACGACCCAGAGCAGAAGTATCTTCATCTGTGGAGATCATGGTACAATTATATTATCCGGGATCGGCGCAGTTTTACTTGTGCGGTGCCATCAGAACCGATCCTGTCGATTCATTTCGCTGACCCTCCGCAGGTCACTTATGCAGTGGAAGAGGTCAACTGGACCTCAGAAGGTCGTCTTCAACCTTCCATTGCGTCGATACCAGTCCAGCCACCGATGGCCCTAGACATTCTTGAGCGTCGCATATGTCAAAGAGAAGCGTGTCCTTGTGGTCAGGTTTATACGATAGAAGTGACCCCCAAACATCTGGCTGGTTATCTGCAGTGGGCCCGTTACATTTTGTCGGCCAAGAAGTCGCTGCTATTGAAGACTGGGTTATACCCGGCGATCTACGCGTCTCTTTTTTATTACCACACTCCTCATGTGTGGTGGGTTAAATCCTTCCAACAGTAGTGGAATATTCCGACCCACACATTTCTTTTATCGGATCGGGAGGTATCAATTTCGCTGAAGGAATTCGCGGAAATATCCGGGTTACCCGTCATAGGAGTGCATTCTGAGGAGATACTTCCTCCTCACGAGTATGTCTTCGCTACTGAATCGGTGGTTATGGGTCTTACCCCGGAAAATGTTATTCAACACAAGTTTCCAAGCTTGACCAAAGTGTTGAACATATATGAGAGCTTGCTCTTGGAGTCCGGGAGGCATGGAGTTAGATTTCCGGATTTTGTTGCCCGTTTCCTTCGTCCGGAGGCTTTATCGAAGAAAGCTGCGATGTTTGCCAAGCTCGATGATCCGTTCGGATTTGGCTTATACAAACTACCGACCGCGGATGCGGTTTTAAAGCAATTCTTTATTCTGGATACCCCAATCGTCCCTTTTGCAGAGATTGCCGCTCCGGACATTGATGAGGAGACGTTCTTTATGGGGTTCATTGGCTTGTGGCTGAGCTAGTTTGCGCTTCCAATGCACCCTCGCTATATGAGACCGTCTGTCTTTTATCCAGCTCATCGCATTACGGCGGGGACACGTATGGCTATTGGGGTTGCAGGATTAGCACATTTGTATCATGGTCTGAGTATAGCGGCCGACACCGCTCAGCCAGGATTGAAGCCCGTAAATCTTCCATTGCACTACTTCACCTCTTGGATCAAGATACACCTATTGGGTGCCTTTGGCATACATAAACGGCCTAGATTTTATGAAGGATACAACTTCCCTCGGGTCATGCAATTGGTCGATACTTCTTCTCCAGACCCAACATAGCGAGAGGCTCGGCGATTGCTTCTTCACCCTCGCATGGTTGGGGACAGCACGACCTTCGTCGACAGGGTTCTGACCATTGGAAAGGAACCCTCTAAAGTAATCCAGCCGCTCCATGATGTCTTCAAGGATGGAGCTTCTGCTTTAAGGGCCCGGGAGATTGTTCATTTGTATTCTATCAGGTCGAGTTTCCTTGTATTCAGACATAATGCCTCAGTATTGTTTATGGGATATAACCCTCATCGTTTTGCCCAGCAATCTGGTTACAACCAAGACGTTCCCCTTGTAGCGTTTCTTATTAATCTGGTTGCTATAAAAGAGAGCGTTCGCAACGCAGCGCATCATTTTATGCGGCTAAATACAGGGTCTCATTTCTTGATCAGTGAGCCGAGTATATCCCGAAGGCCTCGAATGCTTATATCGCTTGGTATCAGCACGCCACGGGTGCCATCGTCAAGGAGGAAAGGCGGATGCTTCTTGACCATAAGGATTCTGTCCCGGCTGGGAATCCTGCGGTTCTGCTGAAGCGACGGGCGGTTGTCCGTCCTTCTTTGAGAGAGAGCGCCACAGTTATAGTTCCGCGAGCCTTTCCGGCTAAGCCACGATCGGATGTAAGTTCTCTTGTGAGTATGGTGGCTGCAGTGTCCCCTGAGTCAGGAATTGGCTCGGAGATCGGGACTCGCCGTCCTAAAAAGCCTGTCAAGCGAAAACTTTTGTCGTCGGGTGTTGTTGCCAGTTCGCAGAAGAAGAAGAAATTTTTATTCTTGACTGACGTTGTATTTGGTCAGGAGCCTCTTGCTCCTTACAGCAAGGGATTGTCCAAATACGACACCAACGAAGCCTCTATCGATGAGAATGCCGCTACTGATCTTCAAGCCGCTATTGAGGCTTCTGAGAGATTAGCCCGCGAGCAAGCAGTGCTTGCTTCTTTTGAGGCGTCCGGTATATTTCATTTACATTCTTCTGTATATATATTTTTTTGAATTTATTATGCTTTATTAACGCTCTTTTCTTAACAGAAATCTCCACTGAAGAGACTCTCTTGGCGTCCCTCAAGACATTTGAGGAAGAGGAGAGGCTTCACTTTTCTATAGGTCTCGGTATGATTCGTTTTGCGACGCCTTTGAATATACATATTTAGCTCATTTTGTTCACACCCTAACTCCCTTCTTCTTTTTATTACAGGAACTACCGCAACTTGTGTTGTTTCAAGTGTAGTTCCATCTTTAGGTGGTGGTGCGGAGGAGCCTTCAGAGCTACCGGCTACATTTGAGGTCACCCCAGGGCCGCCACGGGAAGTGTGGCCAAAGCAGCCGATGACGAACGTTGAAGCAGATCCGGAGGTCGAGCCTGATTTGGACAAAGACGTTCCTCTGTCAGATGTTCTGAGGAGATCTCTTCGTACAGCTAAAACTGAGAGGAAGCGCAGACTGCATGCAATAAGAGAGCGTCAGGCTAACTTGGACACAGACGTGGGTTCGACTGATACGCGGCCCCCTGACGTTCCCATGGAGGACACTCCTTCTATCTTGTCCACCGCTCATAGGCAGATTGTTTGTGTGGCTCGCGAAGAGGCTGAGCGGTTACTTCAAGGTAAAACAACGCACGATTCCTTATTGAAACCTAGTAAGACTTATTTAATTTTCCATGTTTCTTCTTACATCAATTTTTCTTGAATTATAACACATTTGTCCTTGAATGACGTGGCAGGGCCGAGTTTAGGTATTAATGTGGCGAGTGAAGTGCCAACGTTTGAAGAGTCTGGGGTGTCAGGCCTTCATTTCGAATCAGGGACTGTTCCAATTGCCGCTTCCTCCCCCTATGGATCTCCGTCCTCGGCGGGTGATGCGAGCATGACGACGATCCTTATTGATTCGGAGGACGAAGGTGTCGACGTTGAATCCATCTTCCCGGTGATGGTGGAAATCGAAGAAGCCGTCATGGTTAGTGGCGCTCCAGACACCGCTATGGTTTCTACCCTGTCAGGTATTCCTTGTGTTATTTCTTTTGTGTTCTCAATCCTGCTGGACATATTCGCTGATATATCCTTTATTCTGAATATAGGTGCGGTAAACCCCGGCGGTGTGCTGATTGAAGAATCACCGTCAGCCGTTGCCATGACTATCGCTGGTCCTCCTATCTCTTTTGTACCCCCGAGTTCTCTCGGGTTTAATGACGGAAGGTAAAGATTTTTCATTTCGTTGTTTCAGTGTAGATATTATTTCTTGGATTAATTTCTTTACCATTTATTGTTGCAATCCTGTAGGAGTGCTTTTTGATCGCTTATACCAAATGTTAAGCTTGCACTTTGCCTTCCAATTGGTATTCGTTCCTCCTTCAGGCGTTGGTTAGTATATTCTCATCTTTTATTTCATCTTTCTATGAGTACTCTTTCTATTGCTAAGCTTTTCTCGTATTGACCACGGTCTTACGGCTCGAAGGAGAGAACGAAGGAATAGCCGAGCCTCCTATGCTCCCTGATTTGCCACTTTTGACTACTGGTATGTTAGATCTCATTCATCATCATTCATTTTTATTTTTAGGTTGAAATATGACCCTTCTTTGTGCGTACTTTATTCTGCAGCAGCTACACCGGCTTTGGCTCCTCCTGAGTCTCGCATTTCTATACCCGCGGGGCCCTTCGCTAAGCGTCGATCTTCCAGAGGTGCGGCAACTAGCAGTCGGATGCTAAGCGAATTTATTGAAGACCTTAATGTTGAAGCTCTCACTTCTGCTGCGAACTTTGCGGACGAGGTCAACCCTATGCTGGTGACGTTTGTAGCTTTCCACAATGAAGATTTCGTCGGCATTTGGGTTGACTACTGTAAGCGAATTGAGACTTGTCTCTATGAGATCGAGCACAAGCGTTTTGCGCCTAAAGCATTAACCTCGAAGGCTCAACTGATCACCTGGATCGAGCAAAGTGTTGCTTTCATTCAATACTTCAAGCAGAAATTGGTCCTGAATCAAAAAGAACATGAGATGGCTTTTGGCGAATCCGGCCAATTGTGTGCCTAGGTCGAAGCGAATGCCGCGCAGCTGCAAGTTATTTTTGAAAATCTTCAACAATGCATGTCTAAAGGAATGGCGCTGAGGTAGAGAACCTCGACTCTACCGAGCGGGGAATGCGAGATTGCGAGGTTGCTAAGCAGGAAAATGCTAAGAAGCTTTCATCATGCTTGCAACAACGGGCTCAAGTCGAAGCGATGCTGGCTGCAATAGTGGCGCATGAGGAGGATCTGCGGCAGGAGAGTGAACGGGTTGCTATTTTATTGAAAGCCCCGCCTTCTTAACGGCTAAAATTGTATTCCCCCCTTTTTTATTTAAATTTGATTCATGAATAAGGAATATACATTTTTTTTGCATGCGCTCCTCTGTGTTTGATGTCTTAATTAGTTTATTCACTCGTTTCAGAGTCTCTAGTTTATTCACTTGTTTCGGAGTTTCTAGTTTATATACTCATTTCGAAGTTTGTAGTTTATTCACTCGTTTCGGAGTCTCTATTTTATGTACTCATCTAGGAGTTTGTAGTTTATTCACTCATTTCGGAGTCTTTAGTTTATGTACTCATTTCGGAGTTTATAGATTATTCACTCGTTTTGGAGTCTCTAATTTATGTACTCATTTCGGAGTTTGTAGTTTATTCGTTCGTTTCAAAGTCTCTTTAGTTTATCTCTCTTGGGTTTACAGGCAAACTTGTCCTAACGTTGTATGTAGATAACCCCCATTCTTTTTACGACAGAGGTCCATTAGGTTTGTGGTACTAGGGTTTTAGTCCGTGGTACTGTCGCGTTGGCTGATGTATTCCTCAATATGCAGTCTTTAAGCCGCTGTTCGAGTAGCCCCACTAAAGTCGTGTCTTTGATCCCTTCAGGGGTTGGACAAGACGTCTTCAAGTAATCTGCTTAGGTCATATTACCGTCGAAAGAGCAAGCGTTAGGAATTTGCCATGATGCTTTTTACCTGAGGTTAGGCTCAATTTGGAGCCCCGATGAGCCATAACCACACCCTTCTGGGGTGGGATGATCTCCAATGGTCTTTTAGGATTTATATGAGTTTTCATCAAGACTCGAAGCTGGGAATATGCCGTCACTTCGTTTTTTTACTGAAATAGGGTAGACATCTGTAGGACCTCTATACTGTATGTATTGCAATTGAAGTCCAGAGTTAGGAATATGCCATTGCTCGAATTTCATTTAATAGTTGCGTCTACATCCTGTAGAAATGAGGGGGAACGCCGGGATAGTCTCTAGGTAATATATGTACTGTCAAGACTTGGAGCTAGGATTTTGCCATGGCTCTATTTTTGCTTTGACACTTTGATTGATGATGTAGATTTGTAAAAGAAGTGTGTCGTGAATAATGTTAACCACAATCAATAAATATGTCACGAGTAGCTAGCCGAGATGAGTATGGGTCCTCCTCAGGGAAACATCGAATCTTTTATCTTGCTTTAGACGAGTTGATTAAAATTATGGTGATTAGTTGTAGATCTATGTTGAACACGGATGTAAATTTTATGAAGAAGAGGCTTGTAGGGTTCATAGAATTTAGTAGTAATGGATGATTAATTAAAGATGACTCATTTTATCTTTTAATAGATTTAAAACTAGATCGATAGTGATGAATGTGGATTAGGGTTCTTTCGAAAGAAACTAGGGTTTCCCCACTCTTAACTCTTATCCTTGCATTGATCTCTATTCATGTCTAGCCCTTACCAAAACAATTGTTAATCTGATCTCAAATCGAGGTAGAGACTATCAATGAATTGGTAGCGCGCCCGATAAGGATGTTAACATTTATTTTGCTAAAGTTTATAAACTTTATAAGATGCAAAAGGAGTTATAATATTTTTTCATCCATTGATCTATCCTAATTCTACGAACCCTAGCAAGCGCATAATTACTCACGCATGTTTTGAGAAGAAAAAGAAAAGATAGAGAAGGAAATCATAATGCAAAATTTAAATACAGAATGTAAATGCGAAATAGATAAGCAAATGTCTACCTTTATTAATCAACATTACAGGTACAAATCCTTCGAATTTAGATTACAAGAAGAAGTTGCTCTCGATTTCTACCTCGTAGAAAGTGGATGCTCAGTCGATATTCACGCCGCTCTATCACGTCGAATCGTGGACCTGTCATGGATCTCTTGTTCTTGACGGTGATTTGCTTCGTGTTAAAGGTGATGATTTTTAATTTTAGCTCTCGGTCCTTTATATAACCCCTAAATCAGAAACCCTAGATCCCATGTATAAAGATTTATTGTTGCGATCCTGATCAAAAAATCACAGATCCAACGGCCATTAAATGGCCGCGGATCCGTAGCTATTCGTGTCTATTGTCCGCGAAAGCGCGGCTATTTGGGGAAGTTAGGGTTCCAAAATTCAGGTGCCTTCTCATGTTGACACGTGGATATTTTTTCAATGCCCGAATTCTTCAAATATTTCCCGAGTCTCTGTCGTTGTTGATTTTACGATTTTATCGACAGATCTTGCTCCTAACATCTCGAATATCTCGATCTCCGGACTTGAGCTAAATTTGCACAATATCTCCATGAATATTATTAGTAATATTTGTTATATTAGAGGTATTATCTTAATAATTTTATATGGTATTAAATCTTTAAGAAATTTGATTAAAATTATTTGATATGATATGCATAATAAAAATATTATATAATTATTATATGCATATATTTTCCTTCATAATGTTAATTATAATATATAAACACATGATAAAGAGTATTTTGTAGATAAACCAACATATGTTCTATATTTATAATAAACACCTTTAAATGTTTATCAAAAGTAAGGAAAATGTTATATCAAAAGTGCAATATTTTCGACTGAACAAATACACCCAAATTTAAGTTTGATCATCCCCAGCAAACTAGTTATTCAAGAGAGGGAGAAAAAGAAAAACCTAGCACATTTTCCTAGGCAATCACGATTGCACCGAGCACGTGCAACAAGCCTTTAAACCTCTAGATGTCCCTAGTAGGAGGAGTGTTTTCTCCTGAGGGTTTTCAGCGGATTACACCCATATAATCCCATAATAAAAGAAAGAAGATAAAAGTTATATACAAAGATAAGAATTATAAAAGAAAGAACTTGAAAAAAAGAGTTTCCAATGACACTAGCTTTTCGGTTGCCATGAGCCCTATCTTAATGGTCATGAAAAGATGTCGGAGATCACATCATCCCTCAATAAAATATCGCCTTTAGTCTTCCTCCCTAACTTTCTTCCAAATATCGATCATATACCCCTACGTGTGTGTAAAAGACATCCCTACACTTAGAGAATTCAATTCATGCTATCATACTCTTGTCCATCTTCCTTAGTACTTTCTAGTCGGTGAATATTTTAGATGGAATTGCTCACACATTTTTCATGCGACCGTTAATATTTCTTGAGATACTAACCGACCGATTACTAAATGTGCTCACTCATTTAGGCGTAATTAGCAATTTTCTCGTCTTGCAACACCCAAGGCTTAGCAGTGGCTCTCAAACCAGTTGGTCTAAGGCAGTAGGTGATAAAGCACTCTCGCTATATTTGTTTTATGCTGCCTTAAGCAATTACAAAACCAGTGTTCATTTTTCTTCACCATTTTTTTTATATTTTTATTTTTCTTCATATCAAAGCTTTTAGACAAGAGCATTTCAAGGTATCCTCTACTATCCCAAGTTTCAAGATATGTGCAAGTGCGTGTAGTAGGGTATCAACGTTCAAATGTTTGGACTCAAGAATAGGGACTATTTTTCAGACTTATTTTTATCCTCAGATTAGTAATTTTCTTCATCATACTAACCCTTGGGACAACGGCTCATGACTACTTATTACTAGTTTCGTTTAAGAAAACATCTAACTTTCTTGCTTTTCTCAAACTATTCCTATTTTTCATATGTAATTTTTTCACTTTCAAAGTTTCATTGTCAATAAAATTTTTGTGCTTATATTTATGATAATGCAAAATAATGCGTGAATAAGCATAAACCTCCCCCAAACTTGTTTGCACCAGTGTCCTCACTGATGTCATCTGTTAAGCTTAAAAAAACCTGTAGACTTAGAAGGAAAAGTTATTAAAGGGGACAAGAAATAATGACAGTGAAATCCTCCCCCAAACTTTTTTTTGGCTCATAATTTTGTAAAAAATTATTTTCAAGAGCCAAAATATTTTTCTTCCCCCTCCCCCAGACTTGAGTAAAATAGTATTAAGCATTTAAAATTATGAGGGGGGTTAAAGTTATAAGTCTATGCAAAGTTTTACAAAGACCAAAATTCAACACCAATCATTCAAAGATTTTATCAATGTAACAATATAGTTGGTGGAAAATCAGAGATTTGAAGAAGTGGGAAGATAGGAGGCGGAATCGATCGGGTTTACGTCTCGGTTGGTAGAGACGGAACAGTGATGGTGAACGAAAACGAGAATGTGAATGATTAGGAATGAGTAGAATAGTCACCTTCTCGTATGGGATAAGAAAATACGGTGGTGGTTCAACTTCTTCGGGTGGAGGTTGATTTATCACAACATCCGTGTCGTTTAGGAATGCGAGTTCGTCGGCGAAAATATCTTCGAAACTTTCATCGATGGTCCGAGTGAACGTTTCAATGTCAATCTGTTTCGCGCCCGAATTCAACACACTTGATTTGTCAGAAATTATGGCGGTAGGAGACTTGAAAAGCCCATCTACCTTATTCTCAAAAGAGTCTAAATCAAGTTGTCTTTCAAGAATTTTTGAACTCGAAATATCGGAGTGTGATTCATCAAAACTCGATAGAATTAAAGGAAGATTAGAAGAAGAACCAGAGAAAGTGGAAGATGAAATGGGTAAACAAAATTGTGTGTTGAGCATTGTTGAACCAGATGTGGGAAATGAAGGCTGAATATCGTTTTGCTTCTCGGATAGGTCGGTGGTAAGGATAGGATCGGTTAATTGTACAGAAAGATGTTCGTATTTAATAGAAGGGACATGATGGGTCGGAGAATCCAACTCATCTAACATAACGGTTTCATCTTCAAAAATATCCTCAACATTTTCCTCAAAATTCAACCCATCCGGCATTTATCATCAATTTCTCGACGCATATGGGGTTCGGGAAAAATAGTTAATGGTTTGAGATGATGTTCACATGGAAGTGAAAGGACCTGATGAATTGGTGAGAAAAACTCATCCAAAACTGTCGGTTTATCATCCAAAATATTCCCAGCATCAATATTCTCAATCAAGTGAAAGTCAGACACCTCATCAAAAGCATGGTTTTCAATAAATTTTGGTTCTAGAGTGGAAGTGTAGATATCACAAGGATTGGGTGTGGTTTCACTAGAAATGGACCCTTCACAATCAAGTAGATCAAACATTACAAAGTCGCACAACTTATCAAGCATTCTATCTTCAATTGGTAAATCATTTGGTGTACTCGATAGATTTATGAAACTGGAGTTGTCGAATTCAATTTGGAATTGGGAAGTTTGATTTGGAAGGGTGTGCTGCTCACTCTCTTTACTCAAATTCTTAATTTGTCCCATTACCGCATCATACATTGGAAAATTTTGAGCTAGTTGGAAACTAGTTGCTGGTTCGTTGGGTTGTATGAGGGTAGCCATGGATGCATTCAATTCCTCTATCTGGTGGTACGACGCTACCCGAAATTTTTCCAATGCCCGTTCAAGACTAGATAAGGTTTGTGAAGGGGTTTCAGTAGAAGATTGAAATTCTTGTGGATAGGTGAAACTCCCAAATGGCTGTTCAGAAGAAATGTTTAGAGAATCGGGTAGGATTGATAGGAATCGAATGGTTGTGAAAAATGGACAAGAGTAGGATCGACATTCTGATAAGAAGGTGATTGAAATTGTTGTCCTAACGAATTTGGAGTGGTGAAAGAAGTGAAAGATCGGTTACGGGATTGTTCAATTCTGTCTGCAATGGTCATAGGTTTCGGAGTCGCAGCATGACTCTTAGAAGGGGTATCAACGTAACAAGGTGGAAGAGATTGAAATGGTTGATACAAAGTGGAGTTCGGTGTCCAATTGTTGGTCCTAGATGCGTCTATCTGATCTCTCAAAGAAATAGTAGAGTCGGATTTTGTACCAAAACAGTTACAAAAACAAGAGATATCTGGTTCTGGATAGCAAAGCTCGGCAAGAGTTCGTCTGTTTGGGTTACCCATTGTGAAAAGGTGAAAAGAAAAAAAAGGGTGAAAGATTTAAGCTCTAGTTGGATTGTTTTTCTTTGAAAGATGGACTTGAGGGTCGACTCAACAAATCACAAAATGCACAATCAAACCCTAGAACTAAGGTCATCCAGATCAAGCACTAGACCGCTCCTAAACTTCCAAAGGATAAGTCGCAGGATCAATCCTCTACCACCTCTTTATCACTCTTGTGGCCAGGTAAGTATCAGGTCAGTGGGAAGTATCCGCTATATGAATCACCGAAAATAGCAGGCCTAATTAAGTAACCACTTTCCTTATTCACACTTACCTTAGACACCACAAAAGAAATGCGGATAAGCGATAAATTACCCATGACCCTCCTCTGTCCTGATTGAGCACGGCTGTCCTTAGAAGCTTGGTCTATTTTTTTAATTAATGTAGGGTTATGCGGATGCTCGTTTTGTGATTTGTGGGGCCTAGGAAGGGTGATGAAATCCCTACCTAATCTGAATTTGGGTTATTGCCCCTTAAAGTCCGGTTAAAAATAAGCAAAAACAAACCAATTACAAAACAAGCAAAAGATTTTTGAGTGGCGATATTTTGCAAAGAATCCAGCAGAAAATCAAATTATTAGATTTCTAGAGGAGAGAGAAAGATATATGGAATATACCATAAAATTTTGGGGGCACAATTCTCCAAGATCGCCGCGGTTCCGCCGCCAAAACCACCTTGTTGCCGCTATTCCGCTGCGAAATGGAGGGGTTTTCTACCAAATTTTTCTACAGTGCCTCCTTTGCTCTTCTTGTGCTCTTTGAAAGTATCTGAATCTCAAATTTCTCGTTCTAGTTACTCCAGATTCCCTTGCAAAAATTCGCACACTAATCGTTAAATATACAATTTGCTGTTTTTAATTCTTTATTTTATGGATCGGATAAGAATTCAACCCGAATAGCAAGAAAAGAAAATTACACACGTTTCCCCGGCAACGGCGCCATTTGATTGATGATGATTTGTAAAAGAAGTGTGTCGTGAATAAATTTAACCGCAATCAATAACGGTGTCGCGAGTAGCTAGCCGAGATGAGTACGGGTCTTCCTCAGTGTAACATTTTCAAAAGTATAAAATATTAATTTTGGGAATTTTTATAATTTAATATTATTTTATTGATTATTTTAATATTAAATCTATAATTAAATGCAAATAAATAGGAAAAATTTGAGAAAAATTATGGAAAATTCTAAAATAGGGTAAATTAGTGAATTAGGACATTTTTAAGTTTTTGTGATTAGTTTGACACTAATTTAGTGCTAATCGCGATTAAAATCGCTAATCGGGTTTTGCGGCAATTTTGTGCAAAACTTGCACATATCACTTTTTCTACACTTGTGCATTTTCTTTCATGTTATTTGGAACTACTATTCTTGTGAGAAGGTTTTGGAAATAAAGAAAAAGAAAATGGGGAAAAGATTAAAGAAATGGAGGGTTGGTGAGAGAGAGAGGTATGGGGCTTCATTGACCATAACCCTTAGCTTTTTCCCTCATTTTTCCTCCCTCTTCTCTCTTCCTCTGCTGCTGCTCCTGCACCTCATTTCCCCCCCCCTCTTCAAAGCTCCAAAACACCTCTAAAGCTACACCAAAACCCCAATCCCCTTTCATTAAAATTGTGCACAAGCCCGAGACCTACAAGATGGACCAAGAAAGCATGGATTTTGGCCACTAGGGGGCAACTCAAGAATTTTCTTGAGTTGCCAAATGAGGTAATTTCTGGACCATTAGCATAGTTATAGCATTCCCTTTACCCCATGTTTAGTTTTGCATCGATATTGTGCGATATTATGGACTTGATGAAAACCTAGTTAGGGTTTGAGAGGAACTTGTGTTGTATTGGGAAGTTAAGCTCAGTTGAGGTTATATAAACACCATAGTGCCTAAATTGGAACCCAAAACCTGAAGCTTAAAACAGAATACGGGTTTTTGAAACCGATATCGGGGGAAATTATGAAATCTGTGTAGTGTTTATTGAATCTGCTATCACCCGAGACACCCTAAAATAAAGTTGAGTGGACAGTGAGATGTGCAGGCACCAGAGAACCATCACCCCAAACCCTAGCTCCCCATTCCACTGTGAGGCCGCCGAAATTGCCTTTCTGGCCGCAATTTGCGGCCATACCAGTGAGGAAATTCCTCGTTTTGCGTGCCTGGCCCTATTTCCTATAGTATTGACCCAGGGTACTTCTAGTTTTGACAGATTCTATCTAGGGTGAAATCTGGGACATATATCCTAAGTTGCTATTTTGGATTCGTGTTTCCGTATTCCGTGTTTTTGATTCTGAAATTGTGGATTGTGTTTTGCCTCGACTATTTGGCGTTTATACGACGATATAGAGGATTTATTGATGGTTTTGAAGGCGTGCCATAGGTTCTCACCTATAGGCCCCTTATCGTATCGTTTTGGATTTCTTGCGCCGTTTTAGCTTGGATTTGGTTTTAATGCGCATATACGATATGTTGATGTGTAGGTACCCATGAAGACTTCGGGACGACAAGCAAATGCGTGGCGACGTCCGCAGATGATGATGCAAGGTGAGTAGATTATATCTACAGGGAGAAGTCGGGTGGATGGCGTATAGCACCCCCGCAGTCCGTAGATAGATTACTTATAGTTTATTTGATAGTTAGGTGTACTTGGATAGTGTAGGGTTAGAAGTGACTAGTATAGCTCATAGTCGCGAACCCTAGGATAGAATTACACCTACACACACACACCCTTGCTTATTACTTGTACTTGCACGGTGTTTGATGATATGTGATGACTTTGGAGATGAGTCGATGATGTGGGCTTGATGCCGTGAGATCGGTGATTCGATACGATTCATATGTGGGATATGACTTGTGATTTCTTGCGGGCTTGGGATATGTGTTTACCCCCGCATGCATACTTCATTGATGGTATCGTTTGGTGCTAGACATAGAGTAGTACCCCAGACTATATGATCTGATGATAGTGATACCTGTTATGTGATGAAATAGTGAGATGTTGACCTGTACCCAGCTTTGGGGATGCCGTACGATGATTGCCGTACGAGCCGATATTGATGATAGATCCGCGCTCATGACTCGAGGATATCTTGCGATAAGACATTGAGGCGAAATCACCGACTATATACCTATATATATATACCGACTCAGAATTAGGTGGTTTCCACACCTACCCCTCCTGATTGACCTGATATTTAGATGTAGTTTACATAGTAGATACTTCACTGTGGTGTTGACTACTAGATTTCTGCATTTTCATGCTATTCGCATTACTGGCATATGTTCATTGTTATATTATTATCATGCTGTTAGGACACCAGCACCATTATCAATGATGCGTATGTTTCACGTACACTATTTGCCGGCTCACACACTTCATCATCGATAATTGCTATGCCACTACACTGTAGTACTGCTGCATTCATGATATGATTTCCGCATGGCATAGTGTACACATAGACCTGTACACAAACATATATGATTTTGACTTGATACTCATACTTGATACTTATATCACATCTGATCATCATATTGTAGCTCATCTATATGTGACTTGACATGCTACTCATACTTGATGCTTATATCACATCTGATCATCATATTGTAGCTCATCTATATGTGACTTGACATGACATTTATATTTGACGCACATATCATATCGGATCATTGACTTGCATTTCTGGTTTGGATTACATGTGATTTCTGGATTTGGGAACCGTGGCTATTGCAAATATGTAATCATTTAAAAACCCGGTTCCCTTGATATGATATTTCGGTGCGTCCACCATGTGTTTTCTCGGTGCTAGAGTGATATATGAAAACCCGAATCGAGGAGGCGGTTGAGGCCGATTACGGGTACATGGTGGACCCGGTATGGTACCCCGGGGCGAGAACGGTTTCGCTGTGTATTAGACGGTGAGCCCGGCGGAGGGACTACTACCTACCGGTGATTGTATTGGAGCTCGGCGGATATCTGGAGGATGCCGACCCGAGTTGAGAGATGGATATGGGCTGACCCGTACTGCCGGGGCCGAGGGCCGATACCGCAGACGGAGCCCAGAGATGGACATGGGTTGACCCGTACTGCCGGGGGCCGAGGGCCGATACCGCAGACGGAGCCCCATATGGACGAGGATTTACGTGTCGATGCTAGGCACGGGTTTCATGATGTTTTTCCATGATTTTGTTTATATCCTTATATTGCATACATGATGCTTATTGTCATTGGTTGACGGGTGGACGGGTTCCACGTTTATTGTCATTGGGTGACGGGTGGACGGGTTCCACGTATATACTGACATAGATCATATACAGACTGGATTTACACTGATCATACTTCATTTGTATATATAACAGGGTATGAGGGCGCTGTTATATATACCCTTACACCAATATTAGTGGTATGGGACGCTAATATATGTGTATTGATATCATTGATACTTCATCATATTTACTTCATGCAGACATACCTTATACTGATGACATGTTATTACCTGAGTACCTGGCACTACATACCTGTTTAGATGTTACCTTGCCACCTTATCATACTTCAGATGTACTCTTGTGGTTATATTACTGATTGTTGACCTAGGTTTATGTCTTGCATTCGGTTTCTGCTTGTAGATATTTCTATTCACGAGTTGGCAACTCACCCCCGTTGTGCCACAGTTCTTGCAGGTTCTGCCGTACAGGTTCCATTGCGGCATTTCTGGCACACTACCTTCTTGCGGGTGATTTGCTTTTGGTAGGTGGATTCTTTCGCATCAAGAACCACCATTGTATTTATTTATTTCATTGTATCTAGAATTTCCATCAACCAAAACTTGTATATTGTTTCAGACCTAGACTAGTGATGTATTATTCGACCTTAGAGTCGCGCTTAGTTGTATTGCGGTTTTTCTTATTGCTTTTAAGCTTTCTTTTGGATTTGATCCTCGCCACTTGGCGTTGTATATCATATCATTGTTGCATGTGTGGTTGTGACCGTCAATTGACGAAGAGCTAGCTCCCGCTTGGGGATGCCTTTATCATTGCATATATATATTGTTATCTTTGTTGTACCCCATTCGGGGCCAGTTTTACAAAAGAAACTCTGCCGAAATTTTTAGAAAAGACTGTACTGTTTTTAAAATACATATTCGGCTTAGTTATTTAAAAACCTTGATTTCAACCATGTTTTCTTCACTTCTTTAAACCAGTTCTTTACTTATTCTTAAAAATGGTTTTAGATTTCTGGGCTTTTGGCTTACTTGGATCAGATGGAGTCCTATAGACTTCATATGGTTCAAGGGCCAGTCACGTGCTCTTTCGGGTCGTGACACTCAGGGAAACGTCAAAACATTTATCTTGGTTTAGACGAGTTGATTGAAATTAAGGGGATTGGTTGTAGATCTATGTTGAACACGTATGTAGATTTATGAAGAATAGGCTTGTAGGGTTCATAGAATTTAGTAGTAATGGATGATTAATTAAAGATGATTCCTTTTATCTTTTAATAGATTTAAAACTAGATCGATAGTGAGGAATGTGGATTAGGGTTCTTTCGGAAGAAACTAGGGTTTCCCCACTCTTAACCTTTATTCTTGCAGTGATCTCTATTCATGTCTAGCCCTTACCAAAACAATTGTTAATCTAATCTCAAATCGCGGTCGAGACTATCAATAAATTGGTAGTGCGCCTGATAAGGATGTTAATATTTATTTTGCTAAAGTTTATAAATTTTATAAGATGCAAAAGGAGTTATAATATTTTTTCATCTATTGATCTACCCCAATTCTACGAACCCTAGCAAGCGCATAATTACTCACGCATGTTTTGAGAAGAAAAAGAAAGGATAGAGAAGGAAATTATAATGCAGAATTTAAATGCAGAATGTAAATGCGAAATAATTAAGCAAATGATTGTTCCCCTCCGAAAGACGGCGCGACAGGGACGTCTTGCCTAAGATTCGGGGCAGATACTAATTGGTGCTATCCGTCCACCTCTCCGAAAATGCCAAGTTGATTTATGGCATCGTGTATCGAAGATTTAAACGGATGCGTCCGATGTAGCAGACTTCGTCAGATTCCCCCTCGCTTGAGGGGTTTTTGATTGTGGGGACGCTCTTCCCTGCAGGCGCAAGCCCCTGCAGTTAATTACGCTACCGTATTGCGGTAACAACTTTCTCCTTCTCCAGATGGTCACTTCGTGTCGTGTGTGTTTGTTTTGTCTGTGGTTGCCCGTGGATTGTATACGGAAACTAAGTTATGTTGTCGCCCTTAGGGCGTGAACTAGTCCAAATCCGTATCTTTCTTAGATGTGGTTTTGGGGGGTTGGGTTTAAGGATACGTAGTCTCATTTCAGACTAAGATCAACTTAAACGTTAGTTAAGAATACGTTAGTCTAATTTTAGACTAAGATCAACTTAACGGGATCGTTTAGATCCAACAAGAGAGCAATTGGGGGCCCTGTTGTTTAGTTTAATGACATTGCGGTCGATAGGTAGTTTAAGGACATTGCGGTCCAATGTTAGTTTTAAGACGTTGCGGTCAAGGTTAAGGACATCATAGTCCATGGGTTTAAGGACTCCACAGTCCGGCGTTAGTTTTAAGACATCACGGTCAAGGTTAAGGACATCATAGTCCGTTGTTAGTTTAAGACATCCCGGTCAAGGTTAAGGATGTCATAGTCCGTTGTTAGTTTTAAGATATCCCGGTCAAGGTTAAGGACATCATAGTCCATGAGTTTAACGACCCCACAGTCCGTGAAATGTATGGTTGTTCGGACCCGTCACCTCTTTGAAGACGTTGAGGAATTACAACGACAAATATCAAAGGAGTGAAGAGATGTACCCTTGAACCAAGGTAGATTAAATGATCTGTAGCCCAATTTGGAACCAAGACTAATTAATTATATTGTGAGCCCATTGGCTCAGTTAAGTCTGGATTGAGGACTTATGGCCAATTTGGGCTAAGTCCAATTAAGTCTGGCCCTTTGTTGGACTATTTGACATTTGTCTAGTTCCAGTCCACAAAAGTTTTGAGGGGCTTGATAACATTTCTGTTGTAGCTCTGGATGTTATTCAGCTTTGAGGTTCAATTGAAGGGGAGGTTTTGCCTCTGAAAGATTAGTCAATTTGGCTAAAAGTAGCGTTAAACACTAAATAACAAAAGTGTTAAACACTAGAAACAGAATTCTCAAACTAGTGTTAAACACTAAAAGAACAATCAGTGTTAAACACTGGAAATATAGTTTTCGATTTAGTGTCAAACACTAGAAAATAATCAGTGTTAAACACTGCAAATAGGATTTTCAAATTAGTGTTAAACACTAAGAAAAATCAGTGTTAAACACTGGGAATAAAGATCTCTAATTAGTGTCAAAACACTAAAGAAAAGGGGTCACATGCGGACACGTGAGAGCGCCCAAAGATGGGACCAGATTCCCTTTATTCTGTTCTGCAAAAAAGTATTGAATATTTTCTATATTTGATTTTGGAGCATCACGTGCTGACACGTGACGGGGATTTGTGTGCTGATTTGCTAAGGGGTCACGTGGTAACACGTGAGGGCGCCCAGAGCTTCTATTTCTTTTGCTTTTTCTTTCTGTGCTTCAGGGGTCACGTGGAGCACGTGAGGCGTTGCCTCTGAGTTCTTTTCTGCGGATCTTTACAGGGGTCACGTGGGGATACGTGACCCTGGTTCTTTGCCTATTTGAAGATCTGTTTATCCTTTTGAGAATTAAATTCTTCATAGGGTTAAACCCTAGCTATAACTTTAGAGGAATTAAATTCCTATTTTGGAAGAATTATATTCTTAGATAGGGTTAAACATTTTCCTTCTGTGGGAATTAAATTCAAGTTCTGGCATAGGGTGAAACCCTAATTTCATTTTAAGAGGAATTAAATTCTCGATTAGGGTCAAACCCTAGTTCTGTCCATCTTGAAGGAATTAAATTCCTATGATTTTTTGGAGAATTGAATTCTCACATAGGGTTAAACCCTAATTTTATCTTGGAGGAATTTAATTCCTATAACTTTGTGAGAATTAAATTCTCAAAACTTAATTCCTCCTCTATGTTTTAGACCTGCATGGCAGGATCTCGACCCGATGAGAATTAAATTCTCAACCTATGGGGAGATGTGCACTTTGCAGGTCTTCCACCAGAGAAAGAACTAAGTTTTTCTTTTTTTTTTTTATATAAGAGTTAAACTCTTAGATTGAGAATTAAATTCTCTTTTTGAAGCTTTTATCCCCTTTCTTTTCTTACCTAGGGTTTTTCTTTGTAGAGGATCAAATTCTCCTTTCTTTTTTCTCTGAATTTTCAAGATTCCAAAGCTCTCTCTCTCCTCCAAAATTCTCTTGGCTCCTATTTATAGGAGAAGGAAAAGAATCAATCTGTTGAGTAAATCTTTCATTGAAAGATTTGATTTGTTTTCATCATTAATCCGGGCCTTTAGATTATTAGGTGAATTTTATTCACCGTTAGATTTTAAATCCAAAGATATTCCTTTTGATATTTGGGTGAGATTTAGGGGAAATCTTTCCTTGTCCAAGATTTTTCCATAAATTGGTGATGTTTAATCACCCTGGGATTCTCAATCCAGCGGTTCTCCATAATTCTTCTCCATTTTGGAAAGATTTAAATGATCTTTTTCAGAATTTAATTCTGTTGAACAGTAAGGCATTTAAAGCCAGTCACGTGTGGCCACGTGACCCCTGGTCACGTGTGAGCACGTGACCCCCTAAATAGACTCCTCTTCTGCGCTCTGTTCTTTGCCGCTGCTTTTACCATCACGTTCCAACACGCGACCACTGGTCACGTGTGAGCACGTGATGCCTCTTCTGAAGCTTTTTCCTGATTTTTAATCAGGGAACAAATGCCCCCACAGCGTTGCTCTCACGTGTCTGCACGTGAGTGCAACGCTGTCACTTTTGTGACCGTTGGATCTGTCTTGGGAGTAAGGTAGGTGAAACGTTTTCCATCACATCCTATAAATGGAAGGGTCTTTTCAGAAGCGCCTCCACTTTTCATCTTCCTCCTTTGATAACTTTTCTCTTGAGAATTTAATTCTCTTTCCTCAGAGCTTAGTTCTCTGCCTTGAAAAATTTTTAGAGTTTAACTCTGTTTAAGAAAGACTCTTTCTTTCAGGTAATGATGTTGAACAATCGAAGAACCTCCATTTTTATAAAAAAAAACTCTCTGGATTTTTAAATCCATATCAAGGGTTTCACCCTTTTAACACGAACCCATTTTTCTTCAAGTTCTTCGACAAAAATAGAAAGCTATTTAATCTTAAAACAGTAGATCTCTTAGGGTTTCTCTAACCTTTAGAGAGATGATGGTGTCGGTTGTCTTTTCTCTGGAATTTAATTCCATCTAAAAAAAACTTGGATTCTGAAAGGTGTCTTGGGGAATTTAATTCTCCTCTTTTAACAAGGAATTTAATTCCTATGAAGAACTAAGTTCTTCCCATGGGGACTTCTTGGGGTTTCCTTGCCCTGAGTTGTCTCTCTCACATCCGAGAAGAAGAAGTTTGAAATGAATTTTCATGATCGTTATTTCAGGTATTATGGATGCCCATTTGTATGATCTTGACGAAATTATTTCTTACGGGAATATTCGTGCACTGGGCCGCAGCCAGAACCAGGAGTTCACCAACGCTCAGTGTGCTGAGATCATGAGCCGCTTTGACGAGTACAATGGTCGGCTACTCCCTCGCCGCTCTTCTCTTCTGAGACTCATCGTGCTGGCGATCTGGAAGGCGCTCCCTCTCTTTTGCACCGGCGTACCGCTCAAGGCGTTGGACGCCGCCGAGGATAAGGTACATTCAGTGTACCTGATGAGCCTAATCTCGAAGAGGAGGCGAGACAACCTCATTGATCTCTTGCACCAGGCTTTTCAGCAGTCGGCCATACTTACTGCCTATCGGAGGGTGGAGGACATTCGTGAGGACCCTGACGCTTGTGATCGCAAGAGAAAACATATTAGGATGGTTCGAAATGCCTGGAAGATCTTGGACAAAGTTACGTTCGAGTTTCTCAATCCATGCCCCGCGTCTGAGGTCTTACCGTTGTAATCGTTTTTTTATTTTGTATGAACTTTTAAAGTATGAGTGATAAGTTTTATCGTGCCCTTCTGTGTCTGCATGCCCTTTTGTGGGATTTTGTCATTTTTGCTATTGTTGCTGCTGATGTGTTTAGCGTGTAAGGCACTATTTCACTTTTCAGTACACACCAAGCGTGGTGCTCACGTGCCCCACACGTGGGGCCCTTTTATGGGGCTATTTAATTTTTCATGCCATATTTTCTGTGTACAGCATTAGATGCTGAAAAGGAGCCTTAGAAATAGTTTCATCTCCTTGATTTCCAATGCTTTCCCTTTTTTGGACCTCGGAAATAGTCCCACCATGCAATATTCTCCGTGCGCAGCATTTAATGCCCCTCTTTATAACCTGAGGCCATGGCCTTCTTTTTCTCTTCACAGAGAAACTTATTCTCAATTTATTGTGATTTATCTTGAGGAAACAACTGAGTGCCATGGCCTGCAACCGCCCCCATGCTCGTCGACAGCCGTGGGAAGTGCCTATCGAGGAGATGATTCTTCGCTTTGTTGCACGATTGGTGGATCCCCTCCATACCGACGACGAATGCGACTTGGCGACATATGAACTCTCGATCCGTAGGGGGTCCCCCTCCCAATGGGATCCCTGTTCCCCTCCGAACGGCGGCCAAGACATGGACGTCTTGCCTGAGATTCGGGGCAGATGCTATTTGGTTTTATCCGTCCACCTCTCCGAAGATGCCAAGTTGATTTATGGCACCGTGTATCGGAAGTTTAGACGAATGCGGCCGATGTAGCAGACTTCGTCAGATTCCTCCTCGCTTGAGGAGTTTTTGATTGTGGGGACGCTCTTCCCTGCAAGCGCAAGCCCCTGCAGTTAATTATGCTACCGCATCGCGGTAACAACTTTCTCCTTCTCCATAATTTCACTTCGTGTCGTGGGTGTTTGTTTTGTTTGTGGTTGCCCGTGGATTGTATACGGAGACTAATTTATGTCGTCTCCCGTAGGACGTGGATTAGTCCAAACCCGTATTTTCTTAGATTTGGGTTTGGGATTTTGGTTTAAGGATACGTTAGCCATATTTGAGGCTAAGATCAACTTAAACGTTTGTTAAGGATACGTTAGTCTAATTTGAGACTAAGATCAACTTAACGGGATCATTTAGATCCGACAAAAGAGCATTTGGGCTCTATTGTTCCAGTTTAGGGACATAGTGGTCCATTGAATATATGGCCGTCGGGACCCGTCGCCTCTCCGACGACGTTGAAAGATTACAACGACAGATGTCAGAGGAGTTCAGAGATGTACCCTTGAACCAAAGTTGGTTGGGAGGTTTATCGTTCCCATTTTGATTGGGACGCATTAGTCCGTGAGTTTAAGGACGCATAAGTCCGTGAGTTTAAGGACGCATTAGTCCGTGAGTTTAAGGACGCATAAGTCCGTGAGTTTAAGGACGCATTAGTCTGTGAGTTTAAGGACGCATTAGTCCGGGAGTTTAAGGACGCATTAGTCCGTGAGTTTAAGGACCCCACAGTCCGTATCGATGTGTGGTTGTCGGGACCCGTCACCTCTCTGACGACGTTGAAGGATTACAACGACAAATATCAGAGGAGTTCGGAGATGTACCCTTGAACCGGGTGTAAATTGATTTAAGAGAGCAGTCGTGCTCAGTCAATTTAATTTGAGGACTTACAGCCAGAATTGGGCTAAGTCCAGTTGAGAATATTCAACAGTTTTTATTTGCATTTGGCCTGTTAGGTCTTTACTAGGGCTCTGCCCCTGTTTAATAATGCATGGCATTTTGTTTGGTCTATTAGACCTTTATTTGGGCTCTGCCCTTTTTTTAAAATGATGCACAGCATCTGTTTTGGTCTGACAGACCTTTATTTGGGCTCTGCCCCTTTTTAATAATGCATTGCATTTTTTTATTAGGCCTGTTAGGCCTTTTTAATTGGGCTCTGTCCCTCTTTTTTATAATGCAGAGCATTAACTAGTCTGACAGAGCGCCACGTGGCTTGTCAGGCGCTTTGCGCCAGCGCAAGGCGCAAGCGCATATGGAGGTGACACGTGTCATGCTCTGGTGAGCGCAAGCGCAGTGCGCTGCGCTGCTGACACGTAGCGCTCTCTGGTGGCTTGCGCCAATTTAAGAGAGCAGTGCTCTGTTTTTAAAGCGCAAGGCGCAGTTTGTTCTGGGGCTGACACGTGGCGCTCTCTGGTGGCTTGCGCCAACCCAAAAGCGCAACAGTGCAAACTCAAAAGTGCAAGGCATTGTTTAATATCTTGATCCAATTTTGGATTAAAGAAAAGAATCTTTTAAGATTCCAGAACCAATGGTTCATCAAAAGGCAATGCCTTTATGTAGATCAAATGATCTGTGAAGTAATACTTCTTTTTATCTTTTTGTGATTGGATCTTTTTGATCTTTTTTTTCCTTTTTAATTGAAGATCTTGATCTTGTTCTTAGATCATTGATCTCTTTTAGAAGAAAATTCTTCTTTTTATTCAAAGGTTTTTACCTTTTCTTTCTCTGAGCTCTTCTCAAAATTTTCTTTAGAGGAGTTCTGTGTTTTTTTCTGTCTCCTCTGTATCTTTTCTCTTTTTTTTAATTTTAGAAAGAAGGATCATTGGTCGTCGGGACCCACTACCTCTCCGACGACACTGAGAGCTTAAGCTTACAGTGCCATATATCGAAGGTGTGGAGGGATGTACCCTTTGAACCATGTCTCTCTCATTAGGGGGAAGAACAAGCTAGAGCTTAAGCTTCTCGCCGCTGAAAAAGGCTTCTTTGCATTCGCGCACGTGCGTCGCACGTGTTGGGCGCACGTGCGTCGCACGTAGCGCACATGGAGCTTGCGCATTATGTGGAGAAGCAGGACTTCTATATATGGAGAACTAAGCTCCTTTTAATATTATCAAATGTTCTCATGTGGTGCGCACGTGCGTTGCACGTGGTGCGTGCGTGGCGGGCACACGTGCGTTGCACAGAGCGTACATGTGCATTATGAGGAGAAGCAGGGCTTCTATATATGGAGAACTAAGCTTCTTTTAATATTATTAAATGTTCTCATGTGGTGCACGTGCGTTGCATGTGGTGTGCGCGTGGCGGACACACGTGCGTTGCACGTAGCGCACATGCGCATTATGAGGAGAAGCATGGCTTCTATATATAGAGAACTAAGCTCCTTTGAGTATTGAATCTTTTGAGGATTGAACTCTACCCTTTCTAAGAGGTATCCCTTCTTATTTATATAGGAGTGGTAGAGAAGCCATCTCTCCTTTTCCCGATGTGGGACTAAAAATGCATCCCCCATGTACTAGAGCATTACTTTAGATTACACGTGCATTGCACATTTGCTCATAACTTTTGATCTCGGATGAATTATGAGTCCCATAATATATCAAATCGAAGGATTTTTTGAGATACTTTCGATACCATCAAAATTTAGCTTTTTCTCATTCCGGAGTTTGTCAAAATACAGCTCGGAAAATACTGGTTCGCATATTCTTCCTTAGATCACATGTGCATAGACATTTGCTCATAACTTTTGATCCCGGGTGAATTATGAGGCCTATAATATATCAAATCGAAGGGTTTTTCGAGATAATTTCAATACTATCAGAATTTAGCTGTTTCTCATTCCGGAATTTGTCAAAATACAGCTCGGAAAATACTGGTTCGCATCTTCTTCCTTAGATCACATGTGCATAGACATTTACTTATAACTTTTGATCCCGGATGAATTATGAGGCCCATAATATATCAAATCGAAGGTTTTTTCGAGATGCTTTGAATATCATCAGAATTTAACAGTTTCTCCTTCGGGAGTTTATCAAAATACAGGCCGGAAGATACTGGTTCGCATTTCCTTAAGCGTATCGCTGCCATTTGATACCTTGGACTTTTTTGCGCAGAAATTTTTGGCGGGAACAATCCCTATGGCTCCGGATGATTCTTGCTGCCGTGCTTGTCGACATCCCTCCTCAACCGGCAGAGATGACCCTGGCGATACTTGACGCGGCTGAAGAAAAGTTCGAGTGTTTTCACGAAGCGTGCCTGATTACTCAGGCTTTGAAAGATCGCTCAGTTCACCTGCTGAGCCAAATAAGAGCCCGTCGGGCTATTATGTCTGCTTTTGCAGACGAATATGGCACCAATCGGTGGGGAGCGACTCCTCGCGAGAACCGTCGCTTTGATGTGTTGGAGAAAGCAGAGAGAGAGATGGAGAATTTTGTTCTTTGTTTTGTTAACCCTTGTGCTACTGATCCTTTATTTGGTGACCTTTTCCCGCTAGCGTAGTACATTCAAATCAGTGTACTCTTTTTATCATTAGTTTTCGCATGCTTTATGTTGAATTTTCATGTATGTTGGGTACTCGTATGTGTGTCTTGCTTGCGTAAGTGAGCTTCATATTTTTCCCATGAGAACTTTCTTTAATTGCGAACACTATCATCATGTTGCGTGCACATCAGAGCTTCGGGTATCATTTCTTTTCGAATATTCATATAGTTGCGAATGCATGCTTGATAGGATATAGATCGGAAATTTTTCTTGTTGCTTCCCATACCAGGTGATGTGTGCGTGCTTTAGATCGACTATTGTCGTCGAATGGAGGCTTGTTTATACGGTCTTGAGCGTACATGTCCTATTTCAAAGGCTGCGGCTGCGAAGGTGGGCTTGCGTGGTCTGATAGAGCGATGTGCGGTGAACATGGTATCGTGCGAGAAGAGGCTCGGCTGCAAATTCTCAGAGAGGGGGCTGACCTCTAAGGCGCTGAACGAGCTCCAAACCAGCCTTACAGCCAAAGCCAACAAAGCGTATGAACTCTGGCGAGTACTTCAAGAGTCTATCAAAGAGGTGGCGGCTCTTGACAAAGCTGTCGTGTTCACTCGCGAAAGGGTTGAGGCTCACAAAGCCACCGAGAAAGAGCTCGAAGGTCGGCTTGCCTCGTATCAGGCCCAGCAGGCTCAGGCGGAGGCCCGTCTTCTGGCGATATTGAACCATGAAGGCGAGGCCCAGCGGAAAAGGGATGAGCTGACCAAGCTGCTAAATCGCCCGCCGTCCTGAAGACTTGTATCTCTTTTTTTCCTTTTTGTACATACTCCTGAATGAGAGTATATATATTTTTTTGTTTTTTTCATGAATTGTACTTTGTATCCATTTTGGTTTATGAATAAAAGACATATTTTTCTTCTCTATGGCGCGTCCATTTTTATTGAATGTATTCTGCGGATAGTCTATCTTGATCTCTTTGCAGGGCAGCGATGGCTTAGGATTCAGGGTTAAGATCTGCCTCCTAAGACTTTTGAGCTTTATGAGCCGTGAGGGTCTCATAAAGAGTTTTTCTCCCTAAGGGTCGAGAGGATCTCATAGGTGTAAGTTCTCCTTAAGAATCGTGAGGATTCTTAAGCGGGTTTTCCCTTGGGAATCGTAAGGATCTCACAAGAGAGTTTTCTTCCCTCCAGGTCGTGAGGACCCGCAAGTGCTGGGTGCGGTCGCCCTTATCCGTATTTCACGGGGTCAGGGGTTGCTTTAGGATGTTTTCCAGGGTACCTTAGTTTAAAGACATCGCGGTCGAGGTTAAGGACATCATAGTCTGTGGGTTAAGGACTCCACAATCCAATGTTAGTTTTAATACATCACGGTCAAGGTTAAGGACATCATAGTCCGTGGTTTTAAGGACTCCACAGTCCAATGTTAGTTTTAAGACATCCCGGTCAAGATTAAGGACATCATAGTCCGTGGATTTTAAGGACTCCACAGTCCGATGTTTTAAGACATCACGGTCAAGGTTAAGGACGTCATAGTCCGTGGATTTTAAGGACTCCACAGTCCGATGTTAGTTTTAAGACGTTGCGGTCAAGATTAAGGACATCATAGTCCGTGGATTTAAGGACTCCACAGTCCGATGTGTGGTTACTGGGACCCGTCACCTCTTTGAAGACGTTGAGAAATTACAACGACAAATATCAAAGGAGTGGAGAGATGTACCCTTGAACCAAGGTAAAATCAGTCTAGAATCGTCATGGTTGATCGTTAGTTTTAAGACATTACGGTCGAGGTTAAGGACATCATAGTCCGTGGATTTTAAGGACTCCACAGTCCGACGTTTGCTCTGGATGCTTCATACGGGCTCACTGCCGTGCTCTGCGAGGACCAGGCTCCGCTCTGGACGTTTTCCGCGGGGTCAAAGAGTGATGTTATCCGCGTTCCAAGTGACCAGGAATTTTTCTCTGGATGCTTCCCACGGGTTCACTGCCGTGTTCGGCAAGGACCAGGCTCCGCTCTGGACGTTTTCCACGGGGTCAAAGAGTGACGTTATCCGCGTTCCACGTGACCAGGAATTTTGCTCTGGATGCTTCCCACGGGTTCACTGCCGTGTTCAACGAGGACCAGGCTCCGCTCTGGATGCTTCACACGGGTTCACTGCCGTGCTCTGCGAGGACCAGGATCCGCTCTGGACGTTTTCCATGGGGTCAAAGAGTGACGTTATCCGCGTTCCACGTGACCAGGAATTTTGCTCTAGATGCTTCACACGGGTTCACTGCCGTGTTCGGCGAGGACCAGGCTCCGCTCTGGACATTTTCCACGGGGTCAAAGAGTGACGTTATCCGCGTTCCACGTGACCAGGAATTTTGCTCTGGATGCTTCCCACGGGTTCACTGCCGTGTTCGGCGAGGACCAGGCTCCGCTCTGGATGCTTCACACGGGTTCACTGCCATGCTCTGCGAGGACCAGGATCCGCTCTGGACGTTTTCCACGAGGTCAAAGAGTGACGTTATCCGTGTTCCACGTGACCAGGAATTTTGCTCTAGATGCTTCGCACGGGTTCACTGCCGTGTTCGGCTAGGACTAGGCTCCGCTCTGGATGTTTTCCACGGGGTCAAAGAGTGACATTATCCGCGTTCCACGTGACTAGGAATTTTGCTCTGGATGCTTCCCACGGGTTCACTGCCGTGTTCGGCGAGGACCAGGCTCCGCTCTGGATGCTTCACACGGGTTCACCGCCGTGCTCTGCGAGGACCAGGATCCGCTCTGGACGTTTTCCACGGGGTCAAAGAGTGACGTTATCCGCGTTCCACGTGACCAGGAATTTTGCTCTGGATGCTTCCCACGGGTTCACTGCCGTGTTCGGCGAGGACCAGGCTCCGCTCTGGATGCTTCACACGGGTTCACTGCCGTGCTCTGCGAGGACCAGGATCCGCTCTGGACGTTTTCCACGAGGTCAAAGAGTGACGTTATCCGCGTTCCACGTGACCAAGGATTTTGACTTGGTCTGTATTTCACGAAGTCGGAATTTGACTCTCGGTCAGCTGTACGCCGCCGAGTCATGGAACTGGGAGTTGCCGCTGTTCCGCTTTGCTTGATGTTGTGTCCGTTGTGACGAGACGAATGTTGAGATGATCTCTAGGCTATTTGTGGCCCTTCGAGATTTGGCTTCTTCTTTTGATGAAACCTGGGGGAGGAGTATGATCTCTTCTTTGTTTGCGCCCCTGGATTGTATACAGGGGTTGATGTAACATCACCTGTAGGATATAAATTTCATTTTTATTTTATTTCTTTTCCCGCGATACTCTATCATTTCAGCTTTTATATAGCGAAGGTCGCGATTGCCCCATCATTTCGGCTATTTTTCGCGGTGCCCAATCATTTCGGCTATTTATTTTATTTTTACTCGCTGCTTTTTTTATTGCGAGTTGCCCAATCATTTCGGCTATTTTTCATGCATACATTTTTACTTGCTGCTTTTTATTGCAAGTTGCCCCATCATTTCGGCTATTTTATATGCATTTGTGGCTTGCTTGCTTTTCGCCGCAAGCTCTGGATTAGACACCGATTTCGGCATCAGCACCGCTACAACTGGGATATTTCCAGGAGCAAATTATCATTTGCCTCCGTCGATGTCGAACAAAGGTGGCTTAGTAAACAGAGTTAGGGTACTGTCGACTAAGGCTTTGACTTCATGAGCCGTAAGGGTCTCACAAAGGTATTTCTCCCTACAAGTCGTGAGGATCTCGTAGGTGTGTTTTCTCCTTGGGAATCGTGAGGATTCCTAAGTGCGTGTTCCCCTGTAAGTCGTAAGGATCTTACAAAAGGATTGTCTCCTTATAAGTCGAGAGGACTCACAAGGGTTGTTCACCGTGCGAACATATCCCCAGTCACGGATGGGACTCGGTTAGGGAAATGTTTATTCGCGCCCATGGATTGTATACAAGGATCAGTATGAGCCGCTTGTAGGGCAATATTGAAGTTTGTGGGGTTGCTTAAGAACAGGTTCAGGTCTCTGTAACTTAAGACTTTAACATCTTATGAGCCGTGAGGGTCTCATAAGAGAGTTCTCCTTACGAGTCGTGAGGATCTCGCAAGTGTAATTTCTCCTTAGGAATCGAGAGGATTCCTAAGTGTGTTGCTCCCTTGTGAGTCGTAAGGATCTCACGGAGGTGGTTTCTCCTTACAAGGTCGAGAGGACCCTGTAAGCGTCTTTTAACGAGGTTGCGCCCTTTCGGGTTTTCACAAACACTCGCCGGTAGTCCTGCTGTTTTTACTCACGGAGCCCTTTCAGATTTTCATCCGCGCCCATTTTGCTTATGGACATACCGTCTTTCTCTCTCTCTCTCTCTCTCTCTCTCTCTTTTATTTTTCTAACGAGATTGCGCCCTTTCAGGTTTTCATAAACACTCGCCGGTAGCCCTGCTGTTTTTACTCACGGAGCCCTTTCGGGTTTTCATCCGCGCCCATTTTGCTTATGGACATACCGTTTTTATTTTTATTATTATTTTTATTTTTTTATTTTTTATTGGTTTTGGGATGCCGCAATCCACCGTAGTTTATCGACATCTCGGTCAACAGCTAGTTTTAGGACATAGTGGTCCATCGTTAGTTTAAAGACGTTTCGGTCCGTTGTTAGTTTAAGGACTTTTCGGTCCGTTGTTAGTTTAAGGACATTTCGGTCCGTTGTTAGTTTAAGGACATTTCGGTCCATTGTTGCAGAAGGCCGGTTACTACTTATAAAGTTCGGGCTTAGGAAGATAGCGAGCGGACATAGTCGTCGTTATCTATCATTGACCTAGGTTGTAACTCATTAAGCGTAGTATTTCTTTAGGAAGCGACCGTTTATTGGCCTGAAAGGCATTTCACCGTGCATATCCATGAGTAGATAGGCTCCACCCTGGTAGACCTTGTCTATGATGTACGGGCCTTCATAGTTTGCCTCGAATTTTCCCCGCTTGGTGCGATTGGGGATCATAGGTCTTTTGACCACTAGCATGAGTTCGCCTTGGCGAAATGTCCTCGGCCTGGTCAATCTTTCATATGAGCGCGTCGTCTTTGCTTTATAAGCCTCCAGATTTTGTTGCGCTACGAGACGGGTTTCATCAAGGGCATCAAGTTCTTCAAGCCGAAGGTGAGCATTTTCTTCGTCCGTCAGCTCATAGTGGACTGCCACTCGTAGAGAGGGTAACTCTATCTCGAGGGGAAGTACTGCTTCTGTACCGAATACCAACGCGTATGGCGTTGTGTTCGTGGCCGTTTTGAACGTAGTTCGATACGCCCAGAGAGCTTCTTGCAGTCTCTCATGCCAATCCTTCTTATTTCGGGATACCGTCTTTTTCACGATCTTCGTCAAGGTCTTGTTGAAAGCCTCAGCTAGACCGTTAGCTCGGGGATTATAAACTGAGGAATATCTCCAGTCTATGTTGTGTTGTTGCGCGAAGCGGCTGATCTTGTGGGTTCTGTAGGCTGGCCCGTTATCGGAGACGATCCGTCGTGGAGTTCCAAACCGATAAATGACGTGCGTCTTGAAGAAATGGAGGATATTCTCCGTCTTCACTTCCCTCAGCGGTATTGCTTCTTCCCATTTGGAGAAATAGTCAGTCGTCGCCAAGATGAATCGATGTCCCCTGGACGATGCCGGTTCGATGGGGCTGATTACGTCAGTCCCCCACATTTCGAACGGCCAACTGGCCACTGTTGGATGTAGAGGATTTGGGTGCTGATGGATAAAGTCCCCATGAATTTGGCATGAGTGGCATTGCTTCGTATATTCGAGTCAGTCCTGAATCATCGTTGGCCAATAGTAGCCCATCAGTTTAATCTTCAACTTCATCTTTGGGCCTGTTTGGTAAGAACCACAGAGTCCGTCGTGCACTTCCTGAACGACTCTTTTCGCTTCGCCAGGTCCCAGACATCTCAACTGTTAGTTATATGTATGCCCTAGAAGCCATTACTGTACATCGGATGTATATTCTAGTGGATGCTGGGACATATATAGGGAGGACTTTCTTGCTCGACATGATAGTATGCTATCTGGTTACTCTTTACCTTAACGTGTATACTGTATGTCTCTCTGTTACATGTTGGTAAAGCCCTTAAGATGTGTACTTGACTACCTGGACTATGATGCGGATCATACTAGTGGGGACAGGGTAGTCCATAAGTACATCCTTCAAGGTCCCTAGTCGTGGGTATATCGAGACGGGGCATCGATATACCAGAGTAGACTAGCGTATACCTTCTCGACCCATACAGATGGGCGATGGATGATCCCATATCCATTGGTGTTTGACATCAGAGATGATATACGGGTGCTCAGTGGAGACTGGGTACACTGGACGGACTCGCCGAGAACTCCCAGATGGTATTATACCTTACGTCAGATGGCAGTTCTCTGGTGACACTGGTACAGAGTAGTCTGTTGACCCGAGATCGTCATAGAGTCTTGTGTGGTTCCCACTATACTTTGATTTCCACCTTACCACGTCCAAGAGGGCGTGCAAAACGGTGGTTTTTGGGTATAGTCCCGAATCACATGGAGGCAATGATCGATAGGAGGGGATTCGTCTCTCCCGGTATAGGGAGTTGATGTTGCGCTGTGTTCGATTGGCTATAACCGGAAATCCCTGGCCAGGGTTGCTGAGATTTACTGGTAAGTGTTATCTGTAGTTTCTTGAATTGTTATAATCCTCATATCGACACGACTTATCGAGCTATTGGGGTCTGACGTTTACCACCCCTAGGCGAGATATGCGACATATCAGACGACGAGACCGGACTGTACGGTAAGTGTTACTGGTTGGATTCACAGGAGTATGAGCGGGCTTGCTCGTCGATCTTCTGATCGCTCAATACCCGGGTGGCCGTTACGTTTAGCACACCGCTTGTGGCTTGTGGGTGTTTGATATGATCATCACCTGCTGCCAGGCGTATTGACGAGTCTTTAGAGTCCTACACAGAGGTTTCCTGGCTCAAGCGAAACGAAATAGGAGCGCATATGAGATATGTGCGGGACCGAGAATAATGCGTGTATGTGATACCGTATTCTATTCTCGTGATGAATGTGTCGATTGGTTGTATGCGATATAATCTAGTTATCGAATCAAGGATTGATTCGATAAGCCGATACATAGGATACTAGTCGGTTATATGCGATATGACCGGATCGTTAAATCAAGTGTTGATTTAATGATTTAATGTATAATTATATATTTGATATATTACTTTGCATTAACTAGTATTGGTTCACTTTAAATGGATTTTCTCACTTGCATTGCACAAGTTGTATATGTGATATACTTTTGTGCACTTGATTGTATCATGTTTGATGATACATGGATGCTAGGGTTTGTGTAAAGAATTAAACCTTGGTTAAGTAAATGGTTAGGGTTTTTATTTATTCATTCATTTATTGTTTTAATTTGGATTAAAAAGAAATGGATAAGAAAACAAAATGGTTGCTTTCTTTCTTGAAGCTTGTTGAAGCTTCATGAAGCTTTGACCAAAGTGACCATTTTGTCTTCATGCTTAACCCTAACCATTCATCTAACCTTAGTCAATTCTCTACACCTAACCATGGTTCATATTATGATAAGTATTCATTTTCTTTTGTATTTTAATTAACTTATCATAATATTTTCTTCTTCTTCTTCTTCTTCTTCTTCAAGATGAAGAAGCTTGCAACCATCAATGGTGATTTGATGAAAAGAGTGAGAAATCCAATTCTAAAGTGAACCCACTTCCTATTTCTTCATCCTCTACCTCTTGCCAAGTAGTATAGGGTGTTTTCTTCACAAGTTTCTTGACTTGGTGAAGTTGGAGCTTGATCTAGTGTTGCCTCGATGTAGATCATCTTCGGCATCGTAGTCGATGACCTAGCCCGCCCATTTCTCCGATGAAGCCGACGCTAGAGCCCGGGATTCTATTTGGACAGCGAGGAGACTTCATCATGGAGCCATGGAGGTGGAGGACCGGATCTACAAAGGTTGTTTTTCCGTTCTTTTAGTTAAGTTGTTAACTAGTTGCTTGTTTCGCCTAAAATTCTAGTTAACGATCCGTATTAGGGTTTCTCGGCACATGTAAAGTTTTAAATTGGCATGGTTGATGCCTTGTGAGACCTCATTAGAGTGCCTAGGAACCCTACATCAACCACAAAGAATCAAACGACCTCTTGTACAGAGTATCATTGACGAAGGCGAAAGACAGAGCTCGTTTCATGAGCTGATGTCTTGAGGACGCATCTTCAAGCGTTCGATTGGATTTGAAGTAGTCTACAAAGACTTCTCTCCAATCCTCAGCCTTTCCCTGATCTTTTATTTGCATAGCCATTTGCCCAGTCAGTCCCTTTTCTTCGGATGATTCCGGATCCAGAGATATTTCTGCGGGGGCAAGCACCCGACGGCTTTGTACTACGATCTTTACGTCATCGAGGTTCTCATCGGTCAGTTCTTTAGCGAGCTTAGCTAGTGCATCTGCTTTGCTATTTTCCGCACGCGGTATGCTTTTCAGCATATAGGAGGGAATTTGAGTCAACAGTTGCTGTACTCTCTTGCCATATTTCACCAGTTCTGGCTTGCACATCTGGTAGTCGCCGTTTACTTGACTGACGACCAGTTGAGAATCTCCGTATATAAGGAGGTTTTTAATTCCCATATCGATGGCGATCTCGAGGCATGCTATCAAAGCTTCGTACTCAGCTTCATTGTTCGTCCTCGGCTCTATCAAGGAGAAAGCAAAGCGCATTATCCCTCCTTGTGGAGTTACGAAGATGAGGCCTACCCCCGATTTGATTACAGGGATGTTCTGTTTGCGCTTCTTCATGGAGGACGCTCCATCAAAGTAGAGCTCCCATCGGGTATTACTACCGTCGATCGCATCAAACGCATGTTCGTCTGGCAGTTCGCAATTCAAAGGGGAATCGGCAGGTATCAGATGCTCGGCGAGGAAGTCGGCGATGGCCTGGACTTTCACTGCCTTAAGAGGCTGATAGGTTATCGAAAACCCCATTAAGAGCAAGGCCCATTTAGCGAGTCTCCCTGTCAATATGGCCTTCGACATTAAATATTTAAAGGGGTCCACCTTCGAAATGAGACGGACTTCATGCGCCAATGCATAGTGCCTGAGCTTTGTTATCGCGAAGCTCAACGCCAGGCAGCATTTTTCGATAGGGGAGTAGTTGCTTTCTGCCCCCAGGAGAACTCGACTTAAGTAATAGAGAGTTCTTTCTTTCCCTTGGTCGTTCTCTTGTGCCCATAGCGCACCTAAGGAACCTTCGAGGGCGGTTGTATAAAGAATGAGAGGCTTTCCCTTGACCGGAGCAGCCAACACTGGTGGATTCTGCAAGTATTGCTTGATTTCGTCTAGTGCGCTCTGGCATTTGTGATCCCAAACGAAAGGGGTTCCTTTCTTCATCAGGTGACTGTAAGGGTGGCACTTGCCTGAAAGGTTGGCTATAAATCGTCGGATGTACGCGAGCTTCCCTTGGAGAGACCGCAATTGTTTGAGAGTCCTTGGTGGAGGCATTTCTATGATCGCCTTGATCTTTGACGGATCTATCTCGATATCTCGGTGTCGGACGATGAATCCTAGGAATTTGCCCGAGGAAACTCCGAATGCGCACTTGAGAGGGTTCATCTTCAGGTTGTATTGCCGAAGGCGTTGAAATACGGTCTTCAGATGCTCTAAATGCTCCTCGTATGATTTGCTCTTAACCACGAGGTCGTCGATATAGCATTCGACGATTTCATGTATGAGGTCATCGAAGATCTTCGTCATGGCCCTCTGATAGGTGGCACCGGCGTTCTTTAGACCGAAAGGCATCACCTTGTAGTAGAATATACCCAAAAGGGTCCGGAAAGCGGTGTGCTTCTGGTCTTCGGGATGCATCTTTATCTGATTATACCCTGATGTGCCGTCCATGAAGGAGAAAACCTCGTGAGTGGACGTGTTATCTATCATCAGCTCGGTGACTGGCACTGGGAAATCATCCTTCGGACAGGCTTTATTGAGATCCCGAAAGTCTACACATATGCGCACTGTCCTATTCTTCTTCATCACTGGGACGATGTTGGCGATCTAATCAGGGTATTGAACCTCTTGGATGAAACCAGAGTCGATTAGCTTCTTGACCTCGGCGTTGATGCTCATCTCAAGCTCAAGCCGCATTCTTCTCGGCGCTTGTTTGACTGGCTTGACGTCTGGGGATATGGCCAGTTTGTGGACAACAATCTCTGGGTATAATCCTGGCATCTCGGAATAGTTCCATGCGAAGCAATCCTTATGCTGCATAAGCACGTCCTTTAGCGTAGCCACCCTTTCTTCAGACAGCAGCTTGCTGACGAATGTCGGCCGCGGGTCGCTTGTCGTCCCCAGCTCAATTTTCTTGAGCTCATCTGCAGTGGTATGTATTCCATCTTCCAGCTCTTTCGGTGCCGGTGGAAACTCTACAATCATCTCGTCATTATTGTTTTCGAAGCACCAGAGAAGGTCATCCATATCCTCGGGCTCTTCTTTTGATATCGTTATCATATGACAAGTACGAGTATGCTTCCAAGATCGATGTTGATCTGGTTCTATCCTCGCTGTATGCGCTGTTGCGCCACGGCCTCTTACTCGAGGCCAAAATGCGGAATCAAAATTTTTCCTTACTCGGAAACCGGCGCTACCGCGGACAAAGAAAACCCGGATCGTAACCATTAACCTAATGCTAGCAATCAAGAGATAGGGTGAGAAGTATACCGAGTGATCCGAGTCCTCCGGTCTTCTCTTCATCGTCCCGATCTCCCGCGGAAAATCTTGTCTCCATATCGTCGCCTCCTCGCCGGAAAGGGCACCACATCGCCTGCGTCTTTTACGGGCTCCCGCCTCAATACCGAGGCAACTCGAGCATGAAGCCGGCAACTCGACATGCTCAAGATGTGCTGTAGAATGTAGTGTAGAAGATGCTTGTCTCATTTGGGGTTTGTTGCCATGGTGATGGAGGAATCAAGAATAGAAAAATGGTGCTTGCATTTTTCTAGCAAGAAAATGAGATCATGAATGAAACTCTCAAGATGAAGCTCTCTTCTTCTTCTTCTCTCTTTCTTTTTCCTCTCATGAAAAACTTATCCTCTAAATGAGAATGGTGGAGGAGGTAATATGAAGCATGAAGGGAGGTGAGTGTAGGGTAAAGCAAGTGGTGACCACATCCAAAAACATCATCATCACAAACTTACATCAACCATTCTAATCAAATCTAATCACAATAAAGCAAGACAAGATGATAGAAAAGAATGGAATAAAAAGATGCTATCATAATTAATCATCTTACAAATAAAACCTCCACCAAATGTAATTTACAAAACTGCAAATTACCCCCTCCATCAAAAAAGTCCAGCCGGGAAAGAACAAAGAAAAACCGGCCGGAACGGAATGCAAACTGGCAACCCCAGAAAACTGGTCCCGTAATAAATTACAGGAAAACCCCGATACTGTGCATACACACCCGCGTCTGTATTCCGACCGGATACAAATGCAATGAGACAAAATCTACACTGTACTAAACTAGGACCGGCTTAAGCCAAAGCCGGCTAGTAATATCCGTCCGATCCTGATCCGTGCAATACCGTACGTATCAGATCGAACCCTGCCATATAACTATACGGCAACTAGTATAAAACTGTCCGATCCTGATCCGTGCAATACCGCACGTATCTGATCGGACCCTGCCATATCTCCATACGGCCTCTACAGCGTTTCGCCCGAAAGCTTGAGTAACTGTAAGTGTGGTGGACTCTAAAGACTCGTCAATACTATGGCTGTGGATTTAACCACTAGCACGTCAGAGGTATTAGCCAATACGTGACGGGCCACCAGCTATTGACCAAAAGGGACGCTGATGAGCGAACTCATCCTGACACCCTACTGAGCCTGTCAGTGACAATATCCGTACAGTCCGGTCCGTTCGTCTATGAGCATCGCATGTCGGGCCTAGGGGGTTGGTAAAAGTCAGACCCCCAAAAGCGGTACAAGTCGTGTCGGAGTGTAGCCCAGAACGCCCTGAGATACTACTGGAATACCTACCAGTAAATCTCCTGCCTCGGCCGAGGGCTTTGCGTAATGGCTCTCCTAGACACAGCGCGACCTCACCCCCAATACCGGGAGAGACGAACCCCTGAAGATCCGCTCACTGCCTCCATGTGGCTCGGGACTGTACCCAACTAAAACCTGTTTGCACGACTCCTTTGAGCCGTGGTAGGGTAGTAATCAAAGCACAGTGGGAACTCACACGAGACAAATGACGATCCTCAGGTCGATGAACTAACCTGTACACATGTCACCAGGGAACTGCTATCTGACGTCTGGTATAAGACCAACTAGCATGTTCCCGGCGAGTCCTGTCCGGTGTACTCATAACCCAATGAGCACCTGTATACATCTTAGGTGAACCAACTGACACCAGTGGCTTGTGAGACCGGCCACCGCCCCTCGTCGGGGTCTCGACTGTATACACTAGTCTACTAATGGAGTATCGATGCCCTGTCTCGAAACTCCTACGACTAGGGACCTTTTAAGGATGTGCTTATAGACCACCAGCTCCCACGTATATGATCGCCATCATACTGCTGGTAGTCAAGCAAGAATCCTAGGGGCTCTATCAACGTGTAATAGCGACATGTCAGGTCACCTAAAGCAGTACACGATGATAAACATAAACCAGATAGCATACTATCATCTCGAGTAAGACTGTCCTACCGGGATAGGTCCTCCCTCAATCATTGCAATCACGTGCCTGTGATCTAATAATTGACTCTGAGGGCACTATCTCCAACAATCTCCCACTTGCACTCAAGGCTAATTATTGCGATGCCGCATACTCACAGCCCGTGTGATACCGAACACCCAACTCCTCTACTAGTCAGTCTCACAAAGCTCGTTTGCGAAACTATTGCGTTCGAGGAATAGCCTCAGTGAGTGGATCCGCTGTGATGTTTCTTTCTATGTCTCTCTTTATCTCAAGTTCGCGGAGAAAGCCATCTCCCGAAATGAGCAATACCTGTCTTAGAATGTCTGGATGTCTGATGGGACCTAGCTCATAAATGAACTCCAAATCCAAACTTCTTAGACTGTATCGTCAACTGAACTTAATCAGTATCTTGCGCCATGCCACCCTCAGTATTGCCTTGGACCACCTGTCCAAAATACTGCCCCTCGTCAGAAGGAAAACTATAACTCTGACAACCTCCTTGTCGTCCATGTCACCTTGGAAGCCTGGAATGATAACTGTCTCCCAAATGAGGCTGTCGTTATCATATCCCTAGAACATCCACTTATGTTCTAAGACTGCTTCCGACTGTTTCTCCAGGATTGGATCAATATCAACTTATTGCATCTAGTGCAAGAACAACATCTGGTGTGGTACTTGACATCTCATGATTGACTCAATTGCCTAAGCAAGTGATCTGCCAATCATGAGTATCCCTCTCCCCTTAGTCTATAAGACACCTTTAGAGAGGGTGACTCCATCAACTGCAGGTGCACTACCGTGTCAGGAGTCGTCCATTCTAAATACTCATAGAATGCTGTCAAGGTACCCAGATTGGGAAACCACCCAAATCTAGATCTAAAACCATAGATCTAGTAACCAGTATGTCTGATATAATATCCAAGTCCCTTGTGGAGAAACCACTGTGTGACGACCAAAGTATAACCGATCGTGGTATAGGAATATCACTTCCTACTACCTTCTCAACAGATCCACCCCTATTCTGATGACGTCAAACCTATGACTGTCACATCAGAAATAGACGATCTATCTCCGCTACATCTGCTTTAGTCTATGAATAGACATAAGCCTGATGTCTACCAATGCTTCCGCTGCTCCCACTGACTACGACAACCCTTTGGCAGAGTCATATAGACGTGCACTTCTAAAGCTAGTTTAGAATGACGCTATACTCATCCTCCTGCCGGGTCTCGCAGCCTGGAACAACAGCAATGGCAAGTGTGGGTAAACAAGAACTTCCCTGTCACCGTCCTTGAGGCTACCGTAGTACCTCTCGGGTGCCTGAAGTTACCCACCTTATCTGCGGAGTGGCCAATGGAATGTCAATCCAGATTAAATCTTTAGGTTCCTTATCAAATCTTCAGTAATCGTTTGTGGTTCTGGAATCACTTCCAGTCCTACCATACTCCCACTACTTTTTCTGAAAAAATCCATTTTTAATAAAAACTGTGGCGAGTCTAGAACAATATTGCTATTGTTCATCCAGATGGTAGAAAGTCAACCCTCGTCATAGCCTGGGTCAACCCACAAAACAGCCATTACAGAAACGTGCCTTGAGTTGTCCAGTGTCTGGTTTTAAGCATAAGCCGGACAACTCCTCGTACCTTAACAACGTTAAGATATGAACTGTTCTATATCCAATATAGAAACAGAGGCACTGATTTAATTGAACCAGATTCAAATCATGCAGCTATCTCTAGTGCATGTCAACTAAATGGAAGGAGGTCGATCAGCGTTACTCAACTTAGGAATGCTTCCAATTATGAGTAACCTGAAAGAGAAGCCAGTTCTCTTAATCATTACTATCAACTGAACACCATACACAAGTATCTACATCTTCGATCACTTTGAAGAATCCCGATACTTGCTACACCTGGTTCTCTACTCTATTCAAATACCTATAACTCCTCAAAAATTAGACCCTGTGTTCCTATGAAACACATGTCTAAGAACTAGAGAAGTTAAAAGTAAACAGAATATAGTATGAGGACCAACCCCTCTGTCCTAATGGACACTGGACAACATACAATACTCTGTATAAGTCCGCTGAGTCTAACAACTCTTTCACTGTGTGTCGTAGGTTGAAAACTGTACTTATGGTTAAGAAGAATTACACCGCTGTTTAATGCTCCTCACCTAACCATCCACTGATATAGGTAAATGTCATCGACATAATATCAAAAGGTATATCTCACTCTATGAAAATAGACGTACAGATATATCAATTTGAAATTGGTGCATAACCGTGGATATTCAAAACCAAATAATTGCCGTCCTGCAAACAACCCAGGTGACTTCCTCAAATATCACCGATTACAACGAATCCCGATATAATGAGGATGATCACCCAATTCCCAATAACTTACTCCCACTCATCATCTGTAAAACCATACAGATGTGAGAATCATACCTGGCAAATACATACCCTGGAGTAAGTGTCTAATCGGGAAATCAGTTTTCTATTAACAGTACACAGTGAAACTGAAACATTGAAATGTTTCGTTGGGGTATCATGGTATTCTTAGTAATGCCTCTACCATTTTCCAGATTCACAACTGTAACCGTATATCTCTTTGCCACCTCTCCAAATCCCTTTATATGTCTTTAGTCATTACCTTCTGCACACCCTTTAGGCCAAATGGTTTTCTTCCTTCCCTACCGTTCGGCACCAGCCTATGGTTTGGAAGAAGACTATCCAATAAGCATAATGGGTGTACTGTCCCAATCCTAGGAACACTCGCAATGCGAGAGAAGGTGAAGATAAAAGACACCTGAATGTACTTTATTCCTATTTCTCCTGAACCAGAATCCATCCCCGAACTGGAACAAGTTCCTTTCGAGTTTGTATATAACCATACGATGGATTATCCAATAAACTGGGATCTTCGTAGTAATACGGAGTGTCCTGGAGAAATACAAAGGTGATTTAGGATTGGCGAAGAAATACTTGGTTTGGTCGTGAATATCAGTCGCAATTTACTTTGCCCTCTTACTAATCCCTTGCTTTGTCTTAACTTAATACCTTCTGCACACCATCGTTATGCTAATTGGTTTTCTTCATTCCCTACCGGTCGGCACCAGCCTAAGGTTTGGAAGAAGACTATCCAATTTGCGTAATAGGTGTACTATCTCCTAAACCAAGGAGTACTCGCAACCTGAGAGAAGGTAAAAGGAAAAGACAACTGAATAATCCTATCCTTTTTCTCCAGAACCAGAAACCATCCTCGAAGTCGTTCGAGTTCGTATATAACCATACGATGGTTTTGTCCAATGGAAGTGGACGTTCGCAGTAATACGGGGTGTCCTGGAGAAAAGGGTAAAAGTAGGAGTGGCAATGAGGTCTGCAACTCTGACAATCCAAAAGCCAGTGTTAAGAAGGTTCGGTTAACTTGATCACTGAGTCATAGTCTTAGGGTCGGGTCAAAGGTCGCTGCCAAAGTGAGAGAGAAAAGAAACACTCAGCGTGCACTCTAACCTAGATCAGAATGGTTATCACTTTGTCTAATCTGGAAACCTCCCACTGTACCTCAAATTCTCCTCCAAACCTGAAAGAAGAATTAGTCGGGATCACCCGAGGAGTAAACCAACTCATCAGTGGGAATCGGGATCCAACTCTCATCGCATGATAACGTGACGGAATCCACTCACGTCACCACACTCCAGAAGGTATGCGCATGCCTGGCAAGTTTCATTTCTTTTGAAACTCCCGATGTGATTTTTACCCCTAGGACCCAAGTGACCTTGACTGAGCCAACATATCAAAGGATCCTAGTCAAGTTTAACCCGTCATTATCTTGATTGCATTAGACCCACCCGCACGAGTCCTTGACTGAGCCAAAATGACCGTACGACTGTCCTAACCAATCACATATCCATGCAACAGAAAAGCACTACATAGCTACCGAACACTACGCCTCGGCTGAGCACGACATACGCAGCACGAATACTAAGTAATACTAATCTGAAATGACGGAGGGCTACGACTGGTTTTTGGCGAAAAACCTTTAACGTAATGAACTTGATATCGTTGAAGGAACTGCACAACTTTTTATAAAATATAGTGACGAAAACCTTTACTAAAGAGGTCACTCCCGGTGAAGGGATCTCGGCTCTTTCCCCGTAGAATGAGGTGCAGGATATTCCAACTGAATACCACGATGCAAAGCAAAAGTAATCAGCTATAGTGAAGTTATTGCCCTGACGCAAACTTCTGTCCAAGGGGTCACTCCCGGTGAAGGGATCTCGGCCCTTGCCTCGTCGACTGAGGAGCAGGATATTCCAACTGAATACCACGATGCAAAACAAAAGTGAACGTCCTTGCAATAACAGCTTTTTGAAAAGCGTTCCAACAACATCCGATTAGGTTTGTTTAGCTTGCATTGATCCGAATCAACGCACTCCCATCAATTGATCACACCACAAAGAACGAAAATATACTGACGTACATATATGCCATCCGTATTCGCCACTGGGTCCCGTCATCACCCGTTAGGTTAGCTAACTAACGGCAGAGCGGGGACTGGACTAGCGCGGATGAAAAACATATACAACATCTACTAATATATATACCAATATATAGTATTTCGCTCAAGGCGTGAATAAAATGCAACATCACAGAAATGTACAGCATCACAGAACAATACAGATATCTGGAAGCCCCGGGTTTCACAGAGCCGCTGCTGAAACCCGACGTTCCCCTGGTCGTGTGGATAGCCTGTGCAATGAAAACCTAGACCCCTACGGGCGCGGCAAGTCACCCGCCAAAACCTGAAGCGAGGCAGCCCCCTTCAGCACCGTGAATGGACCACCCAGCACTTCACGGAATCCGGTAACTTGGGCACCCCTCCTGGGTCAACCTGTACCCCATACGAGTGCGTCGAACAGCCCGCCAATTCTAGACTGAAGCCCCTTCCGTCCCAAGTCCATGAGATGCGGGCTTGTTTCCCTCCAGAACCCGGCTATCCGTGCACCCCACCACGGGGCAATCCTAGTACAGAAAGTAAAATATACATACACCGGGTACATCGACCGCAACCAGGTCGTGCCCCAAAAGAATAATACAAACAGGCAGTGACGGCAGTCCACATGTCGGACGCTCGCCCCGCAATATCAAATGTACATAATACAACAAAACTGTACTAGCATTGCATCCAGGCTATCCCCCACGACCGATCCGCAGCAACACAGCATAAACATAGAATATCAACGTGAAAATCACGTTCGCAAATCCGTCTAACCGGGCTATAGCAGTTAGACGGGATTTACCGATCAAGTGACATTCACGGTCGCAGATATAATGTAAATACTGTGAAAAATGTGTTTAAAATTTTCCGATTGACCAAAAATTAACAAGTGGGCCCCCCAATCAAAACTGTAGCAGTCACAGAAAACCTGGGCCCAAATTTAATATCCCAAAACCCCTAAAATTATCCCATAAGCCCACTGGAAAAATTGGGCACAGTGACGACACCAGAATGCGGCGGAAGCACGGCCCAAGGTGGGGTTTGGCCGCGCTTCCGCGCTCAGGTAGTCGACTGAAGTTGTCGAATTTTTACAGTGGTCTTATAACTCCCTGCACATCATTCTGAGACCACCTGAAAAATTTTTTAGACTTCAAAAAATTTCAACAGAAACTGATGTGAAGGAAAAATACGGTTTTTGGAATTTCGGTCGATCGGATAAGCAAAACACATTAGAACAAGCTAGGTAAGGTTAATGGCGTGGCTCTGATACCATGTTGCTCCACGGCAGCGCCACGGCCTCTTACTCGAGGCCAAAATGCGGAATCAAAATTTTTCCTTACTCGGAAACCGGCGCTACCGCGGACAAAGAAAACCCGGATCGTAACCATTAACCTAATGCTAGCAATCAAGAGATAGGGTGAGAAGTATACCGAGTGATCCGAGTCCTCCGGTCTTCTCTTCATCGTCCCGATCTCCCGCGGAAAATCTTGTCTCCATATCGTCGCCTCCTCGCCGGAAAGGGCACCATATCGCCTGCGTCTTTTACGGGCTCCCGCCTCAATACCGAGGCAACTCGAGCATGAAGCCGGCAACTCGACATGCTCAAGATGTGCTATAGAATGTAGTGTAGAAGATGCTTGTCTCATTTGGGGTTTGTTGCCATGGTGATGGAGGAATCAAGAATAGAAAAATGGTGCTTGTATTTTTCTAGCAAGAAAATGAGATCATGAATGAAACTCTCAAGATGAAGCTCTCTTCTTCTTCTTCTCTCTTTCTTTTTCCTCTCATGAAAAACTTATCCTCTAAATGAGAATGGTGGAGGAGGTAATATGAAGCATGAAGGGAGGTGAGTGTAGGGTAAAGCAAGTGGTGACCACATCCAAAAACATCATCATCACAAACTTACATCAACCATTCTAATCAAATCTAATCACAATAAAGCAAGACAAGATGATAGAAAAGAATGGAATAAAAAGATGCTATCATAATTAATCATCTTACAAATAAAACCTCCACCAAATTAATCATCATAATTTGCAAAACTGCAAATTACCCCCTCCATCAAAAAAGTCCGGCCGGGAAAGAACAAAGAAAAACCGGCCGGAACGGAATGCAAACTGGCAACCCCAGAAAACTGGTCCCGTAATAAATTACAGGAAAACCCCGATACTGTGCATACACACCCGCGTCTGTATTCCGACCGGATACAAATGCAATGAGACAAAATCTACACTGTACTAAACTAGGACCGGCTTAAGCCAAAGCCGGCTAGTAATATCCGTCCGATCCTGATCCGTGCAATACCGTACGTATCAGATCGAACCCTGCCATATAACTATACGGCAACTAGTACAAAACTGTCCGATCCTGATCCGTGCAATACCGCACGTATCTGATCGGACCCTGCCATATCTCCATACGGCCTCTACAGCGTTTCGCCCGAAAGCTTGAGTAACTGTAAGTGTGGTGGACTCTAAAGACTCGTCAATACTATGGCTGTGGATTTAACCACTAGCACGTCAGAGGTATTAGCCAATACGTGACGGGCCACCAGCTATTGACCAAAAGGGACGCCGATGAGCGAACTCATCCTGACACCCTACTGAGCCTGTCAGTGACAATATCCGTACAGTCCGGTCCGTTCGTCTATGAGCATCGCATGTCGGGCCTAGGGGGTTGGTAAAAGTCAGACCCCCAAAAGCGGTACAAGTCGTGTCGGAGTGTAGCCCAGAACGCCCTGAGATACTACTGGAATACCTACCAGTAAATCTCCTGCCTCAGCCGAGGGCTTTGCGTAATGGCTCTCCTAGACACAGCACGACCTCACCCCCAATACCGGGAGAGACGAACCCCTGAAGATCCGCTCACTGCCTCCATGTGGCTCGGGACTGTACCCAACTAAAACCTGTTTGCACGACTCCTTTGAGCTGTGGTAGGGTAGTAATCAAAGCACAGTGGGAACTCACACGAGACAAATGACGATCCTCAGGTCGATGAACTAACCTGTACACATGTCACCAGGGAACTGCTATCTGACGTCTGGTATAAGACCAACTAGCATGTTCCCGGCGAGTCCTGTCCGGTGTACTCATAACCCAATGAGCACCTGTATACACTTAGGTGAACCAACTGACACCAGTGGCTTGTGAGACCGGCCACCGGCCCTCGTCGGGGTCTCGACTGTATACACTAGTCTACTAATGGAGTATCGATGCCCTGTCTCGAAACTCCTACGACTAGGGACCTTTTAAGGATGTGCTTATAGACCACCAGCTCCCACGTATATGATCGCCATCATACTGCTGGTAGTCAAGCAAGAATCCTAGGGGCTCTATCAACGTGTAATAGAGACATGTCAGGTCACCTAAAGCAGTACACGATGATAAAGATAAACCAGATAGCATACTATCATCTCGAGTAAGACTGTCCTACCGGGATAGGTCCTCCCTCAATCATTGCAATCACGTGCCTGTGATCTAATAATTGACTCTGAGGGCACTATCTCCAACATGCGCGGCTTTTGGTTCATGCTCCTGTGGTGGACTTATCCTCCAGCTGCTGGATAGAGCAAACATGCCTTGCTGATACTGGTCTTCGACCCAGTTCTTGAAGGTGAAGCAGTCTTCGGGAGGGTGTCCTATTGCTCGGTGATAAGAGCAATAGCCCCGATGAGAGACCTCGTTAGCTTGCTCAGGGTGTTTAGACTCCGGCAGTGTAAGCATTTGACGTTTTATAGCGAGGTCAAGTATCTTCTTTGTCCTGTATTGAGGAAAAGAGTATGCTCGACTCATCTTCTTCATAAGAGATAGATCCGGACCGCTTGATTCCCGCTCGCGTGACTTCTTGGTCCCGTTTTGTCGCTGTCGAACGCCTTTTCCGCTCTTTGACTTGTTTCTGCCTCTGCGTCGAATCTTTTGAATGACGGGTTAACAGGGAGGAGCATTTTCATCTTTCGCAGCCTGTTGGAGGAGGTGTTGCGTCCTGGCTTTCTCGTAGATGACCATTTCACGATTATGGTCGTCCCGAGCTTTTTGACCCGCTTTCCTGATAAGCGTGTCCATTCGTTCTTCAAATGACGGACTCAGCATTTTGATGGCTGGATCTAGTTTTGGTATGAGGTTGGCATTTTCTGACATGGCATACTCTTCTTCGTCGAAGTTATATATGGCGTAGCTACCATGGACTCGTTCCCGTTTCCCGGATTTCACATATCTAAGCCCAAGCGTTTCTATTCTCCCGTTGGGCAACTTGCGCCGAGTCCCAGGGATATCCCATATCCTGTTGTAGAACCAAGCTTGCCGAATAGTCTGTTTGAAAGGTACCCCTTGGCGTTTCAATAGCCTTTTTAGTCCATCTGTGTAATATGTAGGCAAACGGATGGGTTGAAGCCTGTCAAGTGTAGAATCCGCGCCGTGCCAGATTTCTTTCTCCACTCTTGATTCGGTGGACCGATAGAATAGGATCACCTTTTCACTTTTTCGCCTGGGAGGGACGTAAAATGTCTGCAGGTCTTGCACATTGTAAGCTTCAAGTGCGTCAAGATCTTTGTAGTGCTTCCGCGGAATTATGGTAATTTGCAAACTCTGATCATCACCAGGGAATGCTTATACTGACGACCGACTGGAGAACACTGCATTGACCTCATCTTCCGAGTCGCTTCCGAAGATCAATATGGGGGCGGACGGTCCCGGGTTGTTTCGTCGAGGCGGCCCAGCATAAACTATCTCTTCTTCTTCTTCGGTATCACTCCCGAAAACAGGAATGGTGGCGATAGCTTTGTTCTCTGGCTTGTGACATCTCTTCATGTCCTCAAAATCCGGCAAAAAGTATTTTGCGTCTTCGTACTTGCGGACTTCGTTCATGAAGAATGGATTCAGCTTTCCTGTTATGGTATACTCAAGACCATTCTTGAAATACTTCATACACTGATGTTGTGTAGAAGAGATGATGCTATATTCGTGTAACCAGGGACGACCGAGTAAGGCATTGTAGCAGGTCTTGGCATCAATAACATGAAATTTAATGTCCGTGACGAGTAGTCCGAAGCGCAATGTCAGTATCATAGACCCGAGAGTTCGTGATGACTGAGAGTCGAAACCAGAGATGGTAATTTTATCACGAGCGAGGTGTTGAACGCTCATGCAGATTTCCTTCAGCACCCGTACATTAAGGAGGTTGACGAAGGATCCATTATCGACCAGGATCTTACTTATCCTGATATCGTGACAGTATCCAGAGACATATAGGGGACGGTTGTGGTCGCACGTCCCGAGGAGAAGGTCTTCATCACCGAAAGTGACATTGGCCGTGTACACTTCCTCCAGCTCATCCTTCATCTTTTCTTCGACGAGGAAAGCCTGGAATTGCTCTGGCTCTTGTAGCACTTTGATCAACGAATCTCTCGCTTCTTTGGATAGTAAAAGGGCGTCGAAAATGCTGAGCTGCGAAGGTAGCTTCTTCAGGTGCGCTAGGACGTTGTAGTCCACCTTGCTTTTCTTTGGTGGGTCCTTCGCAGTCAGCTCTTTCACGACTTGGTCATCCAGGGCGATATCCTCAGAGACTTTTTCTTTTCCTTTATCTTTTTTACTCGTGGATCCGAGATTCTTTTCTGGGAGTGTGCGATTGCGCAGCTGGATATTTTCACAGACCTTTGGTTCTTCCTCTTTCCCTAAGACGGATTCTTTAAAGAGAGGGCCAAGAACCATTTCCTCGTCAGAGTCACTCCCAAAGGTGAGAACCTATGATCCTCAGGCGTTGACCGTGCGACAGTTGCCGGTATTTCCTTTGTGCTCCTCGGTCGCATTTCTTTGCTCCCGACGAGTTTTGCGTTTCATCCGTTTAAAATGTTGCCGGTGAGTAACATATCCCTTCCACCATCTTTTAAAAGCGTCGCACTCCTCAGTGGGGTGCGAAATCTTTCGATGATATGAGCAGTAATTAGGATGCATTTCTGCTCCACCGAGAGTGTTTTCTTCCGAGGGTGGTAGCTTTATTCCCATTGATATGGCTTTAGCAAACCTTTTCCTCATATTGAATCTGTTTTTATCCGCACCAGATGTCTTTTGATTTGGCGGGAGTGCCTCGACTTTTTCGTCTAGTCGCCGGCGTTTGGCTCCTTCCAATATGGCCATCTCACGCTCTCCATCGTCTTTACTTTTCAGACGAATCTCATTCAGGAAGGCGTCGATCATCTCGTCTGACGGCCATAAAGGTTCCGGCTCAGGCTCTGCCCCCAGTTTCTTTGTACAGGGAGCTTCTTCATTGTCTAGCGATGAATGAGAGATCACATGGCAACTTGCTACGTAATCCTCAGATCCATCTGACGAGTCTTCCCCATCATTTTCGTCCTCAAGGACGTGGCTGAGGAACTCTTGAAGCGTGATGGGGGTCCGCGCTTTCTGATTATATTCTTCCAGCGCGTCGATCTGTTTCTGCAAGTCCGTGCGCTTGTCACCAGGCTTCACGGGCTTTTTGGATCTCTTCTTCTTTTTCGCAGATTTCGACGGCTGGGTGTGAGCGCTTGGGCCCTCACCACCGATCTTTGAATGGGGGCGTGGCTTCAGCATTCCTTCGATGATCTGGGGTTCCAGCGGGTTCTCCCACTTGATCGTCGGGCATGTCTGGAGCTCATTCAGCATCCTTTTGGTTTTGGATGAAAGCACGACCTCCCATGGGGCTTCTTCAACGAAAGAACACGTTGCCCCCGGTGTGTCCGTCTTCTTTGGAGTGTGCGGTTGTGGTGGGTTTACCTTCCACTTCTCGGACAGCGCAAGCTTGCCTTGTAGGTATTGATCCTCGATCCATCCCTTAAAGACGAAGCAATCCTCAATCGGATGGCTTACTGTTTGATGATAAGGGCAGTAATTGGGGTTATTCACCTCGCTGGGTTGCGGCGGTCGTCTTGGATTCGGCAAATTGATAAGCCTGTTGCGCATAGCCAGCTCGAATAGCCTCTTCGTCTTATCGCGCGAGAATGAGTAAGGGCGCTTCATTTTCTCATTATAATACCACTGTCTCTCTTCCAATTGATCCGCTAGCTTTGGAGCACTGGGTTGCTGTTGAGCGTTCGCAACGAAGGTCGCCTTCCCTTTACCCTTGTCATTTCGAGGTTCCGGCTTCGGGGGAGATGGTCTGTGACCCATTTGATCCATTCGGGCTAGCTTGTCGATTAAGTCCTGGAACGTGGTCGGCTTAAAGAACATCATGAACTGTGAAATAGTTGCATGAGGATCTAGAGTGCCCACGAACATGCCCACTGCTGGTGCTTCTTCGATGCGCTGCTCGCACTTAGACCATAGGTTCCGCCATCGGATTGCATATTAGACCCAAGTTTCGCCCGGCTTCACTCTTGCATTAATCAAAGCTGTTATCGGGGTGCGTTCGCTGGCGCTTACGAAACGCTGGGTAAACTGTTAGTTATATGTATGCCCTAGAGGCCATTACTGTACATGAGATGTGTATTGTAGTGGATGCTGGGACATATATAGGTAGGACTTTCTTGCTCGACATGATAGTACGCTATCTGGTTGCTCTTTATCTTAACATGTATACTTATTGTCTCTCTGTTACATGTTGATAAAGCCCTTAGGATGTGTACTCGACTTCCAGGACTATGATACAGATCATACTAGTGGGGCCTGGGTAGTTTATGAGTACATCCTTCAATGTTCCTAGTCGTGGGAATATCGAGACGGGGCATCGATATTCCAGAGTAGACTAGCGTATATCTTCTCGACCCATGTAATGGGCGATGAATGATCCCATATCCATTGGTGTTTGACATCAGAGATGGTATGCGGGTGCTCAGTGGAGACTGGGTACACTGAACGGACTCGCCGAGAACTCCCAGATGGTATTATACCTCACGTCAGATGGCAGTTCTCTGGTGACACTAGTACAGCTTAGTCTGTTGACCCGAGATCGTCATAGAGTCTTGTGTGTCTCCCACTGTGCTTTGATTTCTACCCTACCACGGCTCTACTGAATCGTGCAAACAGGTGGTTTTTGGGTACAGTCCCGATTCACATGGAGGCAATGAGCGATAGGAGGGGATTCGTCTCTCCCGGTATTGGGGGTTGATGTTGCGCTATGCTCGACTGGCCATAACTGGAAATCCCTGGCCAGGGTTGCACTGATTTACTGGTAAGTGTTATCAGTAGTTTCATGTTTTTTATGGACCTTACATCGGCATGACTTATCAAGCTTCTGGGGTCTGACGTTTACCACCCCTAGGCGAGATATGCGACATATCAGACGAACAGACCGGACTGTGCGGTAAGTGTTACTGATTGGATTCGCAGGAGTGTGAGCAGGCTTGCTCGTTGATCTTCTGATCGCTCAATACCCGGGTGGCCGTTGCGTTTAGCAGACCGCTTGCGGCTTGTGGGTGATTGATATGATCACCACCTACTGCCGGCGTATTGACGAGTCTTTAGAGTCCTACACAGAGGTTTCCTGGCTCAAGCAAAACGAAATAGGAGCGCATATGAGATATATGCGGGACCAAGAATAATACCAGTATGTGATACTGTATTCTATTCTCGCGATTTGTATCATCAGATGGTTATATGAGATATAGCCGGGTTACCGAATCAAGTGTTGATTCGATACATTGATACACTAGATATTAGTCGGTTATATGCGATATGACCGGATCATTAAATCAAGTGTTGATTTAATGATTTAATGTATAATTATATATTTGATATATTAGTTTACATTAACTAGTATTGGTTCACTTAAGATTGATTTTCTCACTTGATGTGCACAAGTTGTATATGTGATATATTTTTGTGCACTAGTTTGTATCATGATTGATGATACATGCAAACTTGGGTGTGTGTATGACTTACACCATGTTTAGGTTAATGGTTTAAGGTTTTTATTTGTTTTTGGTAAAACAAAATGGTGGTTTCTTTGTCTTTGCTTGAAGCTGAAGCTTTCAAGCATCTTTGACAAAGTCTAACCATTTTGTTTTGCATGAGATTTTCATTAACCTAACCATTAACTTAAACTCTAGTTTAGTCTCTACAAAGGTTAACTCACCTATGGTTGCAATATGATAGACTTCACTTGATTATTCTTTTATGATAATTCATTATTAATTCATATTCTTTTCTTTCTTCTTCATCTTCTTCAAGTAAAGAAAAGTTTTCTAGAAAATTTTCAAGTGAAGAAAAAAAGTGAGAAATCCAAATCCAAAGTGAACCCACTTCCTATTTCATCATCCTCTACTACTTGCTATTTAGTTTAGGGTGTTCTCTTCACAAAGTTTATGACCAAGTGAAGGAATAGCTTGTGTTTGAGTCTCCTCGACGTAGATCATCTTCGGCCTCGAAGTCAATGACCTAGCCCGCTCATTTCTCCGAAGAAACCATCGCTAGAGTCCGGGATCCCGATGATCGCAGCGAAGGGACGTCAACACGGAGTTTTAGAAGTGAAGGACCGGATCTACAAAGGTTGTAATCCCTTTCACTTGTAGTTAAAATGTTTAACTTGCTAGTTTTCGCCTTATCTCTAGTAAACGATCTTCATTAGGGTTGCTCGGCACATCTATTTTTTTGAATCGGGTATGGTTGATGCCTTGTAGAACCTTGTTAGAGTGCCTAGGAACCCTACAGTGGTATCAGAGCCTAGCTAGAGCTTTAGGTGAAGTATAGACGAAGTCAGAAGTCCGATCGAACCCGTAAACCCCGAAGAATACCCTTCTCTGGACAATTTTCAAAACTGTGATTTTTTATGAATTAAAAATCCTCAGAAAATTAAGCAGAAAAAACTAAGAATTACTGTGAAGTACGGCCCACTGATTCATCTATATGACCGCAGAACCGCGGCCAAACCAAGGGTTTGGCGGCGGTTCCGCGGCCGAAATTGTGACTTAGTCCCTCATACTTCATATATTTATTCTTAAGTCCTTTCTTGTCAATTTTTTCTGGGAATGTTTTAATTCCACTCAAGTGTTGAGTTTTCTTAGGGTTGTATTGGGGACTCGTTGATTCGATCGGATAATTTAACTTTGTTTAGTTTGTCCGGATAATTTTTAGATCGTGTTAAAAAGTTCGACCGGATATAAATAACTCACTTTTTCCACTGCCGGGAAATTTCCAAGTATTGGATTTTTCCATAGTTTAAGAACGTTCTAAATCGTGCAAGTAACGCGATGAACCCTCTAGAAGACAACAAAGCTTAACTCGATTATGTGACCGTCTTGAACTGCCTTTTGAATCTTAGAGTTTGGGGCAGTACGACGTGCCACATGTGAGGCATTGGCTTGACCCTTCTACGGCTGGACCGTTGGTACTGTGGTATGAAATGGATGTTTTTAAACTTATTTCAAGTGTTGAGCTATTAGGAAAACTTGGGTGTTTGATTATTCGATCGGATAGTTTAACATTGTCTATATATCTGTAATGTGATACAATATTTGGAATTCACAAGTAGTTATGAGATGACTAATTTGAATGTTATAAATCTAGCACTTTAGTTTCATTTGATCGGTTGCCACGGGATTTTGATTTGATCAAAAGTCCGTTGCAATCACGTAGCGTACGCGGATACTCGCCGGGTAAACTTAATAGATAGCCACGCCCCATAGCCCCGACCAAGTGACTGTAGGAGAACCCCGTAGCCAAAAGCATCCGTTCGGGTGCTCGCGGCAGCGGTGTTCCGCCTTAGTGCACTTCATCGACGGCATCGGGGATGCGGCCGTCTACTAAAGTTTGCGACGAGCATTCGATCAGGATGTCGGGAATCTTGTTGAATTGCCCGACTTGATATTGAAAAGAGTTTTTGATAATGAGACTAAAATGCGGGGTTTATAATTGTTAGGCATGCGATGTCTAAGGAATTCATTTGGTTAGGCATGCGATATCTAAAGTGTTTGTGGATTCCAACTATTGTAGTTTTACACTTTCTTTTCTGTGACCGTAAGTGTAATATGTGATATCGCCGGTTTCGTTGCTATATGTCAACGACAATTGGGATGGGCATATTTACTTACGTTGATGACATGTGATGTTATGTGTTGCTGGATATGTTATATTGGATCGTCGTGTTTGAATAGCCGGGTTTTTTTATGTGAGATGAGTGTTTTTCAATTTCATTCATGTAAAAACTTGTATGTAATATTCTTTTATTAGGGCACTTCCGGGCTGAGGATGATGTCACCATTGTATATTATTTACTTTTCCGCATTAGGATAGACCCAAGCCGGAGAGCACAAGTAACCGGGTTCTAGGGTCCAGTGGGAGACCACCTCGAGGAGTCGAGTTCGGGTCTCCTAACTCTAGAATTGGTAGGATTGCTTGCCGCTCTCATAGGGGTCTAGGGGTGTGGGATTGGCTATTCATCACGACCGTGGAATCCGTGTTTTATATAGGCTCAAAATAAAATACGGACGTCCTAGTATATCCAATATTTTCATATGATATTTTCTGCTGCGTTATCTGTGATGTGATCATGTGATATGTTCAGATAGATATTATATATAGTATATATGATATATTATATAGACGTTGCTTATGTTTTACACCCGCGCTAGCCCTGCCCCGCTCTGCCGTTAGTTACCTAACCTAACGGTGCAGACGGGACATCGAGGCGAATGCGGATGGCATAAGCGTACGTTGTATTTATCTGTGATGGTTAGGTGGACTTAAATGATGGGACATTCATTAATGAGATTAATGAAAGAAAATAAACCTAAATGATGTTGTGGAATTGAATTTCAAAAATAAGGTAGCTCTAGTTGTTGCTTTGCATAGCGGTGTTCCTTGTAGAACATCCAGCACCTTATTCGATGAGGAAAGAGCCGAGATCCCTTCACCGGGAGTGACCTCTTTAGCAATAACTAACAGATGCTACAACCTTCGGTTTGTCTTTTGATTGCTTTTCTAGTTCTTGCTTTGCATAGTGGTATTGTGAATATCCTGCACCTCATTCGACGATGAAAGAGCCGAGATCCTTTCACCGGGAGTGACCTCTTTAGCGAAACTAGCAAAAGCTTCAAAAACACTCCATTTAAAAACCATTTGATTCTGCAACTAGATCAAGTTCAAAGCGTTAAAGGTTTTCCTAAAAAAAACCATCCGCAACCCTCCGCCATTTTAGGAAGTAGAGTACTAAGTATTCGTGCTGTGTTTGTTGACCATAGTCAAGGCACAGTGTACGGTAGCTAAATGATGTCTTCCTACACCAAATATGATGCGATTAGTTAGGACAGTCGCGTGACTTTGTTGACCTTAGTTAAGGGTCATGTGGGTGGGTCTAATTAATCATGAAATGACGGGTAGAACTTGACTAGTGCTTATGATTTGTTGACCATAGTTAAGGTCATAAGTGCTAGGGGTAAAAACCTTTATCGGGAGTTTCAAGTGTTGAAATTTGCAATGAGATTGCATACCTTCTATGAGATAGTTGGATCCCCATACCTACTGCGAGTAATTGTTACTCATGGGAGAGTTTTGCACTTTACAATTAGCCGATCAAGTAGGTGTCTAGGAAGGTGTCAACGGAGTTACGCCCCTGGGAAAACGAGGTTTATTTTAATTAGGTCCGTGCGAAAGCACGGGGAACCTCCCTCAAAGTACCGGCACTGGTCTGGCTGAAAGATTGGCGAACTTGTAGAGTGTAATTAATCCCGGCTAGTCTTTCCTTTTAGGGTTTAAAGGAAGATTTGATAAAAATAATGGGAGCCATCCTGATTAGATAAAATATATATAACCAATCTAATCTTGCAAGAGCGCACGCAGAGTGTTTTCTTCTCTCTCTCTCCAGGTAGCGACCATGTCACGCCTTAATCAAGATAGTAATATGGATGTATTGACCGAACCCGCTTATTATACTGAGCTGGGGAACGTTGGTCCCGCTCCAACTTATAATTGTTATAAGACCGAGCAGGAAATTGGGGAATACCAGATTTCCCATGCCGCCCAAACGAAGAACGTGCATGATGATGCATCTTTTTCGGGTATGTTTATTACATAGAACTGTTTCTCAGTATCCTTTACGTCCTGGGTATTAGATACCGGATCAGGATCCTAGATATGTAATCTGTTACATAGGGCTACAGAAAGGTAGAGAACTGAGAACGGGTGATAAGTTTCATGAGACAGAAAATGGTGCAAGTGTTGCAGCCAAGTCTGTTGGTCACTATCACCCTGTATTACCAGAATACATTGATTCTGAACGAATGTTATTAGATACCGAACCTGATATACAACATCATATCAGTCTCTTTATTGGTAAAGAAAGGATATAATTTTGTATTGTTGGATAATGTTTTGAACATTTCCTATATCAAGAGTTGATCGGTTCAGGCACGTTATCTAAAAGCATTGACGTTCTAAATCAAACTACAGTTCTTAGTATACAAAACACACACGAGAGGAAGAGTTCAGAAATGAACGAATTCTTCTTGAGGCATTGTAGACTAGGTCATATCAATGCGACCCGACTAGCTAAGTTACATTTAGATGCATTTTTAAATCAGTTTAAATTTACATCTTATGAAACTTGCCAGTCATGTCACAAAGATAAGATGACCATAGCTCCGTTTACTGGAAACAGAGAAAGAGTTAATGAACTCTTGGGACTGATACATAATGATGTATAAAGGTCCCCAGTCTACATATGCCAGGACTGGTTCTTTGTACTTCCTTACATTCACTGATGATCTCTCAAGATTCAGACACATGTTCCTGTTGAAACACATGTCTAAACCTTTTGAGAAATTCAAAGAATATAAGTCAGAAGTAGAGAACCAAAAATGGGTATAAGTATTATGTCCTATGATGAGATCAGGGAGGAGAATATTTGTGCATGGAATTCTTGGATTATTCTAAAGGAGAATGATATTCTCTCTCAGCATTACTCCTCCGTATACACCACAGCACAACGGTGTATCGGGGCGGAGCAATAGCACCCTATGTGATATGGTGCGCTCTATGATGAGTACTACTAAGTTACCTGTTTCCTTTTGGGGGTTATCCACTTGAGAAGCTGCATATCTATTGAATTAGGTTCGAATCAGATCACGCTCCATATTAGATATGGTATGGGAAGAGCCCATGTCTTAAGCAAGTTAAGATTTGGGGTTGTCCGGCCTATGTCAAAAGCAAAATCCGGACAAGATCGAGGCAAGGTCAGTTCTGTAGAACTGGAAGGATTTCCAGCTATACAAGCTACAGCTGATGATTTGATAGAACCAAAGGATTCAATAGTCCCCGACGAACCTCAGCCTCTCCGCCGATCTAGCAGGGTTCCTCATCCGCCTGAGAGATACTTCGGTTTCTTGATGACAGTGGGAGTGAGGAATGCATCATGAGATGATGACCCAACTAGTTTCGAGCAGGCCATCGAGAGTGAGGACTCTGTAAGAATGGCTGGATGCTTAGCGATCTGAGATGGAATCCATGAACACCAACAAAGTATGGACTTTGGATGCTATATCTGAAGGGTTAAATCCCCATCAGGAGCAAGTATATCTTGAGAAGATTACTTGGTGTAGATGGAAAGGTTGAGACTTTCGAAGCTAGACTTGTTAAAGGTTTTCGTCATCGACCAGACATGGATAATGATGAAACCTTTTCCAGTGGCTATGCTTAAGTCCATCCGGATCCTACTTGACATTGCTACATACCATGACTACGATATCTGGTGGTTGGGTGTCATGACTATTTTTCTAAATACTAATTTAGAAGAGAACGTCTATAAGTACACAGCCAGAGGGCTTTGTAAACGGTGGGAGCAGCGGAAACGTGTGCAAGTTGCTTTACATAATAAAGCAGGCATCGCGGAGTTGGAACATCTGTTTTGATGTGGTAGTCAAAGAGTTTGACTTCATCAAAATAGTAGATGAACCTTGTACATACAAAAAGGTAGTAGAGAGTAAGGTGGTCATCCTCGTATTGTACGTGGACAACATACTCTTGATAGGAAAAGAGTTTCCTATGCTACGCACGGTCAATCTATGCTTATCACAAAGATTCTCCGTATAGGATAAAGGTGATACCTCCTAAATCCTGGGTTTTGGATCTATGAGATAGATCTAAATGGATATTAGGATTCTTACTAGATGTAGTGAGATGGTATCATTCGATCCTGGGGAGAATCACTGGAAAGGTTCCAGGGTGATAAGGACGACTGAATGTCAGTCGCAGGCATTGTCTTTACCCTCAGTGGAGGGACGATATGTTGGAAGAGTTCCAAACTAGATACCGTGGCAAACTAGAAGATAAAGGCTGGTGACATCGCTATCAAAGATACTACCAAAGAGGAAGTTTGGGTGTATATTAGTTCATGAGATGAACTAGGTTCCTACCATTGTATGACAATGGTGTTGAGGCTTTGGCCCAGGAACCCCGGTCCCATCAGTGACCCAGACACATTCCAAGGCAGTATCACCTGATCATGGAGATAATTGATCTCCAGGGTGATCGAGGTTAGGAGAGTAGACTCAGAAGACAACACGGCGGATCCACTCACAAAGGCATTTTCCCAAAGAGAGACTATTATGGGATCGTTGAGTATGAGATACTGCAACCACTGCTACAGATGGCCCTAGTGCAAGTGGGAGATTGTTAGTTATATGTATGCCCTAGAGGCCATTACTGTACATGAGATGTGTATTGTAGTGGATGGTGGGACATATATAGGTAGGACTTTCTTGCTCGAAATGATAGTACGCTATCTGGTTGCTCTTTATCTTAACATGTATACTTATTGTCTCTCTGTTACATGTTGATAAAGCCTTTAGGATGTGTACTCGACTTCCAGGACTATGATGCAGATCATACTAGTGGGGCCTGGGTAGTCCATGAGTACATCCTTCAATGTTCCTAGTCGTGGGAATATCGAGACGGGGCATCGATATTCCAGAGTAGACTAGCGTATATCTTCTCGACCCATGTAATGGGCGATGGATGGTCCCATATCCATTGGTGTTTGACATCAGAGACGGTATGCGGGTGCTCAGTGGAGACTGGGTATGCTGAATGGACTCGCCGAGAACTCCCAGATGGTATTATACCTCACGTCAGATGGCAGTTCTCTGGTGACACTAGTACAGCTTAGTCTGTTGACCCGAGATCGTCATAGAGTCTTGTGTGTCTCCCACTGTGCTTTGATTTCCACCCTACTACGGCTTTATTGAGTCGTGCAAACAGGTGGTTTTTGGGTACAGTCCCGATTCAAATGGAGGCAATGAGCGATAGGAGGGGATTCGTCTCTCCCGGTATTGGGGGTTGATGTTGCGTTATGCTCGACTGGCCATAACTGGAAATCCCTGGCCAGGGTTGCACTGATTTACTGGTAAGTGTTATCAGTAGTTTCATGCTTGTTATGGACCTTACATCAGCATGACTTATCAAGCTTCTGGGGTCTGACGTTTACCACCCCTAGGCGAGATATGCGACATATCAGACGAACAGACCGGACTGTGCGGTAAGTGTTACTGATTGGATTCGCAGGAGTGTGAGCAGGCTTGCTCGTTGATCTTCTGATCGCTCAATACCCGAGTGGCCGTTGCGTTTAGCAGACCGCTTGTGGCTTGTGGGTGATTGATATGATCACCACCTACTGCCGGCGTATTGACGAGTCTTTAGAGTCCTACACAGAGGTTTCCTGGCTCAAGCGAAACGATATAGGAGGGCATATGAGATATGTGCGGGACCGAGAATAATACCAGTATGTGATACTGTATTCTATTCTCGCGATTTGTATCATCAGATGGTTATATGAGATATAGCCGGGTTACCGAATCAAGTGTTGATTCGATACATTGATACACTAGATATTAGTCGGTTATATGCGATATGACTGGATCATTAAATCAAGTGTTGATTTAATGATTTAATGTATAATTATATATTTGATATATTACTTTACATTAGCTAGTATTGGTTCACTTAAGATTGATTTTCTCACTTGATGTGCACAAGTTGTATATATGATATATTTTTGTGCACTAGTTTGTATCATGATGGATGATACATGCAAACTTGGGTGTGTGTATGACTTACATCATATTTAGGTTAATGGTTTAAGGTTTTTATTTGTTTTTGGTAAAACAAAATGGTGGTTTCTTTGTCTTTGCTTGAAGCTTCATGAAGCTTTCAAGCATCTTTGACAAAGTCTAACCATTTTGTTTTGCATGAGATTTTCATTAACCTAACCATTAACTTAAACTCTAGTTTAGTCTCTACAAAAGTTAGCTCACCCATGGTTGCAATATGATAGACTTCACTTGATTATTCTTTTGTGATAATTCATTATTAATTCATATTCTTTTCTTTCTTCTTCATCTTCTTTAAGTAAAGAAAAGTTTTCTAGAAAATTTTCAAGTGAAGAAACAAAGTGAGAAATCGAAATCCAAAGTGAACCCACTTCCTATTTCATCATCCTCTACTACTTGCCATTTAGTTTAGGGTGTTCTCTTCACAAAGTTTATGACCAAGTGAAGGAATAGCTTGAGTTTGAGTCTCCTCGACGTAGATCATCTTCGGCCTCGAAGTCAATGACCTAGCCCGCTCATTTCTCCGAAGAAACCATCGCTAGAGTTCGGGATCCCGATGACCGCAGCGAAGGGACGTCAACACGGAGCTTTAGAAGTGAAGGACTGGATCTACAAAGGTTGTAATCCCTTTCACTTGTAGTTAAAATGTTTAACTTGCTAGTTTTCGCCTTATCTCTAGTAAACGATCTTCATTAGGGTTGCTCGGCACATCTATTTTTTTTGAATCGGGCATGGTTGATGCCTTGTAGAACCTTGTTAGAGTGCCTAGGAACCCTACATAAACAACAACTCCATTTCAGCAAAAGTTTTGACGGAGTCATTCGGAAGTTCGGAATACCACTCAAACACCGTTTCCGATAAACTGCCGACGAATTGGCGAAGCAAGAGCTTGTCGTCACCGCCGGTGTTGCCGCAGAGAGCCCTGAACTGGGCCGCATGTTGATGGGGATTGCCTGTCCCCTTGTAGACACGAAATTTCGGGATCGTGTAGCCCGGCGGGTATTTGATCTGATCGTACCGGCTCGGATACGGTCGCCCTGTTTTGACGATGTGGCCAGCTACCTTAGTTGCCTGGTGGACTCGTATTTGCTGAGCAATGTAGTCATCCAGGGAAGCTTTGGAAATTGTTTCCTCTTTGGCTGCTGAAAGAGCCGGAGGTGGATTTGACATTTTTCCTCTCTCATCTTCAAGGACAATCGGAGGATCTTCCGCTGGGGGATCCTGCTGGATCATCATACCCACCATATCCTGGAACAAAAGGGCCATTCTTTTTATATTGGTTGCCTGTTCCGCAGCCTCTTTGTCCTTCTTTTCCAGTATTCTCCGAAGGAATTCGGCATCGGTTTCTTGCTCCTGGCGTTGATCCGAGGATGCTTCGGGACTTTCTTTTGGCCCGGTGAGTGCGGCCATCGCAGTCATCATTTCTTGGAGCTTCTGCTGCTGCTCCTGAGCTTTAGTCACCGATCGCGTAAGCGGTCTATGACCTGTAGATATACGGCTGTTCTTTTTCCCGGACGCCATGTAGACGGTGTGCACCACAACGCCTCCAGATTTAGGGCATTTGGGCTCACCGCCTTTGACATTTGCCGCAGGCGTGGGGACTTTCTTCGGCCTTCTCCTATTGTGAGCAGTTGACGTTGAGGAGGTCGTTGCTGCAGGGACACAAGTAGTTGTCGTCCTTTGCGGTTTGACTGGACGGTTCTTTTCTTCCTGAACTTTCACCCTCTTCTGCCGGTGAGAGTGATCTCGAATGATTACTGAGTCCTGAACTCGTCGCCAGACCTCATAGATTTTGGAGGACAACCGTTGAGAGGGCTGCTCTGGCTTTGATTCTATAACATTCTCCGCGGGTGGAGGAGATCTCTTCAGCGCGGTAGTCGGAGAGTTCTTTCGTACCCTCCTTAGCGGTTCAAAGCTGTTCCCGGTCGGAACAACAGCATTGATTTCCACCGTTGGAGCTGGTGGGGTTAGCCCAGAGGGGCAGTTGCCCCCGGCCTTCCGTACTCGGCGCTAGTGGCGACATCGAGCGTGTTGAGCTGTTGGAGCTGGTTCGGCGACGGGGATGGTTTTGTCTTGCCCCCTGTCTAGATGAGGCGCTGCTGGTGTCAGCCTCTTGAAGACTGATGTCTTTTGAGTAGCGGTATCCAATCTATCAAAGACAGACCTTCGAGCAGGAACGGGAGCCGGAATAGTTAGTCTTGTAAAGACCGACTCTTTGGCAGGAGAAGACGCCTTGACGACTTCAGGAGCAGAGATAGCTATTTTCCTCGAGATGGCCACTTCAGGGGCCATGGGCTTCTTGTCAGGCCCATCGGAGTTCAGGCTCAGTCTGGTGAAGACCGAAGAGTTGGAATTGGACGACCCGTTGAGAGGGGCTGTGGTAGTAGTGAGCCGATCGAAGACCGACTTCTTTTGCGCTTCCTTTGGCGGCGGGATATTAATGTCCACTGGCGGGAGCATGGTCCCAAAGAACAGACCGGTGGTAGCCTGAGTCACTTGTTCCACAGGCATAGTGAACAGGGAAGCAGCCTGCGGCCCATAGGATACACCTCCAGGTGAGGCGGAGCGTCGGTTGCACTTGCAGTTCGAGCAGTTGAACGCCATTTCTTTTTGATTTCTGCGCCAAGCAAGAGACCAAATCTTAGTAACTTGAAACCCGAGGGCAACCATTAACAAACCGCGATTCGTTCGTGAATACGACACACGAAGTGTGGAGTGGAAAGAGGAAAAAGGTCCCACCGGGTGTGCCAGAATCTGTTCCCCTCCGAAAGACGGCGCGACAGGGACGTTTTGCCTGAGATTCGGGGCAGATGCTTATTGGTGCTATCCGTCCACCTCTCCGAAAATGCCAAGTTGATTTATGGCACCGTGTATCGAAGGTTTAAACGGATGTATCCGATATAGCAGACTTCGTCAGATTCCCCCTCGCTTGAGGGGTTTTTGATTGTGGGGACGCTCTTCCCTGCAGGCGCAAGCCCCTGCAGTTAATTACGCTACCGCATTGCGGTAACAACTTTCTCCTTCTCCAGTTGGTCACTTCGTGTCGTGTGTGTTTGTTTTGTTTGTGGTTGCCCGTGGATTGTATACGGAGACTAAGTTATGTTGTCGCCCGTAGGGCGTGGACTAGTCCAAATCCGTATCTTTCTTAGATTTGGTTTTGGGGGGGTTGGGTTTAAGGATACGTTAGTCTCATTTCAGACTAAGATCAACTTAAATGTTAGTTAAGGATACGTTAGTCTAATTTTAGACTAAGATCAACTTAACGGGATCGTTTAGATCCAACAAGAGAGCAATTGGGGGCCCTGTTGTTTAGTTTAATGACATTGCGGTCGATAGGTAGTTTAAGAACATTGCGTTCCAATGTTAGTTTTAAGACGTTGCGGTCAAGGTTAAGGACATCATAGTCCATGGGTTTAAGGACTCCACAGTCCGGCGTTAGTTTTAAGATATCACGGTCAAGGTTAAGGACATCATAGTCCGTTGCTAGTTTTAAGACATCCCGGTCAAGGTTAAGGACGTCATAGTCCGTTGTTAGTTTTAAAACATCCCGGTCAAGGTTTAGCACATCATAGTCCATGAGTTTAAGGACAATACAGTCCGTGAAATGTATGGTTGTTGGGACCCGTCACCTCTTTGAAGACGTTGAGGAATTACAACGACAAATATCAAAGGAGTGAAGAGATGTACCCTTGAACCAAGGTAGATTAAATGATCTGTAGCCCAATTTGGAACCAAGACCAATTAATTATATTGTGAGCCCATTGGCTCAGTTAAGTCTGGATTGAGGACTTATGACCAACTTGGGCTGTGTCCAATTAAGTCTGGCCCTTTGTTGGACTGTTTGACATTTGTCTGGTTCCAGTCCACAAAAGTTTTGAGGGGCTTGATAACATTTCTGTTGTAGCTCTGGATGTTATTCAACTTTGAGGTTCAATTGAAGGGGAGGCTTTGCCTCTGAAAAATTAGTCAATTTGGCTAAAAGTAGCGTTAAACACTAAATAACAAAAGTGTTAAACACTAGAAACAGAATTCTCAAACTAGTGTTAAACACTAAAAGAACAATCAGTGTTAAACACTGGAAATATAGTTTTCGATTTAGTGTCAAACACTAGAAAATAATCAGTGTTAAACACTGCAAATAGGGTTTTCAAATTAGTGTTAAACACTAAGAAAAATCAGTGTTAAACACCGGGAATAAAGATCTCTAATTAGTGTCAAAACACTAAAGAAAAGGGGTCACATGCGGACATGTGAGAGCGCCCAAAGATAGGACCAGATTCCCTTTATTCTGTTCTGCAAAAAAGTATTGAATATTTTCTATATTTGATTTTGGAGCATCACGTGCTGACACATGACGGGGATTTGTGTGCTGATTTGCCAAGGGGTCACGTGGTAACAGGTGAGGGCGCCCAGAGCTTCTATTTCTTTTGCTTTTTCTTTCTGTGCTTCAGGGGTCACGTGGAGCACGTGAGGCATTGCCTCTGAGTTCTTTTCTGCGGATCTTTATAGGGGTCACGTGGGGACACGTGACCCTGATTCTTTGCCTATTTGAAGATTTGTTTATCCTTTTGAGAATTAAATTCTTCATAAGGTTAAACCCTAGCTATAACTTTAAAGGAATTAAATTGCTATTTTGGAAGAATTATATTCTTAGATAGGGTTAAACCCTAATTTTCCTTCTGTGGGAATTAAATTTAAGTTCTGGCATAGGGTGAAACCTTAATTTCATTTTAAGAGGAATTAAATTCTCGATTAGGGTCAAACCCTAGTTCTGTCCATCTTGAAGGAATTAAATTCCTATGATTTTTTGGAGAATTGAATTCTCACATAGGGTTAAACCCTAATTTTATCTTGGAGGAATTAAATTCCTATAACTTTGTGAGAATTAAATTCTCAAAACTCAATTCCTCCTCTATGTTTTAGACCTGCATGGCAGGATCTCGACCCGATAAGAATTAAATTCTCAACCTATGGGGAGATGTGCACTTTGCAGGTCTTCCACCAGAGAAAGAACTAAGTTCTTCTTTTTATATAAGAGTTAAACTCTTAGATTGCGAATTAAATTCTCCTTTTGAAGCTTTTATCCCATTTCTTCTCTTATCTAGGGTTTTTCTTTGTAGAGGATCAAATTCTCCTTTCTTTTTTCTCTGAATTTTCAAGATTCCAAAGCTCTCTCTCTCCTCCAAAATTCTCTTGGCTCCTATTTATAGGAGAAGGAAAAGAATCAATATGTTGAGTAAATCTTTCATTGAAAGATTTAATTTGTTTTCATCATTAATCCGGGCCTTTAGATTATTAGGTGAATTTTATTCACCGTTAGATTTTAAATCCAAAGATATTCCTTTTGTTATTTCGGTGAGATTTAGGGGAAATCTTTCCTTGTCCAAGATTTTTCCATAAATTGGTGATGTTTAATCACCCTGGGATTCTCAATCCAGCGGTTCTCCATAATTCTTCTCCATTTTAGAAAGATTTAAATGATCTTTTTCAGAATTTAATTCCGTTGAACAGTAAGGCTTTTAAAGCCAGTCACGTGTGGCCACGTGACCCCTGGTCACGTGTGAGCACGTGACCCCCTAAATGGACTCCTCTTCTGCGATCTGTTATTTGCCGCTGCTTTAACCATCACGTGCCAACACACGACCACTGGTCACGTGTTAGTACGTGATGCCTCTTCTAAAGCTTTTTCCTGATTTTTAATCAGGAAACAATGATCTACTTTTATTAATCAACGTTACAAGTATAAATCCTTCGAATTTAGATTACAAGAAGAAGTTGCTCTTGATCTTTGCCTCGTAGGAAGTGGATGCTCAGTCGATATTCACGTCACTTTGTCACGTCGAATCGCGGACCTATTGTGGATCTCTTGTTCTTGACGGTGATTTGCATCATGTTAAAGGTGATGGTTTTTAATTTTAGCACTCGGTCCTTTATATAGCCCCTAAATCAGAAATCCTACATCCCATGTTTAAAGATTTATTGTTGCGATCTTGATCACAAAATCACAGATCCTACGGCTATTAAATGGCCGCGGATCCGCCGCTATTTGTGTCTATTGGCCACAGAAGCGCGGTTATTTAGGGAAGTTAGGGTTCCAAAATTCAGGTGCCTTCTCATGTTGACACATGGAGATTTTTTCAATGCATAGATTTTTCAAATATTTCCCAAGTCTTTGTCGTTATTGATTTTACAATTTTATCGACAGATCTTGCTTCTAACATCTCGAATATCTCGATCTCTGGACCTGAGCTAAATTTGCACAATATCTCCATGAATAATATTGGTAATATTTGTTATATTAGAGATATTATCTTAATCATTTTATATGGTATTAAATTTTAAAGAAATTTGATTAAGATTATTTGATATGATATGCATAATAAAAATATTATATAATTATTATATGCATATATTCCTTCATAATGTTAATTATAATATATAAACACATGATATAGAGTTTTTTGTAGATAAACCCACATATGTTCTATATTTATAATAAACACCTTTAAATGTTTATCAAAAGTAAGGAAAATGTTATATCAAAACTGCAATGTTTTCGACTGAACAAATACTCCCAAATTTAATTTTGATCGTCCCCAGCTAACTAGTTATTCAAGAGAGGGAGAAAAAAACCTAGCACACTTTCCTAAGCAATCACGATTGCACTGAGCACGTGCAACAAGCCTTTAAATCTCTAGGTGTCCCTAATAGGAGGAGTGTTTTCTCCTGAGGTTTTTCAGCGGATTACACCCACATAATCCCATAATAAAAGAAAGAAGACGAAAATTATATACAAAGATAAGAACTATAAAAGAAAGAACTTGAAAAGAAGAGTTTCCAACTACACTAGCTTTTCGGTTGCCATGAGCCCTATCTTAATGGTCATGAAAAGATGTCGGAGATCACATCATCCCTCAATAAAACATCTCCTTTAGTCTTCCTCCCTAAATTTCTTTCAAACATCGATCATATACCCCTACGTGTGTGTATAAGACGTCCCACACTTAAAGAATTCAATTCAAGCTATCATACTCTTGTCCATCTTCCTTAGTACTTTGTAGTCGGTGAATATTTTAGATGGAATTGCTCACACATTTTTCATGCGACCGTTAATAATTCTTGAGGTACTAACCGACCGATTACTAAATGTGCTCACTCATTTAGGAGTAATTAGCAATTTCCTCATATTGCAATACCTAAGGTTTAGCAGTGGCTCCCAAACCAGTTGGTCTAAAGCACTAGGTGATAAAACACTCTCGCTATATTTTTTTTATGCTGCCTTAAGCAATTACAAAACCAGTGTTCATTTTTCTTCACCATTTTTTAAATATTTTTATTTTTCTTCATATCGAAGCTTTTAGATAAGAGCATTTCAAGGTATGCTCTACTGTCCCAAGTTTCAAGATGTGTGCAAGTGCGTGTAGTAGGGTATCAACGTTCAAATATTTGGACTCAAGAATAGGAACTATTTTTCAGACTTATTTTTATCCTCAGATTAGTAATTTTCTTCATCTTACTAACCCTTGGGACAACGGCTCATAACTACTTATTACTAGTTTCGTTTAAGAAAACATCTAATTTTTTTGTTTTTCTCAAACTATTCCTAATTTTCATATGTAATTTTTTCACTTTCAAAGTTTCATTGTCAATAAAAATTTTGTGCTTATATTTATGATAATGCAAAATAATGCATGAATAAGTACAAACCTCTTCCAAATCTGTTTGCAGCAGTGTCCTCATTGATGTCATCTGTTAAGCTTAAAAAAAACCTGTAGACTTGGAAGGAAAAGTTATTAAAGGGGACAAGAAATAATGACAGTGAAATCCTCCCCCAAACTTTTTTTTGGCTCATAATTTTATAAAAATTTATTTTCAAGAGCCAAATATTTTTCTTCCCCCTCCCCCAGACTTGAGTAAAATAGTATTAAGCATTTAAAATTATGAGGGGGGTTAAAGTTATTAGTCTATGTAAAGTTTTATAAAGACCAAAATTCAACACCAATCATTCAAAGATTTGATCAATGTAACAATATAGTTGGTGGAAGATCAGAGATTTGAAGAGGTGGGTAGATAGGAGGCGGAATCGATCGGGTTTACGTCTCGGTTGGTAGAGACGGAACAGTGATGGTGAACGAAAACGAGAATGTGAATGATTAGGAATGGATAGAATAGTCACATTCTCGTATGGGATAAGAAAATACGGTGGTGGTTCAACTTCTTCGGGTGGATGTTGATTTATCACAACATCCGTGTTGTTTAGGAATGCGAGTTCGTCGGCGAAAATATCTTCGAAACTTTCATCGATGGTCCGAGTGAACGTTTCAATGTCAATCTGTTTCGCGCCCGAATTCAACACACTTGATTTGTCAAAAATTATGGCGGTAGGAGACTTGAAAAGCACATCAACCTTATTCTTAAAAGAGTCTAAATCAAGTTGACTTTCTAGAATTATCGAACTCGAAATATCGGAGTGTGATTCATCAAAACTCAATAGAATTAAAGGAAGATTAGAAGAAGAACCAGAGAAAGTGGAAGATGAAATGGGTAAACAAAGTTGTGTGTCGAGCATTGTTGAACCAGATGTGGGAAATGAAGGTTGAATATCGTTCTACTTCTCGAATAGGTCGGTGGTAAGGATAGGATCGGTTCATTGTACAGAAAGATATTCGTATTTAATAGAAGGGACATGATGGGTCGGAGAATCCAACTCATCTAAAATAACGGTTTCATCTTCAAAAATATCCTCAATATTTTTCTCAAAACTCAACCCATCCATGCATTTATCATCAATTTCTAGACGCATATGGGGTTCGGGAAAAACAGTTAATGGTTTGATATGATGTTCACATGGAAGTGAAAGGACCTGATAAATTGGTGAGAAAAACTCATCCAAAACTGTCGGTTTATCATCCAAAATATTCCCAGTATCAATATCCTCAATCAAGTGAAAGTCAGACACCTCATCAAAAGCATGGTTTTCAATAAATTTTGGTTCTAGAGTGGAAGTGTAGATATCATAAAGATTGGGTGTGGTTTCACTAGAAATGGACCCTTCACAATCAAGTAGATCAAACATTACAAAGTCGCACAACTTATCAAGCATTCTATCTTCACTTGGTAAATCATTTGGTGTACTCAATAGATTTATGAAACTGGAGTTGTGGAATTCAATTTGGAATTGGGAGGTTTGATTTGGAAGGGTGTGCTGCTCACTCTCTCGACTCAAATTCTCAATTTGTCCCATTGCCGCATCATACATTGGAAAATTTTGAGCTAGTTGGAAACTAATTGCTGGTTCGTTGGGTAGCATGGGAGCGGCCATGGATGCATTCAATTCCTCTATCTGGTGGTACGATGCTACCCGAAATTTTTCCAATGACCGTTCAAGACTAGACATGGGTTGTGAAGGGGTTTCAGTAGAAGATTGAAATTCTTGTGGATAGGTGAAACTCCTAAATGACTGTTCAGAAGAAAAGTTTAGAGAATCGGGTAGGATTGATAGGAATCGAATGGTTGTGAAAAATGGACAAGAGTAGGATCGACATTCTGATAAGAAGGTGATTGAAATTGTTTTCCTAACGAATTTGGAGTGGTGAAAGAAGTGAAAGATCGGTTACGGGATTGTTCAATTCTGTCAGCAATTGACATAGGTTTCGGAGTCGCAGCATGACTCTCAGAAGGGGTATCAACTTAAGAAGGTGGAAGAGATTGAAATGGTTGATACAAAGTAGAGTTCGGTGTCCAATTGTTGGTCCTAGATGCGTCTATCTTATCTCTCAAAGAAATAGTAGAGTCGAATTTTGTACCAAAACAGTTACAAAAACAAGAGATATCTGGTTCTGGATAGCAAAGCTCGGCAAGAGTTCATCTGTTTAGGTTACCCATTGTGAAAAGGTGAAAAGAAAAAAAAGGGTGAAAGATTTAAGCTCTAGTTGGATTGTTTTGCTTTGAAAGATGGACTCAACAAATCACAAAATACACAATCAAACCCTAGAACTAAGGTCACCCAGGTCAAGCACTAGACCGCTCCTAAACTTCCAAAGGACAAGTTGCAGGTTCAATCCTCTACCACCTCTTTATCACTTTTGTGGCCAGGTAAGTATCAGGTCAGTGGGAGGTATCCGCTATATGAATCACCGAAAATAGCGGGCCTAATTAAGTAACCACTTTCCTTATTCACACTTGCCTTAGACACCACAAAAAAAATGCGGATAAGCGATAAATTACCCATGACCCTCCTTTGTCCTGATTGAGCGCGACGTGTTGGATATGGTGCCCTCAAAGTCAATTATTGGATCGCAGGCACATGATTGCAATGATTGAGGGAGGACCTATGCCGGCAGGACAGTCTTACTCAAGATGATAGTATGCTATCTGGTTTATCTTTGTCATCGTGTACATGCTTTAGGTGATATTACAGATCACTATTACACATTGATAAAGCCCTTAGGATTCTTGCTTGACTACCAGCAGTATGATGGCGATCATATTCGTGAGAGTTGGGTAGTCTATAAGCACATCCTTAAAGTGGTCCCTAGTCGTGGGAGTTTCGAGACTGGGCATCGATACTCCATTAGTAGACTAGTGTATACAGTCAAGACCCTGACGAGGGGCGGTGGCCGGTCTCACAAGCCATTGGTGTCAATTGGTTCACCTAAGATGTATACAAGTGCTCATTGGGTTATGAGTACACCGGACATGACTCGCCGGGAACCTGCTAGTTGGTATTATACCTTGCGTTAGATAGCAGTTCCCTGGTGACATAAGTACATGTTAGTTCATCGACCTGAGATCGTCATTTGTCTCGTGTGAGTTCCCACTGTGCTTTGATTACTACCCTACCACTGCTCAAAGGAGTCATGCAAACAGGTTTTAGTTGGGTACAGTCCCGACCCACATGGAGGTAGTGAGCAGATCGGCAGGGGTTTCGTCTCTCCCGGTATTGGGGGTGAGATCGCGCTGTGTTTAGGAGAGCCATTACGCGAAGTCCTTGACCAAGGCAAGTGAGATTTACTGGTAGGTATTCCAGTAGTATCTTAGGGTGTTCTGGGCTACACTCCGATACGATTTGTACCGCTTTTGGAGGTCTGACGTATACCAGCCCCCTAGGCCCGACATGCGATACTCATAGACGAACGGACCGGACTGTACGGATATTGTCACTGACAGGCTCAGTAGGGTTTCTGGATGAGTTCGCTCATCAGCTTCCCTTTTGGTCAATACAAGGGTAGCTGTGACGTACAGCTAGTACCACTGACGTGCTTGTGGTTAAACCCACTGCCAGCATATTACGAGTCTTTAGAATCCCCCACAGAAAGTTTTCCCAAATTTGGGAGAAACGTTGTAGAGGCCGTATGGTTTTATGGCAGGATTCGATCATATACGTACACTTGTGCTCGGATCACGATCGGACGGATCATACTAGTGGGCTTTGGTTTAAAGCCAGATCCTAGTATTAGATTTGTTGGATTACTTTAGTCTCATTGCATTCGCATTCAGCCGGAATGTGGATGCAGGTATGTATATACAGGTGAAGGGTATCCTTGTGATCTGTCACGAGTTTACTTTAGATATTGCCATATCTTTTTGTTGGACTAAACATTTGGATTAATGTTTGGATGGTGTAAATTATGAGTGGATATTATCATGAGGAGCAATTAATGTGGCATGTTCAATTTGGTGACTCATGGTCTCTTTTTTTGTGAACATGTCATGTTAATTGATTGTTGATTGTGTTGAAATGAGAGGTGGAGAGAGAGAGGGCAGCCATATGAGATTGTTTGCTCTTGAGATTATTATGCTAGCTCTCATTTTTCATTTGCAACACAACAACAAAAGCCTCTCTTCTTCTTATTCTTCCTCTAGCTCACAAATTCCACCATGGCTTCATCTTCAACCTCCATCCATACACTCTCATGTGTTGAGAATCAATGGATGCTTGAGACAAAGTTATCACACGCATTCTCTACATCACCTTGGACATGTCGGTTAGCAAACTTCATGTCCGAGTTGCTTCGGTTTGAAGCGGGAGCCCGTAAAAAGACTTCTTGACGTGGTGCCCTTCCGACGAGGAGACCGGATGCCGTGAGGAGGTAGGGATGGTGGCTAAAGACCGAAGGATACGGATCGATCGGTATAGCCTTTCTATCATCTTTCTAGTTAGCTAGTTTGTGTTAATGGTTCGATCCGGGTAAAAGACTACGATAGCGCCGGTTTCGTAAAAAGTTTTTGTTCCGCGTTTGGCCTCGGATTGACGGCCAGGGTGCTACCGTAGACTTACATGGTATCAGAGCCACGCCATTAACCTTTACTAGCTTGTTCTAACTTGTTTAAAACATCGATCGAACGAAATTTCCAAAACCGCGATTCCAATTTATGCAGTTTCTATCGAAATATTTTTGTCATCGAAAAATTATTTTGAGTATGTCAGAAAATCATGTAGGCATTTTTAAGACTACTGTAGAAATTTGGTAAAATGATACCACAAGAACGCCGCGGAATCGTAGCATAACCCACGTTTTGGCCGCGGTTCCGCCGCCGTTTTGGGGCTTTAGTGCACCATTATTTCTTCTGGTTGTCTTTAATATGGAATTGTGGTTTCTGGAATATTTTGTTTGGGCCTAGATTTTGTTTGAGTACTGGATTTGTGCTTGGGGCCCACTTCGGGAAGTTTTGTCGATCGAAATTTTAAATACTTTAGTTGACAATGCTTACATTATATCTGCGACCGTGAATGTCATTCGAGCGATAAATCCTGTCTAATTGCTATAGCTCTTTTAGACGGATTTGCGAACGTGACATCCACGTTGATGTTCTGTGTTGTGCTGTGTTGTTTCGGATTTGTCGTGGTGGATAGCTTGCGTGCAACGGTAGTGCAGTTTGGTTATATTTGTACATTTGATATCGCGGAGCGAGCGTCCGACATGTGGACTGCCGTCACTGCCTGTTTGTATATTATTCTTTTGGGGCACGACTGGGTTGAGGTCGATGTCACCGTTGTACATATTTTCTTTTCTGTACTAAGATTACCCCGTGGTGGGGTGCACGGATAGCCGGGTTCTTGAGGGCAAAGGGCCCGCATCTCATGGCATTGAGACAAAGGGGGCTTCACTCTAGAATTGGCGGGCTATTCCCCGCATTCGTAGGGGGTATAGGTTGACCCAAGGTGAGGTGCTCAAGTTACCAGATTCCGTGAAGTGCTGGGTGGTCCATTCACTTTGCTGAAGGGGGCTGCCTCGCTTCTGGTTTTGGCGGGTAACTTGCCGCGCCCGTAGGGGTCTAGGTTTTCATTGCACAGGCTATCCACACGACCAGGGGAACGTCGGGTTTCACTTGCGGCTCAAAGGAAACCCGGGGATCCCAGATTATCTGTATTGTTCTGTGATGCTTATTACTTTTTTGTGATGTTGCATTTATCACGCCTGGAGCGATTATTATATATTGATATATATATTAGTAGATGTTGTATATGTTTTACATCCGCGCTAGTCCAGTCCCCACTCTGCCGTTAGTTAAGTAACCTAACGGGTGATGACGGGACCCAGTGGCGAATGCGGATGGCATAGACATACATCATATTTTCGTTCTTTTGTTGTGTGATCAATTGATAGGACTGCATTGATTCAGATCAATGCAAAGAAAACAAACATATTCGATATTGTTGGAACATTTTTCAAAAAGTTGTTATTGCAAGGACGTTTTCTTTTATTTTGCACAGTGGTATTTGGTTATGAATATCCAGCACCTCATTCGACGAGGCAAGGGCCGAGATCCCTTCATCGGGAGTGACCCCTTGGACAGAGGTTTGCATCAGGGTAATAACTTCACTATAGTCGATTACTTTTTGATTTGAATCGCGGTATTCAGTTGGAATATCCTGCACCTCATTCTACGGGGAAAGAGCCGAGATCCCTTCACCAGGAGTGACCTCTTTAGCAAAGGTTTTCGCTACTATATATTTATAAAAAGCTATCCAGTTCCTTCAACGATATCAAGTTCATTACGTTAAAGGTTTTTCGCCAAAAACCATTCGTAGCCCTCCGTCATTTTAGACGGATAGCACTTAGTATTCATGCTATGTTTGTTGGCCTTCGTCAAGGCATAGTGTATGGTAGCTGCTTGTTACTTTTCTGTTGCATAGATAGATGCGTTGGTTTGGGACAGTCGTACAGCCTTATTGACCTTCATCAAAGGCTTGTACGGGTGGGTTCAAATTAACCTGGACAATGACGGGTAGAACTTGACATGTGACTTATGATTTGTTGATCTTCGTCAAAGTCATAAGAGCATAGGGTAAAAATCACATCGGGAGTTTCAAACATACAGGAAACTTTCCAGATATGCGCAAACCTTCTAGAGTGTGATAACGTGAGTGGATTCCATCACGTTATCATGCGATGATAGTTGGATCCCGATTCCCACTGATGAGTTGGTTTACTCCTCGGGTGATCCCGGCTAATTCTTCTTTCAGGTTTGGAGAAGAATTTGAGGATACAGTGGGGGGCTTTCTGATTAGATAAATTGATTTCCATCCCGATCTAGGTTAGAGTGCACGCAGAGTGTTTCTTTTCTCTCTCTTTTTGGCAGCGACCGTGACCCGACCCTAGACTATAACTCAGAGACCAAGTTGACCGAATTTTCTTAAAACACTGGCTTTTGGATTGTCTGAGTTGCATACTGTTCCCCTCCGAAAGGCGGCCGAGACATTAGGACGTCTGTGCCTGAGGTTCGGGGCAGATGCTATTTGGTTTTATCCGTCCACCTCTCCGAAGATACCAAGTTGATTTATGGCACCGTGTATCGAAGGTTTAGACGGATGCGGCCGATGTAGCAGACTTTGTCAGATTCCCCCTCGCTAGAGGGGTTTTTGATTGTGGGGACGCTCTTCCCTGCAGGCGCAAGCCCCTGCAGTTAATTACGCTACCGCTTCGTGGTAACAACTTTCTCCTTCTCCAGAATTTCACTTCGTGTCGTGGGTGTTTGTTTTGTTTGTGGTTGCCCGTGGATTGTATACGGAGACTGAGTAATACCGTCGCCCGTAGGACGTGGATTAGTCCAAATCCGTATTTACTTAGATTTGGGTTTGGTGTTTTTAGTTTAAGGATGCCTTAGTCGCGTTGCGGCTAAGATTGACTTAAACGTTCGTCAAGGATACGTTAGTCCTGTTTGAGACTAAGATCAACTTAACGGGATCGTTTAGATCCGACAAAAGAGCATTTGGGCTCTATTGTTCCAGTTTAGGGACATAGTGGTCCATATTCCAGTTTAGGGACGTGGTGGTCCATCATTAGTTTAGGGACATTTCGGTCCGATATTAGTTTAGGGACGTCTCGGTCCGATATTAGTTTAGGGACGTTTCGGTCCGATATTAGTTTAGGGACGTTTCGGTCCATATGGGTGTGTGGTCGTTGGGACCCGTCACCTCTTTGACGTCGTTGAGGAATTACAACGATGGGTATCAAAGGAGTTCGGAGATGTACCCTCGAACCGGATGTAGATTGGTTTAGGAGAGCCATTCTGCTCAGTTAATTTAATTTAAGGACTTATGGCCAAAATTGGGTTAAGTCCAGTTGAGGATATTCAACATTTTTCTTGATCTTAGGCCTATTAGGACTATGTTAAGGCTTTGCCCAAATTTCATAATGCACTGCATTCTATTTTGGCCTGCTAGGCTTTTGATTTGGGCTTTGTCCCTTTATTTATGATGCAGAGCATCTATTTTAGTTTGGGCTCTGTCCCTTTAAAGCAATGCATTGCATTTTATTAGACCTGTTAGGCCTTCTTTAATTGGGCTTGGCCCCTTTTGTAACCAAGGCAGTGCATTTGTCTGGCGCTTTGCGCCGAGTAATGAGCGCAAGCTCATATGGTGATGATACGTGTTATGCTCTGGTGAGCGCAAGCGCAACAGCGCAGTGCGCTGCGCTAGTGCGCTGCGCTGTTGCGCTGCTGACACGTGGCGCGCTCTCAGCGAGTTGCGCCAATTCCAGAGAGCAAAGCTCTATCTTAAGAGCGCGTAGCGCAGGTTGTTCTGCAGCTGACACGTGGCGCTCTCTCAAGAGCGCAATAGCGCAGTTTAGAAGTGCAAAGCACTAAGAATCTTTTAGATTCAAAACAGAAGTGCAGAGCACTATTTTAGATTAAAGAAATAAATTTCTTTCTTTTCTTTTCATTTACAGAACCAGAGGTTCACAAGAGTGCAAAGCACTATTTATTATATGAAGATCATTGATCTTGTTTTTAGATCAATGATCTATTAGAGGAAATTTCTTTTTCCTTATAAAGGTTTTTTACCTCTTCTTGAAATTTTTCTCAGAGTTCTCTCTGTTTGAAGCTCTTGATTTTTCAAGAAAAAAAAATATTCATCCCTTTGAATTGAGGCTTAGGGTCCTTTTTATAGTGCTCACAAATTAGTTAAATTTGTTAAAGAGATCATTCTCTGAGTGATTTGGGGAATTTTTCCCACCGTTGGATCTTTGATCCAAGGGCTTCTGCTTTGCAGAAGAAAATCCTCTTGTTTTAACAAGAACAGAAAAGATTTCTTAAAATCTTAATTTAGTTTGGCGCAGATACCCCAGCGCGTGACACGTGTCGCGCAGCGCATAGCGCAGCGCAACTGAAGCGTTGCTTCCTTTAATAGAGCTTTGCTCTGATTGGGCGCGCCTTCTTGGGCGCTGCGCTGACGTATTAGCGTCTGACGCGTGGCGCGTTGCGCCCGAGACTTGAAGCGTTGCTTTAAAATTTGAATTTTTGAACTCAAACAGAGCTTTGCTCTGATTGGGCGAAACAAATGCCCCCCCACCGTTGCGCTCATGTGGCGCACACGTGAGTGCAGCGGTGGCAACCCCCTGACCTTTGGATTAAGGGGTGAGCTCAAGAGGCGCAGGTGCCTTTATAAATAGGGCCTCCGGCCCTTAGAAAACTCTTCACCATTTTCTAGATTTCGATTTTCAGAGCTCTGCTCTTGCTTAAGAATTTCAGAGCTTTGCTCTTGCTTTCAGAACTCTAGAGCTTTGCTCTCATTTCCCAAAGTTAGAAAACTTTAGGTAATAATTAATTTAAAATTAAGTTAAATTAATTTAAATCAATTTTAACCAACAGAGCTTTGCTCTCATAGATCTTTTGATCTAAAGAAATTCCCTTTGGGGTTTCATCAACAGAGCTTTGCTCTCACGAATCCATAGATCTACAGAGATCTTGTTCATGGGTTCTAACCCATGAACAGAGCTTTGCTCTTGAATCAAATGTAGATTTTTTTTAGATCTGAAAAATGAAGAATTTTTTTATAAGTTTTCATGGATTTTCCAGGATTCCAGAAATTTTAATTTTAAATTTCTTTTCAAAATTTTTTTTTTGATGGGATATTACAGAGCTAAGCTCTTTTCCAGGAATTTTATTCTTCTGAGACCAGAATTTGACAAGTGTCATTCTGTGACAGAGCTTTGCTCTGAAAGAGGAGATTTTCTCCTTGTCTCTGGGGATTCTTTATTAATGGGAATGTTTTCCTGGGGAACAAGTGACAATCTCATCCAATGATGAGTTTGTCTTATTAACTGACGTATTGTCATTTAGATTTTGTGGGTCCCTCTTTGGTCTCCTACTCACTGCACTGTGGTGCGGTGTAATTAGTTAATTTTGATTTTAATTTAATTAATGCATTTTCATCTTTCAATGCCAAACGTTGGGATTACAACACTAACGGCTACATTGTTCTTTTGCAGCGATCATGTCTGAAGACACTTCATTCCCGTTCGTCCGCTCGGAGGAGGGATTTCTCGAGGCGCCCTTGGACCGTGAAGCCCTAACCATGATTAGAGAGTACGACCCTGAGTACAAGAAACTCCACCTTTGGGGGTCTTGGTGTAACCAGATTATTATGGGTCGATGCAGCTTCACCTGCGCGGTGCCGTCAGAACCTATCACGGCAATTCACTACGCTAACCCACCTTCAGTGCAGTATGCCGTGGAGATGATAGACTGGACCGCGAACAGCTTTCTTCATCCCGCTATGGATGCGGTTCCGGTTCAGCGTCCTATGGTCTTGGATATCCTAGGACGCCGTATCTATCAGGGGGAAGCACGGCCCTGGGGGCAATCATATAACCTTGGTTTGATTCCCCGTCACCCGATTGGCTATCTGCCGTGGGCCCGGTACATCCTGTCGACGAAGAAGTCGCAGTTGATAAGACTAGGACTGTATACCGCGGTCTACGTCTCTCTTTTCCAATACCCTACGCTCCCCACCTGGTGGTTCAAGGCTTTCTTGGAGCAATGGAATATTCCCACCCACACTTTCCTTGCCATGGATCGGGAAGTGTCTATTTCTTTGGAGGAATTCGCAGAGGTATCTGGCCTACCGGTCATGGGGGAACACTATGAAGAGCTGCTCCCGACAGATGAGTACATCTTTGGTGCTAAGCCGATGGTAAGGGGGATTACGCCAGAAAATGCCGTTCAACACCAATTCCCGAGCTTGATCAAGGTGTTGAACATCTACGAGTCCCTCTTCATCGAACACGGGAGCCGAGGAGTTAATTTTGAGGACTTCATTGCTCGCTTCCTCCGTCCGAGCGTTTTTTCGCCAGGAGCCGTCAAATCTGCCATCTTGGATGATCCTTTTGGCCTAGGTTTGGATAACCTGCCGACGAAGGAGATAGACCAAAAGGCTTTCTTCCTCCCAGACCTCCCTACCATATCTTTCGCGGAAATTGCAGCCCCTGGGATGGATGAGGAGGCCTTTTTCTTAGGATTTCTTGGGCTGTGGCTGAGTTGGTTCGCGATCCCAATGCATTCTCATCGCATGCGGCCCTCTGTCTTTTATCCAGCCCACCGCATGGTCATCGGGGTAAAGGTGGCCGTGGGGATTGCCGGCCTGGCGCACCTATATCATGGCCTCAGCCGAGCAGCGGATGCCAACGAGCCCGGGGTACTGCACGTGGTCTTCCCGATGCACTACTTTGCATCGTGGCTGGAGCTACACACGGCGGGTGTCTTCGGTATGCATAAAAGGCCTTCATTCTTTGACAAGTATGGATTTCCTCGCATTTTACAGCTGATTGGCTCATCAATCGTGACCCCTTCACCACGGGATGCCAGAGGTTTACTGCTTCGCCCTCACACCGTTGGAGTCGGGATGTCCTTTATTGATAAGGTATTAACTTTTGGAAAAGCGTCCACCACTGCGGTGCGACCACTACAGGACTCCTTCAAGGATGGAGTTTCAGTCTTAACAGCCCGGGAGATCCTTCATTTGTATTCTATTAGACCGGGTTTCCTAGTCTTCAAGCAGGGCGGTGCAGCAGTCTTTATGAGATATAACCCGCATCGTTTTGCCCGACAACTGGGTTACGATCAAGGGGTACCCTTAGAAGCTTTCTTACTGGAACCTGCTGTAAATGAAGAAGGGACGGAGAACGCGTTACACCACTTCATGCGCCTGAACACGGGTTCTCGTTTTTTCATTAGCACGCCGGCCTGTGCTCCACGACTCCTTAATGTATATAAAGAGTGGTACAATCATGCGACGGGGGCTGTTATAAAGGAAGAGAGGCGAGTGTTGATCGACCGTAAAGAAGTACCCCCCGGTACCAATCGTAACGCTCCCTTAGCGCCAAGGATCCTGGTGGTTCCTCCTCTAAAAGATGTTGGGGGCAGACCATCACGTGCACAAAGTCCTCCACGTGAGCTGCCGCTCCCTGATATCACAGACGCACGTCCCGCACCCTGTGCTCCAGTGGAGGCAGTGGTTGTACCCTCCCCAGAGTCTGGCGTGGGTGCGGACATCGGGACTCGTCGTCCCAAAGCGGCTGCTAAGCGGAAGTCGATACCCCGCGAGCCTAGGGTCGGGGGTCAAAAGAAAAAGAAGTCGCTCTTCGCTGCGGATGTCGTGTTCGGCCAGGAACCCCATGCTCCTCATGCTGAAGGTCTGCTCGAATATGGGACTAACGCAGGGTTGGTGATGCCGCCGCCGGACGATACAGACTTGGAGGCTGCTCTCAGAGCTTCGGCATGGTTGGTGAAGCGTGACGCGTGGCTGGCTAAGCTTGCGCAATCAGGTAACTACTAGTCGCCTTTTCTTTATTGCAACATATCCTCTTCATTATTTTTGACTAACACTTTTCTTTCTTTTCTTTCAACAGGCATCACTGATGAAGAAGCCATTGCTGCTTCTCTGAGGACTTTTCAGGAGGAGGAACGTCTCAGGGCATCTATGGGCCTTAGTAAGTTTCAACTCATCAAGTTTTTCATTTTCCTTGTGTTATGGTCGATCTAACCCTTCCCTTTTAATTACAGGAACCTCAATGCCGTTCCCTCCTAGCGGCGCAGATGTTGTACCAGCTGCCGACGTTCCTGCTTCTTCTGGGCCACCGCAGGAGGTTCGTCTTGAAGAGCCGATGAGAGATGCCTTAAAGGCTCTGGAGGCATCCCTGAATGAAGACGATGATGCCTTGAAGGAGGCGTCACAGAGGTCCCTCATGACCGCTCGGGAGGAGAGGAAGCGGTTGAGGCGTGAGGCGAAGGCGCGCAGGGCTGCCTAGGCTATGGGAGCGGGCCCCAGCACCGCCCCTCGAGCTGATACTCCCTCCGAAGAGGCCCCTGTCGCCCTATCCACTGCCCGCAGAGAGGTGGCGCGAGCAGTTCGGAGTGCAAACGGTAAATCCGCTTCAGGTAATATTTCTTTCAGTGTTTTTGTTATAAGGATTTTAATGTCATTGGTCCTTATATCTCTTATCTTTGCAGGGCCAAGTCCGATCGAGGGAGAGGCGGAAGCCGTCGATCCTAGGGGAACGGAGGAGGCGATGCCTGCCGAACTCGAGCCGACAGTGGGTAATATCGTTGAGGCCATGGAGCCTGAAGTGGAGGTCGAGGGGCCTACCGCCGAGAAGGTCATTGATGCCGAACCTGAAGCGGTGGCAGATGATGAGTCTAGGGTGGTGGCGGCTGAGGCGCTCGAGGTCGGCGGTCCCCTAGCGACGGTAGACGATACAACCGCAGCTACTGAACCTAAGAGAGTAGTGGGTGAGGTGGCCATGATTCCCGAGGACGAGCCAACCGCTCCCTCTCTGGAATCTGGCAATACTCCAATCATAGCCCTTCCCGTCTATGGCCCTCCGCCGTCCCCAGGTCTTGCTAGCACGACGACGGTCCCCATCGAGTCGGGTGACGAGGCCACGGGCGGTGGTCTCATGTCGGTAGAGGAGGGAGTCGCCTCCGTTTCAGCCGGGAGCTCCTCAGGTAGACCCTAAGTGGCTGCTTTTCTTTACTTTACAACCTTTTCTGACAAGTTCACCTTTTCGTAATGCAGGTGCAGCTAGTGCCGATGCCCCACCGCTCGAGGGAGTGCCTTCAACGACTGCTTTGGCGGTGGTCACCTCTCAGCCTTCTCTCATACCCTCGAAGATGTTGGAAGGTATGTGTTTGCGATTTGTTAATCTTATCTTCCAGATGTATAATTTGTGTACTAAAGTCACATTGTTTTATCTTCCAGGAGTGCTTTTTGATCATCTCTATCAAGTGTTGCTCCCACACTTCTCTTTCCCATCTGAATTCACCTCTCCCTCTGGTGGCGCTGGTGAGTACCGTTCCCGATTGGTAGCTTTGTCTTTTCAGTGGTAGAATTATTTCCAACTCTCTCTTGTTCTGACTGCAGTGCTGCAAATCGAAGGGGGAGCAGAAAGATCGGCTGCGCCACCAGCCCTTCCGGCCTTGCCACCTGTCTCCACCGGTATAGTAAAATATCTTATCAATGACTTCCTTCATATCTATTGAATCATCATCTAATCGCATTTCGTCTTTTTCCAGCTGTCGTTCCAGTCTCGGTGCCTTTCGAGTCTCGCATTACAATACCGGGCGGCCCTTCCCAGTGACGTCCGTCCTCAAAAGGTGCCGCGAATAGTTTGCGCATGTTGAGCGACTACATCGAGGAACTCGACATCGAGGCTCCTGTATCTGTTGAAGACTTCGCCACGACGGTTAACCCGATGTTGGCGATATTTGCCACCTTCCATGACGAGGGCATTGTCGCCTCCTGGGTTAACTATTGTCGGGAGATCGAGGCTCGCCTTCATCAGCTGGAGTCAATGCGCCTGTCCCTCGAAACTTTGGCCTTGAGCACTCAACGGGGAGCATGGCTCGAGCAAAGCGCTTCTCATTTCCGTCATCTGGAACAAGAAGTGGCTTTGAGGCTGAAGGAGTGCCAAGATTCTTCAAGCAGAACTGCTCGCTTGCGTGCCGAAGTTGAGGCGAACGCCGCTGAGGTAAAGACCGTCTTCGAGGGTCTTCTGGAGCGCATATCGAATGGGCTGAGACTAAAGCGGGCACTTGATGTCGCCGAGCATGACACTCCAGGCCGTGAAGCTGCTCACCAAGCCGTCAGGGATCAGCTTGCATCCGTCGCACAGCAACGGGCCCAAGTGGAGGCGGAGTTGGCAGTGGTATCCAATCGGGAAAAGGCATGGAAGGAAGTGTACGAACAACTGATAGAGCTACTTAAGACGCTTCCTTCCCAATAGCTGCCTTTGTATCAATGTATTTGTAAAAATTTTCTTTTCTGAGTAACATGTATCCGTTCTTTGCTCTTTTGTATGATTCACCATGTATTTGATTGAGGTCAATGAATAAAGATACACACTTTCTTTTGCAATATCTTGTATGCTCTTTTGTTTTCTGCCTTTACATCATGATGTTGTCGATGAACCTGATTGGCAGACAACTTAATTTTTCCAAGAGATAGCGATGGCTTAGGCCGCAGGTCAGATCTGCCGCCTAAGACTTTTCAATTCTATGAGCCGTGAGGGTCTCATAGAGATTTTTCTCCCTACGGATCGAGAGGATCTCATAGGTGGATTTTCTCCTTAGGAATCGTGAGGATTCCTAAGTGTGGTTTTCTCTTATAAGTCGTAAGGATCCTATAAGAGAATTTTCCCTCTTACGAGTCGAGAGGATTCGTAAGCGGTTGTTTCCCTCCTTGTCGAAAATCGACTTCGGAGAGTGAGACCCGTGAATAGTATGCAAGAGACCATTTTGGATTGACTTGCAGGGCCCCATTGCTCAGGAAGCAAGTTCTCCTACCTCTGATGCCTGAGGCTTCATCTTGCAGATTAAGAAGCAAGTTCAATTTGTTGAAGAAATCCCTTTTCTGAAAGATTTCGCGGGATTTCCCCCACCATCGGATCTTTGATCTAGGGGCTTCTGTTTTACAGAAGATAATAACCGAAAAGATTTCTTCAGAATCTTTTTGTTTAGCGCGAACGCTCCAGGGTATGACGCGTGTCGCACAGCACACAGTGCAGCGCAACTGCGCTAGTACATCTACGCCGACACGTGTCATGCAGCGCACGATGCATACGCCGCTGAAGCGTTGCTTCCCTTGGTTTTGCTTGAAATAGAGCTTTGCTTTGGCTGGGTGCGCTGCTTTGGGGTGCTGCGCTGATGCGTTTGCGCCGGACACGTGGCGTGTAGCGCGCAGCGCAACGCAACTGCGCTAGCACTTCCGTGCTGAAGCGTCGCTTCTTCAAGACAGAGCTTTGCTCTGATCGGGGAAGGACGAAGCGTTGCTTCATCTCCTGTCTCGGAGTTCGAACGGAAATTCGCTCAATTAGGGTAAACTGCCGTGACAACTCTTGGAAGTCGAAGAGGCACTTGAGGCCTATAAATAGGACCTTTGGTCCCCTCCAGATACTTATCATCTTCCAGATTTCCATTTTCGAAGACTTCAGAGCTTTGTTCTTGCCTTTAAGAACTCCGGTGCCTTGCTCCTTTTTTTAAAGTTTTTTAGAAAAACTTTAGGTAAAATCGATTCTTAGATCAATCTTAAACAGCAGAGCTCTCGTCTAGTGGGTTTCATCTTTGAACATAGTTTTGCTCTCTAGGAATTTAGTCATCCATGTATATTATTGCTTTTCTATTGTTGATCTTCCTGTAATATTTTCTCCAGGCATAATGGCGGCGGTGCATCTATACAGTCTGCACGAGTTCATTACCTACGATGATATCCGCGCTCAGGGTCGTCAACAAAACCAGGAGTTTACAGACGCTGAATGTGCAGAAGTTATGGGTCGTCTGAACGCAAGTGGTGGTTGGCTGTTGCCTCGGCGTTCGGTTCTTTTAAAAGTCGTGCTGGGAGCAATATGGAGGGCACTTTCGGGTCTTCATGAGGCCCTACCACTCAATGCGCTGGATGATGCCGAGGACAAGGTGCATTCAGTGCACCTGACAGGGCTGATCTCGAAGAAATGACGGAACGACCTCGTTGACATCCTGCATCAAGTGTTTCAGCAGACGACGATCGTTGCTGCTTATCAAAGGCCGGAAGGGCTTGCCGATGATATCGACACCGAGGAGCGCGAAAGACTGCGCATAAGAATAATTAGAAAGGCCAGAAGAACTCTGGATGGCCTTACTTTTGATTTCCTCAATCCGTGCCCCGGATCCGAGGTTATACCGTTGTAATAATTTGAACAATGTTTCTTATTCATTATTCTTATGCTTGTAAAAACTTTTAGCGGTATGAATGAAAACCCTCCCCTTTTCTATTTCAGCTTGTCTTATTTCTCGTCCTGAGTCTTCTGTCCATTCATAAATGAATGCGTCACGCATGCCAGATCAAATGTAGAACGGATATTCTTTCTGTCATCTTCTTTCTTTTAATGTCAGTAGGCTGTCTTAATAACCATGGTTGATGGATGTCTAAAATGAGTATTCCGACTTCCTCAGGAAATAGCGATGGCTTAGGCCGCAGGTTCAGGTTTACCGCCTAAGACTTTTCAATTCTATGAGCCGTGAGGGTCTCATAGAGGCTTTTCTCCCTACGGATCGAGAGGTTCTCATAGGTGGATTTTCTCCTTAGGAATCGTGAGGATTCCTAAGTGTGGTTTTCTCTTATAAGTCGTAGGGATCTTATAAGAGAATTTTCCCTCTTACGAGTCGAGAGAATTCGTAAGTGGTTGTTTCCCTCCTCGTCGAAATTCGACTTCGGAGAGTGAGACCCGTGAATAGTATGCAAGAGACCATTTTGGATTGACTTGCAGGGCCCCATTGCTCAAGAAGCAAGCTTTTCAATCCTTGCTGTCTGAGACTTCTTCTTACAAATTGAGACGAATCGGGAATTTGCTCGCGGAGAGGGTGATGGCTCTGCGAGTTGACATGAGTTAAGAGGCTCTCATCACGGAGTGTTTGTATCCGTGAGTCGAGGAGTTTGCTAGGGATTATTTGTTTCCCGAGCACCAAGGATTATTTGTTTCCTTGGGGTTTGAAACGAGTCGAGGATTCCCACGGAGGCGCTGGTGGCTCGGCGGGTCGACGCGAATCAGGAGTCTCTCGTCAAGGAGTGTTTGTATCCGTGAGTCGAGGGATTTTCTAGGGATTATTTGTTTCCCGAGCGCCAAGGATTATTTGTTTCCTTGGGGTTTGAAATGAGTCGAGGATTCCCACGGAGGCGCTGGTGGCTCTGCAGGTCGACGCGGATCAGGAGTCTCTCGTCAAGGAGTGTTTGTATCCGTGAGTCGAGGGATTTGCTAGGGATTATTTGTTTCCCGAGAGCCAAGGATTATTTGTTTCCTTGGGGTTTGAAACGAGTCGAGGATTCCCACGGAGGCGCTGGTGGCTCTGCAGGTCGACGCGAATCAGGGGGCTCTCGTCAAGGAGTGTTTGTATCTGTGAGTCGAGGAGTTTTGCTAGGGATTATTTGTTTCCCAAGCGCCAAGGATTATTTGTTTCCTTGGGGTTTGAAACGAGTCGAGGATTCCTACGGAGGCACTGGTGGCTCTGCGGGTCGACGCGGATCAGGAGGCTCTCGTCAAGGAGTGTTTGTATCCGTGAGTCGAGGAGTTTGTTGGGAGAGTATGGCCCCCTCTTTGTTTACGCCCTTGGATTGTATACAGGGATCGATGTGATCTTAACTGTAGGGCCAAAATTTTATCATCATTATTTTTTTTGTTTTATTTCCGCGATGCTCTATCATTTCAGCTTTTATATCGCGAAGGTCGCGATCGCCCAATCATTTCGGCTATTTTTCGCGGTGCCCAATCATTTCGGCTTTTTATTTTATTTTTACTCGCTGCTTTTTATTGCGAGTTGCCCAATCATTTCGGCTATTTCTTCATGCATATATTTTTACTTGCTGCTTTTTTTTTATTGCAAGTTGCCCCATCATTTCGGCTATTTCGTATGCATGTACGGTCTACTGGCTTTTCGCTGTGAACCTGAAACTGGACACCGATTTCGGCATCAGCACCGCTACAACTGGGATATTGCCAGGAGCGAATCATCATCTGCCTCTGTCGCTGTAGAACAAAGGTGGCTTAGCGACCAGGGTTAGGGTCCTGTCGACTAAGGCTTTGACTTCATGAGCCGTAAGGGTCTCATAAAGGTATTTCTCCCTACAAGTCGTGAGGATCTCGTAGGTGTATTTTCTCCTTAGGAATCGTGAGGGCTCCTAAGTGTTTTGTTCCTCTGTAAGTCGCAAGGATCCTACAGGAGGGTTTTCTCCTTGTAAGTCGAGAGGATTTACAAGGGTTGTTTACCATGCAAACATATCCCTAGTTTCAGATGGGACTTAGTTAGGGAAATGTTTATTCGCGCCCGTGGATTGTATACAAGGGTCAATGCTGAGCCACTTGTAGGGCATTATCGAAAGTTGTGGGGGCTGCTTAAGCACAGGTTTAGATCTCTGTAGCTTAAGACTTTCAAATCTTATGAGCCATGAGGGTCTCATAAGAGATCTCTCCTTACGAGTCGTGAGGATCTCGCAAGTGTATTTTCTCCTTAGGAATCGTGGGGATCCCTAAGTGTGTTGCTCCCTTGTGAGTCGTAAGGATCTCACGCGGGTGGTTTCTCCTTACAAGGTCGAGAGGATCTTGTAAGTGTTCTTTAACGAGGTTGCGCCCTTTCAGGTTTTCACAAACGCTCGCCGATAGTCCTGCTGTTTTTACTCACGGAGCCCTTTCGGGTTTTCATCCGTGCCCATTTTGCTTATGGACATACCATTTTTTTTATTCTTTTTATTTCCTTTTTCTCTTTTTTTTTTACGAGGTCGCGCCTTTTCGGGTTTTCACGAACACTCGCCGGTAGCCCTGCTGTTTTTACTCACGGAGCCCTTTCGGGTTTTCATCCGTGCCCCTTTTTGCTTATGGACATACCGTTTTTATTTTATTTTATTTTTATATATTTTTTTTATATCTCGTCAGTCTAAAGATGTTGCGGTAGTAGTTTAAAGACGTTTCGGTCTGCTATTAGTTTAAGGACATTTCGGTCGGCTGTTAGTTTAAGGACATTTCGGTCCGCTGTTAGTTTAGGGACATTTCGGTCCGCTGTTAGTTTAGGGACATTTCGGTCAGCTATTGAGAAGCTGGCTACTGCTTATAAAGTTTGAGCTTAGGAAGATAGCGAGCGGACATAGTCGTCGTCATCTATCGTTGACCTAGGCTGTGGCTCATTAAGCGTAGTATTTCTTTAGGAAGCGACCGTTTATTGGTCTGAAAGGCCTTTCACCATGCATGTCCATGAGTAGATAGGACCCACACTGGTAAACTTTATCTATGATGTACGGGCCTTCATAGTTCGGCTCGAATTTTCCCCGCTTGGCACGATTGGGGATCATAGGCCTTTTGACCACTAGCACGAGTTCGCCTTGGTGGAATGTCCTCGGTCGGGTCAATCTTTCGTATGAGCGCATCATCTTTGCTTTATAAGCTTCCAGATTTTGTTGCGCTATGAGCCTAGTTTCATCAAGGGCGTCAAGCTCCTCAAGCCGAAGGTGAGCATTTTCTTCGTCCGTTAGCTCGTGGTGAACTGCCACTCGTAGAGAGGGTAACTCTATCTCGAGAGGGAGTACTGCTTCCGTACCGAACACCAACGCGTATGGCGTTGTGTTGGTGGCTGTCTTGAACGTGGTTCGATACGCCCAAAGAGCTTCTTGCAGTCTCTCATGCCAGTCTTTCTTATTTCGGGACACTGTTTTCTTTATAATTTTCGTCAAGGTCTTGTTGAAGGCCTCGGCGAGACCGTTAGCTCGTGGATTATAGACTGAGGAATATCTCCAGTCTATGTTATGCTGCTGTGCGAAGCGGCTGATTTTATGACTTCGGTAGGCTGGCCCGTTATCGGAGATGATCCGCCTCGGAGTTCCAAACCGATATATGACGTGCGTTTTGAAGAAATGGAGGATATTCTCCGTCTTCACTTCTCTCAATGGTACTGCTTCTGCCCACTTAGAGAAGTAGTCAGTCGTCGCTAGGATGAAACGATGTCCTTTAGACGATGCTGGTTCGATGGGGCCGACTATATCAGTCCCCCACATTTCGAATGGCCAGCTAGCTACCGTTGGATGCAACGGATTTGGGTGCTGGTGGATGAAGTTCCCATGAATCTGGCATGAGTGACATTGCTTCGCATATTCGATGCAGTCTTGAATCATCGTGGGCCAGTAATAGCCCATCCGTTTGATCTTCAACTTCATCTTTGGACCTGCTTGGTGAGAACCGCAGATTCCGTCATGAACCTCCTGAACGACTCTTTCCGATTCGTCCGGTCCTAAGCATCTCAGCCACAGAGAATCGAATGACCTCTTGTATAGAGTATCATTGACGAAGGCGAAAGACAGAGCTCGTTTTATGAGTTGATGTCTTGCGGACGCATCTTCGGGCATTTGGTGGGACTTGAAGTAGTCTATAAAGACTTCCCTCCAATCCTCAACCTTCTCATGATCTTTTATTTGCAAGGTCGCTTGTTCAGTCACTCCCTTCTCTTCGGGTGATTCCGAAGGTATTTCTGCGGGGGCGAGCACCCGACAACTTTGTACCATGATTCTAACGTCATCGAGGTTCTCGTCAGCCATTTCTTTAGCAAGTTTGGCCAACGCGTCCGCTTTGCTGTTATCCGCGCGTGGTATGCTCTCCAAAGTATAGGAGGGAATTTGGGTTAGCAGTTGTTGCACCTTTTCACCGTATTTTACCAATTCCGGTTTGCATGTTTGGTAATCGCCATTTACTTGACTAACGACCAATTGCGAATCTCCGTATATGAGGAGGTTTTCAATTCCCATGTCAATGGCGATCTCGAGGCCTGCTATCAGAACTTCGTATTCGGCTTCGTTGTTTGTCCTCGGTTCCGTCAGGGAGAACGCGTAGCGCATTATCCCTCCTTGTGGAGTTATAAAGATGAGTCATACCCCCGATTTGATTATAGGGGTACTTTGTTTGCGCTTCTTCACGAAAGATGCTCCGTCAAAATAAAGCTCCCATCGGGTATTATCACCATCGATCGCATCAAACGCATGTTCGTCTGGAAGACCGCAGTTTAAAGGAGAATCGGCCGGTATTGGGTGCTCAGCAAGGAAGTCGGCGATGGCCTGGCCTTTTACTGCTTTGAGTGGTCGATATGCTATCGAGAATTCCATTAAGAGCAGGGCCCATTTAGCGAGTCGTCCTGTCAATATGGCCTTTGACATTAGATATTTGAGAGGGTCCACCTTTGAAATGAGATAGACTTCATGCGCTAATGCGTAATGTCTAAGCTTTGTTATTGCGAAGATCAACGCCAGGCAGTGTTTTTCAATGGGGGAGTAATTGCTTTCTGCCCCTAGCAGCACTCGACTTAAGTAGTAAAGTGCTCTTTCTTTCCCCTGGTCATTCTCTTGTGCCCATAATGCGCCCAAAGAACCTTCAAGGGCAGTCGTGTAAAGAATGAGAGGCTTTCCCTTCACTGGAGCAGCCAACACTGGAGGGTTTTGCAGGTACTGTTTGATCTCGTCTAGTGCGCTTTGGCACTTTTGATCCCAGACGAACGGGGTTCCCTTCTTCATCAGGTGGCTGTAAGGACGGCACTTTCCTGAGAGGTTGGCTATAAATCGCCGTATGTACGCGAGCTTCCCTTGGAGAGACCGCAGCTGTTTGAGAGTTCTCGGCGGAGGCATTCCCATGATTGCCTTGATCTTGGACGGATCTATCTCGATACCTCGGTGTCGAACGATGAATCCCAGGAATTTGCCCGAGGAAACCCCGAATGCACACTTCAGAGGGTTCATCTTCAAGTTGTATTGTCGAAGACATTGAAATACGGTCTTCAGATGCTCGAGATGTTCCTCATATGATTTGCTTTTAACAACGAGGTCGTCGATATAGCATTCAACGATTTCGTGTATAAGGTTATCGAAAATCTTCGTCATGTCCCTTTGGTAGGTTGCACCGGCGTTCTTTAAACCGAAGGGCATCACCTTGTAACAGAATATTCCCAAAGGAGTCCGGAAAGCCGTATGTTACTGGTCTTCAGGGTGCATTTTTATTTGATTATATCCTGATGAGCCGTCCATGAATGAGAAAAATCTCATGCGTGGACGTATTGTCTATCATCAGTTCGGTGACTGGTACTGGGAAATCATCCTTCGGGCAGGCTTTTTTGAGATCCCGAAAGTCCACGCATATGCGCACCGTACCATTTTTCTTCATCACTGGGACGATATTAGCAATCCATTCAGGGTATTGAACCTCTTGGATAAAGCCGGAGTCTATCAGCTTTTTGACTTCCGCGTTGATGCTCATCTCGAGCTCAAGCCGCATTCTTCTCGGCGCTTGTTTGACCGGCTTGACACTCGGAGATATTGCTAGTCTATGTACAGCAACTTCTGGATCAAGTCCCGGCATCTCGGAATAGTTCCATGCGAAGCAATCTTTATGTTGTACAAGGACGTCCTTTAATGCAGCCACCTTTTCTTCAGACAGCAGCTCGCTGACGAATGTCGGCCGCGGATCGTTTATCGTCCCCAACTCAATTTTCTTGAGGTTATCTGCAGTGGTATGTATGTCGTCCTCCAGTTCTTTCGGAGCTGGGGGAAATTCTGAGATCACCTCATCATTGCTGTTTTCGAGGCACCAGGGAAGGCTGCCCATGTTCTCGGATTCTTCTTGTAGCATCGTTATCATGTGACAGGTACGAATTCGCTTCCAATCCCAATGTGGAACTGGTCTTTCTTTCGTGGCCTTAGGCTCGTGCTTTTGTGGTGGTGCTACCCTCCAGTTGTTGGACAGAGCGAATTTACCAAGCTGATATTGATCTTCGACCCAATTCTTGAAGGTGAAGCAATCTTCAAGAGGATGGCCTACTACTTGATGGTAAGAGCAATAGTCCGGGTGTGAGGCTTCGCCTGCTTGTTCAGGGTGTTTAGACTCCGGCAGCGCGAGCATCTGATGTTTTAGAGCAAGCTCAAATATCCTCCTTGTCTTATCCCGAGGAAAAGAGTATGCTCGACTCATTTTCTTCATGAGGGATAGGTCGATAACGCTCAATTCCCGTTTGCGTGGCTTCTTAGCCCTGCTTTGCAATTGTTGAGCGCCTTTTTGGCCTTTCGACTTATTTGTGCTTTTGAGCTGAGCCTTCTTTATAACGGGTTGACAAGGAGCGGCATTTTCACCCTTTACGGCATGTTGGAGAAGGCGTTGCGTCTTGGCTCTCTCGTAGATGGCCATCTCACGGTTGTGATCATCTCGGACTTTTTGACCAGCTTTCTTTATAAGTTTGTCCATTTGTTCCTCGAACGACGGACTGGGCTCTCTTGCATCTGGAACCTTCACTGGATTAGGATTAGCGTCCTCCCATTGAGCATCCGCTTCTTCATTAAGGTCATATCTGACGTAGCAGCCGGGTAGTAACTCTCATTTCTTTGACCGGATGTATCCAAGCCCTCTCGTTTCTATTCTCCCATTAGGCAGTTTGCGTTGAGTCCCGGGAACATTCCAGACCTTGTCATAGAATTTGGCCTCTCTAACGGTCTGTTTGAAGGATATCCCCTGGCGTTTCAGCAGCTTCTTCAAACCCTCTGTATAATATCTGGGAAGACGGATAGGCTGAAGCCTGTCGAGCGCAGGCTCTGCGCCATACCAGATTTCTTTTTTCATCTTGGTTTCTCTAGAGCGGTAAAACAGAATTGCTTTCTCGTTTTCTCGCCTGGGAGGGATATAGAATGTCCGCAGCTCTTCTACACTGCAGATATTAAGTGCGTCCAGTTCTTTATGATGTTTAGGCGCACCATGGCGACTTACAGACTTTGCCCTTCGTCAGCGGAAGCTTGTATTGAAGGTCGAGCAGAGAATACGACATGGACCTCATCCTCCGAGTCACTACCAAAGACCAATGTAGGAGTGGACGGTCCTGGCTTGTTATGTTGGGGCGGACCCGAATAAACGATCTTCTCTTCTTCCTCGGTATCACTGCCGAAGACAGGGATGGTGGCGTTAGTTTTATTTTCCGGCTTGTGACACTTCTCCGTGTCTTCGAAATCTGGCAAGAAGTATTTGGCATCTTCGTATTTGCGGACCTCGTTCACAGAGAACGGGTTCAGTTCTCCCGTCACGGTATACTCGAAACCATCCTTAAAATACTTCATACACTGATGTTGTGTAGAAGGGATGATGTTGTACTCGTGTAACCATGGTCGGCCGAGCAAAGTGTTGTAGCATGTCTTGGCATCTATGACGTAGAACTTAATGTTCGTGACGAGTAATCCGAAGCGTAGCGTCAGTATCACAGATCCAAGAGTCTTTGACGATTGGGAGTCGAACCCGGATATGGTGATCTTGTCCCGAGCAAGGTGCTGGACGCTCATGCAGATTTCCTTCAACACCCGCACGTTGAGTAGGTTAACAGACGACCCGTTATCGATCAGAATTTTGCCTATCTTTATATCATGGCAGTATCCCGAAACATAGAGAGGGCGATTGTGTTCGCAAGTCCCAAGTAGAAGGTCCTCATTGCCAAAAGTAACATCAGCCGTGTGTACTTCCTCCAACTCATCCTTCATCTTTTCTTCGGCCAGGCATGCTTGGAATTGTTCCGGGTCTTGGAGTGCCTTAATCAATGAATCTCTCACCTCTTTTGATAGCAAAAGAGCGTCAAGAATGCTGAGCTGCGAGGGCAGTTTCCTTAGATGTGCTAAAACGTTGTAATCCACCTTATTCTTCTTTAGTGGGTTCTTAGCGGTTAACTCTTCCGCAACTTGGTCATCGAGAGTAATATCCTCAGAGACCTTTTCTTTCCCTTTATCTTTTCTGTTCAAGGGTCCGAGGTTCTTTTCAGGCAGCGTCCGATTTCGCAGCCGGATATTTTCGCAGACCTTCGGTTCTTCTTCTTTTCCTGAAGCGGACTCTTTAAAGAGAGGGGCAAGTTCTAGCTCTTCATCAGAATCACTCCCAAATACAGGTACTTGTGATCTCCCGGCGTCAATCATGCAACAACCACTGCTAGTTTTATCAAGCACTTTGATCATTCCGTTTTGCTCTCGGCGGGCTTTGCGCTTTTCCCGCTTAAACTGTTGCCGGTGAGTAACATATCCTTGCCACCACTTACCGAAAGCTTTGCACTCTTCTGTGGGATGCGACACCTTCCGATGGTACAAGCAATAGGAGGGGTGGTTTTCCATTTCACCCGTAATGTTTTTCTCGGAGGGTGGTACCTTTATACCCATCGACACAGCCTTAGCGAATCTCTTCTTTATCTTGAACTTGATTTTATCTGTGGTGGGTGTATTTTGTTCTAGCGGGAGTACCGCAATTCTTTCGTCAAGGCGCTGGCGTTTGGCCCTTTCGAATATAACCGCTTCGTTATCCCGATCAGCTTGGCCCTCTAAGAACGCCTGATTTAGGAATGCATCAATCACTTCATCCGACGGCTTCAGAATTTTTAGTGCAGGCTCTGCCCCCAGCTTTTCAGTGCGAGGAGTCTCCTCATCGCTTGTGGACAACTGGGAAATCACATAGCAACTTGCCACATGTTCTTCAGATTCATTTGACGAACTACTTCCCTCATCTTCTTCTTGGAATACGTGGTCGAGGAACTCTTGCAATGTAATGGGAGTCCGCGCCTTCTGGTTGTACCCCTCCAGCGCGTCAATTTGCTTTTGCAAGTCCGTGCGCCTATCGCTAGGCTTCACCGGCTTCTTGGCCTTCTTCTTTTTCTTCGAAGACTTTGACGACTGGCTACTAGTGCTTGAACCTCCATCATTGGTCTTTGGAGTTGGACGTGGCTTTAACATCCCCTCAATGACCTGCGGTTCCAATGGGCTTTTCCACTTGATCGCCGGACATGTCCGAAGATCATTTAGCATTCTCTTCGTTTTTGATGATAATACAACCTCCCACGGAGTTTCTTCAATGAGAGAGCATGTTGCCCCCGGCGTATTCGTCCCTTTAGAGGTGTGGGGCTGCGGGGGATTCACCTTCCATTTGTTAGATAACGCAAATTTTCCCTGTCTATACTGGTTTTCAAGCCAATTTTTGAAAACGTAGCAATCCTCAATCGGATGGCCTAGCACTCGATGATAGGGGCAGTAATTAGGTTCGTTGACGTCACTTGGTTGCAACGGACGTTTTGGATCTGGCAGATTTATGAGTCTGTTGCGTAATGCCAGCTCGAATAACCTCTTAGTTTTATCGCGGGGAAAGGAATAAGGACGTCCCATCCTATCCTCAAGCGGTACGTAAGGGCGCGTATTGTTTGGACGAGCAACCGGCTTCAAGTCGTTCGGTTGTTGTTGAGCATTAGCGACAATGATCGACTTTCCCTTTCCTTTGTCATTTCGGGAATCTGGCTTTGGGAGAGGGGGTTTATGACCCATCTGGTCCATTTGCGCTAGTTTGTCAATCAAAGCCTGGAAGGAAGTCGGCTTGAAAAACATCGTAAACTGTGAGATGGTTGCCTGTGGATCAAGGGTTCCAACAAACATTCCCACCGCAGGGGCTTCTTCTATGCGCTGCTCACACTTTGACCATAGATTACGCCACCGTATAGCGTACTGAACCCATGTCTCGCCGGGTTTTACCCTGGCGTTAATCAGTGCCGTCATCGGGGTACGTTCACTGGCACTTGCAAAACGCTGGGTAAACAGCAGCTCCATTTCCGCAAAGGTTTTGATAGAATCATTAGGGAGTTCAGAGTACCACTCGAATTCCGTATCTGATAGACTTCCAACAAACTGACGGAGAAAAAGCTTGTCATCGCCGTCGGTGTTACCGCAAAGCGCCCTGAACTGGGCGACATGCTGATGGGGATTGCCAGTCCCTTTGTAGACATGAAACTTGGGAATTGTGTAACCCGGCGGGTACTTGATTTGGTCATACCAGCCTGGATATGGCCGCCCTGTTTTTACGACGTGGCCGGCTGCTTCGGCCGCATGATGAACCTTTATTTGCTGGGCTATGTATTCGTCCAGATCAGTCTTAGAGATTGCATCCTCTTTAGCTGTCAATAGAGCGAGCTGCGGATTTAATGTATCTCCCTTATCATCTCCAAGGACGGTTAGGGGTTCTTCAGCAGGAGGATCTTGTTGTATCATCATCCCTATCATGTCCTGGAAGAGGAGGCCCATCCGCTGTATGTTGGCCGCTTGTTCAGCAGCCTCTTGGTCCCTCTTTTCCAGTACTCGGCGAAGGAACTCGGCGTCGGTCTCTTCCTCCTGGCGCTCATCTAAGGACGCCTCAGGGTTCTCTTTTGGCCTAGTGAGTGCAGCCATTGTGGTCATCATCTCCTGGAGCTTTTGTTGCTGCTCCTGAGCCTTGGTCACTGATCGGGTGAGCGGTCGGTGACCCGTAGAAGTACGGCTTTCTTCCTTTCCAGAAGCCATATAAACCGTATGAACAATTATGCCCCCGGACTTGGGGCGTTTAGGTTCACCGCTTTTAAACTTTGCCGCTGACGCGGGAGCTTTCTCTGGCCTCCTTCTTTTGTGGGCCATCGAGGTTAAAGGAGCCGTTGGAGTGGGCATCCTAGGAACTGTCACCCTCTGCTGTTTAATGGGGCAGTTTTTGTTATTTTCCACCTTCGCCTTTTTCTGGTGACGCAAGTGGTCTGGATCAATCATAGAGTCTTGAACCCTCCGCCATACTTTATAAACTTTTGAGGATAGCCGTTGAGGGGGCTGTTCTTGTTTTGTTTCTGGAACTCTCTCCGCAGGTGGAGGAGATCTTTTCAAGGTAGCGGTTGGAGAGTTCTTACGCACTCTCCTCAGTAGTTCAAAGCTGTTCCCAGTTGGAACAGCAGCGTTAACTTCCACCATTGGAGCGGGTGGAGTTATCCCTGAGGGGGAGTTGCCCCTGCTTTCCTCACTCGTCGCCAATGGCGACGTCGCGCACGACGAGTCGTTGGGACTGGCTCGGAAATCGAGATGGTTTCTTGTTGCCCCCTGTTTGAGTGTGGGGTAACTGCCGATGTCAGCCTATCGAAGACTGATACCTTTTGACCAGCTGGGGCAGGAGTGGGAACCGTCAATCTTATGAAGACCGACTCTCTGATGGGAGAGGCCGCTTTAACGACTTTCGAAGCAGCGGCTGTTGCCCTCTTTGGGACGGCCACTTTATAGTTCTGACCTAGACTGGTGAAAATGGAGGCTGTCGGTTTAGTAGCGGGCGACCCGTTGACAGGGGCTGTCGAAACAGTGAGCCGGTTGAAGGCCGACTTTTTACCCACTTCCGGTGCAGGTATTGGTGCAGAAAAGCTTGCAGGTGGGATCATAGTCCCGAAGAACAAGCCGGTGGTGGCTTGGGTCACCTGGTCTACCGGCAGAGTAAGGAAGGAAGCCGCTTGGGGCTCATATGCTACACCTCCTGGTAAGGTGGAGCGTCCGTTGCAGCGGCATTTCGAGCAGTTGGTACAGCTAGAGGCCATTGAATCTTGAATTCTGCGCCAGGTAAAAGACCAAATCTTAGTAACTTGAAATCCGAAGACAACCATTTAACGAACCGCAATTGGTTCGCGAAGACGACACATGAAGTGTGGAGTGGAAAGAGGAAGAGGTCCCACCGGGCGTGCCAGAATCTGTTCCCCTCCGAAAGGCGGCCGAGACATTAGGACGTCTGTGCCTGAGGTTCGGGGCAGATGCTATTTGGTTTTATCCATCCACCTCTCCGAAGATGCCAAGTTGATTTATGGCACCGTGTATCGAAGGTTTAGACGGATGCGGCCGATGTAGCAGACTTTGTCAGATTCCCCCTCGCTAGAGGGGTTTTTGATTGTGGGGACGCTCTTCCCTGCAGGCGCAAGCCCCTGCAGTTAATTACGCTACCGCTTCGCGGTAACAACTTTCTCCTTCTCCAGAATTTCACTTCGTGTCGTGGGTGTTTGTTTTGTTTGTGGTTGCCCGTGGATTGTATACGGAGACTGAGTAATACCGTCGCCCGTATGACGTGGATTAGTCCAAATCCGTATTTACTTAGATTTGGGTTTGGTGTTTTTAGTTTAAGGATGCCTTAGTCGCGTTGCGGCTAAGATCGACTTAAACGTTCGTCAAGGATACGTTAGTCCTGTTTGAGACTAAGATCAACTTAACGGGATCGTTTAGATCCGACAAAAGAGCATTTGGGCTCTATTGTTCCAGTTTAGGGACATAGTGGTCCATATTCCAGTTTAGGGACATGGTGGTCCATCATTAGTTTAGGGACATTTCGGTCCGATATTAGTTTAAGGACGTCTCGGTCCGATATTAGTTTAGGGACGTTTCGGTCCAATATTAGTTTAGGGACGTTTCGGTCCATATGGGTGTGTGGTCGTTGGGACCCGTCACCTTTTTGACGTCGTTGAGGAATTACAACGATGGGTATCAAAGGAGTTCGGAGATGTACCCTCGAACCGGATGTGGATTGGTTTAGGAGAGCCATTCTACTCAGTTAATTTAATTTAAGGACTTATGGCCAAAATTGGGTTAAGTCCAGTTGAGGATATTCAAATTTTTCTTGATCTTAGGCCTATTAGGCCTATGTTAGGGCTTTGCCCAAATTTAATAATGCACTGCATTCTATTCTGGCCTGCTAGGCTTTTGATTTGGGTTTTGTCCCTTTATTTATGATGCAGAGCATCTATTTTAGTTTGGGCTCTGTCCCTTTAAAGCAATGCATTGCATTTTATTAGACCTGTTAGGCCTTCTTTAATTGGGCTTGGCCCCTTTTGTAACCAAGGCAGTGCATTTGTCTGGCGCTTTGCGCCGAGTAATGAGCGCAAGCTCATATGGTGATGACACGTGTTATGCTCTGGTGAGCGCAAGCGCAAAGCGCAGTGCGCTGCGCTAGTGCGCTGCGCTGTTACGCTGCTGACACGTGGCGCGCTCTCAGCGAGTTGCGCCAATTCCAGAGAGCAAAGCTCTATCTTAAGAGCGCGTAGCGCAGGTTGTTCTGCAGCTGACACGTGGCGCTCTCTCAAGAGCGCAACAGCGCAGTTTGGAAGTGCAAAGCACTAAGAATCTTTTAGATTCAAAACAGAAGTGCAGAGCACTATTTTAGATTAAAGAAATAAATTTCTTTCTTTTCTTTTCATTTACAGAACCAGAGGTTCACAAGAGTGCAAAGCACTATTTATTATATAAAGATCATTGATCTTGTTTTTAGATCAATGATCTATTAGAGGAAATTTCTTTTTCCTTATAAAGGTTTTTTTACCTCTTCTTGAAATTTTTCTCAGAGTTCTCTCTGTTTGAAGCTCTTGATTTTTCAAGAAAAAAATGTTCATCCCTTTGAATTGAGCCTTAGGGTCCTTTTTATAGTGCTCACAAATTAGTTAAATTTGTTAAAGAGATCATTCTCTGAGTGATTTGGGGAATTTTTCCCACCGTTGGATCTTTGATCCAAGGGCTTCTGCTTTGCAGAAGAAAATCCTCTTGTTTTAACAAGAACAGAAAAGATTTCTTAAAATCTTAATTTAGTTTGGCGCAGATGCCCCAGCGCGTGACACGTGTCGCGCAGCGCATAGCGCAGCGCAACTGAAGCGTTGCTTCCTTTAATAGAGCTTTGCTCTGATTGGACGCGCCTTCTTGGGCGCTGCGCTGACGTATTAGCGTCTGACGCGTGGCGCGTTGCGCCCGAGACTTGAAGCGTTGCTTTAAAATTTGAATTTTTGAACTCAAACAGAGCTTTGCTCTGATTGGACGAAACACATACATCATTGCCACTTCTTCTTTTACCCTTTGCATTTCTCCAGAACACCCCGTATCACTACGAACACCACTTCCATTGGATAAATCCATCGTATAGTTATATACGAACTCGAAGGAACTTGTTCCTGATTCGAGGATGGATTCAGGTTCTGAAGAAATTGAACAGGATTATTCAGTTTTCTTTTCCTTTTACCTTCTCTCAGGTTGCGAGGGCTCCTAGGATTAGGAGAGAGTACACCTATTGTGTTTATTGGATAGTCTTCTTCTAAACCATAGGCAGGTGCCGAAAGGTAGGGAATGAAGAAAACCAATTAACCTAAATGTGGTGTACAGAAGGTATTAAGTAAAGACAAATAAAGGGATCAGAAAGAGAGCAAAGCAAATTGCAACTGCTATCATTCACGACCAAACCACGCATTTCATCGCCACTCCTACTTCACCTTTGTATTTCTCCAGAATACCCCGTATCACTACGAAGATCCACAGTTATTGGATAGTCCATCGTATGGTTATATACGAACTTGATGGAACTTGTTCCAGTTCGAGGAGAAATAGGAATAAGCTTTATTCAGTTGTCTTTTATCATTACCTTCTCTCAGATTGCAAGTACTCCTAGGATTAGGAGAGTACACCTATTACGCTTATTGGATAGTCTTCTTCCAAACCATAGGCTGGTGCCGAGCGGTAGGGAAGGAAGAAAACCATTTAGCCTAAAGGTGGTGTATAGAAGGTAATGACTAAAGACATATAAAGGGATTTGGAGAGATGGCTAAGAAATATACGGTTACAGTCGTGAATCTGATAATGGAAGAGGCAGTACTAGGAATACCCGGATACCCTTTTGAAACATTTTCATGTTTCAGTTTCACTGTGCATTGTTAATAGAAAACTGATTTCCCAATTAGACCTTGCTTCAGGATATGTATTTACCAAGTTTGATTCTCACATCTGTATGGTTTTTCAGATGATGAGTGGGAGTAAGTTATTGGGAATTAGGTGATTATCCTTATTATATCGGGATTCGTTGTAATTGGTGATATTTGAGGAAATCGCCTGGGTTTTAGCCGGACGACAAATATTTGGTTTTGAATATCCGTTGTTATGCACTAATTTCAAACTGATATATCTGTACGTTTATTTTTATAAAGTGAGATATAACCTTTTGAAATTATGTCCATGACATTTACCTATATCAGTTGATGGTTAGGTAAGGAGTATTAAACAGCGGTGTAATTCTTCATAACCATAGTACAGTTTTCAACCTACGATGCACAGGGTTTGAGTTATTCAACTTAGGGGACTTATACAGAGCATTGTATATCGTCCAGTGTCCATAAGGACAGAGGGGTTGGTTCTCGTACTATATTCTGTTTACTTATGACTTCTCTAGTTTTTAGATAAGTGTTTCGTAGAAATACAAGGTCTAGGTTTTGGGAAGTTATAGGTATAAGAATAAAGTAGAGAACTAGGTGTTGCAAGTATCAGGATTTTTCAAGGTGATCGAAGGTGTAGATACTTGTGTTTGGTATTCAGTTGATAGTAATGATTTTGAGAAACTTGTTTCTCCTTCAGGTTACTCATGTTTGGATGCACTCCTAAGTTGAGTAATGCTGATCAGCCTCTCTCCATTTAGTTGACATGTAGTGGAGACAACTGCATGATTTGAATCTGGTACCAATTAAATCAGTGCCTCTGTTTCTATATTAGATATAGAATGGATCATATCTTAACGATGTTAAGGTATATGGAGTTGTCCGGCTTATGCTTAAAACCAGACTCTGGATAACTCAAGGTACGTTTCTGTAATGGCAGTTTGTGGGTTAACCCGGGCTATGACGAAGGTTAACTTTCTACCATCTGGAAGATCAATAGTGATATTGTTCTTAACTCGCCACAGTTTTAGTAAAATGGACTTTTTCAGAAAACGGTAGTGGGAGTATGGTAGAATTGGAAGTGATTCCAGAACTACAGACGATTACTGAAAATTTAATAAGAACCTAAAGATTCAATCAGATTTGACATTCCATTAGCCACTCCGCAGATATGGTGGGTAACCTCATGCGCCCCAGAGGTACTTCGGTATTCTCAAAGACGGTGACAGGAAGGTTTTTGTTTACCCAGAGTTGCCATTACTACTATTCCAGACTATGAGACCCGGTAGGAGTATGAGTATAGCGTCGTTCTAAACTAGCTTTAGAAGTGCACGTGTATATGACTCTGCCAGAGGGTTGTCGTAGTCAGTGGGAGCAGCGGAAGCATAGTGGACAAGTAGCTTATGTCTATTTATAGACTAAATCAAATATAGCAGAGATAGATCATCTATGTCTGATGTAACAGCTATAAGTTTGACTTCATCAGAACAGGGGATGGATCTGTTAAGAAGGTAGTAGGGTGTGATGTCCTGGTATTTGGATAACATACACATAGTAGGAAGTAAAATTCCTATACTACGATCGGTTATACTTTGGTTGTTACACAGTGGTTTCTCCACATAGGGCTTGGATATTTTATCAGACATTCTGGTTACTAGATCTATGGTTTTAGATCTAGATTTGGGTAGTTTCCCAATCTGGATACTTAGACAGCATTCTAAAGGTGTTTTAGAATGGACGACTCTTGGCACGGTAGTATACCTGCAGGTGATGGAGTCACCCTCTCTAAAGGTGTCTCACAGACTAAAGGGGAGAGGGATGTGCATGATTGGCATATCACTTGCTTAGGTAATTGAGTCGATCATGAGATATCAAGTACCACACCAGATGTTGTTTTTTGCACTAGCTGCAATAAGTTGATATTAATCCAATCCTGGAGAAATATTCGGAAGCAGTTTTAGAACATAAGTGGATGTTCTAGGGATATGATAACGGCAACCTCCTTCGAGAGACGGTTATCATTCCAGGCTTCCAAAGTGACCTGGATGACATAGTGACTGTCAGAGTTATAGTTTTCCCTCTGACGAGGGGCAGTAGTTTGGACAGGTGATCCAAGCGGATACCGAGGGAGGCATGTTGTAGGATACTGATTAAATTCAGTTGACGATACAGTCTAAGAAGTTTTCTGGATTTGGTGTTCATTTGTGAACTAGGTCCCATCAGATATCCAGATATATTCTAAGACAGGTATTTCTCAATTCGGGAGATGGCTTTCTCCGCGAACTTGAGGTAAAGAGAGACATAGGGCGGATCCACTCACTGAGGCTATTCCTCGAATGCAATAGTTTCACAAACGGGCTTTGTGAGACTGTTCAGTAGAGGAGTTGGGTGTTCGGTATCACACGGGCTGTGAGTATGCGACATCGCATTAATTAGCCTTGAGTGCAAGTGGGAGATTGTTGGATATGATGCCCTCAAAGTCAATTATTGGATCGCAGGCATGTGATTGCAATGATTGAAGGAGGACCTATGCCGGTAGGACAGTCTTACTCAAGATGATAGTATACTATCTGGTTTATCTTTGTCATCGTGTACATGCTTTAAGTGATATTACAGATCACTATTACACATTGATAAATCCCTTAGGATTCTTGCTTGACTACCAGCAGTATGATGGCGATCATATACGTGAAAGTTGGGTAGCCTATAAGCACATCCTTAAAGTGGTCCCTAGTCGTGGGAGTTTCGAGACTGGGCATCGATACTCCATTAGTAGACTAGTGTATACAGTCGAGACCCCGACGAGGGGCGGTGGCCGGTCTCACAAGCCATTGGTTTCAGTTGGTTCACCTAAGATGTATACAAGTGCTCATTGGGTTATGAGTACACCGGATAGGACTCGCCGGGAACCTGCTAGTTGGTATTATACCTAGCGTCAGATAGCAGTTCCCTTGTGACATGTGTACAGCTTAGTTCATCGACCTGAGATCATCATTTGTCTCGTGTGAGTTCCCACTGTGCTTTGATTACTACCCTACCACGGTTCAAAGGATTCATGCAAACAGATTTTAGTTGGGTACAGTCCTGAGCCACATGGAGGCAGTGAGCGGATCGGCAGGGGTTTCGTCTCTCTCGGTATTGGGGGTGAGATCACGCTGTGTCTAGGAGAGCCATTACATGAAGTCCTTGGTCAAGGCAAGTGAGATTTACTGGTAGGTATTCCAGTAGTATCTCAGGGCGTTCTGGGCTACACTCCGACACGACTTGTACCGCTTTTAGGCGTTTGACGTTTACCAGCCCCTAGGCCCGACATGCGATACTCATTGAAGAACGGACCGGACTGTACGGATATTGTCACTGACAGGCTCAGTAGGGTTTCTGGATGAGTTCGCTCCTCAGCTTCCCTTTTGGTCAATACAAGGGTAGCTGTTATTTACAACTAGTACCACTGACGTGTTTGTGGTTAAACCCACTGCCAGCGTATTGACGAGTCTTTAGAGTCCCCCACAGAAAGTTTTCCCAAGTTCGGGCGAAACGTTGTAGAGGCCGTATGGTTTTATGGCAGGGTTTGATCATATACATGCACTTGTGCACGGATCATGATCAGACGGATCATACTAGTGGGCTTTGGTTTAAAGCCGGATCCTAGTATTAGATTTGTTGGATTACTTTAGTCTCATTGCATTCGCATTCAGCCGGAATGCGGATGCAGGTATGTATATACAGGTGAGGGGTATCCTTGTTATCCGTCACGAGTTTACTTTAAATGTTGCCATATCTTTTTGTTGGACTAAACATTTGGATGGTAGAAATTGTGAGTGGATATTATCATGAGGAGCAATTAATGTGGCATGTTCAATTTGGTGACTCATGGTCTCTTTTTTTGTGAACATGTCATGTTAATTGATTGTTGATTGTGTTGAAATGAGAGGTGGAGAGAGAGGGCAGCCATATGAAGTTGTTTGCTCTTGAGATTATTATGCTAACTCTCATTTTTCATTTGCAACACAACAACAAAACCCTCTCTTCTTCTTATTCTTCCTCTAGCTCACAAATTCCACTATGGCTTCATCTTCAACCTCCATCCATACACTCTCATATGTTGAGAATCAATGGATGTTTGAGACAAAGTTATCACACACATTCTCTACATCACCTTGGACATGTCGGCTAGCAAACTTCATGTCCGAGTTGCTTCGGTTTGAAGCGGGAGTCCGTAAAAAGACTTCTTGACGTGGTGCCCTCCCGATCAGGAGACCGGAGATCGAAGATGCCGTGAGAACTTAGGGATGGTGGCTAAAGACCGAAGGACACGGATCGATCGGTATAGCCTTTCTATCATGTTTCTAGTTAGCTAGTTTGTGTTAATGGTTCAATCCGGGTAAAAGGCTACGATAGCGCCGGTTTCGTAAAAAGTTTTTGTTCCGCGTTTGGCCTCGGATTGACGGCCGGGGCGCTACCGTAGACTTACACGACGGTCCTTAGAGGCTTGGTCTAGATATTTTTTTAATTAATGTAGGGTTATGCGGATGCTCGTTTTGTGATTTGTGGGGCCTAGGAAGGGTGATGAAATCCCCACCTAATCTGAATTTGGGTTATTGCCCCTTAAAATCCGGTTAAAAATAAGCAAAAACAAACCAATTACAAAATACAAAAAAGATTTTTGAGTGGCGATATTTTGCAAAGAATCCTGCAGAAAATCAAATTATTGGATTTCTAAAGGAGAGAGAAAGATATAAGAAATATACCAGAAAATTTTGGGGGCACAATTCTCCAAGACCGTCGCGTTCTGCCGCCAAACCACCTTGTTGCCGCTGTTCCTCCGCGCAATGGAGGGGTCTTCTGCCAAATTTTTCTACAATGCCTCCTTTTTTCCTCTTGCCCTCTTTGAAAGTCTCTGAATCTCAAATTTCTCGTTCCAGTTACTCTAGATTCCCTCGCAAAATGTCGTACATTAATCGTTAAATATACAATTTGCTATTTTTAATTCTTTATTGTTTACCCCAATCAGAGCAAAGCTCTGTTCAAATTCCAAGACGGGAAACAAAGCAACGCTTCTGTTTCCCTCAATCAAAGCAAGGTTCTGTTTTAAAAAGAAATTCAAATAATAATAAAGGAAGCAACGCTTCAGCTGACTTGTGCTCTGCGCTGCGCGACACGTATCAGCGCAGTTGCGCTGCGCTCTGCGCTGCGCGATACGTGTCAGCGCAGTTGCGCTAGCGCAGGTGCGCTGCGCGACACGTGTCAGCGCAGTTGCGCTTGCGCAGGTGCGCTGCGCTCTGCGCTGCGCGACACGTGTCATGCACAGATGCATTTGCGCCAATGCCAGCACCAAAACAGATTTAAAATTCCAGAAAGATCTTTCTGATCTTGTTAAAACAAGAAGATTATCTTCTGTAAAACAGAAGCCCTTGGATCAAAGATCCAACGGTGGGGAAAAATCCCTAAATCACTCAGAGAAAGATCTCTTTAACCGATTTAACAAATCAATTGGCACTATATAAAGTCCCCTAGACTCCAAGTCTAAAGGATGAACAGACAGAGAAAAAGAGAAACACAGAACTCCTCTAAAGAAAATTTTGAGAAGTGCTCAGAGAAAGAAAAGGTAAAAACCTTTGAATAAAAGAAGAATTTCTTCTAAAAGAGATCAATGATATAAGAACAAGATCAAGATCTTGGATAAAAAATAATAATAATAATAATAAAAAGAAGAAGAAGTAATTTACTTCTGTATAAAGGCATTGCCTTTTGATGAACCATTGGTTCTGGAATCTTAAACGATTCTTTTCTTTGATCCAAAATTGGATCAAGATGCGCTCTGCGCCATGGAACAGTGCCTTGCACTTTTAAGTCTGCACTGTTGCGCTCCTTGGATTGGCGCAAGCCACCAGGGAGCGCCACGTGTCGGCCCCAGAATAACCGCGCTATGCGCTTCTAAAACAGAGCACCGCTCTCTTAAATCGGCGCAAGTCATCAGAGCGCGCCACGTGTCAGCAGCGCACTGCGCTAACAGACTTGCGCTCAACAGAGCGAGACACGTGTCACACCCACATGAATTTGCGCCTTGCGCTCCTCAATTGGCGCAAAGCGCCTGACAAGCCACGTGGGGCGTTGTCAGAGCATTTAATGCAATGCATTATCAAGGGCAGAGCCCAATAAAAAATGTCTATCAGACCAAACAAAAAGTGCTGTGCACTATTAAAAGGGGCAGAGCCCAATTACAAGAGAGAAGTCTAAACAGACCAAAATAAAATGCTTTGCATTATTTTAAAAAGAGGGCAAAGCCCAAACAAAGGCCTAATAGGCTAAATGCAAATAAAATGTTGAACATTTTCAACTGGACTTAGCCCAATTCTGGCCGTAAGTCCTCAAATTAAATTGAACTGAGCACGACTGCTTTCTTAAATCAATTTACATCCGGTTCAAGGGTACATCTCTGAACTCCTCTGACATCTTTCGTTGTAATCCTTCAACGTCGTCAGAGAGGTGACGGGTCCCGACGGCCATACATTCAATGGACCACCATGTCTCTAAACTGGAACAATAGAGCCCAAACGCTCTTTTGTCGGATCCAAACGATCCCGTTAAGTCGATCTTAGTCTCAAATTAAGCTAACGTATTCTTAACAAACATTTAAGTTGATCTTAGCCTCAAATATGGCTAACGCATCCTTAAACCAAAACTTTCAAAACAGACTTTAGTCCCAAATTGGACGATAGATCTCCCAACCAATTTTGGTTCAAGGGTACATCTCTGAACTCCTCTGACATCTGTCGTTGTAATTTTTCAACGTCGTCAGAGTGGTGATGGGTCACGACGGCCATACATTCAATGGACCACCATGTCCCTAAACTGGCAATCGACCGCAATGTCATTAAACTAAACAATAGAGCCAATTACTCTCTTGTTGGATCTAAAAGATCCCGTTAAGTTGATCTTAGTCTGGAGATTAGGCTAACGTATCCTTAACAAACGTTTATGTTGATCTTAGCCTCAAATATGGCTAACGTATCCTTAAACCAAAACCGCAAACCCAAATCTAAGAAAATACAGATTTGGACTAATCCACGTCCTACGGGCGACGACATAAATTATTCTCCGTATACAATCCATGGGCAATCACAAACAAAACAAACACCCACGACACGAAGTGAACATCTAGATAAGGAGAAAGTTGTTACCGCGATGCGGTAGCGTAATTAACTGCAGGGGCTTACGCCTGCAGGGAAGAGTGTCCCCACAATCAAAAACCCCTCAGACGAGGGGGAATCTGACGAAGTCTACTACATCGGCCGCATCCGTCTAAACATCCGATACACGGTGCCATAAATCAACTTGGCCTTTTCGGAGAGATGGACGGATAAAACCAAATAGCATCTGCCCCGAATCTCAGGCAATATGTCCTGTCGCGCCGTCATTCGGAGGGGAACATTTATTTTATGGATCGAATAAGAATTCAACCCGAATAGCAAGAAAAGAAAATTACTTACGTGTCCCCGGCAACGGCGCCATTTGATTGATGATGTAGATTTGTAAAAGAAGTGTGTCGTGAATAAAGTTAACCGCAATCAATAATAGTGTCGCGAGTAGCTAGCCGAGTTGAGATCGGGTCTTCCTCAGGGAAACGTCAAAACTTTTATCTTGGTTTAGACGAGTTGATTGAAATTAAGGGGATTGGTTGTAGATCAATGTTTAACACGGATGTAGATTTTATGAAGAATAGGCTTGTAGGGTTCATAGAATTTAGTAGTAATGGATGATTAATTAAAAATGATTCCTTTTATCTTTTAATAGATTTAAAACTAGATCGATAGTGATGAATGTGGATTAGGGTTCTTTCGGAAGAAACTAGGGTGTCCCCACTCTTAACCCTTATCCTTGCATTGATCTCTATTCATGTCTAGCCCTTACCAAAACAATTGTTAATCTAATCTCAAATCGCGGTAGAGACTATCAATGAATTGGTAGCGCTCCCGATAAGGATGTTAACATTTATTTTGCTAAAGTTTATAAAATTTATAAGATGCAAAAGGAGTTATAATATTTTTTCATCCATTGATCTATCCTAATTCTACGAACCCTAGCAAGCGCATAATTACTCACGCATGTTTTGAGAAGAAAAAGAAAGGATAGAGAAGGAAATCATAATGCAGAATTTAAATGCAGAATGTAAATGCGAAATAATTAAGCAAATGATCTACTTTTATTAATCAACGTTACAAGTACAAATCCTTCGAATTTAGATTACAAGAAGAAGTTGCTCTCGATCTCTGCCGCGTAGGAAGTGGATGCTCAGTCGATATTCACTTCACTCTGTCACGTCGAATCGTGGACCTGTTGTGGATCTCTTGTTCTTGATGGTGATTTGCTTCATGTTAAAGGTGATGATTTTTAACTTTAGCACTCGGTCCTTTATATAGCCCCTAAATCAGAAATCCTAGATCCCATATTTAAAGATTTATTGTTACGATCCTGATCACAAAATCACAGATCCTACGGCTATTAAATGGCCGCGGATCTGCCGCTATTTGTGTCTATTGGCCGCAGAAGCGCGGTTATTTAGGGAAGTTAGGGTTTCAAAATTCAGTGCCTTCTCATGTTGACACGTGGAGATTTTTTCAATGCCTGGATTTTTCAAATATTTCCTGAGTCTCTGTCGTTATTGATTTTACGATTTTATCGACAGATCTTGCTCCTAACATCTCGAATATCTCGATCTCTGGACCTGAGCTACATTTGCACAATACCTCCATGAATAATATTGGTAATATTTGTTATATTAGAAATATTATCTTAATCATTTTATATGGTATTAAATCTTTAAGAAATTTGATTAAGATTATTTGATATGATATGCATAATAAAAATATTATATAATTATTATATGCATATATTTTCCTTCATAATGTTAATTATAATATATAAACACATTATAAAGAGTATTTTGCAGATAAACCCACATATGTTCTATATTTATAATAAACACCTTTAAATGTTTATCAAAAGTAAGGAAAATGTTATATCAAAAGTGCAATATTTTCGACTGAACACCCTTGGGTCTTTTGTTGACGTTGCGTCTGCATCCTGCTGGAATGAAAAGAACGTCGGGGTGATCTCTAGTCTTTAGATGTTGCCATTAAGACCTGAAGTTAAGATTTTGCCGTCACTTCATTTTTATTTGATTTCTATGTCTGCCCCTGCTAGAATGAGGAGGGAGGGGACACAGTAATAGTCTCTAGGTTGTATATGTACCGTCAAGATTTGGAGCTCCTTTTGACGAAATGTGGTAGGAAAATTCCCTTTCTTTCATTTATGCCCATAGATTGTATACAAGAGTCATTATGGACATACTTGCAGGGCAGAAAAGTTTCGTTTTCATTTCAACGTTTTTTATATTTCATCATTTTTTTATTTCCTTCTGCGATGCTCTATCATTTTAGCTTTTATATCGTGAAAGTCGCGATTGCCCAATCATTTCGGCTATTTATCGTGGTGCCCAATCATTTCAGCTTTTTTTTTACTCGCTGCTTTTTATTGCGAGTTGCCCTATCATTTCGGCTATTTTTTGTTTTAACTTGCTTCTTTTTATTGCGAGTTGCCCTATCATTTCGGCTATTTTTGTTTTTACTCGCTGCTTTTTATTGGAAGTTGGGGACTTGGTCATGATACCCATTGTGGTATTAGTATCGCTGCAACTGGAATACTGCCAGGAGCGAATCATCATTTGTCGTGAAAGAGCTTAGAGTTTGACACCTGTTTAATCATCGGCATCTCTACAACTGGAATGTTGCCAGGAGCGAATTATCATTTGCCTTTGTTGATTTGGACAAAGATGGCTTAGCAAACAGGGTTGGGATCCTGTCGATTAAGGCTTTATGGCTTTATGAGCCGTAAGGGTCTCATAAAGATATTTCTCCCTATGAGTCGTAAGGATCTCAAAGGTGTATTTTCTCCTTAGGAATCTTGAGTATTCTTAAGTGCATTTTTCTCTTATAAGTCGTAAGGATCTTACAAGAGTGTTTTCTCCTTATAAGTCGAGAGGACTTACAAATGCCATTTACCATATTGGGACATTTCTAGTCGTTGGTGGAACTTGGTGGGGGATTTATTTATTTATGTCCATAGATTGTATACAAGAGTCAATATGGACCGCATGTAGGGCAACATTAGGGGAATATGACGTCTTAAGAACATGTTTAGACCCTTGTTGCTTAAGGTTTTTGAATCCTACGAGCCGTGAGGGTCTCATAGGGGGAAATTCTCCTTAAGAAACGTAAGGATCACGCAAGTGTAGTTTCTCCTTAGGAATCGTAGGGATTCCTAAGTGTGTTGGTCTTTTGTGAATCATAAGGATCTTACGCTGGTATTTCCTCCTCACAAGGTCGAGAGGGCCTTGCAAGTGCACATGAAAAATTCTTTTTATGAGTTTGCGCCCTTTTCGGGGTTTTCACAACACGCCGGCAGTCCTGCTGTTTTTACTCACAGCGCCCTTTCGGGTTTTCATTCATGCTCATTTCGCTTGTGGACATACCGTTTTTTTTAACGATATGAAACTCTCAAGAATGGTTTCATCACGGGTGACCCCTCTGTCTGCCGATGGGACTTAGGGGTGACTTCATTGCTGGATTAGCTGTGCATCTTGTGGGACTTGAGTTGCAACCATTTTCGCTAGGACTTTGATTGCAATATAAATCTCAATGGAGTGTATCGCCGTATTTAGGGCGATGCGCTAGTTTAGGGACGTTCCGGTCCGTTATCGCCATGCTTGAGGTGGATTTTTAGTTTAGGGACCTCTCGGTCCAATATCGCCATTCTTGAGGCGGATTTTTAGTTCAGGGACTTTTCGGTCCCGCATTCCCATCTTGGGGATGAATGTTAGTTTAAGGATATTTCAGTCAAACATTAGTTTAGGACGTTTCGGTCCAACATTAGTTTAGGGACGTTTCGTTCCAACATTCCCATTTTGGGGACGAACGTTAGTTTAAGGATATCTTGGTCCCTGGTTAGTTTTAGGGACATTTCGGTCCAACATTTCCATTTTTGGGAAGAATATTATATTAAGGACATCTCGGTCCATTATTAGTTTAGGGACATCTCGGTCCAGCATTCCCATCTTGGGGACGAATGTTAGTTTAGGGATGTTTCAGTCCAACATTCCTATTTTGGAGACGAATGTTTGTTTAAGGACATCTCGATCTATTATTAGTTTAGGGACATCTCGGTCCATTATTAGTTTAGGGATATCTCGGTCCATTGTTAGTTTAGGGACATCTCGGTCCAGCATTCCCATCTTGAGGACGGATGTTAGTTTAGGGACGTTTCGGTCCAACATTCCTATTTTGGGGACGAATGTTAGTTTAGGAGCAACTCGGTCCATTGTTAGTTTAGGGACATCTCGGTCAAGTATTCCCATCTTGGGGAAGAATGTTAGTTTAAGAACATCTCGGTCTATTATTAGTTTAGGGACATCTCGGTCCATTGTTAGTTTTGAGACATCTCGGTCCAGCATTCTCATCTTGGGGACGAATGTTAGTTTAGGGACGTTTCGGTCCAACATTCCCATTTTGGGGACAAATGTTAGTTTAGAGACATCTCGGTCCATTGTTAGTTTAAGGACATCTCGGTCCATTGTTAGTTTAGGGACATCTCGGTCCATTATCGCCATGTTTGAGGCGACGGGGCTTTTTGGATACTACTCTCGAAATTCTTACTTAGGAAGATAGCGAGCAGAAACAAGCGTCGTCATATATCATTGACTTAGGTTGTGACTCATTAGACGTAGTATTTTTTGAGGAATCGGACATTTATTGGCCGGAATGGTCTTTCGCCATGCATATCCATGAGCAGGTAGGCTCCACCTTGGTAGACTTTGTCTATGATGTACGGGCCTTTATAATTTGATTCGAACTTCCCCCTTTTTGCATGATTGGGGATCATCGGTCTTTTGACAACTAGCATAAGTTCGCCTTTGCGGAATGTTCTCGGCCTGGTCAGTTTTTCGTATGACCGTGTCATCCTTGCCTTATAAGCCTCCAGATTTTCTTGTGCTATAAGGCGAGTTTCGTCGAGGGCATCAAGCTCCTCAAGCCTAAGATGAGCGTTTTCTTCATCTGTCAGCTCGTATCGAACTACTACTCGTAGAGAAAAGAGTTCTATTTCCAATGGGCACTGCTTCTGTGCCGAACACCAATGCGTATGGTGTTGTATTCGTGGCCGTTTTGAATATTGTTCTGTATGCCCAGAGAGTTTCGTGCAGCCTTTCGTGCTAGTCTTTTTTTGTTTCTGGACACTGTTTTCTTTATAATCTTTATCAAGGTCTTGTTGAAAGCTTGAGCTAGATGGTTGGCTCGAGAATTATAGACTGAAGAGTATCTCCAATCTATTTTATGCTGCTGTGCGAAGCGGCTTATTTTATGGCTTCTATAAGCCGGCCCATTATCCGAGATTATCCATCACGGAGTGCCGAACCGATAGATAACATGGGTTCTGAAGAAATGGAGAATATTCTCCGTCTTCACCTCCCTTAGTGGTACTGTTTCTGCCCACTTAGAGAAGTAGTCGATCGTTGCCAGTATGAACCGATGTCCTTTGGAGGACGCTGGTTCAACAGGGCCAAATATATCGGTTCCCTACATTTCGAACGGCCAGCTATCCACTGTTGGGTATAGCGGATTTGGATGTTGATGGATGAGGTCCCCATGAATTTGGCACGAGTGACACAACTTCGCATATTCGAGGCGGTCTTGAATCATTGAGCCAATAGTAACCCATTCTTTTTATTTTCAGCTTCATCTTTGGTCTTGCTTGGTGAGAACCGCAGAGTCCGTCGTGAATTTCTTTGATGACTTTCTTTGCTTCCTATGACCCCAGGCATTTTAGCCATAGACAGTCGAACGATCTCTTATATAGAGTATCATTGACAAAGGCGAAAGACAAAGCTCTTTTCACGAGCTGATGTCTAAACGACGCATTTTTGGGCGTTCGTTCGGACTTAAAGCAGTCTATGAAGACTTCCCTTCAGTCCTTGACCTTTTCTTCGTCCTCTATTTGAAGGGTTACTTGTTCGGTCGTCTCTTTTCTTTCGGATGGCTCTATTAGGTCTTTCGAAGATATATCTGTTGGCGCGAGAACCCTGCGGCTTTGCACAATAATCCTTACGTCATCGAGGTCTTCATCGGCCAATTCCTTAGCCAATTTGGCCAATGCATCATCCTTGCTGTTTTCTGCACGCGGTATACTTTCCAAGGTGTAGGATGGGATTTGTGTTAGCAGTTGCTACACTCTTTAGCCATATTTTCTCAGCTCTAGGTTGCATGTCTGATAGTCTCCATTTACTTGGCTGACGATAAGCTGGGAGTCTCCATATATGAGGAGGTCTTTGATTCCCATGTCAATAGGGATCTCAAGACCTGCTATCAAAACTTCATATTCAGCTTCATTATTAGTCCTTGGCTCCGTTAAGGAGAGGGCATAACGTAATATCTCTCTTTACGGAGTCACGAAGATAAGGTCGACTCCGGCTTTGATTATGGGGATATTTTTCTTTTGCCGCTTCATGGAAGATGCTCCATTGAAGTAGAGTTCCCATTAGGAATCATTTTTTTCTTAAATTGCATCAAACGCGTGTTCGTCTAGCAACTTGCAATTTAAGGGGGAGTCAGCTGGTATCAGATACTCCGCGAGAAAGTCGGCAATGGCCTGCCCTTTCACTGCTTTAAGGGGACAATACGTTATCGAGAACTCCATCAAGAGGAGGGCCATTTGGCAAGCCTTCTTGTTAGTATGGCCTTTGACATTAGATATTTGAGAGGATCCACCTCTGATATGAGATGGACCTATGTACCAAGGCGTAATGTATGAGCTTCGTTATTGCGATGATCGGTGCCAGGCAATGCTTTTCGATGGGGGAATAGTTGTTTTCTGCCCCAGGAGAACTCGACTCAAATAGTATAGAGCTCTCTCCTTTCCCTGATCATTCTCTTGTGCCCACAATGCGTCTAGAGAACCCTCAAGGGCTGTTGTATATAGGATAAGGGGTTTTCCCTTAACCGGAGCAGTCAATACCGGCGGATTTTGTAGGTATTGCTTGATTTCGTCCAGTCGTTTTGGAATTTTTTATCTCAGACGAACGGGGTCCTCTTCTTCATCAAATTACTGTAGGGACGGCATTTTCTGGGAAGGTTGGCTATGAACCGCCGGATATACGCAAACTTTCCTTGAAGAGATCGCAACTGTTTAAGGGTTCTTGGTGTGGGCATTTCCATAATCTCCTTAATCTTTGAGGGATCGATTTCGATACCCCGGTGACGTATGATTAATCCCAGGAATTTTCCTGAGGAGACTCCAAACGCGCATTTTAAACGATTCATCTTCAGATTATACGTCCAAAGATGTTGGAACACTATTTTTAGATGTTCCCAATGCTCCTCATGAGATTTTCTCTTCACTACAAGGTCGTCGATGTAGCATTCGACAATCTCATGGATGAGGTCATCGGAGATCTTTGTCATGGTCCTCTGGTAGGTAGCGCCAACGTTTTTTAGACCAAAGGGCATCACCTTATAACAGAATATGCCTAATGAGGTCCAGAAGGCGGTATGCTTTTGGTCTTCAGGATGCATTTTTATTTGATTGTATCCTGAAGATCCATCCATGAAGGATAAGACCTCATGGGTAGACGTATTATCGATCATTAGCTCGGTAACAGGTACTGGGAAGTCCTTCTTCGGGCAGGCTTTATTAAGGTCCCGAAAGTCTACGCAGATCTGAACCGTCCTATTTTTCTTCATCATTGGAACGATGTTAGCGATCCAGTCGGGATATTGAACTTCTTGGATGAAGCCAGAGTTGATTAGTATCTTGACTTCAGCGTTGATACTCATCTCAAGTTCGAGTCGCATCCTTCTCGGTGCCTGTTTGATTGGCTTTATGTTCGGCGATATGGCCAGTTTATGTACTGCCACATTTGGATCTAGACCCGGCATTTCGGAGTAGTTCCATATGAAACAGTCTTTATATTGCATAAGCACGTCTTTTAATATGGTCATCTATTTCTCAGATAGCAGTTCGCTGATGAACGTTGGCCTCGGATCATTTTCCATCCCTAAGTCAATTTTTCTTTGGTTGTCCGCCGTGATGTGTATCCCATCTTCTAGTTCTTTTGGTGCTGGTGGAAACTCCGAGATCACCCCTACCTCATCTTCATTTGTGAAGCACTTATAGAGGTTATTCATAATCTCGTGCCCTTCCTCTTCTAGTTCTTTTGTTGTCTTTGATCGTCGTTTACGTTCTTTGTCCTGTTTTTGCTTCCATTTCGGGGTTTTTTCTTTTTGCGAAAACATATAGCGGGCCGGGGATGAAGAGCATTACGTTATAGTCCGGCCGCAGATTGCTGACTGAGTCGCTGCATCCTGGCCTTTTCGTAGATAGCCATTTCGCGGCTGTGGTTGTCTCGACTCTTTTGACAAGCTTTTTTTTATTAGCTTGTCGATTTGTTCTTCGGGTGACGGACTTAACATTCTTAGAGTGGGATTTCGCTCTGTTTCAACGTCACAGCTATTTGGAAGCGCGTTTTCCCCTTCACTAGAGCTGTTTATGACGCGGCAACTGTGAAACCGCTCCCGTTTCTTGGACCGAACATTCCGAGCCCGGTCATCTCCATCTTCCCATTGGGTATCTTTCGTTGAGTTCCGGGAATATCCTAAATCTTTTTGTAGAATTGGGCTTGTCAAACAGTTTGTTCGAAGGGTACACCTTGGCATCTTAACAGCCTTTTCAATCCCTCCATGTAGTATCTTGGAAGACAGATTGGTTGAAGCCTGTCGAGTGCAAAATCGGTACCATGACAGACTTCCTTTTCTACTTTATTTTCCGTAGATTGGTAGAAAAGGATCGCTTTTTCACCTCTTTGCCTGCGTGGTACATAGAAAGTCTGCAGTTCTTGTACGCTGTGTGAATGGAGCGCATCAAGTTCCTTGTAATACCGAGGCGGAGCCATTGTAATTTGTAGACTTTGATCTGTTCCGGCAAATGTTAGCATTGACGGGCGGACGGAGAACACTGCGTTGTCCTCGTCCTCTGAGTCGCTGCTAAAGAACAAAATAGGAGTAGATGGTCCAGTTCTACTTTTTTCTTTATGGGGTTGCCCCGAGTAGACTGTTTCTTCATCTTCTTCGGTATCGCCCCCAAAGATCACGATAGTAGCGACGGACTCTTTTTATCCTCCGGCTTATGACACCTTTCCATATCCTCGATGTCTGGTGGAAATACTTTGCGTCTTCATATTTTCGGATCTCGTTTACGGAGAACGGATTTAGCTCCCCTGTAACGGTGTACTCCGAACCGTCCTTGAAATACTTCATACACTGATGTTGTCTAGAAAGGATGACGTTGTCTCGTGTAACCAAGGCCTGCCGAGCAGAGCGTTATAGCAAGTCTTGGCGTCAATAACATGAAATTTGATATCAGTGACGAGCAGCCCGAAGCGTAGCGTCAGTATTACGCATCCAAGCGTCCGTGATGACTGTGAGTCAAACCCGGAGATGGTAATTTTATCTTGGGCAAGGTGCTGAACGTCCATGCAAATTTCCTTCAGCACCCTCATGTTGAGAAGGTTGACGGAGGATCCGTTGTTGACAAGAATTTTTCTTATCTTGATGTTGTGGCAGTACCCGGTGACGTATAACGGGCGATTATGTTCGCACATATCGAGGAAGAGATCTTCATCGCTGAATGTAATATCCGCCGTATTGACCTATGCCTTCTCATCTTTCATCTTCTCTTCCATGAAGAAAGCTTGAAACTGATCGGGCTCTTGTAATGCCTTGATCAGAGAATCTCGTGCCTCTTTGGACAGGAGGAGAGCATCCAATATACTCAGTTATGAGGGTAGTTTCCTCAGATGTGCTAGGACATTGTAATCCACCTTATTTTTCTTAGGCGGGTCCTTTGCGGTGAGCTCTTTAACTGCTGTTTCATCAAGAGAGATTTCCTCGGGGATTTTCCTCTTCCGTTTGTCTTTTTTATTCGAACCTTTGATTGTAGATCCGAGGTTCTTCTCGGGCAGCGTACGATTACGTAGCTTAATGTTTTCGCATTTCTTCTCCATCTCTTCCTTTCCCGAGGTGAAGTCTTTGAAGAGAGGGCTAAGGGGTATCTTGTCCTCATAGTCGCTCCCGAAGGTAAGAACTTGAGGTTTTCCCCCTTCTGAACTGGTACCAACCATATGACAGTTGTCAGATGTTTTTTCATGCGCATTTGTCGCACTATTTTGCCGTCGGTGAGTACGAGCTTCACGCTTCATCCTCTTAAAATGTTTTTGATGGGCAACGTATCCTTGCCACCACTTCTTGAAGGTACTGCATTCCTCGGTAGGGTGTGTGACCCCCCGATGATATAGGTAGTAGTCTGGATATGATCCTTCTCTATCGAGACTTATGATCCCGGGTGTGTTCCTTATGAGAGGTGGCAGCTTCATCCCCATTGACAGGGTTTTGGTGAACCGCTTTTCTGTTTTGATCCTGCTCTTATTTATAGCAGGTGTGCTTTGGTTTGGTCGAAGTACTTTACTCCTTACCGCAGCTTCTTTGTCCTGACGCTGACGCTTAGCCTTTTCGTATATGGTTATCTCGCATTCTCGGTCAACTTTGCTTTTTTGAAAGGCTTCGTTTAACAGCCTATCGATCAGATCTTCTGGCAGTTCCGGGGATTTTAGCGCCGACTCTGTCCCCAGTTCTTCCGCGTTGTTTTCTGACAATGAAGGAGCTTCTTCGTCATATAATGAAGAATGTGAGACCGTATGGCAACTTGCTACACGGTCTTCGGTGTCTTTTGATGAGTCATTTTCCTCATCGTTGTCACTATCTTCGTCCTCAAGAATATTCTTGAAGAACTCTTCGAGCGTGACTGGTGTTCGTGCCTTTTGGTTGTACTCCTCCGGTGCATCAATGTATTTTTGTAGATCTGTGTGCTTGTCTTCATACTCGGCAGGCTGCACAGGCTTCTTGGTCTTCTTCTTTTTATTTGAAGACTTCAGAGGCTTGACTTGGGAGGTTTTCCCTGCGTCAACAATTTTCGGTGCAAGATGAGGCTTTAACATCCCTTCGATTATTTCGGGTTCAAGCGGGCTTTTCCACCTGACTGCTTGACATGCCTGTAGATCCTTCAGCATTCTTTTGGTTTTTGTTGAATGAACGACTTTCCGTGGAGTTTCTTCCATGAGTGAGCATGATTCCCCCTGTGCATCCACCTTCTTAGGAGTGCTTCTAGGGTGGGTTTCCCCTCCAGTTATCAGACAGCTCGAATTTCCCCTGTTGATACTCGTCTTCGAACCAGTTCTTGAAGACGTAGCAATCTTCAATTGGATGGCTCACCATTATGTGATATGAGCAGTAATTGGGGTTGTTGACGTCGCCGGGTTGCGGTAGACGCCGCAGGTCAGACAATGTGATGAGTTTATTACGCATTGCCAATTCAAACATTCTCCTCATCTTGTTGCGGGGAAACGAGTAAGCGCGTCCTAGTCCTTCCTCTAAGAATGGGCGCGAATGCGCGTTGTTTTGGCGAGCAGCTGGTTTTGGGCCATGATTGATTCTGTATTTGGAAAAGTGTGTTGTAAAGTAAAGTAAAGAAGGGTTTAGTAAAAGTAGTAACCACAATCAATAACGGTGTCACTAGTAGCTAGCCGAGATGAGTATGGGTCATCCTCAGGAAAACGTCGAACCTTTATCTTGCTTTAAACGAGTTGATTGAAATATGGATGGCTTGTTCTAGATCTACGATATACGGATGTGGATTTTATGAAGAAGAGGCTTGTAAGGTTCATATGACTTAGTAGTAATGGATAACTAATTAAAAATGACTCCTTTTATCTTTTAATAGTTTAAAACTAGATCGATAGTGATGAATGTGGATTGGGGTTCTATTGGAAGAAACTAGAGTTTCCCTACTCTTAACCCTTGTCCTTGCATTGATCACTATTCATGTCTAGCCCCTAACAAAATAAGTGTTAATCTAATCTCAAATCACGGTGACTATCAATAAATTGGTAGCACGCCCGATTAGGATGTTAACATTTATTTTGCTAAAGTTTATAGACTTTAAAATGTTTAAAAGGAGTTAAATGATTTTATCATCCATTGATCTACCCTAGCCTACGAACCCTAGCGAGCGTAGAATTACTCATGCATAGTTGGAGAAGAAAGGATGAAGAATGAGATCATAATGTAAGATGCAGAAAGTAAAATGCAAAGAATTAAGCTAAAGATCTACCTTTTTATTAATCAACTATCATTTACAAATCCGTCGAATTTAGAGTATAAGAACCCTAGTTTATGCTCTCGAACTCTATCTCGTAGGAAGTAGATGATGCGTCGATTGATCACGTCGATTCGTGGACCTGTCTTGGATCTTTTGATCTTGTCAGTGATCTATTAAGTGATGATTTTAGTGATCTATTTGGAGATAATTTTCATCTGAAGCTCTCGGTCATTTAAATAGCCCTAGAAGCAGAAACCCCAGCTCCTATGTATTGTTATTTGATGATACGATCACACCCACAAAATCTCAGATCCTACGGCCATCAGAGGGTCGTGGATCCGCTGCATATATAGGGATTTGATCGTGTTTGGGCGGCAGTTTGGTAGGATCATGTCTTCAAAATTCTGATGCTGACTCATGTTGGCACGTGGAGATTGTTGTGATGCCTGGATTCTTTATATCTTCCTCTGAGTCTCTGCGTTTAGGATTTTATTCAACTTTATCGACAGATTTTATTCCCGACATCTCGAATATCTCGATCTCCAGACCTGAGCTCATATTTGCACAATATCTCAATTCATAGTATTAGTAATATTTGTTATTTATTTTGAGATATTATCCTAACCATTAGTATAATATAATATTTTAAGAATATTGATTAGGATAATTTGATATGATATGCATATTTAAATTATCAAAATATCATATAAATATTATATGCATATATTTTGCTTCATAATGTTAATTATAATATATAAACATATGATAAAGAGTACTTTGCAGATAAACCCATATATATTCCATAATTACAATAAACACCTTTAAGTACTTAACAAAAGTAAGAAAAATGTTCCATCAAATGTGCAATATTTTCAACTGAAAAAATAGCCCTAAACTTAATTTTGATCGTCCCGAGCAAACTAGTTATTCAAGAGAGAGAAAAAAAGGAAAAGAAAAATCTAGCACACTTTCGTAGGCAACACGATTGCACTTAGCACGTGCAACAAGCCTTTAAACCTCTAGGTGTCTCTAATAGGAGGAGTGTTGTCTCCTGAGGGTTTTCAGTGGATTACACCCACAAAATCCCATAATAAAAGAAAGAAGATGAAAGTTACATACAAAGAAAATAATTATATAAAAGAAAGAACTTGAAAATAAGAGTTTAAAACTACACAAGCTTTTCAGTTGCCATGAGTCTTATCTAAATGGTCATGAAAAGATGTCAGAAATCACATCATCCCTCAATAAAATATCGCCTTTAGTCTTCCTCTCTACTTTTGTTCCAAACATCGATCATATACCCCTACGTGTGTGTAAAAGACATCTCTACACTTAGATAATTCAATTCAAGCGATCATACTCTTGTCCATTTTCTTTAGTACTTTTTAGTCGGTGAATATTTTAGATGGAATTGCTCACACTTTCTTCATGCGATCGTTAATACTTCTTAAGGTACTAACAGACCGATTACTAAATGTGCTCACTCATTTAGGCGTAATTAGCAATTTTCTCGTCTTGCAACACCTAAGGCTTAGCAGTGGCTCCCAAACCAGTTAGTCTAAGGCACTAGGTGATAAAATACCATCGCTATATTTTTTTATGCTTTAAGCAATTACAAAACCAGTGTTCATTTTTCTTCACCATTTTTTTTGTTTCACTTTTTTTCATTGATCTTCATACTAAGGCTTTTAGACAAGAGCATTTCAAGGTATCCTCTAGTATCCTAAGTTTCAAGATGTGTGCAAGTGCGTATAGTATAGTATCAACGTTCAGATGTTTGGACTCAAGAATATGGACTATTTTTTAGACTCAATTCTATTTTCAGATTAGCGATTTCCTTCATCTTACTAACCCTTGGGACAACAGCTCATGACTACATATTACTAGCTTCATTATAAAACATCTAATTTTCTTGCTTTTCTTAAACTTTTCCTATCTTTCATATGTAATTTTTCACTTTCTAATCTTTTATTATCAAAAAAAAATTTGTGCTTTTATTTAGTATAATGCAGAAAATGATGCGTGAATAAGCACAAACCTCCCCCAAATCTATTTGCAGCAGTGTCCTCACTGATATCATCTGTTAAGCTTAAAACTTGTAGACTTGGGAGGAAAAGTTAGTAACGGGGGCAAGAATTAATGACGGTGAAATCCTCCCCCAAACTTATTTTTGGCTGATAATTTTAAAAATTTCGTTTTCTTCAAAGAGCCAAAATATTTTCTTTCCCCCAAACTTGAGTAAAATGGTATTAAGTATTTAAAATTATGAGGGGGGTAAAGTTATTAGTCTATGTGAAGCTTTAAAAAGACCAAAAGTCAACACCAACCATTCGAATATTTTATCAATGTAACACCATGGATGGTAGAAGATCATAGGTGTGCATAAGTGGGGAGATAGGAGGCAGAATCGATCGGGTTTACATCTCGGGTCGTAGAGACGAAACGGTGATGGTGCACTACTCGCATTCTCGTTCTTGATAAGAAAAAAGGGTGGCGGCTCAACTTCTTTAGGTGGGGGTTGATTTATCACAACTCCCAAGTCTTCTAGGAATGCGAGTTCACCAGCAAAAATGTCTTCAAAACTTCCATCGATATTCCGAATGATAGTCTCATCGGAAAGGAAGTCATGATACTCGGATAGCTTGACTAAATCATTCGACAAGTCAAATGGTTCGGACTTAGGTGTGGACTTGTCGATAGAAGGGTCTTCACGTGTATAATAAATAGTAGGATAGGTATCGTGAAGGTCCTCGAATATGCAACTGTCGAAAGTTATCTTTTCGACAGAACATATATGAGTATAAGGTTCGGAGGGTTCACTTCCCAACTTGTAAATGTTAAGCATAATTGACATCTTCCCGAAAGATAGGTTCATAGAACCGTTACGACAATTGATTACTGCGTTAGAAGTCGCTAGAAAAGGCCGGCCGAGAATCACCGGGATTTGGTTCCGTGGGTTTGCCACAGGCTGTGTATCTATAACTATAAAGTCCACAAGGAATATAAATTCCCCTACTTTGATTAACACATCCTCTAGCTTATCTCTAGGTTGGGTGATAGATCGATCGGCCATCTGAAGAGTGCAGTGTGCCTGTTTCAACTCTCCGATCCCTAATTGCTCATAAACAGAATACGGGAGCATGTTAACACTAGCACGTAAATCGAGTAGAGCACGATTGATATTTTTACCCCCAATAACAATAGATATTGTAGGACTCCCGGGGTCGTTTCGTTTCTTGGGTATTTGTTGGGTAAAAGCAGTGTTCACATTACTCGCTAGGAAATCTTTTTTAGGCACTTGAATTTTCCTTTTCCTAGTGCACAAGTCCTTTAAAATTTTCGCATAGGACAGAACTTGTTTGATAGCATCTAGGAAAGGGATATTTATGTTAACTTGCTTAAAATTTCCACAATCTTCTCTATTTGGGGACTTGTTCTATTGCCCCTTAACCTGTGTGGAAAATGAGCTTTATCAATAAGGGTTGGGTCCAACATTGGAGAAGTTTGTGGGGATGGAATGGATCCCAGAATTGGAGTTGGGCTCGTTTTAGATAGTAATTCCTTCAAGGAAGTGGGTTGAAGGTTCGAGCCCAGTGGAAAATGGAGAATAGGCTCAGAAGAAGATGGTGGACTAGACGAATTAGGATTAGAAGAAATAGCCAGGGTTTCATTTGATTCAACGTCATCAACCTGTTCACCGACTTGATTGTTCAGCACGCTTCCCGATCTCAACGTGGTTACGACACTCACATTATGACTTTTGAGTGGCCAGGATTCGGTAGAGGTTGAGATGGAAATTTCCTTTTCTCTCTCTCTCATCACGGCATTTAACTGTGCAAGTTGTGCTTCTATCGATTTTATGCTTTCACCGTGGGAAGTAGTGTGTTGCACTAATGTTTGGATAGAAGATGTTAAATTAGCCGTCATTTACGTGGATTCTTTAATGAACGTTTCTAAGTTACGTTCAACCACAGAGGTTTTATCAGTACCGGTCGTTGAAATATTATAAGGATCAAAATTGTTGGCTGGGTTTTGAAAAGGTTGCGGTTGAAAGAGGTGCTAATTTTGTTGTGGTGGCTGCTGTTGCTGTGGGGGAGGCCTTTGATAATTGCTTGGGAACTGGTTTTGATTTTGAGTTTGGTTTTGGTTCTAAGAAAAATTAGGATGATTCCTCCATCCCTGATTGTATGTGGAAGAATAAAGATCGTTTCTAGGTCGTTGCTGAAAAGTAGCATTAATTTGTTCTTGACCTTGAAACAGAGGATTCAAAGGACATTCTTCTGTTAAATGTGATGGGTTAGAACAGCAACCACACACGGTTTTGGGGAGCGTAACTTGGTTTAAGGAGGCTGAAGAGACTTTGGTTTCTATAGCTTCGAGTTTCCTTTGTATCGCGGCCATTTCGTCTTTTACTATGATGGAAACATCAAGCTGATGGGTACCTCCCCTAAATGATGTTGGTCTAATGCTTTCCCACTGCAAAGTTTGTTCGGCGAGATCTTCCAGAAATTGCCAAGCTTCACCGTCGTCTTTAGACATGAAATAGCATTGACAAATGGTTTCAAGCATCTATTTTGTCGCTGGATTAACACCCTCATATATAATTCGGCAAAGATCCTATCTACTGATTCCGTGATTAGGGCATTGGACAAGAAGATCTTTAAACCATTCAAAGCATTTCCAAAATGGTTCGTTGGGAAGTTGGATAAACTGGTTAATCTCGCTTCAAACACGGGCGGTCTTATGATTTGGATAAAATTTCTTAATGAATGCTATAAAGAATTCATCCCATTTGTCAATAGAGTGTGCGGCAGTGTTATAAAGCCATTTTCTGCTAAATCGCACAAGGTAAAAGGGAGAAGACGTAATCTCATAGCATCCACAGAAAGTTGTGCAGTGTCCATCATTGCGCATACGTTTTTGAATTTGGTTATAAAAACGTATGCGTCTTCGGATTCAAGCCCGTAAAATTTGGGCAACAGGTTGATGAAGTGGGGTTTAATTTTGAAATTATCCCCATTGGCTGGTGGAATAGATAGACAAGTAGGAATGGGACCTCGTATTGGGTAGTATCTTTCTTGAAGAGAGATGTGCGGTAGATTCTGCGCACCTACTGGCGGTGGCAGGGTGGCATTGTTAAAATCTGATGGAGAATCCATCTCGGTCGATATGGTGGGTGGAGGGGAAATAGAAGATGAAAAAGTACCGACTTTGGAGTCGATAGCAAAAACGCGGAAAAGACGGGCACTAGAATCCCGTGTCCAGCCGATCATGCACTAAGCGGATTTAGCACACGTGGCAGCGTATGTGAGAATGATTTTTAAATGGTTTGTTTTGAAAAAAATTCGGACGTGAGGCTTGACTCAACAAATCACAAAATGCACAATCATCCCTAGAACTAAGGTCATCTAGGTCAAGCACTAAACCGCTCCTAGACTTCCAAAGGAAAAGCCGCAGGATCAATACTCTACCACCTCTTTATCACTCTTGTGGCCAGGTAAGTGCCAGGTAAGTGGGAGGTATCCTCTATACGAATCACCGAAAATAGCGGGCCTAGTTAAATAACCACTTTCCTTAGTCACACTTGCCTAGACACCACAGGAGAAATGCGGATAAGTGATAGATTACCCACGACCCTCCTCTGTCCTAATTGAGCGCGACGGTCCTTAGAGTCTTGGTCTAGATATTTTTAATTAATGTAGGATGAAAGTATGCTCGTTTTTTTATTTGTGGGGCCTAGGAAGGGTGATGAAATCCCCACCTAATCTGAATTTGGGTTATTGCCCCTTAAAGTCCGGTTAAAATATGCACGAACAAATCAATTTCAAAACACACAAAAATATTTTTGAACGGCGATATTTTGTAAAGAATCCTGCAGAAAATCAGATTATTGGATCTTAGAGGAGAGAGAAAGATCAAAGAAAATCACCTGAAGAATTTTGGGGGCATAAATCCCTAAAGCCGCCGCTCAACTGCGGCCAATTGCTTATTTCTGCCGCAGTTCCACAGCAGTTTGGTGTGGTCTTTTGCTTCTTTTTCGTTAGTGCACCCCTTTTCTCCTCTAAACTTCGATGAAAATCTCTGAATCTCTTTTTCCTCATTTCAGTAACTCCAGATTCCTTCGCAAAAGTCACACAATAATCGTTAAATACGCAATATGCGGTTTTGGTTCTCTTTGATAATATGTTTACTAGATTATATAAGAATTCAACACGAATAGAAAGAAAAAAATTATGCACGTATCTCCGGCAACAGCGCCATTTGATTGATTCTGTATTTGGAAAAGTGTGTTGTAAAGTAAAGTAAAGAAGTGTTTAGTAAAAGCAGTAACCGCAATCAATAACGGTGTCGCTAGTAGCTAGCTGAGATGAGTACGGGTCGCCCTCACGAAAACGTCAAACCTTTATCTTACTTTAGACGTGTTGATTGAAATATGGATGGCTTGTTTTAGATCTACGATATACGGATGTAGATTTTTTGAAGAAGAGGCTTGTAGGGTTCATATGACTTAGTAGTAATGGATGACTAATTAAAAATGACGCATTTTATCTTTTAATAGTTTAAAACTAGATCGATAGTGATGAATGTGGATTGGGGTTCTATTGGAAGAAACTAGGGTTTCCCCACTCCTAACCCTTATCCTTACATTGATCTCTATTCGTGTCCAGCCCCTAACAAAACAAGTGTTAATCTAATCACAAATCGCGGTCGAGACTATTAATAAATTAGTAGCGCACCCGATAAGGATGTTAACATTTATTTTGCTAAAATTTATAGACATTAAAATGTATAAAAGGAGTTAAATAATTTTATTATCCATTGATCTACCCTAGCCTACGAATCTTAGCAAGCGTAGAATTACTCATGCATGGTTGAAGAAGAAAGGATGAAGAATGAGATCATAATGTAAGATGCAAAAATTAATGTAGAAATTAAATGCAGAAAGTAAAATGCAAAGAATTAAACTAAAGATCTACCTTTTTATAAATCAACAATCATTTACAAATCCGTCGAATTTAGAGTACAAGAACCCTAGTTTCTGCTCCTGATCTCTGTCTCGTAGGAAGTAGATGATGCGTCGATTGATCACGTCGATTCGTGGACCTGTCTTGGATCTCTTGATCCTGTCAGTGATCTATTAGGTGATGATTTTGGTGATCTATTTCGAGATAATTTTCATCTGAAGCTCTCGATCCTTTAAATAGCCCTAGAAGCAGAAACCCTAGATCGCATGTATTGTTATTTGATGATACGATCACACCCATAAAATCTTAGATCCTGGGGCCATCAGAGGACCGCGGATCCGCTGCATATATAGGGATTTGGACGCGGTTGGGAGGCAGTATGGTGGGATCAGGTCTTCAAAATTCTGGTGCTGCCTCATGTTGACACTTGGAGATTGCTGTGATGCATGAATTCTTTATATCTTTCTCTGAGTCTCTGCGTTTATGATTTTATTCAACTTTATCGGCAGATTTTATTCCCGACATCTCGAATATCTCGATTTTCATACCTGAGCTCATATCTATACAATATCTCAATTCATAGTATTAGTAAATATTTGTTATTTATTTTATGATATTATCCTAACCATTAGTATGATATGATATTTTAAGAATATTGATTAGGATTATTTGATATAATATGCATATTTAAATTATCAAAATATCATATAAATATTATATGCATATATTTTCCTTCATAATATTAATTATAATATATAAACATATGATAAAGAGTATTTTGCAGATAAACCCACATATGTTCCATAATTACAATAAACACCTTTAAGTACTTAACAAAAGCAAGGAAAATATTCCATCAAATGCAATATTTTCGACTGAACAGGCCACTCGGCTGTTGTTACGTATTGGTAACGAATGCCGCTTTCCCTTTACCCTAGTTATTTTAGGGGTCCTTATTTGAGGAGGAAGGCCCGTGGCCTATCTGGTCCATTTGAGCCAGTTTATCTATCAGAGCCTGAAAGGTCGTTGGTTTGAAGAATGTCATGAACTTGGACACATTCGTTTGAGGATCAAAGGTCCCGATGAACATGCCCACGGCTGGGGATTCTTCAATGCGTTGTTCAAATTTAAACAACAGGTTCCGCTACCGGATCGCCTATTGGACCCAGGTTTCACCCGGCTTTATCCGGGCATTGATTAATGCCGTGATTGGAGTATGTTCGATCGCGCTGGCAAAACGTTGTATGATAGCAATTTCATCTCTGCGAATGTTTTCACGGAGTCATTTGGGAGCTCCGAGTACCATTCGAAGTATGTTTCTGACAGGATGCCAATGAACTGGTGAAGCAACAGTTTATCACCGCCTCCAGTGTTGCTGCACAGAGCTCTGAATTGCACGACGTGCTGGTGAGGGTTGCCTATTCCTTTGTAAACATGGAACTTGGGGATCGTATATCTTGGGGGGTATTTGATTTGATCATACCAGCCTGGATATGTTCGTCCAATTCTGACAATTTGGCCAGCGGCCTCATTAGCTTGATGAGCTCTTATTTGTTGAGCAATATAATCATTAAGGGCGGCCTTGGAGATCGTTTCCTCCTTGGCTGCCGATAAGGCTAGAGGAGGGTTTGATATTTCCCCTCTGTCATCGTCGACGGTTATCGGTGGATCTTCGGCCGGGGGTTTTGGCTGAATCATCATTCCAACTATGTCTTGGAACAAGAGAGCCATTTGCTTTATGTTGGCACTTGTTCAGGGGCTTCTTTGTCCTTTCTCTCGAGCATCCTTCGCAGAAACTCTGTGTCGGTCTTCTGCTCTTGGCGTTGTTCGGCTGCTGGATCCGGACTTTCTTTCTGTCCGGTAAGTGCTGCCATTTTGGTCAGCATTTCCTGGAGCTTTTGCTGTTTCTCCTGAGCCTTTGTCAGCGACCGAGTTTGTGGTCGGTGACTCATGGAGGCATATCTTTCTACTTTTTCTGAATCCATGTAGACCGTATATATGATCATGCCCCCAGACTTAGGGCGTTTGGGTCCATCACCTTTGGAATTTGCCGCAGATGATGGGATTTTTTCGAGCCTCGTTCTTTTATGAGAGGTTGAAGTTGAAAGGGCCGCTGTAACAGGCACCTGTGTAGAAAGAGTCCCCCGTTGTATAGCAGAGGAGTGATCTTTCTCTTTCCGAGCCTTCAATTTTTTTGGTCGACGAGAGTGATTTTCATCAACCACGGAGTCTTGGCCTTTCCCCCAGACTCTATGAATTTGTGAGGAGAGCCGCTGATGGGGCCGCTCCGGCTTTGCCTGTTCAGGAACTTCCGCAGGTGGAGGTGGTTTCTTTAACACCGCCGTTGGGGAGTTCTTACGCACCCTCCTGAGCAGATCAAAGCTGTTCCCGGTTGGAACAGCAGCGTCAACTTCCACCATTGGAGCTAGTAGGGTAAGTCCAGAGGGGGAGTTGCCCCCAGCTTTTCTCACTCGACGCCAGTGGTGACGTCGAGCGTGCCTTGTAGAAGGGACCGCATCAGTTTTGGAAGTGACTTCATTATGCCCCTGGTTTTGCTGAGGAGCTTCGATCAGTGTCACCATGTTGAAGACCGATGTCCTTGTTGAAGCGGCCAGCCTTTCGAAGACCGACTTTCTGATAGGGGAAGCACTTTTGAAGGCTTCGCCTGTAGCAGGAGTTGGAAGAGCTATTCGTTTTAGGGTAGCCCCTTCAGGTATCACACGAGCCTCTTTGCGGGCATGTTTGTGCTTTTGCTCATCCTGTTGAAGACTGAGACGCCAGATTTGGACGACCCATTGAGAGGGGCCATTGTGGTTGCTAGTAGATCGAAGACCGACTTTTTAGGAGCTTCCTCTTGCGATGCTGAGGCACCGAAACTTACAGGTGGGAGCATGGTCCCGAAGAACAATCCAGTAGTGGCTTGTGTTACTTTCCCTACTGGAATTGAGAAAATAGAGGCCGCGTTGGGCCCGTAAGTCACTCCTACTGTTGGGGTAGAGTAAGAGTTGCTGCTGCATGCAGTGCATTGAGAAGCTATTGATTTTCCTGTACAGGTGCAAGACACCAAATTTTAGTACCTCGAATCCAAGGGCAACCATAACGAACCGCGATTTTGTTCGTGAAACACGACACACGAAGTGTGGAGTGGAAAGAGGAAAATGTCCCACCGAGCGTGCCAGAACCTGTTTACCGCCGAAAACAGAGACGAACCGGGATTGATCATCTTGCATGAATTTGGGGACAGATTCTATTTGGATTTCTCCATCCACCTCTCCGAAGATGCCAAGTTGATTTATGGCACCATATATCGGAGGTTTGGATAGATGCGACCGTTGTAGCAGACTTTATCAGATTCTCCCTTATTTGTGAGGTTTTTTTTACTGTGGGGACGCTCTTCCCTGCAGGCGCAAGCCCCTGCAGCTAATTACATTACCGCGTTGCGATAACCACTTTCTCCTTCTCCAGCAGTTCAGTTTGTGTCGTGTGTTATTTTGTTTGTTAAGGTTGCCCGTGGATTATATACAGAGACTATTTTATGTCGTCGCCCTTAGGGCGCGGATTATTCCAAATCCGTATATTTTAGATTTAGGATTTGAACTTAAGTTATATTTTTCTTTTAGTTCAAAAAAATATTTTGTTTGGTTTAAGGATCGTTAATCTAGTTTGAGATTAAGATCAACATAAACATAAGAGCGTTTGAGCCCAATTTATTTTTAACTAAGAATACATTAGTCTTATTTGAGACTAAGATCAACTTAGTAATATTTTAAGGAACCTTAAATTTTATTAAGGTCCAACAACAGAGCATTTGGACTCGACTGCAAGAGACTTAGTCAATTTGGGTTTAGTCTGCTCAGTCTTTTTTTTGTTCAAAAGTGTTAAGCACTTATTTGGACTCTGCTTGTTCAGCCCTCCCTTTTTATGAAAAAGTGCTAAGAACTTATTTGACGCTCTGATGATCACATAGGTATCATGTGAAGCCTTCAGTTATGGGCGATGCCCAATTAGTGCTAAGTATATATATAGTGCTAAGCACTTTTTTGGCGTCTACGTGAAGAGCACGTGAGCCACTGGGCGCTGCCCAATCGGTGCTAAGCACTTAGCCATTTTGGCTATATATGAAGCGTTAAGCACTTTGGTGTGGCGCCCACGTGAGGAGCACATGAGGCACTGAGTGCTGCCCAATCAGTGCTAAGCACTCAGCCGTTTTGGCTGTATATGAAGTGCTAAGCACTTTTGTGTTGCGCCCATATTAGGAGCAAGTGAAGCGCTGGGCGATGCCCAATCAGTGCTAAGCACTCAGCCGTTTTGGCTATATATGAAGTGCAAAGCACTTTTATTCAGCGCCCATGTGTCTTTCACATAAGGCGCTAGCCTTCTGCTTTGGACGCCCGCGTGTTTTTCACGTGAGGCGCTGGGCGCTATTGGGAGGGCGCCCACGTGGGAAACACGTGAGGCACTAATCTCTTTTCTTTTTTTGAGATTAAATATCTGTTGATGCCATTTTGGCCATTAATGATCATCAAGATCTCTATTTTGAAGACCTTGAATCGTTTTTTCTTCATTGGAGAATTAAGTTCTTCTTTTTTTTCTAAGAACTAAGTTTTTTTATATAGGGTTAAACCCTAATTTCTGAGAATTTAAATTCCCAGAACATATGTTATTTTCCTATTTTTTCCTTTCATTTTAACCTAGTTCTTTTCTGAAATTTTGATTCTGAAGAACAAGATCTTCCCGATGAGAATTAAATTCTCAACTTGTCGGAAACTTGTCTTGTGGATCTCTGATCAAGAGGAAAAACTAAGTTCTTTGAGAAGGGTTAAACCCTTAGATAGGTAAAAAAAGATATTTTGATCTCTGTGTTTTCTTTACCTAAGGAAAGTCTTCTTCTTTTATTGGGAATTGAATTCTCTGTTGTTTCGAAAGCTTTCTGTATTTTTTCATAAGCTTATAGGGGGTTCCTTCTTTCTGAGACTTGAAGTCTCGGGTCTTTTATATAGGAGGCAAATTGCTAATTAGTTTTGAGAAAATCTCTTATTGAGAGATTCCAATTGATTTAATTGGTCTTCAAATTTGTTTAGGGAATTTTACCCACCGTTGGATCTTTGATCCAAGTACTTCTGTTTTACAGAATATGTTTTCTTGTTTTTTAATAAGATTGGGGAAATATTTTCCCATATACAAAATTTTATTCTGTCAAGTGGTGATTTTTAATCACCATTGGATTTTTAATCCAAGGGTTCTCTGTTTTACAGAGATGAATCTTTTTTATTTGTAAAGATTGAGAATAAATATTCCTCAAAATAGAATTTAATTCCATTGTTTGGTGATTTATCATCACCATTGGATCTTTGATCCAACGGCAGAGAGTATCCCAACTTTTTGTTAGGGAAATATTCTCATGTAGAATTTAATTCTACTGGTATAAACTTGGGCGCCAGTGAAGAGAGGAGAGAGAATGAGAATGATAGAATGAGCTATTATCTTTTCTTCTTGCAACCATAATGCAAAAGAATAATATTATCTAAATGATAATAATTGAAAATGAGAATAGTTGATGGTAGTGTTTGGAATGACCACAACCATGCTTCATTTAAAAATGTAAGCATAAATCAAGGAAGACTTTTGAAGGCATGAAAGTGGTCAATGGTCAACAAGTCAACCAAGGTCAACAAGTCAACAAAGAACAACCATAACATAATTCTCATTTAATTATTATTATTAATAGATAATAAATAAATCCATTAGGGTTTGGAAAAAGAAGACTGTCAACTGTGCATACGCACCCGTTCCGAAACCCTAATGAAAAACCTCATTCTCCTCCTCAAGCAACTGTGCATACACACCTGCATTCTCGTTCCGAAAAACAAGAATACCTAGATATAAAAGCAACCCCCAAAACACATACCAGTATCTGGCTCAAACCAGAGCCTGCCAGTATAATCCGTCCGGACTCCAAACGTGCACAAGTGCGCGGATGAGAACGAACCCTGTCGCAAAACCATGCGACCTCTACTCTGTTTTGCCCAGAGGCGAATACCCTCTGTGTGGGACTCTAAAGACTCGACACTACGCTGGCAGTGGGTTTAACCACAGACCGCAAGCGGCACTAGCTGTGCATAACGGTCCCCAGGTAGATGTCGACAAGAAGGCTGACGAGGTGAAACCCCATCTGAACTCCTACTGAGTCTGAATGTGACAGTCTCCGTACAGTCCGGTCTGTTCGTCTGATACATCGCATGGCGGGCCTAGGGGGTGGTAATCGTCAGTCCCCCAATAGCGGTACAAGTCGTGCCGGAGCGAAGCCCAAAACACCCTGAGATAACACTGGAAACCTACCAGTATATCTCGTTTGCCCTGGCCAGGGACTACTCGTGTAATGGCTCTCCTAGACACAGCGCGATGTCAACCCCCAATACCGGGAGAGACGAATCCTGTCTAACCGTCACTGCCTCCAAGTGCTTCGGGACTGCACCCAACCACCACCCGTTTGCACGACTCCTTTGAGCCGTGGTAGGGTAGTGATCAAAGTGCAGTGGGAACACACTTGAGGCGAAGTGCCAGTGTCAAGTCAGCGGACTAAGCTGTACTCATGTCACCTGGGAACTGATAACTGACGATAGGTATAATACCAACCTGTCAGTTCCCGACGAGTCCTGTCCAGTGTACTCGTAACCCAACGAGCACCCGTATACTATCTCCAGTACGACGTACTGATGGCTGTGGGACAGACCATCTCCCACACTGGGATGAGAAGCGCATACGCTAGTCTACTCCGGAGTATCGATGCCCTGTCTCGATAGTCCTGCGACTAGGGACCTGTATAAGGATGTGCTTATAGATTACCCAGCTCCCACTAGTGTGACTGCCATCACAACGCTGGTAATCAAGCAAAGATCCTAAGGGCTCCACTAATGCGTATAAGTGATATACTGAAATAAACACAAGTACACATTGAAGTAGAAACAAACCAAGTAGCATACTACTATTTTGAGCAAGATTGTATATACAAGGTGAATATCCCAAGCATCCATTAAGTAATATACAAACTAGTATGATACAGTAATGGCCTCTAGGGCATATACACTAACAATCTCCCACTTGCACTAAGGCCATGTACTGGCGTATCGAAGACCTATCATCTCGATCAGCCGCTCGAACTGAGTCTGGGGCAAGGCCTTGGTGAATGGATCTGCAGTGTTCTCTTCTGAAGCAACCCTCCGAACCTCGATCTCCTTGCGATCCACGATCTCCCTGATCAGGTGATACCGCCTCAAGATGTGCCTGGATCTCTGATGGGACCTGGGTTCCTTCGCTAAAGCTATAGCCCCGTTGTTATCGCAATACAGAGGTATTGGGTCAACAATGGACGGAACCACCTGAAGTTCTTTCAAGAACTTCCTCATCCAGACAGCTTCTTTTGCGGCATCAGATGCAGCGATGTATTCCGCTTCCATCGTCGAGTCTGCAACGGTTTCTTGTTTGGAACTCTTCCAACACACCGCCCCTCCATTGAGGGTGAAGACAAAACCCGACATGGACTTGGAATCATCCTTGTCACTCTGGAAGCTGGAGTCAGCAAAGGCCTCGATCTGGAGGTCTTTTGCGCCATACACCAAGAACATCTCCTTAGTCCTTCTCAGGTACTTGAGAATGTTCTTTACTGCTATCCAATGTTTCTCCCCAGGGTTTGACTGATACCGGCTTACTACACTCAGTGCATAAGCTACATCCGGTCTGGTACACAACATCGCATACATTATAGAGCCTACCGCAGAAGCGTAGGGTATAATAGACATGCGATCCCTCTCCAAATCAGTCTTGGGAGACATCTCTTTAGAGAGGGTGATCCCGTGACAAGCCGGTAGGTTACCGCGCTTGGAATCTTCCATACTGAATCTTTTCACTATGGTGTCGATGTACCTGGACTGAGAAAGTCCCAATATCCTTTTGGATCTATCACGATGGATCCGGATCCCCAGGATGTATGAGGCATCACCCAGGTCTTTCATGGAGAACCTTTGTGACAAGAATCCCTTGACAGATTGTAGCATAGGAATGTCATTTCCTATTAAGAGAATGTCATCCACGTATAAAACGAGGAATACTACAGTTCTCGCTACAAATCTACTATAGATGCATGGTTCATCTGGATTTTTGATAAAGCCAAATTCTTTGACTGTCTCATCAAAACAGATGTTCCAACTCCGCGATGCCTGCTTTAGTCCATAAATGGACTTAAGCAACTTGCACACCTTTCCGCTGCTCCCACTCTGAATGAAACCCTCTGGCTGATCCATATAGACACACTCCTCTAAATTTCCATTTAGAAAAGCTGTCTTTACGTCCATTTGCCAGATCTCATAATCGTGGAAGGCAGCAATGGCAAGAAGGATCCGAATGGATTTCAGCATGGCTTCTGGAGAAAAGGTTTCGTCGTAGTCCAAGCCAGGTCTTTGACGAAAACCCTTTGCTACCAGCCTAGCTTTATAGGTCTCAACCTGTCCATCTACACCAATCTTCCTTTTGAAGATCCACTTGCATCCTACGGGTTTTACCCCGTCTGGAGCAATGTCCAACGTCCATACCTTGTTGGTGTACATGGACTCCATTTCGGTCCGCATTGCATCCAGCCATTTCACTGAGTCAACGCTCTGAACGGCCTGCTGGAAGCTAGTAGGCTCATCATAATCTATGATGCAATCCTCTCGATCCCCGTCTATGAGAAAACCGCAGTATCTCTCGGGCGGATGAGACTGCCTACTACTCCTGCGGAGCGGCATAGGAATGTCCTGTTCTGTTGAACCCTCTGGTTCCACTAAGCTTTCAGTAACAGTCTGTGGTTCTGGAACCTCTTCCAGTTCTATTGTGTTCCCACTTATCTGGGTTTCTAAAAACTCAGTTTCCAAGAAGCGGGCATGCTGAGAAACAAAGACCTTTTGCTCCTCAGCGAAATAGAAAAGATACCCCCTGGAGTTCCTTGGGTATCCCACAAACTTACACTGTACTGAACGTGCCTCAAGTTTGTCCGCATGCTGCTTTTTTACAAAAGCTGGACATCCCCATACCTTAAGATAGTTAAGACAGGGTTTCTTCCCAGTCCACATCTCATATGGGGTGGTAGGCACAGTCTTGGTGGGAGCCTTGTTCAAGAGATACGCAGCTGCTTCTAGTGCATATCCCCAGAATGATCGCGGCAACTCAGCGTTACTCATCATGGACCGCACCATATCCAATAGGGTGCGGTTCCGTCTCTCCGATACACCGTTATGTTGCGGGGTGTAAGGAGGAGTAAGCTGAGAGAGAATTCCGTTCTCTTTTAAATAGTCCAGGAATTCGGCACTTAAGTATTCTCCACCTCGATCCGATCTTAGAATCTTAATACTTTTGCCGGTCTGTTTCTCTACTTCATTCTTATACTCCTGGAATTTTCCAAAGGCCTCGGACTTATGTTTCATTAAGAAGACATAACCGTACCTTGAGAAGTCATCCGTAAAAGTAATGAAGTAAGAATGTCCGCTTCGGGCATGTGTAGACATTGGACCGCACACGTCACTGTGTACGAGTCCCAAGAGCTCGCTCGCTCTTACTCCATGTCCAGTAAACGGAGTCTTTGTCATCTTTCCTTTGAGACAAGATTGACAAGTGGCATATGATTGATATTCGAACGCATTCAAATATCCTTCTGTATGCAACTTAGTCAACCTTCTCTCATTGATGTGACCCAATCTACAATGCCATAAGAAAGTCTGATTTATTTCTGGAGACTTTCTTTTGTGTGTATTCTGGACATTGAAAATCTGTGGTTGGTTTAACACGTATATACCATTACTCAGAGTACCTGACCCAATCAATACTTGATTAAGGTGAATGTTTACAACATTACTTACAAACGCAAATTCATAACCTTCTTTAGAAACTAAAGATACAGAAATGATATTACAAGTTGCGTTGGGTACAAAAAAGCAATTACGCAAAACCAAAACATGTCCATCTGACATTCCCAGGTGATAGTCCCCCATGGCTTTAGCATCCATGCTAGCTCCGTTCGCAACTCTGAGGGTCATGTCACCTGCCTTCAAATCCCTACGGTTTCTCAGCGCCTGCAAAGAATTACAGATATGAGATCCTGATCCGGTATCCAATACCCAGGAAGTAGAGTTTATTGAAAGACAGTTTTCAATAACATACACACCTGAAGCTGAAGCTGCAACCTGCTTCAATTCCTGTGTTCTGGCCTTCCAGGCCCTGCAATCATTCTTCCAGTGTCCTTTCTTATGACAAAAGAAGCATTCTTCCTTATCCACAAGCTTCCCCGCTATCTTTGTTGCTTTCCCTTTTCCCTTCGTATCCACTTTACTAACACCGCCCCTTGGTTTGGCGGGGGCCTTCTTCTTCTTTCCCTTGGCTTTCGCCTTGGACCTAGAAGAAGATGATCCTCCTACAAACAAAGTGGATGTATCCCTACTTTTCTGTAGGGTGCCCTCTGCGCTCCTCAGCATGTTGAGGAGCTCTGATAGTTCAACCTCTTTTTCATGTAGGTTGAAGTTCAGTATAAACTGGGCGTAAGTGGAAGGAAGGGACTGGAGAACTATATCCGTATATAGTTCACTCTCCAATGTGATCCCTAGGTCAGCGAGCTCCTCAATGTAGCCGATCATCTTTAGCACGTGCTCGGCTACTGATGATCCGACGGCCATCTTTGTCGAAAACAACTTTTTCGACGCTTCGTATCTTGCGATACGTGATTGCTCTCCATACAGTTCTTTTGTATGGAGCAATATGGACTCCATGTCCATATTCTCATGCCTCCTCTGATGTTCGTTGTCCATCGAGGCAAGCAGGAGGCACTTGGCCTTCGCGCTATCAATCTCCCAAGTCTTGCGGATTTCCTTATCCGCGACGCTGGAAGTTGGACCAGGGACAGGGGGAGCTTTGGTGGTAAGAAGATACCCCAGCTTGTCATAAGTGATTGCTATCTTGACATTCCTGAGCCAATCTTTGTAGTTTGGCCCTGTCAGCTTGTTTTTATCTAGGAGTAACTTAAGTCCAGTCATGTTGATTGGTCGCTGCAATTAGGAGAGAGAAGAAGAAACACTCAGCATGATGCTCTTGCAAGTTTAGAGTGGTTTTTAGTTTGTCTAAACAGGATGGCTCCCACTGTTTCTCGAATCCCTCCTCAAACCATAAAGGAAGAATTAGTCAGGATCAATCCCACCGTACAATACTTGCTTAACCGTTCAGCCAGGCCGGTGTCGGTACTTCGAGGGAGGTTTTCCAACGCTTTCGCGAAGTTCCTTAATTAAAGAACCTCTTTTCCCTGGGGGCGTAACCCCGCTAACACCTTTCTAGGCACCTACTAGGTTTATAGCATTGATCGTTAAGTGAGAAATTTCCCGAGGAGTAGCATATACTCACAGTAGGATCGGGATCCAAATATCATCGCGTGACGAAACTGAAGGAATCCTACCAGAATCACCACACTCCAAATGGTATGCAAATCTAGCAAGTTTCAGTACTTATGAAACTCCCGATGTGGATTTTTGCCCCATGCTCTTATGACCTTGACGAAGGTCAACAAATCATAAGTCACATGTCAAGTTCTGCCCGTCATTATCCAGGTTAATTTGAATCCACCCGTATATACCCTTGACGAAGGTCAACAAGGTAATGCGAGTGTCCCAAACCAACGCATCTATCTATGCTACATATGAACACCCAATAGCTACCAATCACTATGCCTTGACGAAGGTCAACAAACACAGCTTGAATACTATTGAATATTCATACGAAACGACGGAGGGCTACGAATGGTTTTGGCGAAACCGTGAACGTAGTGAACTTGATTTAATCGATGGAACGAGATAGCTTTTAGAAGGAGTGGCTCAATCTCCGCATTTAAAAGTTAGTTTTGAAAAGAACCGAGTGGTTTTTCGAAAGTGTTCCATCGACTTAAACTTGGTTTATTATCTTGCATTAGTTCTTTTAATGCGTGATATTCTTGCATTAGTACTTTTAATGCGTCCCATCATTTAATCCTACCATTGCAGAAAACAACCAAAATATGACGTACGCTTATGCCATTCGCATTTGCCACGGGGCCCCGTCATTACCCGTTAGGTTACTTAACTAACGACAGAGCGGGGGCTGGGCTAGCGCGTCTGTAAAACATAAGCAACGCCTAAATAGAAAGCAATGATAGACATTTCAGATCACAGATAAATACATTGGATATACTAGCAATCTGTAATTTGTACGAGCCTGTAACAAAAACAGATAACACGGTCGCGGTGAATAGCCAAATCCCCACCCAAGACCCCTACGGGTGCGGCAAACTACCCGCCAAGTCCTCGGTAGTTTGTGCACCCCTCCATGGGTCTATCCTAGGAGCAAAAACAGTAAAAAGAATTATACAATGACGGCTACAACCCCGACCCGGTTGTGCGGCCAAACAAATAATATAATTACATCAATTTACATTTACAATGAATTGCAAGAAAAGAAAACTCTCGTCTCACAACCCCCGGCTATTCACCCGCGACAATCCAACATATTTATATACACATTCCAGCACATTACAGATCTTGTATAACCCCGACTAATCGTCTTATAGCGATTAGCCGACGTTCAATACAAGCAAACATCACAGATATAACCATCATAGTCAAAGTGTAGTGAAGTTCGGAAAAAAAATACGGAATTATAGGACCCCAAAAGGAAATTTCTTTTCTGGAAAATCTGGGCACATATAATATATTTTAAAAATCCCAAAACCAACACAGACACACACTGCACGAAAAACGATGCACAGAAGACGACAAGTAGCGGCGGTTCCGCGGCGGATGCTTACCTTACGCGGCGGAAGCGCGGCGACTTAGACGAGTTACTGTATCGTTTTTCTTGGGTGTTCACAGAAAAGCCTGAGCCGAATTTACATGTATAAATTTTTTCATTTTGAGCCAAAAAATTTTCAACAGAAACTCAGGTTTTGAAATTATCCGGTTTTGTGATTTTTTTTTTCGGTTCCGAACTTCGTTACACTTCACTATCAAGCTAGTTTAAGTTTAGTTAGGCTCTGATACCACTGTAAGTCCATATTGCGACCCCCGGTTCTTACGGGGAGGCGGAAACGGTATAAAAATCAAATTTTTAGTGCAAGAGGCAACATGGACTAAACAAGGTCGGGATCGTGTCTAAACTAAACTAGCAATTACGCTAAAAGGAGTTAGCTACTCGGATGAGGGTTATACCTAAACTTGAACTCCTTCTTCTTGAAATCTTGTAGAGGTTGATGGTTCTCTTTTGTCGCCTTCTTCCGTCGAAGATGGATCCACCTCGAGGGTTCAACCTTGGGCTCTTTCTCGGACTTGGAGTGAACTAGAATCTCCGGCTTGCTAATCCTTTGATCCTAGGGTGAGTAGAGAGTGACTAGGGTTTGCTTTTGTTTTTAAAGAGAAGGATTCTCAACTCATGAGAAGGTTTCTCTTTACTAGAGGAAGAAGAAGATGAATAGAGAGGAGAGAGAATGAGAATGATAGAATGAGCTATTATCTTTTCTTCTTGCAACCATAATGCAAAAGAATAATATTATCTAAATGATAATAATTGAAAATGAGAATAGTTGATGGTAGTGTTTGGAATGACCACAACCATGCTTCATTTAAAAATGTAAGCATAAATCAAGGAAGACTTTTGAAGGCATGAAAGTGGTCAATGGTCAACAAGTCAACCAAGGTCAACAAGTCAACAAAGAACAACCATAACATAATTCTCATTTAATTATTATTATTAATAGATAATAAATAAATCCATTAGGGTTTGGAAAAAGAAGACTGTCAACTGTGCATACGCACCCGTTCCGAAACCCTAATGAAAAACCTCATTCTCCTCCTCAAGCAACTGTGCATACACACCTGCATTCTCGTTCCGAAAAACAAGAATACCTAGATATAAAAGCAACCCCCAAAACACATACCAGTATCTGGCTCAAACCAGAGCCTGCCAGTATAATCCGTCCGGACTCCAAACGTGCACAAGTGCGCGGATGAGAACGAACCCTGTCGCAAAACCATGCGACCTCTACTCTGTTTTGCCCAGAGGCGAATACCCTCTGTGTGGGACTCTAAAGACTCGACACTACGCTGGCAGTGGGTTTAACCACAGACCGCAAGCGGCACTAGCTGTGCATAACGGTCCCCAGGTAGATGTCGACAAGAAGGCTGACGAGGTGAAACCCCATCTGAACTCCTACTGAGTCTGAATGTGACAGTCTCCGTACAGTCCGGTCTGTTCGTCTGATACATCGCATGGCGGGCCTAGGGGGTGGTAATCGTCAGTCCCCCAATAGCGGTACAAGTCGTGCCGGAGCGAAGCCCAAAACACCCTGAGATAACACTGGAAACCTACCAGTATATCTCGTTTGCCCTGGCCAGGGACTACTCGTGTAATGGCTCTCCTAGACACAGCGCGATGTCAACCCCCAATACCGGGAGAGACGAATCCTGTCTAACCGTCACTGCCTCCAAGTGCTTCGGGACTGCACCCAACCACCACCCGTTTGCACGACTCCTTTGAGCCGTGGTAGGGTAGTGATCAAAGTGCAGTGGGAACACACTTGAGGCGAAGTGCCAGTGTCAAGTCAGCGGACTAAGCTGTACTCATGTCACCTGGGAACTGATAACTGACGATAGGTATAATACCAACCTGTCAGTTCCCGACGAGTCCTGTCCAGTGTACTCGTAACCCAACGAGCACCCGTATACTATCTCCAGTACGACGTACTGATGGCTGTGGGACAGACCATCTCCCACACTGGGATGAGAAGCGCATACGCTAGTCTACTCCGGAGTATCGATGCCCTGTCTCGATAGTCCTGCGACTAGGGACCTGTATAAGGATGTGCTTATAGATTACCCAGCTCCCACTAGTGTGACTGCCATCACAACGCTGGTAATCAAGCAAAGATCCTAAGGGCTCCACTAATGCGTATAAGTGATATACTGAAATAAACACAAGTACACATTGAAGTAGAAACAAACCAAGTAGCATACTACTATTTTGAGCAAGATTGTATATACAAGGTGAATATCCCAAGCATCCATTAAGTAATATACAAACTAGTATGATACAGTAATGGCCTCTAGGGCATATACACTAACAGCCAGCGCTCACGTGTTGTGCACGCCACTTAAGAATTAAATTTTTATTTATGATAGGCGTTTCTGTGCTTTGCACATTGGCGCCCATGTGAGGAGCACATACGACGCCATATAAGAATCTACTTCTTATATAATAAGTGCTCCTGTGCTTTGCACATTGGCGCCCACGTGAGGAGCACGTACGGTGCCACCATAGGATTTAATCCTACAAGATTGGCGCTGGCGCTGGCGCCCTCGTGAAGAGCACGTGAGGCGCTGCCTCATTAAAATTCAACAGAGCTTAGCTCTTTTATATTGTTTAAATTTTGGGGGAACACCTCCAAGTGCTTCGGGACTGCACCCAACCACCATCTGTTTGCATGACTCATTTGAGCCGTGGTAGGGTAGTAATCTAAGTACAATATGAACACACTCGAGGCGAATAGTGATGTCAAGTCAATGGACTAACCTGTACTCATGTCACCCGGGAACTGCTAACTGACGATAGGTATAATACCAACCAGCAGTTCCCATCGAATCCGTCCAGTGTCATTCATAACCCAATGAGCACCTGTATACTATCTCCGGTATCGCATACCAATGGCCGCGAGACAGGCCATCTCCTCTAACTGGGATGAGAAACGTATACACTAGTCTACTCTAGAGTATTGATGCCCTGTCTCGATAATCCTATGACTAGGAACAAGCTTAAGGATGTTCTTATGGACCACCCAGCCCCCACTAGTGTGACTGCCATCACAACGCTGGTAGTCAAGCTAAGGGCTCTATCAATATGTATTAGCGATATGCTAAAAAAATATATACACATATGAATACTATCATATTGAGCAAGACTATTATTATATTTGTGTATATCCCTGTTGGGATCCGGCGCCCGCGCCGCGGAGGCCGCGGCCTAAATGGAAGCTAAAACAAAAATTCTTGCTAGCACTGGAGTCCCGCAAAAACCCAGGATTCGAACCATATACCTATACTGGCTAATCTAGAAGTGCAAGGGGTTGAGAAATACAACCTTTGTTGTGTGTCCACCCAATTATGGAAGTCCCTTCCAAGCTCGTAGCCGCCGAGATTGCACTTGAGCATTGACCACCCTTGCCGAAGACAATTCATCCGAGGGAACGCGGAGGAGGCTCGAACCAACGATCCAAAGCCACTAGGTTTGGATGGCCCGTTGTCACGACCCGAATTTAGTTCATCACCGGCACTTAAATCACGCAACGTCTAAAGGCGCAACGTAAATTAAGTAAGCCGAAACCCAGAAATCTAAACCTTTTTAAGAAAATAGAAGAGGCAAAGTTTAGAAATAAAGGTATGATGAAATCAAAAGTTTTCTTAAATGCATGGATAATGGAACATGAAAAATGCAAGTGGATTTTACTAATTGAAAAACATGTTTCGTCTTTTGAAAATTTGGGCAGCACCTCCCTTATATATTTTGATCCAAAACCACATATCCATGATAGTATAAAAGGCATCCCCAAGCGGGAGCTAGCTCTTCGCCAATCGGCGTAATCACAACCACGCAAGACGGAATATAAGTATACGATGCCCAACGGCGAAGATCACACAAAAGGATAAAGAATAAAGCAAGATATCAACCCACCAAGCGAACATATAACCCATCGCTCTAAGTCTCGCAACTACAAGTCTTGCTAAGTCATACTACATACACAAATACTAGTTTCTGATTGATGGAGTTAACTAGATACAACAGGAATAATAAATACAAAAGGGGTATGATCTAACATGTACCACCTACCAAAGCAAATCACCTGAATGCAAGCTGTGTGCCAGCGATGCCGCTACTGATCCATGCGGTCAACCTACAAGAACTGTGGCACAACGGGGGTGAGTTACCAACTCGTGAGTAGAAAACATCATCAGGTAGAAATCGAATAAAACAACGATTTCCTAGGTCAATTATATCATAAAGGTAACACTATGATATCTAGGGTGACCGTATCTGCATATGTGCCAACAATATAATCAATACATGTATGCATGTGGATCTCATCCACGTGTCAATCAATGACACAACAACATCATGCATGTAAATATCATGAAAACATATGCATATAAATATGAGGATATCAATCAACGTGTGTCCATCAACGATACATCAAAATCATGGAACCTGAGTGTCCATCACCGACACTCGAAACATGATGAAACCCGTGTCACACGTTAATCCTCATATATCTCGGGCTCCGTCAGTCCAGATCGGCCCACGGGCACCGTCTGTCCGGATCGGCCCTCGGGCTCCGGCAGTACGGATCGGCCCATATCCATCTCTTGACTACGGTCGGTATCCTCCGGATATCCGCCAGGTCCAACCAGTCACCGGTAGGTAGTAGTCCCTTTACCAGGCTCATCTTCTACTGCGTGACATCCCTTTCTTGCCCCGGGTACCATACCGGGTCCACCATGTACCCGCAAACGGTCTCATCCAGCTCCTCGAATCGGGTATCACATAGCTCATAACCGAGAAAACACATGGTGGACGCACTGAAATATCATATCAAGAGAGACCGGGTTTTCAAAACAATGCATACTTTCTTGAAATAATACCACGGTTCTCAAATCCATAAATCACATGAAAACAGCATCTCAATGCATATAATCGTAAAGCATGATGTATGCCAACATATAACCGAAATATGAGCATATCCGTATATCATGCAACATATCGTAATGATATAAACATAGCAAGTATATCATGAAACATAGCATAATGATGTAGCAATTTCTACTGTGTAAGTGACATAGTAATTATCGATGATGAAGGTGTGTGAGCCGGCAAATCTGTGTAAGTGTAACATATGCATCATCGATAATGGTGTAGGCGTACTAGCACAGGTATATATAATGCAATAAGAATGTCATGAACGTAACATAAGGTACATCGTACGCGAAATGCTAACAGGTATACATATCTACAAAATATCCGAGTCGGTGAATCTATCAATCGGCATCCATCCTCACAACATCACGTACGGTATAATCTATCGTACGGCATTCTCTAGTCAAGGGTATGGATCAATCATCATAAAACTCATCACGTACGGTAAATCATCGTATGACCAGGCCGGTTTTACCCCCATTCTGCTCGACCAAATTCCGACGTCTGGTGCTGAATTTTCTACTATGTTCACATTTTATCACATACAACATTCTGCAGTTGCTTAAAAAAAATTGACACTCAGAAAATTTTGACAGAAACTAGGGTTTCGATTCGGGTGTTTCGGAGTTGTTTCGGTTTCGCAATCCTACACAATCCGTCTAATTCTCTAGCTTGGCTCTGATACCACTGTAGGGTTTCTAAGCACAACAGCAAGGTTTCGGGTGGCATCATTCATGCCAAATTAAAAAAAATTCCATGCTTAAACAACTCTAAAGAAGATCTTTAACTAGAGATTCATACGGAAACATAAAGTAAACAACATTACTTCTAAGTGATTAAGGATTACAACCTTTGTATTCCTCTCCTTCACTTCTATAGCTCCAAGTTGTGGTCCCTTTGCTGCGATCATCGAGCTCCCAGACTCTTGAGAAGCTCCACACGGTGTATGATGCATCCTTACTTGAAGTCTTCACAATCCAAGATAATCTACGTCAAGGCAACACGAACTCAAGCTTTCTCTTCACTAATATGAAATTAGTGAATCTAACACCCTAATCTAAATGGCTAGTATAGAAGATCATGATGAAGTAGGAAGTGGGCTCTCTTTAGTTTTCTTTTTACTTTATTTCATCATATGGAAAAAAGCTAGCAAGCTTTTGTGAGGAAGAAGAAGACGAACAAGTGATGAATGAATAATGAGCTTAGGTTAGAAATGCAACCATGGTAAGTTAGTATATGTCATGGCTAACTCATGTAGAGAATAAACCATGGGCTAGGATTAAAGGTTAGGTTAATAAATATCTTAGAAATATCAACAAGGGTGGACTTAGTCAACAAGATAAATATCTTAGCATAATCCACACAATTTTGATTTATCTAAAATAAAAATAAAATCTAACCCTAATCTCTAGCCATGGTGTGATTCTCATAAACCCTAGTTGCATGTATAACCTAGCATGTTACAATTATAAATATCACATATATATAATTTTGTAACAAAAGAAAAGAATACAATAAACATATATCACATATATGTTAAATGTATGCAAAGTGAGAAAATGAAATACTTAAGTGAGATATATTAGTTAATGTAATTTAATATATCAAATATATAATTATACATTAAATTATCGAATCAACACTTGATCCGATAATCCGGCTATATAACCGACTAATATAAAATGTATCATTTCATCGAATCAACACTTGATCCAATAACCCGGCTATATCACATATAACCGGCCGATATCATATATCACGAGAATATAATACGGTATCACATATATGTATCAATCTCGGTCCCGCATATATCACATATGTGATCCTACTCTGTTTCTCCTGAGCCAGGAAACCTCGGTGTAGGACTCTAAAGACTCGTCAATACGCCGGCAGTAGGTGATGATCATATCAAACACCCACAAGCCGCAAGCGATCAGCTAAACGTAACGGCCATCCGGGTATTAAGCGATCAGAAGATCAACAAGCAAGCCTGCTCACACTCCTGTAAATCTAATCTGTAACACTACCGTACAGTCCGGTCTCTTCGTCTGATATGTCGCATATCCAGTCTAGGGGTGGTAAACGTCAGACCTTAGTAACCGATAAGTCGTGTCGATGTGAGGCTCATAACGGGTCGAGAAACTACTTATAACACTTACCAGTAGATCTCCATATCAGCCCAGGCCAGGGACTTCCAGTTATAGCCAATCGAACACAGCGCAACATCAACCCCCAATACCGGGAGAGACGAAACCCCTCTTATCGCTCATTGCCTCCATGTGATTCGGGACTGTACCCAAAATCCACCGTTTTGCACATTCTCATGACGTGGTAAGGTAGAAATCAAAGCACAGTGGGAATCACACAAGATTCTATGACGATCTCGGATCTACAGACTAACTTGTACCAGTGTCACCAAAGAACTGCTATCTGACGATAGGTATAATACCAGCTAGGAGTTCTCGGTGAGTCCGTTCAGTGTACCCAGTCTCCATTGAGCACCTGTATACCATCTTTGATGTCAAACACCAATGGATGCGGGATCATCCATCGCCCATCATATGGGTCAAGATGCGTATACGCTAGTCTACTCTGAAGTATCGATGCCTTGTCTCGATACACCCTCGACTTGGAACAATTATAGGATGTACTTATGGACTACCCTGGCCCCACTAGTATGATCTCCATCATAGTCGTTGTAGTCAAGTACACATCCTAAAGGCTTTATCAACATGTGAGAGCAAGACAGTAACACAATACAAGTCAACATGTTAAGACAAAGAGCAACCAGATAGCATACTATCATATCGAGCAAGAAAGTCCTCTCTATATATATATCCAAGCATCCACTATAATATACATCATATGTACAATAATGGACTCTAGGGCATATACATAACTAACAGTGGTAACGCCTCAAAATGTATCTGGACTTTTGATGAGACCTGAGTTCCTTCACTAAGGCTATAGCGCCGTTGTTGTCGCAATACAGAGGTATTGGATCTACAATAGACGGAACCACATGAAGTTCTGTCAAGAACTTCCTCATCCACACTGCTTCCTTCACGGCGTCACAAGCAGCTATGTGCTCTGCTTCTATCGTCGAGTCAGCAACGGTGTCCTGCTTGGAGCTCTTCTAACAGACGCCCCTCCATTGAGGGTAAAGACATAACCTGATATGGACTTGGAGTCATCCTTGTCACTCTGGAAGCTGGAGTCAGCAAAGGCCTCGATCTGGAGGTCTTTTCCGCCATACACCAAGAACATCTCCTTAGTCCTTCTCAGGTACTTGAGAATGTTCTTTCCTGCTATCCAGTGCTTCTTCCCTGGGTTCGACCAATACCGGCTTACTACGCTCAGTGCGTAAGCTACATCTGGTCTGGTACACAACATCGCATACATTATATAGCCTACCGCAGAAGCGTAGGGTATAGATGTCATGCGAGCCCTTCCAAATCAGTCTTGGGAGACATCTCTTTGGAGAGGGTAATTCCTTGACAAGCCGGTAAATTACCGCACTTTGAATTTTCCATACTAAATCTTTTTAGTATGGTGTCTATATACCTGGACTGCGAAAGTCCCAACATCCTCTTAGATCTATCACGATAGATCTGGATCCCCAGAATATAGGAGGCATCACCCAGGTATTTCATGGAGAACCTCTGTGACAAGAATCCTTTGACTGATTGTAGCATAGGAATGTCATTTCCTAATAAGAGAATGGCATCCACGTACAAGACGAGGAATACCACAGCTCCTGATACAATCTTACTATATATGCATGGTTCATCTGAATTTTTGATACAGTCAATTTCTTTGACCTCTCATCAAAACAGATGTTCCAACTCCGCGATGCCTGCTTTAGTCTATAAATGGACTTAAGCAACTTGGACAATTTCCCCCTGCTCCCACTATGAATGAAACCCTCTGGCTGATCCATATAGACGCACTCTTCCAAATTTCCATTTAGAAAAGCCGTCTTTATGTCCATCTGCCAGATCTTATAATCATGGAAGGCGGCAATGGCAAGAAGGATCCGAATGGATTTGAGTATAGCCACTGGAGAAAAGGTTTCATCATAGTCCAAACCGGGTCTTTGACGAAAACCTTTTGCAACAAGTCTAGCCTTATAGGTTTCAACCTGTCCATCTACACCAATCTTCTTTCTGAAGATCCATTTGCAGCCTATGGGTTTTACCCCTTCTAGAGCAATGTCCAAAGCCCATACTTTGTTGGTGTACATGGACTCCATCTCGGTCTGTATTGCATCCAGCCATTTTACCGAGTCTCTGCTCTGAATGGCTTGTTGGAAGCTAATTGTCTCATCATCGTCGATGATGCAATCCTCTCAATCCTTGTCTATGAGAAAACCGTAGTGTCTCTCGGGCGGATGAGATAGCCTACTAGTTATGCGGAGTGGCGCGGGGACGTCTGGTTCTTTTGAAACCTCTGGTTCTACCATGCTTTCAGTAATAGCTTGTGGTTCTGAAATTTCTTCCAGTTCTATTGCGCTCCCGCTTATCTGATTTTCTAAAAATTCAGTTTCCAAGAAGCGGGCATGACGAGAAACAAAGACCTTTTGCTCCTCTACGTAATAGAAAAGATACCCCTTGGAGTTCTTTGGGTATCCCACGAACTTACACTGTACCGAGCGTGCCTCGAGCTTGCCCGCATGCTGCTTTTTGACAAAAGCTGAACATCCCCGTGTCTTAAAGTGTTTAAAACAGGGTTTCTTCCCACTCCACATCTGATATGGTGTGGTAGGCACTGACTTAGTAGGAACCTGGTTCAAAAGATATGCAGCTAATTCTAGTGCATAACCCCAGAAGGATCGCGGCAACTCATACTCATCATTGAACGAACCATATCCAATAGGGTTCTGTTCCGCCTTTCCGATACACCATTGTGTTGTGGTGTGTATGGAGGAGTAAGCTGAGAGAGAATTTCATTCTCTTTTAGGTAATCCAGGAACTCAGCACTTAAGTATTCACCACCTCGATCAGATCTCAGTGTCTTGATAGTTTTGCCTGTTTGTTTTTCCACTTCATTCTTATATTCCTAGAATTTCTCAAAGGCCTCGGATTTATGCTTCATCAAGAAGACATGTCCACACCTAGAGAAATCATCCGTAAAAGTAATGAAATAGGAATAACCACTTCGCACATGTGTAGACATTAGACCATACACATCGCTGTGTATTAGTCCCAAGAGCTCGCTCGCTCTTACTCTGTGTCCACTGAATTGAGTCTTTGTCATCTTTCCCATGAGACAAGACTGACAAGTTGCATAAGACTAATATTCGAACGGATCCAAATATCCCTCTCTATGTAACTTCGTCAATCGTATTTTACTGATGTGACCCAGTTTACAATGCTCTAAGAAAACCTGATTTAATTCCGGAGACTTTCTTTTAAATGTGTTCTGGACACTGAAAACCTGAGGTTGATTTAATACGTATATACCATTATCTAATGTACCTGACCTAATCAAAACTTGATTTAGGTGGATGTGGACCACATCACTTACAAATGTAAAATCATATCCTTCCTTAGAAAGTAAGGATACATATATAATGTTACAAGCTAGACTAGGTACATACAAACAGTTACGTAGAATCAATATCTACCCACTTGTCAATCCAAGGTGATATTCCCCTACGGATTCAGCGTCCACGCTCATTCCGTTAACAATCCTGAGAGTCATATCACCTACCCTGATAACTCTACGGTTTCTCAAAGCCTGTAAAGAATTACAGATATGAGATCCTGATCTGATATCTAGTACCCAGGAAGTAGAGTTAATTGACATGCAGTTTTCGATTACAAACACACCCAAAATCGAAGACACAACATGTTTCGGATCCTGAATTCTGGCTTTCAAAACCCTTCAATCCCTCTGCCAATGCCCTTTCCCGTGACAATAGGAACATCCCTCGTTCCCTACTGTTAGCCCCGAAACTTTTACCCTTCCCTTTCCTTTTACTTTACTGACACCGCCTATCGACTTTGTAGAGGTCTTCTTCTTCTTACCCCTGGCTTCCGTCTTGGGTCCAGAAGAGGAAGATTCCTAAATAAGTAGAGCGGGTATCTCCCTGGTTTCCTTCAGTGTGTAAGTAGAAGGTAGTGATTGTAGAATCAAGTCAGCATCTGACTGGTTCTCCAACGTGGTCTCTAGGTCCATGAGCCCATCAATATAGCTAGTCATTGTAAGGACGTTGTCCCCCTATAGATAACCCGATAGCCAACCTCGCTTGAAGCAATTCCTTCAAGGTCTCATATCCTGCGATACGAGATTGCTCTCTGTATAAAACTTTGTTATGGAGGAAGATAGAAGCTAAGTCCATCTTCTCATGCTGCCTCTGGTTTCCACCATCTACTGAGGCCAACACGAGGCACTTTGCATTCGCACTATCCTTTTCCCTTGTCTTACGGATATCAATATCCGTGATGGTGGAAACTAGACCTGGGACGGCAAGGGCTTGAGTAGTAATGAGGTGGTCCAGCTTGTCACAGGCAATGGACATCTGGACAAACCCTTTCCAGTCAATATAATCTGGCCCGGTCAATTTATTAGCTAGTTGTAACCTATGTGTGGTCAACTGGTCGCTGCAATTAGGAGAAAGAGAAGAAACACTTTAGCATGATGCTCTTGCAAGTTTAGATTGGTTTTTAATTTATCTAAACAGGATGACTCCCACTATTCCTCGAATCCTTCCCCAAACCATAAAAGAAGAATAGTTAGGATTAATCTCACCGTACAATTCTTGCTTAAACGTTCAGCCAGACTAGTGTCGGTACTTCGAGGGAGGTTTTACGACGCTTTCACGATGTTCCTTAATTAAATAACCTCTTTTCCCTGGAGGCGTAGCCCCGCTAACACCTTTCTAGACACCTACTTGGTTTGTAACATTGATCGTTAAGTGAAAAATTCTCCCGAGGAGTAGCATATACTCACAGTAGGATCGGGATCCAAATATCATTGTGTAATAATGCTGAAGGAATCCTACCAATATTATCACACTGCAAATGGTATGCAGCAATAGAAAGTTTCAATTTCCTTAGAAACTCCCGATGTGGATTTTTGCCCCATGCTCTTATGACCTTGACTAAGGCCAACAAATTATAAGTCACATGTCAAGTTCTACCCGTCATTGTCCAGGTTAATTTGAACCCATCCGTACTTACCCTTGACTAAGGCCAACAAAGTAGTACGACTGTCCCAAACCAACGCATCTATCTATGCAACATATGAATACCCAGCTACTACCAATCACTATGCCTTGACTAAAGCCAACAAACATAGCTTGAATACTATTGAATATTCATATAAAATGATGGAGGGCTATGAATGGTTTTGGCGAAACCGTGAACGTAGTAAACTTGATATAATCGAAGGAACCAGATAGCTTTTAAAAGGAGTGGTTTAAGCTCCGCATTTTAAAAGTTTTACTGTTTTGAAAAAACCAAGTGGTTTTAAAATTGTTCCAACGATTCTGCTTTGGTTTGTTTGCTTTGCATTAATGTAATGCAGTCTCATCAATTAACCTACCATTGCAGAAAACAACGAAAATACAACGCACGCTTAACCCATCCGCATTCGCCACGGGGCCCCGTCATCACCCGTTAGGTTACTTAACTAACGACAGAGCGGGGGATGGACTAGCGCGGATGCAAAACTTAAGCAACGTCTATTATATAATATATATAATAATAATTTCCAATCTTCAGACACAATGATAGGCATTCTAGATCGCAGATGAACACATTGGATATACTAGAAATTCCGCGTTTCGTTTGAGCCTGTAACGAAAGACAGATTCCACGGTCGTGATGAATAGCCAAACCCACCCCAGACCCCTACGAGTGCGGCAAACTACCCGCCAAATTCCCGAAGTGAAGCAACCTCCCTCAACAAAGTGAGTAGGCCACTCAACACTTCAAGAATCCGGTAGTTTATGCACCCCACCTTGGGTCTATCCTAAGAGCATAAAAAAGTAAAAGAAATAATACAGCGGTAAGTAAAACCTCAACCCGGATGTTCCCCGCAAAATAATATTACATCACTTTACAATTTTTACATCGAATGAAAGATAAAACACTCATCACATATATGTGCAACCCCGACTAATCGACGTATAGCAATTAGTCGATGTTTCCAAACACATATACATATCACAAAGCTTGTAAAGTAACTACGCCATTAGAATTCCGCACGCAATTAGCAAACTACACCAATTTTCCAAAGCTTGAAAATCCAGTGAGCTAAAGTTCCAAAACCGATCGTTTTAAACCAATCCGGGAGTCAAAACGAACTCGAAACCCGCCCGAATCTTCGTGAAGAGTTAGAGCATGAAATTAACTTTGAGTTGGGGGCCTAGAGGCAGTACCCCACAGCTGAGGCCACCACGAGGTGGCCAGGGGGTAAGGCAGACCCGAAACTGCCTATGGTGGAGCAGTTTCGGGTCCCCACCGCCAAGACCGCCATGTGGTGGTCTTGGGAAGTGGGACCGGTGGTTCGGTCCTTCCCGGGAGGTCTCCAAGGTGTGCACGCTCCACCCCGCGGCTTCTCGGTTCAAACCATGAGCCCGCGGGGTGAGCAAATAACTCAAAACTTCAATTTTGGAAACTGTTTTTGTCGGCAGTTTTTGCGCGACATAAACGGCGGATTTCTAACGTCGCTACAAGCTATCTAAGGTTTATAAGAGGCTCTGATACCACTGTAAGTCGATTTCGCGCACACCACGTGTTCGCGGGGTGGCGGAAATTACAAAAAATAATTTTTACGGGTTTCGCAACACCGACTAGAACAAAGGATCGATCATAAATCCTAGCTAGCACAAAAATGTGAGATTTAACTACTATGTGAGAGTGTTATACCTCACGATACAAGTCCTTCGGGTCTTCTCCGCTATCCTCCTCGTCATCGTAGGCTCCGAGGATCAATTCAGATCGTTGCTTCCTCGTCGGCTTCCTCGAGTCAAAGACGATCCACCCGGGAGTCTATAGTCCGAGCTCCAACCTCAAATCCGAGATAACTAGGGCAACTAGCTTGCTAAATTAGATGGCCTATGTCACGCCCCGCTTCCCAAAATACGGAATACGAGAGGTTGACAAGGCCAGCCATGCTCCTACGGTCAAGGAAATGTCCTGCCGTAGTCACACTTCGGCTTCTAGTTTTTCATGGTAAACAGTATATGATGCGCAGGTAATGAGAAATGCAGTAACGGAATGAAACAATGTAAAGAACTGACTTGAGGGGAAACAAACGGGATATAACTCTGGATAGCAAGTCGAGGTGTCTGTGATATACGTCTAGTCCTGTTTCAGGCTAAATCTTCTCCTCACACTGAGCATGCATACTCAGGTCGTCAGAGCGACACAATAGCAAAATAATATATAAAATCATGTGACAATTCTAACAATGATAACAGTTATATATAACAGAAGATCAATGGCAATATGGGTATGAACATGCAGTAATCAATGTAGCGGAACAGTAAAAGCAGAAGAATGTTATACCACGTATGTCAACACAGTAAGTATGTATATCGATACTATCATCCCTATTAGTCTCTAAGTCTCACTGTACTGGTCACTAAACCTATCGTCAGTTCAAGTGTGAGAGTCAACCACTCGCGAGTGTCCTCCACCCAAAGGTAGAACCCAAGGGCAAGGGACCACGGGCCCAACATGTATATCACGGTAATAATCATGTACCCTGTAAATCTCCATATATCTCCCTAAATATATAAGCCGGCATGGGACTCCCGAGATTCTGTTGAACTCACATTCAAACTACCCCACACCCCGTGGTCTACATCAAACGCTAACCATAACCCTAAATACCAATCGGTCCGTGACAAGTCTGCGCGAGAACTGGAGGCAGGACCTCCATCAAGCACGTCCCGACTAATACCTAAGATAAATGGCAGTGTCTGGTGCCTTATCTGTGACACCCGTGCAAGAGCTTCCATAAGTGTCCCATACCACTTATAGTTACACATACACGCATCCCACAGACGTCGACAATGCAATAGAATCATAAGGTTCACTGATTGTGTATAAGTACGTATCACTTTCACTTATTCACTGATACACGAACACTAACGTACTTACCACAATCGTCACTAATACCTAACACTGGGTAATGCACGTTATCACTAGGTTATCAATGCAGTGACATGTGTATGATATGATGCGTAAACAGTATGTAAAGCATGATTAAGGTGTCATAAAACAGTATTCTATCACCTGCACGATTTATTATAAATCATACGGTTACAGTTTAGTAAAATGATGAACGGGGATTAAATAGTATGTTCAGCTATCTATCCATCTAATTTAGTTTCATGACAAACGGGTTCCGGGATCATTAATTATAGCCATTTCATTTTAAGCGTTCACGGCTGGAAATCCGGTTTCAGAATCGAAAGTCCGTTTCGGAATGCAATTTAATCCCAGTTGGGATCAGAATTTAGCGACGCTACAGTTGGATGAAATCTAGGGTTTTCAGTAAGGTTTTCAACGCAACATACGGATTCTCAATTGCGTCTGTACGTCAGGAGATATACACTGTTTAATATTAGTATGTCAATTCTGATTCTGTTGGGACTGTTATGCGTCCCGATCTATTAAATTACAGATTAAATAACAAAAGATAACGAAACAGAATGAAACTACTTGTGTTGTCTAGCTAACAAGTTCACCTATAATAAACAGCAGAGTTCCACAACTTACGAGTTAAGGAAACAGGGTGATGTTCACAGTAAACAACAAATGGAGTCGCTCTGGACTGCAGTCCAGAGTCGCACTCCGATCCAAATTTTGACACAATTTGAGTATAGAAATATTTGGAAACTAGCATAGGGTTATAGCTCGTCGAGTCGGCTTCGATTTGAGCCCTCGAACGCGTCATTCCAGTGTGTATACAATTTATGACGATTTTAACAGTTTTCAGGTACAATAAAATTCCAGTTTTACTAGTAAACTTGGGGGCAGTCGTTTTAGTCGTTAACGGTCATATTTTCCAACGAAATTCACACACTAGATTCAAAGCCATATGGGCCAGCTTATACAATTAAGTTCCGTCAAATTAATTGATGATTTCCTATGAGAACATGTATCGAACAGTTGCGTCGTAATATTTAACAGAAAAGTAAAACATGGGATATATACTATTGTAATTTGTGATTATCATAAGTAGCATGTAGCAAGTAGAGAACTTGCCTGGAAATGTGTCGACAATAATACTGCGGTGGTATCAGCACGATCGCGCCACGAACGCAGTACCGGCTCAGTCCTTTGGAATCCGACAATTTCACTCGATCTAGCTGCTCTTCGTGCCTTCCTTTTCTTCGCTGCTTCACGCTATTCCTTGATTTGATGTGAGGGAGGGTGAGACGCTGATAAAGAGAGAGAAATTTAGAGAGAGAAGAAGAGAGAATTAGAGAGAGAGAGAGAGGGAATTAGAGAGAAAGAACATGGGTGAGATGAGAGAGGGGGAATAGAATGAATGAGAATTAAGTGGTGATTAATAGGATTTTAAAAGGGATTAATGGAGGAAATTAATTGAGATTAAAGAGTCATTAACTTGGTGGTTTAATAGGAATTTATAGAGGAGATTTGGGTTTGGATTTGAAGGGATTTAAAAGAAATGAGGTGGGATAATTGTTATTTTAATGGGCTGGGGAGAGAAAACGGGCTCGGGCCAAGGGATAAGATAGTAGGGAAAAGAAAGGGGCCGGGCTTGGGATTTTAAGTGAATGCGAAAAGGATTAGAGGAGTGGGCCGGCTCTGGGCTTGGGGAAAGTAACGGCTGGGCTAAAAATGAAAAAGAAAGGGGATAATAAAAGAGGAAGGGAATGAGGGTTTGGGTTAGGGAAAATTGAAAGATATGAGATTAGATTAGGATTTGGGTTTTTAGAATAATACAAATAATAATTATAAAATAAATAAATTTTGAGAGTGACAAAAATACGGATATTGGTATTCAAAAGGACTGGGTATTACATCATACCACCCTTACAAAAAAATTTCGTCCTCGAAATTTAAAAGAAACGACAAGCTATAAAATAGTAAGCGAAAAGTTACCACATCGAACACTAATACATAGTGATTTACTTAAAACGGGTGGATAAAATTTTGAAGGTCTATATATGTAAGAACAATATCCAAAAGGATAGGTCTAAATAAGTATAAGGTAGGAACAACTATAAGGGAAAACTACATGCATACGAGAATATAAATAACAATAACGAATAATAATATTCGAGGCGTGTTCGATAAAATCGAAACCTAAATATGTGCACATATAAATATATCAAAAGTAGCACAGTAGAAATAGTAAGTATAAGGTATAATCATAATGAAGCAGTGAAGGACTTGACGGTGGTTTAAAACATTTTTAGAATAACGTATCAGTCAAACCATTTTAACATAACTTAGAAAACTATATGGTGAAAATAAGAAACATAGCACCAAAATAATATGTGTAATACATATGGTCGCGCTACCGAAAAATGAGGAGAATAGTAGTGTACTTAAAATACATAAAACGAAGTAGTCAATATCACGCACTCTTCGATAAATACAAAATTATGAAACTAAATTTCCGAATAATGATGTCCCTAACTATAGTTAGGGTAACAGGGAAAAGCACAAAAATGTATAGGGCTAGCTAGGGTAGGGATTACAATGGAGTGTGGCTCATTCAAAAGGTTGGAGTGTGACGGCTTTAGACTGAAGGTCGAAGAGGTTGGGGTCGGTTCAGCCCAGTGTGTAAGGGTGAACAGTAATGAACCTCAGGAGGGGAGGGAATGTATGGGAAGGAAACGGTCGACACATCAAGCGAAAAAATCCGAAGGATCAGCTAACTCAAAAATTTTACCATCAATTTCCCCTCCCAGAAGGATCTCAAACGAAGCACAGACAAAGGATGGAGGGTGGACCTCTAAAAAGATTGAGTGCGGTACTGGTTAATCTGAGTGAGGGTCGAAACATCACAAGGTATAGGTGTGGACAGTAAGGGGTCTCAGGAGGAAAACAGTAAAGGGAAAAAATCAAAGCATCGAGTGAACCAGTAAACAAAAGATTTGCGAACTCAGAAGATTTATTTTATTCAAGAAGATTCGAAACAAAGCACTTTCGAAAAACGAAGGTGGTCCTAAACTATACATAAATTTATTTGGCCAGAGAAGACAACATCTAAAAAAATCCCGTCAGTCACAGTTGTGGAGATTCAGCAGGTTGCGGTAGGCTCGCGCACTCAGGTAGGGACGTCCATTTCCATAGCGCCTCGCGGGGACCGCCATTGGGAGTTCTTCCACAGCAGGGTCTTGTTCTTCCGGTCCTTCTTCCTCGGCTGGAGCTCCTTCATCAGGACCTGCTTCCATGTGATTCTCTTCTTCTGGATTCTCTTCCATGGGATTTTTCTCCGCTGGATTTTCTTCTATCGGTTCTTCCTCGGGGTCTTCTTCTATTGGGTTCTCTTCAGGGTCTCCTTCTTCTTCGTCGGAATCGTCTATCATGTTAAACTCTGGGGCGACTGCTCCTTCGTCTTCGGAATCGCTGTTCCCGAAAATGGCCTGGGGATCGTTGATCTCATCATCAGAATTCATCAGCGTGCGGTCTAAGGAAACGCATGACTGTGCATTCTCATCTAGATGCGGCGCTGCTCCAGGGTAGGCCATGGCCTGAAAAGAAAGAGTCATGATTAGACAGTGGAATACTTCAAGAAAATAGCTCAGGTTACGAAGTATAGGAAAATATGCGATGGTAGGAACTGAAGGATCAGGATTAAAATGCTGTGATAATGAATAGTATAAATAAGGAGAAAGCAAGAGAATGATACATATATTACGATTCAAAATTTATTGCAATTCAACTAAAAGTTCGACGGATACAAGATTTTAAATGGAAAGAAATATTTATAAGAGGATGACAACATTATTACTGAAATTAGAAAACATGAAAATTCTTCTTTGATTGCTAGAACGCTGCATTCTCGTTACGCTAGTTGAATCCTGTGTTGGGTCCGCTTTATTCTCAAAGTTCGAACTACGCAATAATCATCACTTGGCAGAAGTGGGGAGAGTGGACGAGTCTCCTCCTTGCAGCTCCTTCCTTTTTGGGCAACCGTTGATAAGATGTTCGCTGGATCCGCAAATCAGACATTTCCCTTGGGCGCGGCGACAATCCCTCTGAAGATGTCCTGGCCTCTTACAGTACCCACAACATGGGGTCTTCTGCTACTTCTGTCGCGGGGAAACAAATTGGCGTTTCATCTTCTTCTCTTTTCCTCGTCTAACGGGAATCCCTTTATGATTTGAGACTCCCGCTGGTGCCTGATTCACCTTCCTTCTCAGTCCTTCAGCTAATAAGTCGTTCGTTCGCTCCTGGGCTTCCTTTAAACCTTGCAGTACATTCAGGATCTCGACGGTCTGATTCTGGGAAATGGAGATAGAGGAAGAGTCGTTGGAAGACATGATCCTGAAACGATAATTTTGAAGATGATATGAGGCACAAGTTATAAGAATCAAATATAATATGGATTGGACAAAGATTCAAGAATATCAGATGTGATGAATTTATTATAAGTGGAGAATCAACCGTATGACTTTAAGTCACTTAAACAGGGTACGGTAGTGCAATTGCAACCACGTAACTTTGCCAAGTCACCCGAAACCCTAGCGAATGGATAGCTGAACACTTAATGTGAACATGAATCAAGGATATCAAGTTTACAGTCTAGACTGAGGGACGTCTTAGATTGTCAAGCTTTACACGGAAAACTGAAATCCCAATCGAAGCAAAGTCTGGGCTCTGATACCAACTAAACCATATCACGCCCCGCTTCCCAAAATACGGAATACGAGAGGTTGACAAGGCCAGCCATGCTCCTACGGTCAAGGAAATGTCCTGCCGTAGTCACACTTCGGCTTCTAGTTTTTCATGGTAAACAGTATATGATGCGCAGGTAATGAGAAATGTAGTAACGGAATGAAACAATGTAAAGAACTGACCTGAGGGGAAACAAACGGGATATAACTCTGGATAGAAAGTCGAGGTGTCTGTGATATACGTCTAGTCCTGGTTCAGGCTAAATCTTCTCCTCACACTGAGCATGCATACTCAGGTCGTCAGAGCGACACAATAGAAAAATAATATATAAAATCATGTGACAATTCTAACAGTGATAACAGTTATATATAACAGAAGATCAATGGCAATATGGGTATGAACATGCAGTAATCAATGCAGCGGAACAGTAAAACCAGTAGAATGTTATACCACGTATGTCAACACAGTAAGTATGTATATCGATACTATCATCCCTATTAGTCTCTAATTCTCACTGTACTGGTCACTAAACCTATCGTCAGTTCAAGTGTGAGAGTCAACCACTCGCGAGTGTCCTTCACCTAAGGGTAGAACCCAAGGGCAAGGGACCACGGGCCCAACATGTATATCACGGTAATAATCATGTACCCTGTAAATCTCCATATATCTCCCTAAATATATAAGCCGGCATGGGACTCCCGAGATTCTGTTGAACTCACACTCAAACTACCCCACACCCCGTGGTCTACATCAAACGCTAACCATAACCCTAAATACCAATCGGTCCGTGACAAGTCTACGCGAGAACTGGAGGCAGGACCTCCATCAAGCACGTCACGACTAATACCTAAGATAAATGGCAGTGTCTGGTGCCTTATCTGTGACACCCGTGCAAGAGCTTCCATAAGTGTCCCATACCACTTATAGTCACACATACACGCGTCCCACAGACGTCGACAATGCAATAGAATCATAAGGTTCAATGAGTGTGTACAAGTACGTATCACTTTCACTTATTCACTGATACACGAACACTAACGTACTTGCCACAATCGTCACTAATACCTAACACTGGGTAATGCACGTTATCACTAGATTATCAATGCAGTGACATGTGTATGATATAATGCGTAAACAGTATGTAAAGCATGATTAAGGTGTCATAAAACAGTATTCTATCACTTGGACGATTTATCATAAATCATACGGTTACAGTTTAGTAAAATGATGAACGGGGATTAAATAGTATGTTCAGTTATCTATCCATTGAATTTAGTTTCATGCCAAACGGGTTCCGGGATCATTAATTATAGCCATTTCATTTTAAGCGTTCACGGCTGGAAATCCGGTTTCAGAATCGGAAGTCCGTTTCGGAACGCAATTTAATCCCAGTTGGGATCAGAATTTAGCAATGATACAGTTGGATGAAATCTAGGAATTTCATTAAGGTTTTCAACGCAATAGACAGATTCTCAATCGCGTCTGTACGTCAGGAGATATACACTGTTTAACATTAGTATGTCAATTCTGATTCTGTTGGGACTGTTATGCGTCCCGATCTATTAAATTACAGATTAAATAACAAACGATAACGAAACAGAATGAAACTACTTGTGTTGTCTATCTAACAAGTTCACCTATAATAAACAGCAGAGTTCCGCAACCTACGAGTTAAGGAAACAGGGTGATGTTCATTACGGATAGTAAACAACAAATGGAGTCGCTCTGGACTGCAGTCCAGAGTCGTACTCCAATCCAAATCTTGACACAGTTTGAGTATAGAAATATTTGGAAACTAGCATAGGGTTATAGTTCGTCGAGTCATCTTCGATTTGAGCCCTTGAACGCGTCATTCCAGTGTGTATACAATTTATGGCGATTTTAACAGTTTTCAGGTACAATAAAATTCCAGTTTTACTAGTAAACTTGGGGGCAGTCGTTTTAGTCGTTAACGGTCATATTTTCCAACGAAATTCACACACTAGATTCACAGCCATACGGGCCAGCTTATACAATTGAGTTCTGTCAAATTAATTGATGATTTCCTATGAGAACATGTATCGAACAGTTGCGTCGTAATATTTAACAGAAAAGTAAAACATGGGATATACACTATTGTAATTTGTGACTATCATAAGTAGCATGTAGCAAGTAGAGAACTTGTCTGGAAATGTGTCGACAATAATACTGCGGTAGTATCAGCACGATCGCGCCATGAACGCAGCACCGGCTCAGTCCTTTGGAATCCGACAATTTCACTCGATCTAGCTGCTCTTCGTGCCTTCCTTTTCTTCGCTGCTTCACGCTATTCCTTGATTTGATGTGAGGAAGGGTGAGACGCTGATAAAGAGAGAGAAATTTAGAGAGAGAAGAAGAGAGAATTAGAGAGAGAGAGAGAGGGAATTAGAGAGAAAGAACATGGGTGAGATGAGAGAGGGGGAATAGAATGAATGAGAATTAAGTGGTGATTAATAGGATTTTAAAAGGGATTAATGGAGGAAATTAATTGGGATTAAAGAGGCATTAACTTGGTGGTTTAATAGGAATTTATAGAGGAGATTTGGGTTTGGATTTGAAGGGATTTAAAAGAAATGAGGTGGGATAATTGTTATTTTAATGGGCTGGGGAGGGAAAACGGGCTCGGGCCAAGGGATAAGATAGTAGGGAAAAGAAAGGGGCCGGGCTTGGGATTTTAAGTGAATGAGAAAAGGATTAGAGGAGTGGGCCGGCTCTGGGCTTGGGGAAAGTAACGGCTGGGCTAAAAATGAAAAAGAAAGGAGATAATAAAAGAGGAAGGGAATGAGGGTTTGGGTTAGGGAAAATTGAAAGATATGAGATTAGATTAGGATTTGGGTTTTTAGAATAATACAAATAATAATTATAAAATAAATAAATTTTGAGAGTGACAAAAATACGGATATTGGTATTCAAAAGGACTGGGTATTACAGCCTATGTGATGTAGAGAATGAAGATGGATTTATTTTTCTCTTAGAACCCTAGTTTACTCAACTCATGAGACCTTAAGGGTTGAAAGTTGAGAGTAAGAAGAAGAGAGTTAACTTGAGGAAAGAGAAATAGTTTTTTGATAAAATGATAAAAAATGAGATGGCTCACTTGATATGACTACAAACATGGCAAGAAAATATCTCACCCAAAATATCTAGTGCCACAAAATATCTCACAAGAAATATCTAATTCAAAGAGTCAAACCAAGTCAAGTGGTCAAACCAAGTCAAGTAGTCAAAACAAGTAGCCATGCCACAATTATCATTTACAAAATTAACAAATACTTTCCTCCACCTTATAATTGTTTTAATCAAGTCAATGGTCAAAACCCTAATGAGGTGTCTCCTTCTATAACAATCTTGAGTAATTATAAGAATGCCCCTCTCATCCGTATATACATAGCCGCATCCGTGTTCCGAGAAACACGAATACAGAGAGATGAAACTGATCCATCAATATAATACTAGGATCCGGTTTAAACCAAAGCCCACTAGTATTATCCGCCCGAACATCATACGCGTACAAGTGCACATACGTGATCGAAGCCCTGCCGTAAAACCATGCGGCCTCTACATCTTTCGCCCGATGCAGGGAAACTCTCTATATGAGACTCTAAAGACTCGATAGTACGCTGGCAGTGGGTTTAACCATAATCCGCAAGCGGTACTAGCTGCACGTAACGGCTGCCTAGGTATTTGTCGATAAGAAGGCCGATGAGCAAACTCATCCGAACTCCTACTGAGCCTGAATGTGACAATCTCCGTACAGTCCGGTCTGTTCATCTAAGAGTATCGCATATCGGTCCTAGGGGGCGGTAAACGTCGGACCCTTAATAGTGTAATAAGTCATGAAGGAGTGTAGCCCAAAACACCATGAGAAACTACTGGAATACCTACCAGTAAATCTTGCTTGCCCTAGCCAGGGACTTTGTGTAATGGCTCTCCAAACACAGCGTGATATCAAACCCCAATACCGGGAAAGACGAATCCTATCTAACCGCCACTGCCTCCAAGTGCTTTGGGACTGCACCCAACTACTACCTGTTTGCACGACTCCTTTGAGCCATGGTAGGGTAGTAATCAAAGTGCAGTGGGAACACACTCGAGGTGAAGTAGCAGTGTCAAGTCAACGGACTAAGTTGTACTCATGTCACCTGGGAACTGCTACCCAACGATAGGTATAATACCCACCAGCAGTCCCCGACGAGTCCTGTCCAGTGTACTCAACATTCTCAATTCCAATGCAACTTCTCCTTTTTGAGTTGACCTAATGAGCACCTGCATACTATCTCCAGTACGACGTACTAATGGCTGTGAGACAGACCATCTCCCCTGTTGGGATGAGAAGCGTATACACTAGTCTACTCTGCAGTATCGATGCCCCGTCTCGATAATCCTACGACTAGGGACCTGTATAAGGATGTGCTTGTAGACTACCCAGCCCCCACTAGTGTGACTGCCATCACAACGATGATAATCAAGCAAAGATCCTAAGGGCTCTACCAATATGTATAAGCTATATGCTAAAATAAACACATGCACATATTGAGATAGAAACAAACCAAGTAGCATACTACTATTTTGAGCAAGACTGTCAATATAGCTGTGAATATCCCAAGCTTCCATTAACTAATATACAAACTAGTATGATATAATAATGGCCTCTAGGGCATATATCACTAATAGTTTTACCCCTTAAGGAGCACCCAGCAAAATCCAAAATCCATAATATGCTGAAGTGTGTGGAGTCCATCTTCGGTATGAAGCATCTGGTCACCTGGAAGTAACCACTTCCTATGGCCTACTGATAACTAGTAGGGCCATCATTACCATGATGCTGATCTCCCTATCACCGTCTACGAGAACACCGAAGTGCCTCTCGGGTGTCTGAGGTCACCTACTAAAATCTGCGGAGTGGCTAACGGTTTGTTAAGTCTAATTGAATCCTTAGGTTCTACTAAATTTTTAGTAACCGTTTGTGGTTCTGGAATCACTTCTAATTCTACCATACTCCCACTAGTTTCTTTTGAAAAAGACTCTTTTATAAAAATATGGCGAGTCAAGAACAATATAACCATTGATCTTGAAAATGGTAGAAACAATATCCTAGTGAATGCTTGGGATAATCCAATAACCGCCATTACCGAAGCGTGCCTTGAGTTTGTCCGGATTCTTCTTTTAAACAGAAACCGGATAACTCCATATCTTAACAACCTGAAGATATGCAACCATTTTATGTCCATATAGAATCAAGGCACTAATTTAGATGGAACCAGATTCAAATATCATGCAACTGTTTCCAATGCATATCATCTAATGGAAAAAGACCAATACAGCATTACTTATCATGGAGCAAGTCCACAGATGAGTAACCTGTAAGAGAATCAAGTTCTCGATATTATTATAATGGAATACCTAGCATAAGTATCTACATCTTCGATCATCTCGAAGAATCCCGATACTTCCAACGTATGGTTCTCTACTTTATTCTTATACCTACAAACTTCTCAAAATCTTTGACCTTGCATTACTACGAATGTGTGTCTAAAACTAGAGAACTCATATGTAATCCTGAATGAAGTAAGAGTACCAACCCTTTGTCCTGAAGGACACTGGACAACATACACCTCCATGTATAATTCCCAAGAGTATACTAACTCTAATTCCGTGTCTTGTAAATTGAAAACTATATCTTGGTTAAGAATGTCTTACACCGTTATTCAATACACCTTACCTTATCCTCAACTGATAAAGGTAAATGTTTACAACACAATTTTCAAAATGTATATCTCACTTTATAAAAATAAAGTTACAGATATTTCATTTTAAAATCTGGTGCATAACAACGGTTATTCGAAACAAAATATTTGTCGTCAAGCAAAAACCAGGCGATTTAATCCAATATCACCAATTACAACGAATTTCGATATTAAGGATCAAATTGCCCATTTCGCAATATTCTGCTCCTACTCATCATCTGTAATACCGTACAGATGTGAGATCCAAATCTGGTAAATACATGCCCTGGAATCAGAATTAATTAGGAAAACAGTTCTCTTTTACATGTACACAGAAAAACTGAAACATGAAAAATGTTTCATAGGGGATGGTCAGGTATTCCCAGTAATGCCTTCTCCATTATCCAGATTCAAGACAGCAGTCGCAATTTCCTTTGCCCTCACTTCAATCCCTTTATATGTCTTTACATCTTACCTTCTGCACACCATTCCTATGCTAACTGGTTTACTTCCTTCCCTACCTTTCGGCAGCAGCCTAAAGTTTGGAAGAAGACTATCCAATAAGCGTAACAGATGTACTCTCCTAATCAAAGAGCTTTCACAACCGGAGAGAATGTAAAGGGAAGAGATAACCGAATAATCCTATTCATTTTCTTTAGAACATGTGGCCATCCTCAACTGTAGTAACTTCTTGGAGTTCGTATGTAACTATATGATGGTCGTTCCAAGAAATATGGATCGTCGTAGTGATACGACATATTCTGAAAAAATGCAAAGGGTAAAGTAGGAATGGAAGGGATATATACGACTTTGTTGCGAATCAAGACAAGCCAAAGCCAAAGGGTGTAAGAAGGTTCGGTCAAATTAGTTCATGGGTTTTTAAGGTAAGTCATGGGTCGCTATACCAGAGAAAAAGAAAAGAAACGCTCAGCGTACACTCTATCAAGATCAGATTGGTTATCACTTTATCTGATCAGAATGGCTCCCAATGTTTCCTCGAATTCTCCCTCAAACCATAAAAGGAGAACTAGTCGGAATCATTTACACTTTACAGGTTATGAAAAATCTCTCGAGGAGTAATACATACTCATCAGTGGGAATCGGGACCCAACTATCATCATGTGATAACTTGACGGAATCCATTCAAGTCACCACACTCAAGAAAGTATGCGCATGCCTGGCAAGTTTCCCGTATGTTTGAAACTCCCGATATGGTTTTTGCCCTTAAGATCCAAGTGACCTTGACAAGGTCAATAAGTCAAAGGGTCTTAGTCAAGTTCAACCCGTTATTATCCTGATTGCATTAGACCCACCCGCACAGACCCTTGACAAGGTCAACAAGGTCGAACGACTGTCCTAATCAATCCACATATCCATGCAACAAAAAAGTATTACAGGGCTACCGCATACTACGCCTTGACAAGGTCAACAAACACAGCATGAATACTAAGCAATACTAATCTCAAATGACGGAGGGCTACGGCTGGTTTTTGGCAAAAAACCTTTAACGTAATGAACTTGATATCGTTGAAGGAACTCGAGTAGCTTTGAAATGGAGTGGTTTAAGCTCCGCATTTTAAAACTAGTAACATAAACTTTTGATTAAGAGCGAACTCCCAATGAAGGGATCAAAGCTCTTCCCTCATAAAATGAGGTGCGGGATATTCCTAACCGAATACCTCTATACAATGCAAAAGAATACGACCATGAGTTTTGAAGAAAATCGAGTAGTTTTAAAATTGGTTCCGACAACATCATTTAGGTTTATATTTCCTTGCATTATTCAGATAATGCATTCCCATTATTTCATGTCTCCAAGCCACAGAAGAAACAACCAAAATAACATGCTTTTTATATGCCATCCGCATTCGACACGAGACCCCGTCATGCACCGTTAGGTTACTTAACTAACGGCAGAGCGAAGGCTGGACTAGCGCGGATGCAAAATATATATAAGCATCTACTAAATATAATATATATATATATATATATCAATATCGCAGGAAGATAATAGTCATTACAGTATGCGAACAACAAAATGGAACAGCGGATAATCTAGGAGCCCCGCGTTTCATTTGAGCCATAAATGAAACGCGACGTTCCCCAGTCGTGTGGATGGCCAGTGCAATGAAGATCCTAGACCCCTATGAGTGCGGCAAGTTACTCGACAATCCCCGAAATGAGGCAACCCAAATCAACAAAGTGAATGGGCCACCCAGCACTTCACGGAATCCGATAACTTGAGCACCCCTCGAAGGGTCAACCTATACCCCCTACGAGTGCGGCGAATAACCCGTCAATTCTAGAGTAAGGCCCCCCGGTCTCAACGCCATGAGATGCGGGCCCGTTGCCCTTTAGAACCCGGCTATTCGAGTACTCCTTTGCGGGATAATCCTAGTACAGAAAAGAAAAATATATACAATGGTGACAACGAACTCAACTCGGTCGTGCCCTAATAAAAGAATATACATACTGGTGGTGACGGCAGTCCACATGTCAGACGCTCACCCCGCAAAAACAATATACAAATGAATCTGAACTGTACATCTAACATTGCACATAAGGCTATCCATCACGACAATCCATCCACAACATCAGTGTAATACAGAACATCAACGTGAATATGTTTGTAAACCTGTCTGATTTACATATAGCAACCAGTTGGATTGTACCACTCTATGATATTCACGGTCGCGAAAATAAACATACGTTGATACACAAAAATTCATAATTTCGATCGACCAAAACTGTCCACATTGGCCCCAAGTATAAACCAGTACTCAAAAACATCTGGGTCAATACCATACATCCTAAAAATCACATTTCCATGTTATAGACCATCTAGAAAAAATTGGGGAACTGATTTATCTCAAAAACTATCTATTACCGCAATCAAGAATGGCATCGCTATTAGCTAGCCGGTGAGTACGGGTCGGTCCACAGGGATGTTGTGAATCTCCTAATCGCGCTAACGAGTTAATTCCGAAGGGTGTTCGGATTGATTATTAAATCTAAAATCTAAATCTATCTATCTAAGATTATCTAGATCTAGTCTTGCTAGGGTTAGGTTTAGGAATGGTTTGGAAATGTAATTAAATCTCAACGCTTTCTATACCCAAATTAGGATCTATGAGGAGTTATGGTAATTATCAATAAAGGGGATTAGATCCATTCGGGAAGGTGTTCCTTTCTCTAGGTTCTTGTCCTTCCTTTAGAGATCCTTACCCTAACCTCCATGGAAAACGCGCGCAACCGGGCCTTTATACTACGGTATCACCGATACCTCGAGGGATAGGGTGCCGTAGGGCACGGTGTGTGCGTGTATGCATGGAGTCCTATTGAAAATATATTATGGGCAAGAAAGGGATGAGAGATCTCATCTCTCAAAAGCCTTCCCCAAAACTAACATCTAATGCAAGGAATTAAAATCTAACTAGAGCAATTAAATAAAACTAGTTACAGATGGCTCTCTCCAAATATCAACGCAGGGTTGTCAGATCTGAATAAATGAAGTGAAAAGAGGCACCGATACTCTCCAAAAGAATTCTAAAATTTATTAATGATGGGAGGCATAGGGAGGCATAGCTTTTACAATGATTTAGAGTTCCTATTTATAGAGTATAGGAAACCCTAGGTTACAATTGATTTGCACGTCTACATTTACCAAAATATCCTTAGGAAGACCTAGTCAAAGTAGACTCCAAGCTTTGGTAAAATTTTTGTCTCTGTCTCTTTAAAAGGAAGTGTTGGGCCTTGAAATTTCCTTTGTTGGCTCTTCTGTTTTTGGGCTTCCTTATTATTTGGTTCTTTTATTAAAATAGCTTCTATGTTTCTTCCAGATCTCCAGTGAACAATTGCAGTGGACTTTTAACCGTTCGTTTTGTAATCTTGGACCTTGCATTGCCTTGTACTTTGTGAATTTTATTTTTGATGTAGGCTTGATCAAGAGTCTTCTGTTTGTTGGTCAAAGTCCACTTTTGCATCGTCTTTTCATTGTTTTCACTGTTTTCTGTCCAAGAACCTGTAACCTGTAATATGTAGCAGACATGCGTCAAAAGCACCGTTTATTTATAAAATGAATAAGAATGGGGAATATAATAATGCAATATTATGGTGTGAACAAATACCCCCAAACTTATCTTTTGCTCGTCCTCGAGCAAACTTATTTTTTTATTCTCGACAAAAAACCTAACCTCACTTTCGCAGGGAAACGCGATTGCACTGAGCTCGTGCAACAAGCCGTTAAACCTCTAGGTGTCCCTAGTAGGAGGAGTGTTGTCTCCTGAGGGTTTTCAGCGTATACTACCCACAAAATCCTATCAATTTGGTTTTTTCGACTTTAATTCTCCAATTAGGTTTTCTAACAAAGAATTCTATTATCTTCGACTCGAAAATTATCCACCCATATTCTTCACACTTTCTCATCATTTAACTTAAGATTATATATATATCCTTGTGAATTTACTTAGCTTTTGGCATCTCTTAAGTTTTCCTTCTAGGGTTCCATCTCCACTTAGGAATTTTTATCATCTCTACTAAAGATACAAGTTCCATTCTTCATTCCTCTCTCTTATCTAAATCCCAATCACATACCCCTACGTGTGTGTATATATCACCCCTACACTTGGAAATTCAAATCAAGAAATCATACTCTTGTCCGTCGTCCAAAGCACTTCTTAATAGGTGAATTTTTAGATGAATTTTGCTCACGCATCCTTCATGCGACCGTTAATATTTCTTGAGGTACCAACAACCGATTACAAGTTGTGTTTGCACATTAAAGCGTATTTCCTAGTCTTGCAACACCCAAGGCTTTTTAGCAGTGACTCCCAAACCAGTTGGTCTAAGGCATTAGGTGATGAAGCACCCTCGCTAAATATTTTTTTTCTATTTTTGCAGCCTTAAGTGATCACAAAAACCAGTGTTCATTTTTTTATTCTTTTTCACTTTTTTCTTTTATTTTCATTGTACTAAGGACTTTAGACAAGAGCATTTCAAGGTCTCCTTTACTATTCCAAGTTTCAATGTGCGTGATTGTGCAAATTTGTAGGGTATACATTTTCAGAATCTAGACTTAAGCTAGGAACTATTTTTCAAACTTATACTCTAATAAAAATATCAATACTTTTCCTTTGTTTTGACCTAGCCCAAGAATTGAACTCAAAATTTGGCTATCTCTAAATAAACTACAAAGACATACACTTTCTACCGTTAAACTTTAAGGAAGGTTATTTTTAGGGTTTTTAATTTACTAAGTCTAAGATCTAGTTGTTCCTAGCCAGTTAACCTATTTGTCAAACTCAAGTCAAATAAGGCCAAAATTGAATACAATAATTTTTATAATTTTTGAAATTTTTCAATTTTTATGGGTTTTAAAATAAGTATGCAAATGCAAAAATATGCACATGAATGCGAAGGAAGAAGACTTACCGAGCACACCCCCAAACTTAAACTTGACAATGTCCTCACTGTCATGCTACACCAAGAGGGTCAAAATTGTCGGCACTCTCCTGTTTATTTATTTGTAAAATTTTTATATTTTTTAATGTTTTGAATTTTTTTTATAGAAAAATAAAACAAAAAATATATATACATATATACAACAAGGTTCCCCCCAAACTTAAGCTTGGCCTTACACAAGCCAAAGGTTAGCACCAACCATTCAAAAATCTTATCGTGGTAATGGCCGAGTTGGTGAAATAATGGAGTGTAGAGGAAAGAAATGAGGAACACACGAGACCGTGTGGGAAGAAGAGTAGAATATGGTCTCGGTGGAGGAGAAGAACGGCGGAAAAGAGAAAGAAGTGGAGTACGATCTTGGGGGTGTAAATCGAGTGAATAAATTAGCGCAATTTGTGATGACCGATGTGTTAAAAGTGATTGCGCTAATCTATCAACCAGTCGAGAAATGGGGTCAAATTCCTCAAGATTCGCAAGAAAACATGGGTACGCTGAACTTGGTATAGGAGATGAAAGCGTAATGGTCTCTTGTACGGTAGGAACAATAGGAAGGACGAGAGGGAGCGGATTAGGGATAGTCTCATTCTCACCGTAGTAAACTGTTTCGAATTTAAAAGATTCCATTAATGGTTCGAAACTACTGTAAGCAACCGAGTCTGATGGTTCAACTAACTCATCTGAAAATTCAAAGGACTCAAACTCGGGCGGTGAGTCATCAACATCGTCCGAAAAAGTGAAGCACTCGTAAGTGTTATCGGCAGTGAGGACTGTGTCAGATTCAAAGGAAAATTTTTCAAGCTCACAGTCTTCAAGCGTGATATTAGGCGTGGTCGGAACGATGGAAAGGAGGGAGGGTGATTTAGTTAAAGGTTCAAGATGATGAATTGGAAAATCCGACACATCAAACAAAAATGGTTCAACCTCAATATTATCCTCCCTACTCTCCTCAATACTATCCTCATAATTCTCTTCAATATTTAACTCATCCATGCCATTATCATCAAAATCAAGATGCATATGAAGTTCGGGAGAAACATCTAACGACTCGAGATGATGAATTGGACATAAAAGTTCAATCAAATCGACAGGTTCATCATCCGAAATTTTCCCGGCGTCTATATCCTCAATCAAGTGAAAATCAATTTTTTCTGACACCTCATCAAAAGCATGGATATTTATCGATTTAGGTTCTAGAGTGGAGGTGTAAAGATCGAAAGGATTAAGTGTGGTTTCACTCGAAAGGGGTTCCTCATAATCTGGCAAATCAAGCACTACAAAGTCGCACAACTTATCATTTTGGACACATGTTTGAAAATTGGAGTTGTTGGATTCAATTGGGCATGGGTAGGTTTGATTTGGAAATCCTCTCACATTTTCACTCTGTCCAACCGCCTGCTTATACATTGAAAAATTTGGAGCTAGCGGGAAACTAGCTACCGGTTCACTAGGTTGCATAAGGACGGTCACGGACGCTTCCACATTCCTAGTCATTTTGTTTGTTGCCAAGATATAAGCCTCCAACGACTCTTCCAAACTAGACTTGGGTGGTAAGGGGGTTTCGGTAAAAGATTCGAAATTGTTTGGATATGTGAAACTCCCAAAAGGCTGTGTAGAAACAGTGTCTAGTGACGGTGGGAAAGTCGGGTAGGACTGGTAGGAAGTGGGTGGGTGGACAGGAGTAGGGTCAACATGTGGATAAAAAGGTGAATGGACTTGTTGATCCCTAAAACTAGATGTGTGGAGAGGGGTGAAAGATCGGCTACGAGATTGAGCAATATGCTTAGCAATGGACATCGGTTTAGGAGTTACAGCAGGACTTGAAAAAGTGGTGTCAACATACGAAGGTGGTAAAGGTTAACTCGGTTGACACAAAGTGGGTTGCAATGTCAAACTGTTTCTCCTAGACGCGTCTATTTGATCTTTCAAAGATATTTTAGGCACGGAAGGATCGTTTTTAAATTGACCGAAACAATTGACGTACGACGTAAAGTTAGGTTCGGGATACCAAAGTTCGGCAAGTGATTTATGATTTGGGGTACCCATGTTAGAAGAAAGGGGAGAGAAAGAATGTAGGTGGTGCGAGGATTTATTTGCGGCAAAAGTTGGCAAGTTGTTTATAAAAGATTTTTCCTTTTTCCTCTTTTTTTTTATTTGGAACTATTTGCAAAAAAAAAAAAATTTTTTTTTTTTGGTAAAGGGCTAAGACACTCTTTCGATCAACCAAAAATGCACAATCAAGCCTAGATCTAGGGTCACCTAGGTCAGCTAGACAGCTCATAACTGTTCCAAAGGGCTAGAAATAGCACCTCTTCACCACCTCTTCACCGCCAATTGCGGCCAGGTAAGTGCCAGGTAAATGGGAAGGAACCACAGTAGTGGGCCTAATTAAAAACCACTAGCCTTGACACACTTGCCTAGTCACCGCAAAGTCAGGTTAGGATAAACGGCTGATGCTTATAACTAGTCTTCTGTCCTAGTGAGCGCGACGTCCTTAGGGCTGAGTCTAGTATTTTTTTTTTTAATTAAAGATTGGTCAATGCAAATGCCTTATGTGATTTCTAGGGTCGTGGGAAGGGTGATGAAATCCCCACCCAATTTGAATTGGTCAAAAGCCCCTTAAAGTCAGTTTTAAAGATATGCAAAACAGAAAAATCACTTGCAATCAAATCTTTTTATTTTATGCGCGGCGCAAAGAATCCTGCACAAGATTTGTTATTTGGAAGGGGAAAGATTTTTTAACCGCAAAGAATCCTGCAGGAGATTTTTCAGAGGAGATATCAGAGATTTGCAGAGGAGAAGAGAGAAAACACACAAAGATTTGCAGTGGCGGAACTGTTTTTTTTTTGGTGTCACCAGGGCGCGGCAGTTCCGTGGCCGTAAGGGGTGTCCCGCGGCGGTTCCGCCGCGGGTTGGTCGCGCGGCAGGTTTTTTTTTTTTTTTACACCAGATCACCGCGATTCTTCTTGTTCACTCGGTCCTCAAAATTTCTTCTGTTGTCTATTGTGAAATTCCTCTGTTTGTTCGGATTTGATATTTGTTGTTTTGATCTCTGTAGATTTCCAGATCCGAATTTCTTTGTAGATCCTGTAAAAATTCTCACAAGAATACCCTTTCCAAAAATAATAGATGATATTTTTTAAAAAAATTTTTGTATTTTTCAGATTTTTATGATTTTTTAATTTTAGATTAACCTGAAATTGCAAAAAGGAAATACTACGCCATCTCCGGCAACGGCGCCATTTGATTTATCTCAAAAACTATCTATTACCGCAATCAAGAACGGCGTCGCTATTAGCTAGCCGGTGAGTACGGGTCGGTCCACAGGGATGTTGTGAATCTCCTAATCGCGCCAACGAGTTAATTCCGAAGGGTGTTCGGATTGATTATTAAATCTAAAATCTAAATCTATCTATCTAAGATTATCTAGATCTATTCTTGCTAGGGTTAGGTTTAGGAATGGTTTGGAAATGTAATTAAATTTCAACGCTTTCTATACCCAAATTAGGATCTATGAGGAGTTATGGTAATTATCAATAAAGGAGATTAGATCCATTCGGGAAGGTGTTCCTTCCTCTAGGTTCTTGTCCTTCCTTTAGAGATCCTTACCCTAACCTCCATGGAAAACACGCGCAACCGGGCCTTTATACTACGGTATCACCGCTACCTCGAAGGATAGGGTGCCGTAGGGTACGGTGTGTGCGTGTATGCATGGAGTCCTATTGAAAATATATTATGGGCAAGAAAGGGATGAGAGATCTCATCTCTCAAAAGCCTTCCCCAAAGCTAACATCTAATGCAAGGAATTAAAATCTAACTAGAGCAATTAAATAAAACTACTTACAGATGGCTCTCTCCAAACATCAACGCAGGGTTGTCAGATCTGAATTAATGAAGTGAAAAGAGGCACTGATGCTCTCCAAAAGAATTCTAAAATTTATTAATGAAGGGAGGCATAGGGAGGCATAGCCTTTACAATGATTTAGAGTTCCTATTTATAGAGGATAGGAAACCCTAGGTTACAATTGATTCGCACGTCTACATTTACCAAAATATCCTTAGGAAGACCTAGTCAAAGTAGACTCCAAGCTTTGGTAAAATTTTTGTCTCTGTCTCTTTAAAAGGAAGTGTTGGGCCTTGAAATTTCCTTTGTTGGCTCTTCTGTTTTTGGGCTTCCTTATTATTTGGTTCTTTTATTAAAATAGCTTCTATGTTTCTTCCAGATCTCCAGTGAATAATTGCAGTGGACTTTTAACCGTTCGCTTTGTAATCTTGGACCTTGCATTGCTTTGTACTTTGTGAATTTTATTTTTGATGTAGGCTTGATCAAGAGTCTTCTGTTTGTTGGTCAAAGTCCACTTTTGCATCGTCTTTTCATTGTTTTCACTGTTTTCTGTCCAAGAACCTGTAACCTGTAATATGTAGCAGACATGCGTCAAAAGCATCTGTTTATTTATAAAACGAATAAGAATGGGGAATATAATAATACAATATTATGGTGTGAACAGGAACTACGGACAAAAATAGACCACGGAACCGCGGATATTTGGCACATTTTGCCGAGGTTTCACGGCCAATATTTGGGCTCGTGTTCCCAAATTTCTTCCTGGCATCTACAATTGCCTACGTGTATTTTTAAAACATCCAGAATAATTTTTTGAACAAGTTTGAAAATCGACAGCGGGCATGATAAATAGAATTGCGATTCGAAAAAAACCGTCGATTAAAATTCTAAACAAGTGCAAACTAGCTAGTTAAGGTTTATGGTGGCTCTGATACTATGTTGGGATCTAGCGCCCGCGCCGCGAAGGCCACAGCCAAGGCGGAAGCTAAAACAAAAATTCTTGCGAGCATTGGAGTCCCGCGAAAACCCAGGATTCGAACCATATACCTATACTAGCTAATCTCGAAGTGCAAGGGGTTGAGAAATACAACCTATATCGCGTATCCACCCAATTGTGGAAGACCCCTCCAAACTTGGAGCCGCCGGGATCGCGCTTGAGCATTGACCACCCTTGTCGAAGACGATCCATCTGAGGGAATGCGGAGGAGGCTCGAACCGACGATCCAAAGCCGCTAGATTTGGATGGCCGGTGATGTAGGAATACTCCACTAAATATTTCTCTCTAGGATCTTGCTCAAACATGGGAGCAAGAAGAAGAAGGAGAAGGAGAGGGAGAAGATGAAGCACAAGCCATGAGCCATGGAGCTTAAATGAGTAAAAGAAAAATAATCATCAAGTCTCATAGTAAAAAGAATGGCAACAAATAAAATGAACCATGCACAAATAGTGCAACCAAATGAGAAAAACATTTTTAAAACCCAAGCCATGCCTTTCTACTATGTAGCACCAAGCTTCATCAACTCAACATGCCACCTCATTTCCCTTTTAATTTTCTAAATAAAAAATTAAATATGAGGTGTCCATCTTCTAGAAGCATTACCGTATAAATGCGGAATACTTCACCTGGTATATGTATCGCTACATATACGCGTATCCGTATAAAAATACAGATAGCACCAAAGAGAGAAAATAAGTGGTGAACAATAATACTAAAATACATGTATCGAAATACATATATAAATTATTAAATCAAAACCTGATTTAATAATCCGGCTTAATCCTAAGCCAGCTAGTATTATCAACTGTCCGATTAAAGTCCGAATATCACATACAAGCATTTAATCGGACCCCTACACGTACCACCGTACGGCTTCTACATCCGTCGTCTGAACCGGAAAAACCCTATGTGTGGGACTCTAAAGACTCGACAATAAGCTGGCAGTGGGTTTAACCACAAGCATGTCAGTGGCACTAGTTGTACGTAATGGCTATCCAGGTAGTTGTCGAAAGGGGGGTCGACAATCAAGTGCATCCTTACCCTACCGAGCCTGAATGTGACAATATCCATACAGTCTGGTCTCTTCGTCAAAGAGTATCACATATCGGATCTAGGAGTGGATAACATCAGACCCCTACTAACATGATAAGTCGTGTCTGAGTCTAGCTCATCACCAACTGAGATACTACTGATCAACTATCAGTAAATCTCCTCTACCGTGGCCATGGATTTCTGGTGATAGCTAACTGAACATAGCGCGACATCGACTCCTAATACCAGGAGAGACGAATCTCTGACAGTCGACCACTGCCTCCATGTGGCTCGGGACTGTACCCAACTAAAACCTATTTGCATGACTCCTTTAAGCCGTGGTAGGGTAGTAATCAAAGTACAGTGGGAACTCACGAGACAAATGACGACTTCACGTCAAAGGACTAACATGTACTCATGCGACCTAAGAACTTCCATCTGACGATAGGTATAATACCATCTAGAAGTTCTCGGAGAGTCCGTCCAGTGTACTCACCTCCAGTGAGCACCTGTATACTATCTTAGGTGACATAACACCAATGGCTTGTGAGACCAACCACCGCCCCTCGTCGGGGTCTCGAAGCGTATACACTAGTCTATTCCGGAATATCGATGCCCAGTCTCACGACTAGGGACATTTAAGGATATGCTTATAGGCTACCCAGCTCTCACGTATATGATCGCCATCATAATACTGGTAGTCAAGAAAGAATCCTATGGACTCTATCAACATGTAATAGTGATCTGCAATACCACATAATGCATGTACAGATGATAAAGACAAACCAGATAGCATACTATCATTTTGAGTAAGACTGTCTTACCCGTATAGGTCCTCCCTCAATCATCACAATTACGTGCCTGCGATTACAATAATTGACTTGAGGGCACTATATCCAACAATCCCAAGCTTTCAAAATGTAATATACAATCCAGTAATATACAATAATGGCCTCTAGGGCATATATCATTAACAATCTCTCACTTGCACTAAGGCCATGTATTGGCATATCTCAGACCTATCATCTTGAATAACCTCTCAAACCACATCTAAGGGATGGCCTTTGTGAATGGATCTGCAGTGTTGTTCTCCGTGTCTACTCTTCGCACCTCGATCTCTCGACAATCCACGATCTCCCTGATCAGGTGATACCGCCTCAAGATATGTCTGGACTTCTGATGGGATCTTGGTTCCTTCGCTAAAGCTATAGCCCCGTTGTTGTCACAATACAAAGGTATTGATCAACAATGGATGGAACCACATGAAGTTCTATAATGAACTTCTTCATCGAGACTGCTTCTTTTGCGGCGTAACATGCAGCGATATACTCTGCCTCCATCGTCGAGTCAGCAACGGTATCCTGCTTGGAGCTCTTCCAACAGAACGCCCCGCCATTGAGGGTAAAGACATTACCCGACATGGATTTGGAATCATCCTTGTCACTCTAGAAGCTGGAGTCAGCGAAGGCCTTGATCTGGAGGACTTTACTGTCGTACACCAAGAACATCTCCTTAGTCTTTCTCAGGTACTTGAGAATATTCTTAACTGCTATCCAGTGCTTCTCCCCAGGGTTTGACTGATACCTGCTCACCACGCTCAGTGCGTCAGCAACATCTGGTCTGGTACACAACATCGCATACATTATAAATCCTATTGTAAAAGCGTAGGGTACAATACTCATACGATCCCTTTCCAAATCGGTCTTGGGAGACATCTCTTTAGAGAGGGTGATCCCGTGACAAGCCGGTAGATTACCATGCTTGGAATCTTTTATATTAAATCTTTTCAGTATGGTGTCGATGTATCTGGACGGTGAAAGTCCCAACATCCTTTTAGATCTATCACGATAGATCTGGATCCCCAGAATGTAGGAGGCATCACCCAGGTCTTTCATGGAGAATTTTTATGACAAGAACCCTTTGACTGATTGTAGCATATGAATATCATTTCCTATCAGTAGAATGTCATCCATGTATAAGATGAGGAATACAGCAGTTCTTGCACTACAATCTTACTATAAATGCATGGTTTATCTGGATTTTTGATAAAGTCAAATTCTTTGACCGTATCATCAAAGCAGATGTTCCAACTCCGCGATACCTGCTTTAATCTATAAATGGATTTAAGCAACTTGCACACTCTTCCGCTACTCCCACTCTCTATGAAACCCTCTGGCTGATCTATATAAACACACTCTTCCAAATTTCCATTCAGAAAAGTGGTCTTTACGTCCATCTGCCAAATTTCATAATCATGGAAGGCAGCAATGACAAGTAGGATCCGAATGGATTTAAGCATAGCCACTGGAGAAAAGGTTTCATCATAGTCCAAGCTAGGTCTTTGACGAAAACTTTTTACTATAAGTATAGCCTTATAGGTTTCAACCTGTCTATCTGCACCATTCTGAAGATCCATTTGCAGCCTACGGGTTTTACCCCTTGAGGTGTAATGTCCAAAGTCCAAACTTTGTTGGTGTATATGGATTCCATTTCGGTCCGCATTGTATCCAGCCATTTTACTGAGTCTCTGCTCGTAATGACCTGCTGGAAACTAATTAGCTCATCATCATCGATGATGCAGTCATCTCTATCCCCATCTATATGAAAACCATAGTATCTCTCGGACGGATGAGACTGTCTACTAGATCTGCGAAGTTACGCTGGGACGTCTGGTTCTTCTGGAACTTTTGGTTCCTCCATACTTTCAATAATAGTTTGTGGTTCTGGAATTTCTTCCAATTCTATTGCGCTCCCACTTATTTCATTCTCAAGAAATTGAGTCTCCAGAAAGTGGGCATGCCGAGAAATAAAAACCTTTTGTTCCTCTGCGTAATAGAAAAGTTACCCCCTGGAGTTCCTTGGGTATCTCACAAACTTACACAGTACTGATTGTGCCTCGAACTTGTCCGCATGCTGCTTTTTGACAAAAGCTGGACATCCCCATATCTTAAGATACTTAAAATAAGGTTTCTTCCCACTCCACATTTCATATGGTGTGGTAGGCACAGTCTTAGTAGGAACTCTATTCAAAAGATATGCAGCAGATTCTAGTGCATAACCCCAGAAGGATCGTGGTAACTCAGTGTTACTCATCATGGAACGTACCATATCCAATAAGGTGCAGTTCCGCCTTTCTGATACACCGTTGTGCTAAGGTGTGTATGGAGAAGTAAGCTGAGAGAGAATTCCATTCTCTTTTAAATAATCCAGGAACTCGACACTTAAGTATTCACCACCTCGATCAGATCGAAGTGTCTTGATATTTTTGCCTGTTTGTTTTTCCACTTCATTCTTGTATTCTTAGAATTTCTCAAAGGCCTCGGATTTATGTTTCATCAAGAATACATGTCCCTACCTTGAGAAATCATCCATAAAAGTAATGAAGTAGGAATAACCACTTTTTGCATGTGTAGACATTAGACCACACACGTTGCTGTATATGAGTCCCAAGAGCTCGGTAGCTCTTACTCTGTGTCCAGTGAACGGAATCTTTGTCATCTTTCCTTTGAGACGTGATTGACAAGTTGCATAAGACAGATATTCAAATGGATCCAAATATCCCTTTTTATTTAACTTTGACAACCGTGTTTCATTGATGTGACCTAGTCTACAATGCCATAAGAAAGCTTGATTTAATTCTGGAGACTTTCTTTTAAGTGCGTTCTGGACGTTGAAAACCTAGTGTTGGTTTAATACGTATATACCATTGTCTAGTGTACCGGACCCAATCAAACCATGATTAAGGTGGATATTTACAACATCTCTTACGAATGTAAAATCAAAACCTTCTTTAGAAAGTAAAGATACATAGATGATATTACATGTCAAACTAGATACACAAAAACAGTTACGCAAAACCAAAATGTGTCCGCTTATCAATCCTAAGTGATATTTCTCTGCGGATACAGCATCCACGCTCGCTCCGTTAGCAACCCTAAGAGTCATATCACCTAGTTTTAAAGCTTTACAGTTTCTCAGCGCCTGCAATGAATTACAGATATGAGATCCTGATCCGGTATCCAATACCCAGGAAGTAGAGTTGATTGACAGACAGTTTTCAATCATAAACACACCTGAAGCCGAAACCACAACTTGCTTTAAATCCTGGTTCTGGGCTATCTAGGCCCTGCAGTACATCTTCCAATGGTCTTTTCTGTGATAATAGAAGCATTCATCTTTCCCTACTGTCGGCCCCCAACTTTTTCCTTACCCTTCCCATGTACCTTATTGACACCTCATTTCGGCTTTGTGGGGGCCTTCCTCTTCTTCCTCTTGGCTTTTGTCTTGGATCTAGAGGAGGAAGGTTCCCCAATAAGCAGATCATGTGTCTCCCTGGTTTTCTTTAGGGTGCCCTCTTGAAGAGTTCTGGAAGTGTAACTTCCTTATCTTGAATATTGAAATTCAAGATAAACTGGGCATAGATCGAAGGGAGGGACTATAGAATCAAGTCTGGATACAACTCGTACTCCAACATGGTCCTAAGGTGTCACGCCCCGGTTCCTAGTGTACGGTCAGAGGGCGCGACGAGGCCGCTACGTATTTACTATGAAGTAAATACGCTAAGCGTAACTAAGCAATATAAGAATAAATGCACAAGAGACAAGATATCATAAAACAGCAATTTTATTTATTAACATTCTTTTTGTACAATGAATGGATAAGTAAATACATTTGAATGAAAGCAATGCCTAAACAATGGCATAATAGAAAATGGAAAATACTGAAATGAAAGTATACAATGTAGCTAGAGCTCTGGATCGTAAGAAAGCTGGTCCAAGACCTCGCTGGTAGGCTCGATCTCTGGAAGATCCGAATCACCTGTTGACATTCAAAGAAGAAAGAAAGAGAATATCGTCAGCGAACAAATCGCTCGGTAAGTCCCAAAGATAAGGGAGAAATAGAATAGACAGATGAAGAAAGTTGCTTTTAAAGTTGTATTATATTGTTTTCGTGTTAACGCTGTTGTTTGTAGTTTGGTACAGAAGGATGCTAGTGTATACGAGAGGAGTCTCTATATGCCAGAGACTAGAGGCAAGTGTAGTAAAAGGAACCGTTTATGCCACGGTACAACAGCAAATGGATTCAGGTTAGCTGTATTAATGGTTGCTGTCTCGTGCCACTTCTGACACCTTCCGTACCAATCTACCCCTTAAACCCCGTGAAGTATTGATTGTATTGTTTGTATTGTAACTTGTATTGTCTTGTAATATAGTTTGTATAATTGGATGACTTGCCGAAACTATGATATCAGTAAATGGATGTAACTGGAGAATCATGTAAATGGAAATATATCCATGGTTCGGTTCAGTTAATATAAAATGAATAAATTGAATATATGGATTCATGGATTCATGTTGAATTGTAATGTTGTAAATTATACTTGAATCATATTCAAGTCAGATTATTAAAGAGACTCAGTCTGAGTCAGACAATTAGAAAAGTAAATTGAAGTCCTGATTGTTTTGATGTTATCGGTAACCGCTGCACATGGGCGGCAGGTTTTGTGTCTTTTTCAAAAACGATTATATTGTTAAGTTGTCTACCTTAAATAGGCAAGCACCCACTTCTCCGGCTCCCTGAGGCTCAAGAGATTGGTCCCGCTTAAACCTATGGGGTAATTTATAGAACTTTAGGGGGTTTTATGTAAAAATACTTTTGTATAATTTTCAAAATACATCCCAAGTATTTAATTATCGTCTTTAGAGTTATCATGAATGTAGATTTTATATTTGTGATATTTCTAGTGAGAAATAACCTAATTTCATAATATAGGGTATTTATTTGTAATATTGAACTTGTATGGAATTCATGATATTTTAATGTAAAGTGCTTCTTGTGATTTTAGAAAGAGTTGGAATATTTATAATATAATAAAATAGATATTTTGATGTTGCATATATATATATATATATATATATAATTTTTAATATATATATTATATTTCTAGAAATCTCATTTTCTTTAGATGTTCATATTTTAAATCTCTCGAGACCGAATGTTCCTTGCGGAGGTCTGCATCTCGCACAACAAAGCCCGAGGATGTACGATAATCCGCACCATCCCGAACGGGTTCCCTAAATGGGTTGTAGCGACGATTTACAAAGATTTGTAAAATACTTAATCTTTTAGAAAACGGTTTTTGATAATAAGTGATATTTATTTGAAAGGTTTCGTTTTCCCGTATTCTATGTTCCCGAAAATTTTATGCTATGTTACATTTGAGTGTTGTGAGGAGGTAGGTCATTACCTCATGATCTAATTAAAGGTATTGCAAGATTGTGATGGTATAAATGTCGAAATGAAACTACATGGTATTTTAATGAAAAAGAGCGGTAAAAGTTACAAAATGAAATATATTGTCATGAAACTTGTTCAACATGTTTGTTAATGTTTAATAGTTAACATGTAATGGTTGAAAATGATTGTATTAAAGAAAAGTGAGAGTCTTAGGAAGAACCGAATCGGAAATCGAATTTTCTCCGATTCCGTCGGATTTTAGAAATACGTATTTTAGAAAAGAGTTGAGAGAGGGGGAAGTGGGACTTATGGGTTTCAAACTTAGAGGAGAGGAAGAGGGAATGGTAGACTTCGCCGGTGCGTCGTTTCTTAGTCGGGGACTTATAGGGTTGTCGCCGGAAAAATCGCCGGAGCTTCGCCTTTCGCTACTTCAAAAGTACACTAAGGTTCTAGGAAATTTCTTGAGAGTTTTACTCAGAATTTTGGAGTGAGGGGGTGTGTATATGGGTTGTATTTATAGGGTAAGGCTAGGGTTAAGGTAGGTGAAAGGTTAAATAAAAAAATGTGATAAATTGTATTAAATTGTATTAAAATGGGGTAATTAGGGTTTTAAAGAGGCTCGGGTACTGGTCCAAGAATTTAAAGTATGCAGGTGTGCAGGGATGTCCAAAAGGCAACTTTTTCAAGTTGACCACTCGGCGGTCCGGCCGAGTCCGGCGCCGGCCCGAGTTGGCCGCGTCGCCGGCCGATTTGGCCGATCTCGGCCGAGTCGGGGGTGGTCGGGGCTTCTCGTCGTTTCATTATCCCTTTGGTCCAGTTTGTTTTTAGGGTGTAGTGGGGGTTTTACGAGCTATGCACGTGCAAACCCTTGGTATTCTAAAAATTCAAAATAAAACAATATTAAAAATAATGTGGGGTATGGGATTTGAACTCTGTTGCTTGGTTCAGCAGTGCAAGGTATTACCAATGAGCTATAAGCTCCTTCTTATAATTAAAGAGTGAATTAATTACTTATAGTAATCAAAGTAAATGCAAATACCCAAGTTTACATTAATTTTTAAGCAAATTTTTGTACACTAAAATTGGAGTTGTTACAGTCTACCCTCCTTACAAAAATTTCGTCCTCGAAATTTACAACTTTTATTTGAGGACTAGTTTACAAAGAGCTAAGGATATCTTGCACGCATTTCATCTTCCCTTTCCCAAGTGGACTCTCCTGGAGTGTCTTTTCTCCACATCACTCGGACCAAGTTAACTTCCTTGTTCCGAAGTGTCTTCACTTTCCTGTCAAGGATCTCTACAAGTTGTTGTTCACAAGATAAGTCGGGCTGTATTGTGAGCTCGGAATGTTCAAGAACATAGTTGGGGTCACTCACATACCTTCTGAGTTGGGATATGTGGAACACATTATGCACTCCTTCCAATGAAGGTGGAAGCGCTAAGCGGTATACCTCTTCACCGACTCGTTCGAGTATGTCGAACGGTCCAATGTATCTCGGACTTATCTTTCCCCGTCTTCCAAATCGGATCACTCCGTGGTTCGGAGATATCTTTAAGAACACGTGATCTCCTGGCTGGAAATCCAAGTGACGTCTCTTTGCATCAGTCCAGTGCTTCTGTCGATCTTAGGCTATGCGCATTCTTTTTCTGATAGTACGAACCACATCAACAGTCGCTACTATCATCTTAGGTCCAAGAAGTTCCCTATCTCCGATATCGTCCCAACTTAATGGCGATCGACACTTCCTTCCATACAGTGCTGTAAAAGGTGCCATACCAATGCTTGCTTGGTAGCTGTTGTTGTACGAAAACTCCACAAAATGTAGGCGATCTTCCCACGTTCCTTTGAAGTCTAACATACATGCTCTAAGCATATCCTCCAAGATTTGAATAGTTCATTCAGACTGACCATCAGTTTGTGGATGATAAGCCGTGCTGAAGTTCAGACTTGTTCCCAAGCTTGCTTGCAGACTCTGCCAAAATTGCGATCTAAACCTGGTGTTACGATCGGAGACAATGCAGACCGGTACTCCATGAAGTCTCATAATTTTCTGTATGATTTCATGGGTATCAGAGATAGTACATATTTAAAGAATTTAAATCTTAAGTAGATTATTACCTCCATGTACTTCTTTGCTAATGTCTCAGTTGATTGGCCAATTCGAAATGGGATGAAGTGAGGCGACTTTGTGAGTCGATCCACAATGACCCATACTGCGTCGTTACCCTTTGTGCTGCAAGAAAGAGCAGTCACAAAATCTATCGTGATGTGTTACCATTTTCATTCTAGGATTGGTAACGGTTGAAGTAATCTAGCTGTCCTGTGATGTTCAACCTTTACTTGCTAACACACTAAGCATTTAGCGACGCTTTTGGCTACTTCACGCTTCATTCCATGCCACCAGTAATTCTAACTTAGATCTTTGTACATCTTTGTACCTCCAGAGTGTACTGAATAGGGAGAGTTGTGAGCTTCTTTCATTAACTCTTCCTGAACATGACTTTTTGGTACACACAACCCGCTGCCGTATCTCAAAGATTCGTCTTCATGGATGATGAAGTCTGTTCTGAGTCCATTCTCCACTTGTTCTCGGATCTTTTGCAACTTAGCATCACTTGCTTGAGCTGCTTTGATCTGATTGACAATTGTTGATTGAATTTGTAAATTCATTAAGCTTGAAGTGTTACCTGGCATGACTACTTCAATCTCCATCTGATGCAAGTCTTGTTGTAGCTTCCACTGAGTGGTGAGTTGCATTGCTAATGGTTGATGACTAAGAGCATCTGGAACCACATTCACATTCCCTGGGTGATATTGCAGGTTGATGTCAAAGTCCGCCATGAGTTCTAACCATCGTCTCTGCCGCATATTCAACTCTTTCTGAGTAAACACATATTTCAGACTCTTGTGATCTGTGTATATGTTCACTCGTTCACCAAGAAGATAATGACGCCAAATCTTGAGAGCAAAGATGACGGCTGCCAATTCCAAATCATGCGTCGAATAATTGCGCTCACGAGTCTTCAGCTGTCTTGAAGCATAAGCCACAAGCTTACCGTGTTGATGTAGAACACATCCTAATCCCTTACCGGATGCATCACAATGCACTTCGAAACCACCATATTGGTCCGGTATAACGAGAATAGGCGCTGATGTCAACATTGACTTAAGTTCTACGAAAGCTTGCTCGCATGCTTCTGACCACACAAATTCTTCATCTTTACGTGTGAGCTTGGTCAGGGGCGTTGCTATCTTTGAAAAGCCTTCAATGAACCTTCTGTAATATCCAGCTAAACCCAAGAAACTCCGAATGTCCTTCACTGACTTTGGTGTCAGCCATTCGGTTACTGATGAAACTTTCGCTGGATCTACAGAAATTCCTTCGCCTGATACAATATGTCTAAGAAAACCAACTTGATTTAGCCAAAACTCGCATTTGCTATACTTGGAATATAATTGATGTTGTCGTAGAGTTTCCAGGACAATTCGTAGGTGCTCGGCATGTTCTTTCCGGCTCTAGGAATACACCAGGATGTCGTCGATGAATATGACAACGAACCTGTCTAAGTACTCCCGGAAAATTTGATTCATTAGGTTCATGAATATTGCTGGTGCATTGGTCACTCCAAATGGCATCACTAGGAATTCGTAATGTCCATAGCGAGTTCTGAAAGCCGTTTTATGAATATCAGCTTCCTTGACCTTCACCTGATGATAACCTGAACGAAGATCTAATTTAGAGAAAACACAAGATCCACTTAGCTGATCGAATAAATCGTCGATGCGCGGGAGTGGATACTTGTTATTTATCGTTACTTCGTTCAAGACTCTATAATTGATCACATTCTGTATGAACCTTCCTTCTTCTTTACAAGTAGTACTGGTGATCGACAACTTGAAGTGCTAGGACGAATCCATCCTTTCGCCAATAATTCGTCCAACTGAGTTCGTACTTCTTTCAAACCTTCCGGACTTAAACAATAAGGTTCTTTGATCACCGGTTGTGCTCCTGGTACTAAACCAATGCTGAATTCAAGAGCTCGATCGGGAGGCAAACCTGATATATCGTCAGGAAACACATCGTCGAACTCTCGAACCACTTTTGGCCTTGATTCTTCCTCCGCTTGAGTTGCTGCAATCACTGCCTTCTTTGGCTTCTCTTTGTATGTACTTGGCTCCAGTGTACGGTCTCCACTTTTGAAATAGAAGACTGGATGGTCTGGAATCTTGAATAATACCCTCCTTTGACAACAGTCGATGGTAGCATAAAAAGTTCCGAGCCAATCCATACCTAGAACCACATCGAAGTTCGGTATGTCCAGCACTTTGAAGTCAGCGTAGAATTCTCTGCTGCAGACGACTACTGGACACAAGTTGTATCCCATTGTTGCCTTTAGAACGCCATTTCTTAAACTGACATTCCAGCTGGATACAAGCGGTGTGACTGGAATCGCATGGGTTCGGGCGAACCATTGCGACATAAAGCAGTGAGATGCTCCAGTATCGAACAGTGCTAGTGCAAGTAGTGAGGCTACTAAGATTGTACCTAAGGTATGTGGGATATGTTTTAGGTATAGGAAAATTTGTGGGTAGAAATTAAGACTGAAAGAAAAGTTTGAGAAGAAAAGGGTTACCGGTGATAACTTGGCCAGTGGCCTCAGCTTCTTCCACAATCATCGTGAAAGTCTGACGCCATGGTACATTCCTCCTGGCCTGAGGAGCATTCCTCGGAACGTTCCTTTGAGCTTGATGGAACTGACGAGGAGGAGGTGCAGCTTGTGGTCCTCTAGGTGGTGGAGCAGGAACGATAGGTGTGATTGATAGTGGAGGTGGAATGTTGTTGAAGTTGGTGCTGGTGTTGTTTGGAGAATCCATAACCTTGAAGAAAAATTTGGGTTAGAACAGATTCAAAGTATATTAAATGATAAGATTCAAAAAACATGAATTGTAAAGAATGTTTTAGTTGATGGTTCTTGTGTTATATTGCTTAGGTTGTTCACGCAGAACAGAACTGCATGGTAGTGTTCCATATAACTCTGACCTGCATGGGCCGCCAACAAAACCTGTCACGCCCCGGTTCCCAGTGTACGGGCAGAGGATGCGACGAGGCCGCTACGTATTTACTCTAAAGTAAATACGCTAAGTGTAACTAAGCAATATAAGAATAAATGCACAAGAGACAAGATATCATAAAACAGCAACTTTATTTATTAACATTCTTTTTGTACAATGCATGGATAAGTAAATACATCTGAATGAAAGCAATACTTAAACAATGGCATAACAGAAAATAGAAAATACTGAAATGAAAGTGTACAATGTAGCTAGAGCTCTGGATCGTAAGCAAGCTGGTCCAAATCCTCGCTGGTAGGCTCGATCTCTGGAAGATCCGAATCACCTGACGACATTCAAAGAAGAAAGAAAGAGAATGTCGTCAGCGAACAAATCGCTCGGTAAGTCCCAAAGATAAGGGAGAAATATAATAGACAGAGAGAGAAACTAGCTTTTAAAGTTGTATTATATTGTTTTAGTGTTAACGCTGTTGTTTGTAGGTTGGTACAGAAAGATACCAGTGTATACGAGAGGAGTCTCTATATGCCAGAGACTAGAGGCAAGTGTAGTAAAAGGAACCGTTTATGCCACGGTACAACAGCAAATGGATTCAGGTTAGGTGTATTAATGGTGCTATCTCGTGCCACTTCTAACACCTTCCGTACCAATCTACCCCTTAAACCCCGCGAAGTATTGATTGTATTGTTTGTATTGTAACTTGTATTGTCTTGTAATATAGTTTGTATAATTGGATGACTTGCCAAAACCATGATATCAGTAAATGGATATAACTGGAGAATCATGAATGTAACTAGAGAATCATGTAAATGGAAATATATCCATGGTTCGGTTCAGTTAATATAAAATAAATAGACTGAATATATGGATTCATGGATTCATGTTGAATTGTAATGTTGTAAATTGTACTTGAATCATATTCAAGTCAGATTATTAAAGAGACTCAGTCTGAGTCAGACAATTAGAAAAGTAAATTGAAGTCCTGATTGTTTTGATGTTATCGGTAACCGCTGCACATGGACGGCAGGATTTGTGTCTTTTTTAAAGACGATTGCCGTATTGATAACACCGTCGTTAAGTTGTCTACCTTAAATAGGCAAGCACCCACTTCTCCGGCTCCGTGAGGCTCAAGAGATTGGTCCCGCTTAAACCTATATTTAGTAGGGTCCTTAGGGTAATTTATAAAACTTGAGGGGGTTTATGTAAAAATACTTTTGTATAATTTTCAAAATACACCCTAAGTATTTAATTATCGTCTTTAGAGTTACCATGAATGTAGATTTTATATTTGTGATATTTCTATTGAGAAATAACCTAATTTCATAATATAGGGTATTTATTTGTAATATTGAACTTGTATGGATTTCATGGTATTTTAATGTAAAGTGCTTCTTGTGATTTTAGAAAGAGTTGGAATATTTATAATATCATAAAATAGATATTTTGATATTATATATATATATATATATATATATTTATATAAAAATAATTTTTAATATATATTATATTTCTAGAAATCTTATTTTCTTTAGATGTTCGTATTTTAAATCTCTCGAGATCGAATGCTCCTTACGGAGGTCTGCATCTCGCACTATTAAGCCCGAGGATGTGCGATAATCCGCACCATCCCGAACGGGTTCCCCAAATGGGTTGTAGCGGCGCTTTGCAAAGATTTGTAAAATACTTAATCTTTTAGACAACGGTTTTTTATAATAAGTGGTATTTATTTGAAAGATTTCATTTTCCCGTATTCTATGTTCCCGAAAGTTTTGTGCTATGTTACATATGAGTGTTGTGAGGAGGTAGGTCATTACCTCGTGATCTAATTAAAGGTATAGCAAGATTGTGTTGGTTTAAATGTCGAAATGAAACTACATGGTATTTTAATGAAAAAGAGCAGTAAAAGTTACAAAATGAAATATATTGTCATGAAACTTGTTTAACATGTTTGTTAATATTTAATAGTCAACATATAATGGTTTAACATGATTGAATTAAAAAAAAAGTGAAAGTCTTAGGAAGAACCGAATCGGAAATCGGATTTGCTCCGATTACGTTGGGTTTTAGAAATACGTATTTTACAAAAGAGTAGAGAAAAGGGGAAGTAGGACTTATGGGTTTCAAACTTAGAGAAGAGGAAGTAGGAATGGTAGACTTCGCCAATGCGTCATTTCTTAGCCAGGAACTCCTAGGGTTGTCGCCGGAAAAATCGCCGGAGCTTCGCCTTTCGCTACTTCAAAAGTACACTAAGGTTCTAGGAAATTTCTTGAGAGTTTTGCTCAGAATTTTGGAGTGAGGGGGGTGTTTAGGGGTTGTATTTATAGGGTAAGGCTAGGGTTAGGGTAGGTGAAAGGTTAAATTAAAAAAATGAGATAAATTGTATTAAATTGTATTAAAATAAGGTAATTAGGGTTTTAAAGAGGCTCGGGTACTGGTCCAAGAATCTAAAGTATGCAGGTGTGCAGGGAAGTCCAAAAGGCAACTTTTTCAAGTTGACGACTCGGCGGTCCGGCCGAGTCCGGCCGGCGGCGCCGGCCGAGTCGGGGGTGGTCGGGGCTCCTCGTCGTTTCATTATCCCTCTAGTCCATTTTTTTTAGGGTGTAGTGGGGTTTTTACGAGTTATGCATGTGCAAACCCTTAGTATTCTAAAAATTCAAAATAAAACAATATTAAAAATAATGTGGGGTATGGGATTTGAACTCTGGTGGCTTGGTTCAGCAGTGCAAGGTATTACCAATGAGCTACAAACTCCTTCTTGTAATTAAAGAGTGAATTAATTACTTATAGTAATCACAATAAATGCAAACACCCCAAGTATACATTAATTTTTAAGCAAATTTTTGTACACTAAAATTGGAGTTTTTACACAAGGTATGTGAGCTTTTCAATATAGCTAATCATCTTAAGGACGTGGTCCGCTACAGATGACCCAATAGCTAATCTCGCCTGGATCAATTTCTTCGAGGTCTCGTATCTTGCGATTCTAGATTGCTCTCCAGATAAATATTTGAAATGGAGGAACATGGAAGCTAAGTCCATCTTCTCGTGTTGCCTCTGGTGTTCATTATCCATTGAGGCCAGCACGAGGCACTTGGTTTTCGCACAGTCTATTTCCCATGTCTTACGGATTTTTATATCCGCGACGGTGGAATCTGGACCTAGGACGGCGGGGGCTTTGGTAGTAAAGAGGTAGCTCAGTTTGTCATAGGTTATAGCCATCTGGACATTCCTTAGCCAATCTTTATAGTTTAGCCCCGTCAATATATTTTTATCTAGCAGTAACTTAAGCTCGGTCATTTTGGTCGCTGCAATTAGGAGAGAGAGAAAAACACTCAGCATGATACTCTTGCAAGTTTAGATTGGTTATTAGTTTATCTAAATAGGATGGCTCCTACTGTTTCCTCAAATTCTCTTTCAAACCATAAAAGAAGAATTAGTCGGGATTAATCGCACCTTACTATTCTTGCTTAACCTTTCGTCCAGGCTAATGTCGGTACTTCGAGGGAGGTTTTACAATGCTTTCACGAAGTTCCTTAATTAAATAACCTCTTTCCAGCTCAGACTGGTGTCGCCACCTCTCCCAGGACGGTTTTCAGGGGGGTCCGGCCAAAAGACCGGCCGGCGACCACCCGACTAGAGGGACTGAGAAATTAATAGAGTACAAAACTTACCTGAAGGCGTAGCCCTGCTAACACCGTTCTAGGCACCTACTTGGTTTATAGCATTGATTGTTTAAGTGAAAACTCTCCCGAGGAGTAACAAAACTCATGGTGGGATCGGGATCCAACTATTATTGTGTGACAACTTTGAAGGAATCCTATCAAAATCATCACACTCTAGATGGTATGCAAAACTAGCAAGTTTTCTTTTCTTTTGAAACTCTCGATGTAGATTTTTGCCCCGGATGCTCATGACCTTGACGAAGGCCAAAATATCATAAGACGCAAGTCAAATTCTACCCGTCATTGTCTAGGTTATTCTGAACCCATTTGTTCCCCTCCGAAAGACGGCGCACAAGACTGCGATGTAGCACGACGCTGATATTCGGGGCAGATGCTATTTGGTTTTATCCGTCTACTTCTCCGAAAATGCCAAGTTGATTTATGGCACCGTGTATCGGAGGTTTAGACGGATGCGGCTGATGTAGCAGACTTCGTCAGATTCCCCCTCACTAGAGGGGTTTTTGATTATGGGGACGCTCTTCCCTGCAGGCGCAAGCCCCTGCAGTTAATTACGCTACCGCATCGCGGTAGCCACTTTCTCCTTCTCCAGAATTTCACTTCATGTCGTGTGTGTTTGTTTTGTTTGTGGTTGCCCGTGGATTGTATACGGAGACTGAGTAATACCGTCGCCCGTAGGACGTGGATTAGTCCAAATCCGTATTTACTTAGATTTGGGTTTGGTGTTTTTAGTTTAAGGATGCGTTAGTCGCGTTGCGGCTAAGATCAACTTAAACGTTCGTTAAGGATACGTTAGTCCAGTTTGAGACTAAGATCAACTTAACGGGATCGTTTAGATCCGACAAAAGAGCGTTTGGGCTTTATTGTTCCAGTTTAGGGACATAGTGGTCCAACATTCCCATTTTGGGGGCAGATATTGGTTTAAGGACGCATATGCCCATGAGTTTAAGGACCCCACAGTCCGTATTAATGTGTGGTTGTCAAGACCAGTCATCTCTCTGACGACGTTGAAGGATTACAACGACAAATATCAGAGGAGTTCAGAGATGTACCCTTGAACCAAAGTTGGTTGAGAGATCTATAGTCCAATTTGGAACTAAAGTTTGTTTGAAGGTTTGATTTAAGGACACGTTAGCCATATTTGAGGCTAAGATCAACTTAATCGTTTGTTAAGGATACGTTAGTCCAATTTGAGACTAAGATCAACTTAACGGGATCGTTTAGATCCGACAAAAGAGCATTTGGGCTTTATTGTGCCAGTTTAGGGATATGGTGGTCCAATACCAGTTTAAGGACATAGTGGTCCACCGTTAGTTTAAGGACGTTTCGGTCCGATATTAGTTTAAGTACGTTTCGGTCCGATATTAGTTTAAGGACATCTCGGTCCACGAGTTTAAGGACCCCGCAGTCCATATTGATGTGTGGTCGTTGGGACCCGTCACCTCTTTGATGTCGTTGAGAAATTACAACGATGGATGTCAAAGGAGTTCGGAGATGTACCCTCGAACCGGATATAAATTGATTTGAGAGAGCATTTGTGCTCAGTTCAATTTAATTTAAGGACTTACGGCCAGAATTGGGCTAAGTCCAGTTGAAAATGTTCAACATTTTATTTATTTTTAGTCCATTAGACCTGTGCTAGGGCTTTGCCCACACTTAAATAATGCATTGCATTACTTCTATTTTCTTGTTTGGGCTCTGCCCATAAAAGATGCAGAGCATCAATTTATTTTGGGCTCTGCACGGCATCTACATAGTATTTTATTATTTTTTTTGGGCTTTGCCCATTTATAAATGATGCAGAGCATCAATTTAATTAGGCATGTTTGGTCTTTTAATTGGGCTTGGCCCTGCATTGCATTTGTTAGGCGCTTTGCGCCACTCACTGAGCGCAAGCGCTTGTGGTGAAGACACGTGTCATGCTCTGGTGAGCGCAAGCGCAACAGTGCAGTGCGTTGTGCTAGTGCACTGCGCTGTTGCGCTGCTGACACGTGGCGCGCTCTGGTGAGCGCAAGCGCAACAGTGCAGTGCGCTGCGCTGTTGCGCTGCTGACACGTGGCGCGCTCTGGTGAGCGCAAGCGCAACAGTGCAGTGCGCTGCGCTAGTGCGCTGCTGACACGTGGCGCGCTCCCAAGAGCGCAACAGCGCAGTTTGCAAGTGCAAAGCACTAAGAATCTTTTAGATTCAAGAACAGAAGTGCAAAGCACTATTGATTTCTTGATCTAATTTAGATCAAAGAAAAATAAGTTTTTTCTTGTTTTTCTTATCTCAGAGAACCAAAGGTTCATGAAAAGTGCAAAGCACTATTTTTATTTTTATTTTTATTAAAGATCATTGATCTTGTTTTTAGATCTATGATCTGTTCCTAAGAGAACTTTCTCTTTTTCTAAAGGTTTTTACCTTTTTTATTCTTGAGGAGTTTCTCAGAGTTCTTTTCTCTCCTTCTTTTTTTTTTTTAGAAAGATGTTGATGCCTTTTAATTGAGGCCTAGGGTCCTTTTTATAGTGCCCATAAATTAGTTAAATTTGTTAAAGACATCTTTCTCTGAGTGATTTGGGGAATTTTCCCCACCGTTGGATTTTTGATCCAAGGGCTTCTGCTTTGCAGAAGAAAATCTTCTTGTTTTAACAAGAACAGAAAAGATTTCTTAAAATTTTAATTCTGTTTGGCGCAGATGCCCCAGCGCGTGACACGTGTCGCGCAGCGCACAGCGCAGCGCAACTGCGCTAGCGCATCTGCGCTGACACGTGTCGCGCAGCGCACAGCGCAGCGCAACTGCGCTGACGCATCTGCGCTGACACGTGTCGCGCAGCACAGCGCCTGCGCAACTGAAGCGTTGCTTCCTTTAATAGAGCTTTACTCAGATTGGGTGCGCCTTCTCGGGCGCTGCGCTGACGTATCAGCGCCTGACACGTGGCGCGTTGCGCCCGGGATTTGAAGCGTTGCTTCATAATTTGAATTTTGAATTTTCAGCAGAGCTTTGCTCTGATTGGGGGAAGATGAAGCGTTGCTTTATCTCCCGCCTCGGAATTTGAACAGAGCTTTGCTCTGATTGGGATAAACAAATGCCCCCCCACCGTTGTGCTTACGTGGCCCCAAACGTGAGCGCAACGGTGGCGGAATTCCAACCTCTGTGACAACTTTCGGAAGTCGAAGAGGCACTTGATGCCTATAAATAGGACCTTTGGTCCCCCACAGATGCTTATCATCTTTCAGATTTTTATTTTCAAAAAACTTCATAGTTTTGCTCTTGCCTTCAAGAACTCCAGAGCTTTGCTCTCCTTTCCAAAGTTTTTAGAAAAACTTTAGGTAAAATTGATTCTTTGATTAAATTAATTTTAATTAATCTTAACCAGCAGAGCTTTGCTCTCATAGATCTTTTGATCTAAAGAGATCCCCATTGGGGTTTCACTAGCAGAGCTTTGCTCATTTTCAAAGTTAGAAACTTTTAGGTAAAATTAATGTAAATCAAATTAATTTAAATTAATCTCAGTCAAAGAGCTTTGCTCTCACAGATCTTTTGATCTAAAGAGATCCCCATTGGGGCTTCATTAAGCTTTTGTTCATGGGTTTTAATCCCTGAACAGAGCTTTGCTCTCTAGGAATTTAGCCCTCTATGTATATTATTTTTCTTCTACCGCTAATCTTCCTGTGGTATTTCCTTCAGGCATAATGGCGGTGCATCTATACAGTTTGCACGAGTTCATCACCTATGACGATATCCGCGCACAGGCTCGTCAACAAAACCAGGAGTTTACAGACGCTCAATGTGCCGAGGTCATGGGTCGTTTGAACGCAAGCGGTGGTTGGCTGCTACCCCGTCGTTCGGCTCTTTTGAAAGTCATGCTGGGAGCAATATGGAGAGCACTTCCGGGTCTTCATGAGGCCCTGCCGCTCAATTCGCTGGATGATGTCGAGGACAAGGTGCATTCAGTGTACCTGACGGGGCTGATCTCGAAGAAACGGCGGGACAGCCTCATTGACATCCTACACCGAATTTTCCAGCAGACGACGATAGTTGCTGCTTATCGAAGGCCGGGAGGGCTTGCCGAGGATCTCGACACAGAGGAGCGCGAGAGGCTGCGCATAAGAATAATTAGAAAGGCCAGAAGAACTCTGGATGGCCTTACTTTTGAATTCCTCAATCCATGCCCCGGATCCGAAGTCATACCTTTGTAAACATTTTAATAATGTTATTATTTATTTCTCCGTGATTGTAAGAACCCCCTTTTTTTTATGATAAGAATAGAAAATTTTGATTTCATCTTGTCTTATTCCTCATCCCGAACCGTTTGCACGTGCATGAATGAGTATGTCTTAAACGCTTGATCAAGTGTAAATCGGATGTTCTTTCTGTTGCTTTTCCTCTTTCTCAGCATGTCATCATAATTAGTAGGTAATAGAGTAAGCTTCTTGATTTCTTCACGAGATAGCGAGGGCTTAGGCCGCAGGTTCAGATCTGATGCCTAAGACTTTTCAATTCTATGAGCCGTGGGGGTATCGTAGAGATTTTTCTCCCTACGGATCGAGAGGATCTCGTAGGTGGGCTTTTCTCCTTAGGAATCGTGAGGATTCCTAAGTGTGGTTTTCTCTTATAAGTCGTAAGGATCCTATAAGAGAATTTTTCCCTCTTACGAGTCGAGAGGACTTGTAAGCGGTTGTTTCCCTCCTTGTCGAAGTTCGATATTGGAGAGTGAGACCCGTGGATGGTATGCAAAAGACCGTTTTGGGCCAACTTGCAGGGTCCCAGTGCTTAGGAAACAGGGTTCTTTTATGCCCACTACCTAAGGCTGTATCTCACGAGTCGAGCCGCCTCAACAATTTTTATTTTTTTTTTGCAAGTCGAGACGAATCGAGCGTTTCTCGCAAGAACATCTTAACGTCGCATTTAACTTCTTCTCTTTACGACAGAAGCCCGTTAAGGTTGGTGGTACTTAGGGTTTTGGCCATCGTACCGTCGCATAAGCTGATAAAGTCCTCGATAGGCAATCGTGCTGTTCGAGTAGCCCTGCGACTGCCGTGTCTCTGATCCCTTCGGGGGCTGGACAAGACGTCTTCAAGCAATCCTCCTTGGCAGTTTGACCATCGGAAGAGCAAGCGTTAGGAATTTGCCATGTCGCTTTTTACTTGAGGTTAGGCTTATTTTGGTGAGCCCCGATGAGTCATAACCACTCCGCGCTGGTGTGGGGATGATCTCCGATAGTCTTTCGGGCTTTATATGAGTTGCCGTCAAGACCCTGAAGCTAGGAATTTGGCCTTTGCTTCGTTTGCTGGTATCGCGTCTGCTGTATCGAGACGAATGTTGCGGTGGGAACTAGGGATTTTGCCGTGGCTCCGTTTGTTTGATGACGTTGCGTCTGCTGTGTCGAGACGAACGTTGGGGTGACATCTCGTCTGCTGTATCCAGACGGATGTCGAGGTTGTCTCTAGGTTGCTGGTGAACCGCCGAGGTTTGGAACTAGGGATTTTGCCGTGGCTCCATTCGTTTAATGACGTTGCGTCTGCTGTGTCGAGACGAACATAGGTGTGACATCTCGTCTACTGTATCGAGATGGACGTCGAGGTTGTCTCTAGGTTGCTGGTGAACCGTCGAGGTTTGGAATTAGGGATTTTGCCGTGGCTCCATTCGTTTAATGACGTTGCATCTGCTGTGTCGAGACGAACATTGGGGTGACATCTCGTCTACTGTATCGAGACGGACGTCGAGGTTGTCTCTAGGTTGCTGGTGAACCGTCGAGGTTCGGAACTAAGGATTTTGCCGTGGCTCCATTCGTTTAATGACGCTGCGTCTACTGTGTCGAGAAGAACATAGGGGTGACATCTCGTCTATTGTATCGAGATGGACGTCGAGGTTGTCTCTAGGTTGCTGGTGAACCGTCGAGGTTTAGAACTAGGGATTTTGCCGTGGCTCCATTCGTTTAATGACGTTGCGTCTGCTGTGTCGAGACGAACATTGGGGTGGCATCTCGTCTGCTGTATTGAGACGGACGTCGAGGTGGTGACCATTCTGTGCTGGTGCGAGATGATCTCCGATTGTCTTTCCGGTTTTATATGAGTTACCGTCAAGATGTCGAAGCTAGGAATGTGGCTTTTGCTTCATTTGCTCACACTGCGTCTGGTGTATTGAGACGAATGCTGAGGTGGAGCTGGGATTTTGCCGTCACTCCGCTTTGTTTCGACCGTGAGGTCTTTTGTTAACTTTGCATGTACACCCTGCTGGATTGTGAAGGAACGCCGTTGGTGATCTCTAAGTTGTTGATGTTGACGTCGAGACCCTGAAGCTCGGAATCTTCGTTTGCTTCATTTGTTGACATCGTGTCTGTAATATTGTGACAAATGTCGATATGGTCTCTAGGTTGTCTATGAACCGTCGAGATTTGGCTTCGCTTTCTGATGGAGCCTGGTGGGAAGGTATGGTTCTCTCTTTATCTGTACCCCTGGATTGTATACAGGGATCGATGTAATTTCACCTGTAGGGCAAAAAGTTTCATTCTTTCATTTTTTTATTCTTTCCGCGATGCTTTATCATTTCAGCTCTTTATATCGCGAAGGTTGCGATTGCCCAATCATTTCGGCTATTTTTCGCGGTGCCCAATCATTTCGGCTGTTTATTTTGTTTTCACTCGCTGCTTTTTATTGCGAGTTGCCCAATCATTTCGGCTATTTTGCATGCATACATTTTTACTTGCTGCTTTTTATTGCAAGTTGCCCTATCATTTCGGCTATTTCATATGTATTTTTGGCTCGCTGATTTTTTTTTATCGTGAGTGTGGGATTTGGGATCTGATACCAATCTTAGCATCAGCATCGCTGCGACCGGAATATTGCCAGGAGCGAATCCTCATTTGCCTCCGTCGATGTCGAACAAAGGTGGCTTAGCAAACAGGGTTAGGATCCTGTCGACTAAGGCTTTTGACTTCATGAGCCGTAAGGGTCTCATAAAGATGTTTCTCCCTACGAATCGTGAGGATCTTGCAGGTGCGTTTTCTCCTTAGGAATCGTGAGGATTCCTAAGTGTATGTTCTCTTATAAGTCGTAAGGATCTTACAAGAGTGTTATCTCCTTATGAGTCGAGAGGACTCACAAGGGTTGTTCACCGTGTGGACATATCCCCAGTCACGGATGGGACTTGGTTAGGGAAATGTTTATTCGCGCCCGTGGATTGTATACAAGGGCCAATATAGGACCACTTGTAGGGCAATGTCGAAAGTTGTGGGGGTTGCTTAAGCACAAGTTTAGGCCTCTGTAACTTAAGACTTTCAAATCTTACGAGCCGTGAGGGTCCCATAAGAGCCTTCTCCTCACGAGTCGTGTGGATCTCGCAAGTGTATTTTCTCCTTAGGAATCGTGGGGATTCCTATGTGTGTTGTTCCCTTGTGAGTCGTAAGGATCTCACGCGGGTGGTTTCTCCTTATAGGGTCGAGAGGCCCCTATAAGTGTTCCTTAACGAGGTTGCGCCCTTTCGGGTTTTCACAAACACTCGCCGGTAGTCCTGCTGTTTTTACTCATGGAGCCCTCTCGGGTTTTCATCCATGCCCATTTTGCTTATGGACATTTTTTTTTATTTTTTATTTTTTATTTTTTTTACGAGGTCGCGCCCTTTCGGGTTTTCACGAACACTCGCCGGTAGTCCTGCTGTTTTTACTCACGGAGCCCTTTCGGATTTTCATCCGTGCCCTTTTTGCTTATGGACATGCCGTTTTTTTTTTATTTTATATTTTTTTTATTTTTATTTTTTTATCTCGTCCGCCTAAGGATGCTGCGGTATTAGTTTAAAGACGTTTCGGTCTGCTATTAGTTTAAGGACGTCTCGGTCCGCTATTAGTTTAAGGACATTTCGGTCCATTGTCGCCGTATTTGAGGCGAATATCTGGTTTATTGACTTTTTGGTCTATGAGTCCTTCTCCATGAATGAACATGATGCTCCCGGCGTATCCATCTTCTTCGGAGCGTGCGGTTGTGGCGGACTCACTTTCCAGTTCTCAGACAGCGCAAACTTGCCCTGTTGGTATCGGTCTTTAACCCAGTTTTTGAAGACGTAGCAGTCTTCGATCAGGTGACCTACTGTTTGGTGGTAAGGGCAATAATTAGGATTATTAACATCGCCTGGCCGCAACGGACGTTTTGGACCCGGCAGATTGATGAGTCTGTCGCACACTGCCAGCTCGAACGGTCCCCTTATTTTATCTTGCGGAAACGAGTAAGGACGTTTCAACTTTTCCTGGAGGGGTTGCCGCTTGTTGCTTTGGCAAGCAACCGGTCTAGGGTCACCTGATTGCTGTTGAGCGCTGGCGATGAGGGCCTTTTTTCCTTTTCTTTTATCCTTTTTGTTCGCTCCGTTGTTTGCGGGGTCGGGATTTTTTCCGAGTAGCATGCGATTGCATGGCTGAACGTTCTCGCAGCTTCTCAATTCCTTTATTTTTGAAATAGATTCCCCAAGGGAAGAGTTGGGGATAGCTTCTTCGTCAGAGTTGCTTCCAAAGGTGATAATTTGCGATGCCTTAGAGTCGGCTATATGGCAATCGTCGGCGACTCTTTTGCGCTCATATATCGCATTTTTCCGATGTCCACAAGCTTCACACTTTGTCCCGTCGAAGTGTTGCTTTTGAGCGACATACCCTTGCCACCAACAGTTAAAGGATTCGCAGTCTTCGGTAGAATGTATGATCTTCTGATGATATAAACAGAAGTTAGGGTGCATCTCTGCCTCAGCGAGAGTATTTTCTTCAGAGGGCGGTAGCTTCATTCCTACTGACAGAGCTTTGGCGAACCTTTTCCTCGTCTTGAATTTGTTTTTACCCGCAGTGTATGGCTTCTGATTTGACGGGAATGCCTTGGCTCTTTCCAGTATGGCCATTTCATGCTCTTGATTGGCTTTTGCTTTCAGACGAATTTCATTTAGGAAGGCATCGATCAACTCGTCTGACGGCCGCGGAATTTCTGTTTCAGGGTCCGCCCTCGTTTTCTCGGCGCAAGGAGCCTCCTTATTATCTGCCAATGAGTGAGAGATCACATGACAAGTTGCCCCCGGCGTGTTTGTCTTCTTTGGAGTATGCGGCTGTGGTGGGTTCACCTTCCAGCTTTCAGACAGCGCGAACTTGCCTTGTAGGTATTGATCCTCGATCTATCCCTTAAAGACGAAACAATCCTCAATCGGGTGACTTACCGTTTGGTGGTAAGGGCAATAATTGGGATTATTAAGATCGCCTGGCTGCGACAGACGCTTTGGACTCGGCAGATTAATGAGTCTGTTGCGCACTGCCAGCTCGAACAGTCTTCCCGTTTTATTCTGAGGAAACGAGTAAGAACGTCCTAGCCTCTCTTCGAGGGATGGGCGTAGACGCGCGTTGTTTTGGCGAACGACCGGCTTTGAGTTGCTCGACTGTTGTTGAGCATTGGCGACGGCGATCACTTTCCCTTTTCCTTTCTCATCTCGGGAATCTGATTTTGGAGGAGACGGTCTATGGCCCATCTGGTCCATTTGGGCTAATTTGTCAATCAAGGCCTGGAAGGTGGTCGGCCTGAAGAATATCATGAATTGTGAGATGGTCGCCTGCGGATCGAGAGTGCCCACAAACATGCCTACCGCAGGTGCCTCTAATATGCGTTGTTCGCATTTCGACCATAGGTTCCGCCATCGTGTTGCGTATTGAACCCACGTTTCGCTTGGCCTTATCCTGGCATTTATTAGTGCTGTTATCGGGGTGCGTTCACTAGCACTCGCGAATCTTTGTGTAAACAGCAGTTCCATCTCTGCAAATGTTTTGACAGAGTCGTTAGGTAGCTCCGAATTCCATTCAAAGGCTGTTTCTGCTAAGCTGCCGACGAATTGACGTAGCAACAATTTGTCATCGCCTCCAGTATTGCCGCATAAGGCCCTGAATTGAGCGACATGCTGATGCGGATTCCCTGTCCCTTTATATACGTGGAATTTAGGGATCGTATATCCTGGCGGGTAACTGATTTGGTCATACCAGCCCGGATACGGTCGTCCGGTTCTAACAATTTGCCCAGCCGCTTCATTCGCCTGATGAACCCGGATCTGCTGAGCTATATATTCGTCTAGGTCAATTTTGGAGATTGCCTCCTCCTTGGCTGTTGACAGAGCCGGCGGAGGATTTGACGTTTCTCCCCTGACGTCTTCAAGGACGATCAGAGGATCTTCAGCAGGAGGGTCCGGCTGTAACATCATCCCTACCATATCTTAGAAGAGGAGCGCCATCTATTTTATGTTAGCCGCTTGCTCTGCAGCTTCTTTGTCCTTCTTTTCGAGGACTCTGCGTAAAAAGTCAGCGTCGGTTTCTTGTTCTTGACGCTCATCCGAAGACGTTTCAGAGCTTTCTTTTGGCTCAGTGAGTGCAGCCATTGTAGTCATCATTTCCTGAAGCTTTTGTTGTTGCTCCTGGGCTTTCGTCACGGATCGGGTGAGCGGTCGGTGGCCCGTAGAAGTGCGGCTTTCCTCCTTTCCAGAAGCCATATAAACAGTGTGCACCACCATGTCCCCAGATTTGGGGCGATTGTGTTCAGCGCTTTTATGCTTCGCCGTGTTCACAGGGGCTTTTTGTGGCCTCCTTTTTTGAGTGATTGGAGTTAAGGGAGCCGTTGTAGTGGGCACCCAAGTAGCTTTTGCTTTTTGTGGTTTGACAGAGTAATCCTTCCCCTGCCGAACCTTCATCTTTTTCTGTCGTCGGAGGCAGTCTTGATCGATCACCGACTCTTGGACCTGTCGCCAGACTTTATAAATTTTAGAGGACAGCCGTTGAGGGGGCTGCTCTAGCTTCTTCTCTGGAGTATTCTCTACAGGTGAAGGAGTTCGTTTCAACATCGCAGTAGGAGAGTTTCTGCGCACCTTGTTGAGCAGTTCAAAGCTATTCTTGGTTGGAACAGCAGCATCGATCCTCACCATCGGAGCTGACGGAGTTATCCCAGAGGGGGAGTTGCCCCCAGCCTTCCTTACTCGACGCCAGTGGCGACGTCGAGCGTGTATTGCGGATGGAGTTGTTTCAGCTACAAGGGTGACTTCGTCGTGCCCCCTGCTTTGAGGAGAGACTGTTATTGGTGCTAGCCTATCGAAGGCTGACACCCGTTGAGAAGTAATGTCTAATCTGTCAAAGACAGACCTCTGGGCAGGGGAAGCAGCTTTGAGGATCTCGCCTGGAGCAGCAACTGGAATGGCCAGCCTTGTAAAAACTGACGTCTTGGAAGGAGGGGTCTTTCCAATGATTTCGTCCGCTTGAGCCGGGATGGCTATCCGCTTTGGGATGGCAACTTCGGGTATCGCGGGCTTTTGCATGGGCCCGTTGGAGCTCTGACCTAGCCTATTAAAAACCGAGGCAGTGGAGTTGGGCGACCCGTTGAGAGGGGTCGCAGTAGTAGCAAGCCGATCGAATGCCGACTTCTTGGGAGCTTCTTGCGATGTCATTAGGGCATTGACGCTCATCGGTGGGATCATGGTCCTAAAGAACAGCCCAGTGGTGGCCTGAGTTACCTGTTCCACCGGCATAGCGAAGATGGAGGCCGCCTGAGGCCCATAAGTCACTCCTCCGGACGGGATGGAGCAAGAGTTGCAGTTGCAAGCAGTGCAATTTGAAGCCATTGATCTTCTGTTTTCTGAACGGAGCAAGACACCAAATCTTAGTACCTCGAATCCACAGGCAACCACAGTAAACCGCGATTCGTTCGCGAACACGACACACGAAGTGTGGAGTGGAAAGAGAAAGAGGTCCCACCGGGCGTGCCAGAATCTGTTCCCCTCCAAAAGACGGCGCACAAGACTGCGATGTAGCACGACGCTGAGATTCGGGGCAGATGCTATTTGGTTTTATCCGTCTACCTCTCCGAAGATGCCAAGTTGATTTATGGCACCGTGTATCGGAGGTTTAGACGAATGCGGCCGATGTAGCAGACTTCGTCAGATTCCCCCTCGCTAGATGGGTTTTTTATTGTGGGGACGCTCTTCCCTGCAGGCGCAAGCCCCTGCAGTTAATTACGCTACCGCATCGCGGTAGCCACTTTCTCCTTCTCCAGAATTTCACTTCGTGTCGTGTGTGTTTGTTTTGTTTGTGGTTGCCCGTGGATTGTATACGGAGACTGAGTAATACCGTCGCCCGTAGGACGTGGATTAGTCCAAATCCATATTTACTTAGATTTGGGTTTGGTGTTTTTAGTTTAAGGATGCATTAGTCGCGTTGCGGCTAAGATCAACTTAAACGTTCGTTAAGGATACGTTAGTCCAGTTTGAGACTAAGATCAACTTAACGGGATCGTTTAGATCCGACAAAAGAGTGTTTGGGCTCTATTGTTCCAGTTTAGGGACATAGTGGTCCAACATTCCCATTTTGGGGGCGGATATTGGTTTAAGGACGCATAAGTCTATGAGTTTAAGGACCCCACAGTCCGTATTAATGTGTGGTTGTCAAGACCCGTCACCTCTCTGACGACGTTGAAGGATTACAACGACAAATATCAGAGGAGTTCAGAGATATACCCTTGAACCAAAGTTGGTTGAGAGATCTATAGTCCAATTTGGGACTAAAGTTTGTTTGAAGGTTTGATTTAAGGACACGTTAGCCATATTTGAGGCTAAGATCAACTTAATCGTTTGTTAAGGATACATTAGTCCAATTTGAGACTAAGATCAACTTAACGGGATCGTTTAGATCCGACAAAAGAGCATTTGGGCTTTATTGTGCCAGTTTAGGGACATGGTGGTCCAATACCAGTTTAAGGACATAGTGGTCCACCGTTAGTTTAAGGATGTTTCGGTCCGATATTAGTTTAAGGACGTTTCGGTCCGATATTAGTTTAAGGACATCACGGTCCACGAGTTTAAGGACCCCGCAGTCCATATTGATGTGTGGTCGTTGGGACCCGTCACCTCTTTGACGTCGTTGAGAAATTACAACGATGGATGTCAAAGGAGTTCGGAGATGTACCCTCGAACCGGATATAAATTGATTTGAGAGAGCATTTGTGCTCAGTTCAATTTAATTTAAGGACTTACGGCCAGAATTGGGCTAAGTCCAGTTGGAAATGTTCAACATTTTATTTATTTTTAGTCCATTAGACCTGTGCTAGGGCTTTGCCCACACTTAAATAATGCATTGCATTACTTCTATTTTCTTGTTTGGGCTCTGCCCATAAAAGATGCAGAGCATTAATTTATTTTGGGCTCTGCAAGGCATCTGCATAGCATTTTATTATTTTTGTTTGGGCTTTGCCCGTTTATAAATGATGCAGAGTATCAATTTAATTAGGCCTGTTTGGTCTTTTAATTGGGCTTGGCCCTGCATTGCATTTGTTAGGCGCTTTGTGCCACTCACTGAGCGCAAGCGCTTGTGGTGAAGACACGTGTCATGCTCTGGTGAGCGCAAGCGCAACAGTGCAGTGCGTTGCGCTAGTGCGCTGCGCTAGTGCGCTGCGCTGTTGCGCTGCTGACACGTGGCGCGCTCTGGTGAGCGCAAGCGCAACAGTGCAGTGCGCTGCGCTGTTGCGCTGCTGACACGTGGCGCGCTCCCAAGAGCGCAACAGCGCAGTTTGCAAGTGCAAAGCACTAAGAATCTTTTAGATTCAAGAACAGAAGTGCAAAGCACTATTTGATTTCTTGATCTAATTTAGATCAAAGAAAAATAAGTTTTTTCTTGTTTTTCTTATCTCAGAGAACCAAAGGTTCATGAAAAGTGCAAAGCACTATTTTTATTTTTATTTTTATTAAAGATCATTGATCTTGTTTTTAGATCTATGATCTGTTCCTAAGAGAACTTTCTCTTTTTTCTAAAGGTTTTTACCTTTTTTATTCTTGAGGAGTTTCTCAGAGTTCTTTTCTCTCCTTCTTTTTTTTTTTTTAGAAAGATGTTGATGCCTTTTAATTGAGGCCTAGGGTCCTTTTTATAGTGCCCATAAATTAGTTAAATTTGTTAAAGAGATCTTTCTCTGAGTGATTTGGGGAATTTTCCCCACCGTTGGATTTTTGATCCAAGGGCTTCTGCTTTGCAGAAGAAAATCTTCTTGTTTTAACAAGAACAGAAAAGATTTCTTAAAATTTTAATTCTGTTTGGCGCAGATGCCCCAGCGCTGACACGTGTCGCGCAGCGCAGCGCCTGCGCAACTGAAGCGTTGCTTCCTTTAATAGAGCTTTGCTCAGATTGGGTGCGCCTTCTCGGGCGCTGCGCTGACGTATCAGCGCCTGACACGTGGCGCGTTGCGCCCGGGATTTGAAGCGTTGCTTCATAATTTGAATTTTGAATTTTCAGCAGAGCTTTGCTCTGATTGGGGGAAGATGAAGCGTTGCTTTATCTCCCGCCTCGGAATTTGAACAGAGCTTTGCTCTGATTGGGGTAAACACCATTCGTACAAACCGTTGATGAAGGACAAAATAGTTGTACGCCTGTCCCAGATTAACGCATCTATCTATGCTACAGATGAATATCCAGCAGCTACCAATCACTATGCCTTACCGAAGGTCAAAATACATAGCTTGAATACTACTGAATATCCATCTGAAATGACGGAGGGCTACGTCTGGTTTTGGCGAAAACCGTGAACGTAATGAACTTGATATAGTCGAAAGAACTATGATAGCTTTTAAAAGGAGCGGTTTAGCCTCTGCATTTAAAAGTTGTTTTTCAAGAAAACCAAGTGGTTTTGAAATTGTTCCAACGATTTAACTTTGGTTTGTTTTCTTTGAATTTGTTAGTTATATGTATGCCCTAGAGGCCGTTACTGTACATACGATGTATATTGTAGTGGATGCTTGGACATACATAGGGAGGACTTTCTTGCTCGACATGATAGTACGCTACCTGGTTACTCTTTATCTTAACATGTACTCTAATTGTCTCTATGTTACATGTTGATAAAGCCCTTAGGATGAGTACTTGACTACCAGGACTATGATGCAAATCATACTAGTGAGGACAGAGTAGTCGCCGAGTACATCCTTGAAATGTTCCTAGTCGTGGCAGTACCGAGACAGGGCATCGATACTCCAGAGTAGACTAGCGTATGCGCTTCTTAACCCATATGATGGGCGATGGATGATCCCATATCTATTGGTGTTTGACATCAAAGAAGGTATACGGGTGCTCAGTGGAGACTGGGTACACTGGACGGACTCGCCGAGAACTCCCAGATGGTATTATACCTCACGTTAGATGGCAGTTCTCTGGTGACACTGGTACAGGTTAGTCTGTAGACCTGAGATCGTCATATAGTCTTGTGTGATTGTCACTGTACTTTGATTTCCATCATACCACGTCCAAGTGGACGTGCAAAAAGGTGGCTTTTGGGTACAGTCCTGAATCACATGGAGGCAATTAGCGATAGGAGGGGTTTCGTCTCTCCCGGTATAGGGAGTTGATGTTGCGCTGTGTTCGATTGGCTATAACTGGAAATCCCTGGCCAGGGTTGCTGAGATTTACTGGTAAGTGTTATCAGTAGTTTCTCGAACTGTTATGGACCTCATATCGACACGACTTATCAAACTACCGGGGTCTGACGTTTACCACCCCTAGGCAAGATATGCGACATATCAGACGAAAAGACCAGACTGTACGGGAGTGTTACTGATTGGATTCATAGGAGAAAGTACAGGCTTGCTTATTGATCTTCTGATCGCTCAATACCTGGGTGACTGTTACGTTTAGCTGACCGCTTGCAGCTTGTGGGTGTTTGATATGATCATCACCTACTGCCGGCGTATTGACGATTCTTTAGAGTCCTACACAGAGGTTTCCTGGCTCAGGCAAAACGGAGTAAGAGCACATATGTTATATGTGCGGGACCGAGAATGATACGTGTATGCGATACTGTATTAGATTCTCACGATATGAGATATCGGTCGGGTATATGTGATATAGCCGGGTCATCGGATCAAGAGTTGATCCGATGAACTGATACAGATTATATTAGTCGGTTATTTGTGAAATAGCCGGGTTATCGGATCAAGTGTTGATTCGATAATTTAATGTATAATGATATATTTGATATATTAAATTACATTAACTAATATAACCTCACTAAAAGATTCTTTTTCTCACTCGGGTAATGCATTGATATATATGCGATATATGTTAATTGTATTATTTTCTTTTGTTACAAAAATATATTATATATGTGATATATAATATTGTAATAAGTTAGGATTACTAATGCAACATGATTAGTGGAGATTAAACATGGTTAGGGTTTGATTTGGGTTAGCTCTTTCTAGAAACTTCTAGAAGTTTTTATTTTGTTTCTTACAAAGATATTTTGTTTAGATATTTTGCTTGATATTTCCTAACCCAACCCACACCCTTTAACCCTAGTCAAATCTCTACAATGGTTAAGTCCTTCTTGACTTAACCATGGTTGCATTTGTAATTATAACAAGATTTCATTATTCATCACAAAGGACTTGATCATCTTCTTCCTTCTTCTTCCTTGTTTGAAAAAGCTTTCTAGCTTTTTGTGATGTGATAAAAATGAGTGAGAAATAGAAAACAAATGAGAGCTAAATTCCTACTTCATCATCCTCATCTATTCTAGCCGTTTAGATTAGGGTGTTTGCTTTGCTAATACTTGATTAGCAAAGCAAGAGCTTGGGTTTGAGTTTCTTCAAGGTAGATCATCTTTGTTATCGAAGATCGGAAGCAAGCTTGCATCTTTCTTTTGTGGAGCCTCTTGAGAGTCCGGATACTCGATGATCGCAGCGAAGGGACCTCAACACGGAGCTTTAGAAGTGAAGGAACGGACTACAAAGGTTTTAATCCCTAACTCTTAGATGTAAAGTTGTTTACATGCTTTGTTTCGCCTAATCTCTAATCTAAGATCTTGGTTAGGGTTGTTCGGCACATCTAAATTTTAAATCGGGCATGGTTGATGCCTTATAGACCCTTATGAGAGTGCCTAGTAACCCTACAGTGGTATCAGAGCCAAGCTAGAGCTTTAGGCGAAGTCTAGGTGAAGTTTAAAGTCCGATCGAACTCCGAATACCCGTAAAACCCTAGTTTCTGGAAAAAATTTCAAAAGTTGACATTTTTCATATTAAAAATACTCAAAAAAATAAGCAGTGAATTATAAGGATTACTGTGAAAAACGAGAAATTAATACCATTAAAGAGCCGCGGAACCGCGGCAATGACATGCCTTGCGCGGCAGTTCCGCGGCCGTACAGTAGACTTATTGTTTTCTTTTTGCACAGTTATATCCGTATGTATTTCCTGATTGTTCTGGGAATTTTTAATTCTACTCAAGTGTTGAGTTTTCTGAGATGTATTGGGAACTCGTTGATTCGATCGGAAAGTTTAACTTCGTTTAAGTTTTGTCCGGGTAATTTAGAACGTGTTAAAAAGTTCGAACGGATATCAATCACTCACTTTTTCCCCTGCCGGAAAATTTCCAAGTGTTGGATTTTTCCGTATTTTAAAAACGTTCTACGTCGTGCAAGTAACGCGGTGGACCCTCTAGAAGAACACAAACCTTAACTCGATTATATGACCGTCTGAGCTGTTGGATATATGTATGCCCTAGAGGCCATTATGTGATAGTGGATGTATCTATACATGTATATATATTCAGTTTGCATTCTTGCTCGACATGATAGTATGCTATCTGGTTCTTCTTTATCTGACATGTTGATTTGATCATGCTTTTATTCATTCATACATGCTGATAAAGCCCTGAGGATATCGGCTTGACTACTCTGATTATGATGGAGATCATACTAGTGGGACATCTGTAGTCTATAAGCATATCCTGGAACGTCCCTAGTCGTAAGTATATCGAGACGGGGCATTGATATACCAGAGTAGACTAGCGTATATGATACTAGACTCATACGATGGGCGATGGATGTTCCCACATTCATCGATGTTTGACATCAAGATCACATACGGGTGCTCAGTGGTGACTGAGTACACTGGACGGACTCACCGAGAACTCCTATATGGAATTATATCTATCGTCGGATAGCAGTTCTCAGGTGACACTGGTACAGGTTAGTCTGTAGACCCGAGATCGTCATGGAGTCTTGTGTGTTCTCCCACTGTACTTTGATTGCCACCCTACCACGGCTCTACTGAGTCGTGCAAACAGGTGGCCGTTGGGTACAGTCCCGAGACACACGAAGACGATGAGCGATAGGAGGGGTTTTGTCTCTCCCGGTATTGGGAGTTGATGCTGTGCTGTGCCCGACTGGTTATAACAGCAAGTCCCTGGCCAGGGCTGCTGAGATTTGCTGATAAGTGTTATCAGTAGTTTCTCGATCTGTTATAGACCATTCACCGGCACGACTTATTGAGTTATTGGGGTCGACGTGACCATCGCTAGGCTCGATATGCAGCATATCTGACGAAGAGACCGGACTGTACGGTAGTGTTGCCGGATGGCTCGACGGGAGTTGTAGCAGGTTCGCTTGTTGTCTTCTGATCGCTCAATACCCGGGTGGCCGTTACGTTTAGCTGACCGCTTGCGGCTTGAGGGTACTTGATATGATCATCACCCTCTGCCGGCGTATTGACGAGTCTTAGAGTCCCACAAAGGAGTTACCCAGTCCAGGCGAAACGTTGTGGTGCGCGTATGCGATATGCGCATGCACCCGATTGAAATGTGCGTATATGATACCGAATATTGATCGGGTGAACTACTTTTGGTGGGGTCATATGAGATATGACCGAATTGATAAATCAAGTGTTGATTTATCATTTAACCATTAGTTTTCTCACTTAAAACCTTTTCTTGGATGATGGATGTGTGCATGCATGTGTGCTTTTCTTTCTTTCTTTCATGCTAGTTTCATGCACATGTGGATGTGCATACATGCACACATACATACACTCATCCATCATGGTTGTTAGCATATGGAAATGGTGGCAATATAAGACTCACACCATGGATTATATAATGGATTATTATTTGATTTTGGATTTAAAAGAAAATGAAAAGCAAAGGATAATCATTCTTGCTTCTACATTCTTCCTTTGACCTAACCATGCTCAACTACCACTAACCTAGGGTTATCCTTCTCTTTATCATTTAAAACTCAAGTTAAATAATGTCTCCATCACTTTAACCATGGTTCATAGTGAGAAGAAATAAAATATATATTGATATATTTCTTTTTCTTCTCATGAGTTATCTTTTTACCTCTTGTTAAAAAATTGCCACCATCTTCTTCCTCTTTCTCTTTTGCTCTCTAGTTTTTTCTAGTGAGTAAATACCACTTAAAGATAGGTTTTTGAAGTGAGAAACTTAACCACAACTTCATTCTACACAAGCTTAGCCGTTTTGTTTAGAGTGTTCTCTTCGGTTTTACGAAGTTGCGAGCTTGGACAGAGATCTCCATGGTGGATCGTCGTGGACACAAGAGGACTTCAAGAGGACCTCCGTTCAACACCCTAGAGACCAAGGAGTCCAGCGAAAGGGAGCTACAAAGGTTGTAGTCTCGAAACCCTAGATTAGTTCGCTTTATATTTCGAAACCCTAATTTTCTAGGATCGATTCCTTTGCATGTTCGTTTAGCACCATAAGAATTTAAACTTTGGGTCATGTGATGCTTCAAAACTCTTCATAGGGTGCTAGACTAACCTTACATTGGTATCAGAGCCGACCTAGAACATTAGGCGACCTTTTTACGAAGTTAAAACTCCGATCGAACCGAAATACGACTTTTTAGGGTGCTCTCTGGAAATTTTCTAAAAATTGACTTTTTTCAGAATTAAAAATATGTAAAAAATACAGCAGAAAAAAATAAGGGTTACGGTACAAAAATTATTCCATGAACGGTGATTCTCGCCGCGGAAACGCGGCCTAAGCTTGCTTAGGCCGCGGTTCCGCGGCCGTATATATGAATTGATGAATACTTTTTGTACAGTAATTCATGAATCTGCTTGTATAATTTTTTGGATATTTTTAATCTGTATTTGGTTTTGAAAAATTCTGGAGATGGTTTTGGACTCGTCATATCGATCGGGATTTTTATTTCGTAGCTTTTCCGGGTAAATTAGAAAGTATTGAAGTGTTTGAACGAGTATCATTTACTCACTATTCACGGGGTTTAAATACTTTGGAGATACGTGCAAGTCTTTTTGCGGTTTCCCTCTAGAAGACAACAAACCTTAACTCGATTATGTGACCGTCTCGAACTGCCCTTTGAACCCTAGGGTTTGGGGCAGTACGGCGTGCCACATGTGAGGCGTTGGCTTGACCCTTCTACGGCTGGACCGCTACTACTGTGTCACACTCCGGATTTTTGAACCCTGCTCAAGTGTTGAGCTTTAGTGAATCTTGGGTGCTTGATCGTTCGTTCGAAAACTTTAATACTGTCTGTTTGTCTGGAATGTGATACAATATATAGAATTCATATAGTTTAGGCATGAAATACGAAATATGTGATATTTCGCATTTATGATGTCTAAAGAGAATCTGGATTCCAAATATTGTAGTTTTACACTTTCTTTTCTGTGACCGTAAGTGTAGTATGTACGATATCGCCGGTTTCGTTGCTATACATCAACGACAATCGGGGTACGCATACTTTCTTACGTTGATGATATGTGATAAGTGTTGCTGAGATATGATGTGCAGGATTGTCACGATCGAATAGCCGGGGGGTTTTTGTGAGATGAGAGTTTTATATTTTCATTCATGTAAATTCAAATGTAATGTAATATTCTTTTATTTGGGGCACTTCCAGGTTGAGGTTGTGTCACCAGTGTTGTATATTATTTACTTTTCCGCATTAGGATGGACCCAAGGAGGGGAGCACAGGTGACCGGGTTCTGGAGTTTCAGTGGGAGGCCATCTCGAGGAGTCGAGACCGGGTCTCCTAAACTCCAGGATTGATAGGGTCACTTGCCGCTCTCGTAGGGGTCCAGGGTGTGGGCTTGGCTATTCATCGCGACTGTGGAATCCGTATTTTCTATTCTGGCTAAATACTAAATACGGACGTCCTAGGATATCCCACGTTATATCTATGTTTCTGCTGCCTGTGTTCTGTGATATCTGAGACGAATGACATATTATATATATATGATATATAGTAGACGTTGCTTATGTTTTACACCCGCGCTAGTCCTGTCCCGGTATGCCGTTAGTTAAGTAACCTAACGGTGCATAACGGAACATTGCGGCGAATGCGGATGGCATAAGCGTACGTGTTATTTTCGATTCTTTTCTGTGATTGGCTTAAGGACTTAAATGATGGGATTACATTAATGTGATTAATGTAAAGAAAATAAACCTAAAAAGATGTTGTAGAATCGGATTTGAAAACTACTCGGCTATTTATGAAAAAGCTACATTTCAAAACTGCGGAGCTTAAGCCACTCCTTTTGAAAACTGTTTGATTCTACAACGATATCAAGTTCAAAGCGTTAAAGATTTTCTTAAAAATCATTCGCAACCCTCCGTCATTTTAGGAAGTAGAGTACTTAGTATTCGTGCTACGTTTGTTGACTTTAGTTAAGGCTTAGTGTACGGTAGCTAAGTGATGTCTTCCTACACTGCATATGATGCAGATTAATTAGGACATTCATGCGACTTTGTTGACCATAGTTAAGGGTCATATGGGTGGGTCTAATTGATCAAGAAATGACGGGTAGAACTTGACTGGTACTTATGATTTGTTGACCATAGTTAAGGTCATAAGTACTAGGGGTAAAAATTACATCGGGAATTTCAAGTGTTGAAATTTGCAATGAGATTGCATACCTTCCATGTGATGGTTGGATCCCGATCTCACTGTGGGCAATAGTTGCTCCTAGGAGAGTTTTACAGTTTACAATTAGCTAACTCATTAGGTGTCTAGAAAGGTGTTAACGGGGCTCCGCCTCTGGGAAAACGAGGTTTACTCTAATTAGGTCCGTGCGAAAGCACGGGGAACCTTCCTCAAAGTACCGACACTGGCCTGGCTGAACGGTTAGCGAAGTTGTAGACTGTAATTAATCCTGGCTAGTTTTTCTTTTTAAGGTTTGAAAGAAAAACTTGATAAAAAGCAGTGGGAAACATCGATTAGACAAGATAATAAACCAATCTAATCTGTGCAAGAGCTTTCGCTGAGTGTATTCTTTTCTCTCTCTTAATGGCAGATACCAATGACTGGACTTAAGCTTCTACTAGATAAAAACAAACTGAATGGGACAACTATAAAGACTGGCTGAGGAATCTAAAAATCGCCTTGACTTATGATAAAGTATCATATGTCCTCACGGCTTCAGCCCCGCCCGTCCCTGGTCCAAAATCCTCAGTTGCGGACATTGAAGTCCGCAAGACATGGGACGCTGACTGTGCCACGGCCACATACCTCGCGCTTGCATCGATGGATAACACACATCAAAAGCAGCACGAGGATATGGACATTCACGGTATATTGCTCCATACAAAGGAGTTGTATGGGGAGCAATCCCGCGTATTACGATACGAAGCATCAAAGAAATTGTTTCAGATGCGAATGGCCCCTGGCACACCAGTAGGAGACCATGTTCTGAAGATGATAGCTCTTATAGAAGAGCTTGAGGACCTTGGATGGACGATGGACAATGAACAATATATAGATATTATTCTGCAGTCCCTCCCCTCCACCTTTGCTCAGTTCATAGTGAACTTCAACATGCATGGCATGGAGAAGGACCTCCCTGAACTCCTTAATATGTTAAGGAGTGCAGAGAGCACTATGAAGTTAGCAAAAACTCCCGTTATGACTATTGGACAGTCTTCCTCTTCTCGCCCGAAAGCCAAGGCCAAGGGAAAGAAAAAGAAGAAACCCATTAATCCTAAAGGGGGAGTTAAAAAGGTGAAGGGAAAGGGAAAGTCCAAGGCTGGAGACTCAGGGAAGGGCGAATGTTTCCATTGCCACAAGACAGGACACTGGAAGCGCAATTACACGGAGTACTTAAGTCTCAAGAAGAAGCATGGTGATGCTTCTGCTTCAGGTGCGTTTGTGACTGAAAACTGTTTTTCTATAAACTCTGCTTCCTGGGTATTGGATACCGGTTCAGGTTCTCACATTTGCAATTCTATGCAGGGGCTGAGAAATAGCAAGGTTTTGAAGACAGGTGACCATACTCTCCGCGTTGGAAATGGTTCCAATGTACATACAGTCGCAGTGGGAGAGTATCACTTGGGGTTGCCATCTGGATGTATTTTGATTTTGAATCCATGTTATTTTGTACCAAGTATGCTATGTAATATAATATCCGTTTCTTTGTTGGACAATGAAGGATATAATTTTGTGTTGCAGAACAATGTTATGAACATTCACCTAAATCAAATGTTGGTTGGGTATGGTACGCTTAATAACGGAATATATGTCCTAAATCAACATACAGTTTTCAGTATACAACACACTAATAAAAGAAAACTTTCAGAATTAAATGAAGCTTTTCTTTGGCATTGTAGACTTGGTCATATTAACGAAACAAGACTAAACAAGTTACATAAAAATGGATATTTAAACTCTTTTGAATATAAATCTTATACGACTTGCCAGTCTTGTATCAAGGGTAAAATGACCAAAACTCCGTTTGCCGGACACGGAGAAAGAGCTACTCAGCTCCTTGGCCTCATACATAGTGATGTATGTGGACCAATGTCTACACAGGCTAGAGGCGGTTTTTCATACTTCATTACATTCACCGACGATTTCTCAAGATTCGGTCATGTATTTTTATTAAAGCACAAGTCCGACGCTTTCGAGAAATTCGTTGAATATAAACAAGAAGTAGAAAAACAAACCGGCTTGAGTATTAAGATGCTTCGATCAGATCGAGGTGGAGAGTATCTCAGTACAGAATTTGCAACCTTCCTAAAAGAGAATGGGATTCTCTCTCAGCTCACTCCTCCTTACACACCACAGCATAACGGTGTGTCAGAACGACGGAATAGGACCCTATTAGATATGGTCCGGTCCATGATGAGTGACGCTGAGTTACCAGTCTCGTTTTGGGGGCATGCATTGGAGACTGCAGCGTTTCTGCTAAACAGGGTTCCAACTAAAGCCGTGTCTACCACGCCATATGAGATATGGAATGGGAAGAGACCATCTCTTAAGTGAATTAAGATTTGGGGTTGCCCGGCCTATGTTAAAAAGCAGAATCCGGACAAACTCGAGACACGGTCAGTCATGTGTAACTTTGTGGGATATCCAAAGAATTCTTATGGATATCTGTTCTACCACAAAGAGGAACAAAAAATGTTTGTTTCTCAGTATGCCACATTCTTGGAAAAAGAGTTTTTCACAGATAAAGATGATGGCAAGGTGGTAGATCTAGAAGAGGTTCTGGAGACACAAACTACAAATGACGATTTGGTTGAACCGGCTGTTGCAACAGAAACTGAAGAACCTCGGCCACTCCGTAGGTCTGGTAAGACTTCTCGCCCACCGGAGAGGTACTACGGTTTCCTCATTGATGGTAACGGAGAAGATTGCATCATGGATGATGATGATCCTACCAGTTTTCAGCAAGCTATCACGAGTGGTGACTCTGTTAAGTGGCTGGATGCCATGAGATCCGAAATGGAGTCTATGTACACCAACAAAGTATGGACTTTGGACATTGTACCCCCTGGGGTAAAACCTGTAGGGTGCAAATGGATCTTTAAAAGAAAGATTGGTGTGGATGGGCAGGTAGAGACCTATAAGGCAAGACTTGTGGCGAAAGGTTTTCGTCAAAGACCAGGTTTGGACTATGACGAAACTTTTTCGCCCGTAGCCATGCTTAAATCCATTCGGATCCTACTTGCTATTGCTGCTCACTACGACTATGAAATCTGGCAGATGGACGTTAAAACAGCATTTCTAAATGGAGATTTAGAAGAATGCGTTTATATGGATCAGCCAGAAGGCCTCATTGACAGTGGGATCAGCGAGAAAGCATGTAGATTGCTTAAATCCATATATGGGTTAAAGCAGGCATCTCGGAGTTGGAACATCTGTTTCGATGATGTTATCAAAGAGTTTGATTTCATCAAAAATCCAGATGAACCTTGTGTTTATAAGAAGGCTGTAGGAAGAGCTGTCACATTCCTCGTATTGTACGTGGATAATATTCTTCTGATAGGAAATGATATTCCTATGCTACAGTCGGTCAAATCATTCTTATCACTAAGGTTCTCCATGAAGGACCTGGGTGATGCCACATACATCCTGGGCATAAGGATCTATAGGGATAGATCCAAAAAGTTATTAGGATTGTCCCAAACCAGGTACATCAACACCATCCTAAAGAGGTTTAGTATGGAAGACTCCAAGCGGGGTGCCTTACCCGCTTGCCATGGAGTCAATCTCTCAAAGGATTCTTGTCCAAAGACCGATGAAGAGAGAGCTCGCATGAGCATTATACCTTATGCTTCGGCAGTAGGGTCTATAATGTATGCAATGTTATGTACACGCCCAGATGTAGCTTATGCACTTAGTGTTGTAAGCAGGTATCAATCCAACCCAGGGGAGAACCACTGGACAGCTGTGAAGAACATTCTTAAGTACTTACGAAGGACTAAAGAATTGTTCTTGGTGTATGGTAATACAGATCTCCAAATGGAGGCCTTTACCGATTCGAGCTTCCAGAGTGATAAGGATGACAGCAAATCTATCTCAGGGTTTGTATTTACCCTCAATGGAGGGGCGGTAAGTTGGAAGAGTTCTAAACAAGATACCGTTGCAGACTCTACGATGGAAGCTGAGTACATTGCTGCAAATGATGCCGCCAAGGAAGCCGTCTGGATGAAAAAGTTCGTCTCGGAGCTAGGAGTAGTTCCAACCATTATTGATCCAATACCTTTGTATTGTGACAATAATGGGGCGATGGCGTTAGCCAAGGAGCCCAGATCCCATCAGCGGTCCAGACATATCCTGAGGCGCTTTCATTTGATCCGGAAGATTGTAGATCGCCGCGAGATCGAGATTAAGAAAGTAGATACAAAGAACAACGCCGCGGATCCACTCACCAAGGCCCTCCCTCAGCCACAGCATGAGCGACTTTTTGAGATGTTGGGTATGAGATACGCCAATAACTGGCCTTAGTGCAAGTGGGAGATTGTTGGATATATGTATGCCCTAGAGGCCATTATGTGATAGTGGATGTATCTATACATGTATATATATTCAGTTTGCATTCTTGCTCGACATGATAGTATGCTATCTGGTTCTTCTTTATCTGACATGTTGATTTGATCATGCTTTTATTCATTCATACATGCTGATAAAGCCCTGAGGATATCGGCTTGACTACTTTGATTATGATGGAGATCATACTAGTGGGACATCTGTAGTCTATAAGCATATCCTGGAACGTCCCTAGTCGTAGGTATATCGAGACAGGGCATTGATATACAAGAGTAGACTAGCGTATATGATACTAGACCCATACGATGGGCGATGGATGTTCCCACATTCATCGATGTTTGACATCAAGATCACATACGGGTGCTCAGTGGTGACTGAGTACACTGGATGGACTCACCGAGAACTCCTATATGGAATTATATCTATCGTCGGATAGCAGTTCTCAGGTGACACTGGTACAGGTTAGTCTGTAGACCCGAGATCGTCATGGAGTCTTGTGTGTTCTCCCACTGTACTTTGATTGCCACCCTACCACGGCTCTACTGAGTCGTGCAAACAGGTGGCTGTTGGGTACAGTCCCGAGACACACGAAGATGATGAGCGATAGGAGGGGTTTCGTCTCTCCCGGTATTGGGAGTTGATGCTGTGCTGTGCCCGACTGGTTATAACAGCAAGTCCCTGGCCAGGGCTGCTGAGATTTGCTGATAAGTGTTATCAGTAGTTTCTCGATCTGTTATAGACCATTCACCGGCACGACTTATTGAGTTATTGGGGTCGACGTGACCATCCCTAGGCTCGATATGCAGCATATCTGACGAAGAGACCGGACTGTACGGTAGTGTTGCCGGATGGCTCGACGGGAGTTGTAGCAGGTTCGCTTGTTGTCTTCTGATCGCTCAATACCCGGGTGGCCGTTACGTTTAGCTGACCGCTTGCGGCTTGAGGGTACTTGATATGATCATCACCCTCTGCCGGCGTATTGACAAGTCTTAGAGTCCCACAAAGGAGTTACCCAGTCCAGGCGAAACGTTGTGGTGCGCGTATGCGATATGCGCATGCACCCGATTGAAATGTACGTATATGATACCGAACATTGATCGGGTGAACTACTTTTGGTGGGGTCATATGAGATATGACCGGATTGATAAATCAAGTGTTGATTTATCATTTAACCATTAGTTTTCTCACTTAAAACCTTTTCTTGGATGATGGATGTGTGCATGCATGTGTGCTTTTCTTTCTTTCTTTCATGCTAGTTTCATGCACATGTGGATGTGCATACATGCACACATACATACACTCATCCATCATGGTTGTTAGCATATGGAAATGGTGGAAATATAAGACTCACACCATGGATTATATAATGGATTATTTTTTGATTTTGGATTTAAAAGAAAATGAAAAGGAAAGGATAATCATTCTTGCTTCTACATTCTTCCTTTGACCTAACCATGCTCAACTACCACTAATCTAGGGTTTTCCTTCTCTTTATCATTTAAAACTCAAGTTAAATAATGTCTCCATCACTTTAACCATGGTTCATAGTGAGAAGAAATAAAATATATATTGATATATTTCTTTTTCTTCTCATGAGTTATCTTTTTACCTCTTGTTAAAAAATTGCCACCATCTTCTTCCTCTTTCTCTTTTACTCTCTAGTTTTTTCTAGTGAGTAAATACCACTTAAAGATAGGTTTTTGAAGTGAGAAACTTAACCACAACTTCATTCTACACAAGCTTAGCCGTTTTGTTTAGAGTGTTCTCTTCGGTTTTACGAAGTTGCGAGCTTGGACGGAGATCTCCGTGGTGGATCGTCGTGGACACAAGAGGACTTCAAGAGGACCTCCGTTCAACACCCTAGAGACCAAGGAGTCCAGCGAAAGGGAGCTACAAAGGTTGTAGTCTTGAAACCCTAGATTAGTTCGCTTTATATTTTGAAACCCTAATTTTCTAGGATCGATTCCTTTGCATGTTCGTTTAGCACCATAAAAATTTAAACTTTGGGTCATGTGATGCTTCAAAACTCTTCATAGGGTGCTAGACAAACCTTACATGAGCCGCCTCTGAACCTTAGGGTTTGGGGCAGTACGGCGTTGCCACATGTGAGCCGTTGGTTTGACCCTTCTACGGCTGGACCATTGGTACTGTGGCATGTGATGGATACTTTTTGAACTCTGCTCAAGTGTTGAGCTATTTGGGAAATCTTGGGTGTTTGTTTATTCGATCGGAAAGTTTAACATTGTCTATTTATCTGGAATGTGATACAATATTTGGAATCCACATGTAGTTATGAGATAACTAATTTGAATGTTATAAATCTTGCAGTTCAGTCTCAGATGATCGGTTGCCACGGGATTTTGATGCGATCAAAAGTCCGTCGCAATCACGTAGCGTACGCGGATACTCGCCGGGTAAACTTAATAGACAGCCACACCCCATAGCCCCGACCAAGTGACTGTAGGAGAACCCCATCGCCAAAAGCATCCGTTCGGGTGCTCGCGGCAGTGGTGTTCCGCCTTAGTGCACTTCGTCGATGGCATCGGGGGTGCGGCCGTCTACTAAAGTTTTCGACGAGCATTCGATCAGGTAATCGGGAATCTTGTTGAATTGCCTGACTAGATATTGAAAAGTGTTTTCGATATTGAGACTAAAATGCGGGATTTATAATTGTTAGGCATGAGATGTCTAAGGAATTCATTTGGTTAGGCATGCGATGTCTAAGGTGGTTGCGGATTCCAACTGTTGTACTTTTACACTTTCTTTTCTGTGACCGTAAGCGTAGTATGTGTGTATCGCCGGCTTCGTTGCTATACATCAATGACAATTGGGATACGCATGCTTGCTTACGTTGATGATATGAGATATTATGTGTTACTGTGATATGTTATATTGGATCGTCGTGTTTTGAATAGCCGGGGGTTTTATGTGAGATGAGAGATTTTCTTTTTAATTCATGTAAAATTCATTGTATATAATATTCTTTTATTGGGGCACTTCCAGGCTGAGGATGATGTCACCATTGTATATTATTTCCTTTTCCGCATTAGGTAGACCCAAGGCGGAGAGCACAAGTAACCGGGTTCTAGGGTCCAGTGGGAGACCATCTCGAGGAGTCGAGACCAGGTCTCCTAATCTTAGAATTGGCAGTGTTGCTTGCCGCTCTCGTAGGGGTCTAGGGATGTGGGTTTGTCTATTCATCGCGACCGTGGAATCCGCGTTTTATACAGGCTCGCATAAAACACGGAAATCCTAGTATATCCAATATTTCATATGTTCTTCTGCTGCAATGTTCTGTGATGAGATCATATTACTGCCTGAGACGAATGTTTATATTATATATATGAGATAAATATTGTATATTGATGATTTCATTTCAAATGTGATGCTTGTGAAGCATAATAAAAAATGGGACTTCATTAATGAGATTAATGAAACTAAAAGAAAGCTAAAGATGTTGTAGAAACTTGTCTCAAAAACTGATAGCTCTAGTTCTTACTTTGCATAGCGGTGTTCCTTGTAGAACATCCAGCACCTTATTCGATAAGGAAAGAGCCGAGATCCTTTCACCGGGAGTGATCTCTTTAGCGAAACTAGCAGATGCTACAAACTCGGTTTGTCTTTTGATTGTTTTTATAGTTATTGCTTTGCATGGTAATATTTGTGAAATATCCTGCACCTTATTCGATGAGGAAAGAGCCGACGATCCCTTCACCGGGAGTGACCTCTTTAGCGAAACTAGCAAAGGCCTAAAAAACACTCCATTTAAAATCATTCGATTCTACAACGATATCAAGTTCATTACGCAAAGGGTTTTCTTAAAAACCTGTCGTAGCCCTCCGTCATTTCAGATAAGTACTGGTTAGTATTCGTACTACGTTTGTTGGCTTTCGTCAAGGCGTAGTGTGTGGTAGCTATTTATGCTTATCTGTATAAGCATATGATGCGATTGAGTTAGGGTAGTCGTGCGACTTTGTTGGCTTTCGTCAAGGGTCGTACGGGTGAGTTTAATTCAATCGGGAAAAGACGAGTTGGACTTGACTAGTAGCCTATGGTTTGTTGGCTTTCGTCAAGGTCATAGGATGCTAGGGGTAAAATATTATTGGGAATTTCAAGAATTGAAATTTGTAATGAGATTGCATACCTTCTATGAGATAGTTGGATCCCGATACCCGCTGCGAGTAAGAGTTACTCCTGGGAGAGTTTTACACATTACAATTAGCCGATCAAGTAGGTGTCTAGAAAGGTGTCAACGGGGTTACGCCCCTGGGAAAATGAGGTTTATTTTAATTAGGTCTGTGCGAAAGCACGGAGAACCTCCCTCAAAGTACCGGCACTGGCCTGGCTGAAAAATTGGCGAACTTGTAGAGTGTAATTAATCCCGGCTAGTATTTCCTTTTAGGGTTTGAAGGAAGATTTGACTAAAACAGTGGGAGCCATCCTAATTAGATAAATTGATAACCAATCTAATCTTGTAAAAGCGCACGCTGAGTGTTTTCTTCTTTCTCTCTCCAGGTAGCGACCATGTCACGCCTTAATCAATATAATAAAATGGATGTATTGACCGAACCCGCTTGTTATACTGCACTAAGGAACGTTGGTCCCGCTCCAACTTATAAATGTTATAAGACAGAGCAGGAAATAGGGGATTACCAGAATTGCCATGCCGTCCAAACGAAGAAAGTGCATGTTGATGCATCTTCTTCGGGTGTGTTCATTACACAAAACTGTTTCTCAAATATCCTTTACGTCCTGGGTATTTGATACCGGATCAGGATCCCGCAAATGTAATTTGTTACATGGGCTACGGAGAGGTAGAGAACTGAGAACGGATGATAAGTTTCAAGAGTTGGAAATGATGCAAGTGTTGCAGCCAAGACTGCTGGCAGTTATCACCCTGTATTACCAGAATACATTGATTCTGAATGAATGTTATTAGATACCGAACCTGATATACAACATCATATCAATCTCTTTATTAGTAAAGAAGGATATAATTTTGTATTGTTGGATAATGTTTTGAACATTTCCTATATCAAGAGTTGATCGGTTCAGGCACGTTATCTAAAAGCATAGACGTTCTAAATCAAACTACGGTTCTTAACATACAGAACACACACAAGAGGAAGAGTTCAGAAATGAACGAATCCTTCTTGAGGCATTGTAGACTAAGGTCATATCAATGCGACCCGACTAGCTGAAGTTACATAAAGATGCATATTTAAATTAGTCTAGATTTACATCTTGTAAAAACTTGCCAGTCATGTCACAAAGATAAGATGACCACAGCTCCGTTTATTGGAAACAGAGAAAGAGTTAGTGAACTCTTAGGATTGATACATGCTAATGTATGAAGGTCCCCTGTCTACACATGCCAAGACCGGTTCTTTGTACTTCATTACATTCACTGATTATCTCTCAAGATCCGGATATATGTTCCTGTTGAAACAAAGGTCTGGAACTTTTGAGAAATTCAATAAATATAAGTTAGAAGTAGAGAACCAAAAATGGGTATAAGTATTATGTCCTTTGATAAGATCAAGGAGGAGAATACTTGAGCACGGAATTCCTGGACTATTCTAAAGGAGAATGAGATTCTCTCTCAGCATTACTCCTCCGCATGCACCACAGCACGTCGGTGTATCGGGGCGGAGCAAACGCACCCTATGTGATATGGTGTGCTCTATGATGAATACTACTGAGTTGCCTATTTTCTTTTGGGGTTATGCACTTGAGAAGTTGCACACCTATTGAATAGGGTTCCAATCAAATCAGATGCCTACCACTTCATATGTGATATGGAATGGGAAGAGTCCATCTCTTAAGGAAGTTAAGATTTGGGGTTGTCCGGCCTATGTCTAAAAGCATAATCCGGACAAGCTCGAGGCAAAGTCAGTTCTGTGGAAGTTTGTTGGATATCCCAAGCATTCGCAAGGGAATATCTTCTACCAAACCGAGGAACAAAAGATGTTTTGTTTCTCAGCATGCCACCTTTGTGAAAGGGAATTTCTTGTGAAGAAATTAGTGGTCATGAAGTAGAACTGAAAGGAGTTCTAGCTATACAAACTGCAGCTGATGATTTGGTAAACCCGAAAGATTCAATAGTTTCCAACGAACCTCAGCCTCTCCGCCGATCTAGTAGGGTTCCTCACCCACCTGAGAGATACTTCGGTTTTCTCTATAACAGTGGGAGCGAGGATTGCATCATGAGATGATGACCCAACTTGTTTCGAGCAGGCCATCAGGAGTGGGACTCTGTAAGAATGGATGGATGCTTAGCGATCTGAGATGGAATCCTTATACACCAACAAAGTATGGACTTTGGTTGCTTTATCTGAAGGGTTAAATCCCCATCAGGGGCAAGTATATCTTGAGAAGATTACTTGGTGTACATGGAAAAGTTGAGACTTTCAAAGCTATGCTTAAGTCCATCTAGATCCTACTTGCCACTGCTACATACCATGACTACGATATCTGGTAGTTGGGTGTCATGACTGCTATTCTAAAAGATCTTTTAGAAGAAAGCATCTATTGTTGGATATAGTGCCCTCAGAGTCAATTATTGGATCACAGGCACGTGATTGCAATGATTGAGGGAGGACCTATACCGGTAGGACAGTCTTACTCGAGATGATAGTATGCTATCTGGTTTATCTTTATCATCGTGTACTGCTTTAGGTGACCTTATAGGTCGCTATTATACATTGATAGAGCCTTTAGAATTCTTGCTTGACGGCCAGCAGTATGATGGCGATCATATACGTGGGAGCTGGGGTCTATAAGCACATCCTTAAAAGGTCCCTAGTCGTGGGAGTTTTCGAGACAGGGCATCGATACTCCAGAGTAGACTAGTGTATACAGTAGAGACCCCGACGAGGGGCGGTGGCCGGTCTCACAAGCCACTGGTGTCAGTTGGTTCACCTAAGATGTATACAGGTGCTCATTGGGTTATGAGTACACCGAACAGGACTCACTGGGAACCTGCTAGTTGGGATTATACCAGACGTCAGATAGCAGTTCCCTGGTGACATGTGTACAGGTTAGTTCATCGACCTGAGATCGTCATTTGTCTCGTGTGAGTTCCCACTGTGCTTTGATTACTACCCTACCACGGCTCAAAGGAGTCATGCAAACAGGTTTTAGTTGGGTACAGTCCCGAGCCACATGGAGGCAGTGAGCAGATCGGCAGGGGTTCGTCTCTCCCGGTATTGGGGGTGAGATCGCGTTGTGTCTAGGAGAACTATTACACGAAGTCCTTGGCCAAGGTAGGAGATTTACTGGTAGGTATTCCAGTAGTATCTCAGGGTGTTCTGGGCTACACTCCGATACGACTTGTACCTCTTTTGGGGGTCTGACTTTTACCAACCCCCTAGGCCCGCCATGCGATGCTCATAGACGAAAGGACCGGACTGTACGGATATTGTCACTGACAGGCTCAGTAGGGTGTCAGGATGAGTTCGCTCATCGACCTCCCTTTTGGTCAATACCTGGTAGCCCGTTACGTACAGCTAGTACCACTGACGTGCTAGTGGTTAAATCCACAGCCAAAGTATTGACGAGTCTTTAGAGTCCCCCACAGACAATTTCTCAAGTTTCGGACGAAACGTTGTAGAGGCCGTATGATATATGGCAGGGTCCGATCATATACGTGCAGTAGTGCACGGATCATGATCGGACGGATCATACTAGTGGACTTTGGTTTAAGCCGGATCCTAGTATTAGATTTGTTGGATTACTTTAGTCTCATCGCATTCGCATTCAGTCGTAATGCGGATGCAGGTATGTATATACAGGTGAGGGGTATCCTTGTAATCCGTCACGAGTTTACTTTAGATGTTGCTGGATCTTTTTGTTCGACCAAACATTTGGATTAATGTTTGGATAATGGAATTAGTGAGCTAGAAATCATCATTAGATGCATTAATGTGACATAGACATATACTATGAGTCATGGTCTCTTTTCTAGCAAATATGTCACATTAATGGATTGTTTTGTGTCATGAAATGAGAAGGAGAGAGAAGGGGGCTGCCATATGATATGTTAGCTCTTGAATTTCTTTTTCTAACACTCTCTCACTCTCATTATTCATAGCATCACAAGAAAAGAAAAGAAGAAAAAGCCTTCTCTTCTTCTTCTTCTTCCTCTAGCTTGCATTCTCCATTAATGGCAATATCTCCAACCTCCATCCAAGCCATGGATGCACGAGACAAAGTGATCACAACATACTCTACTTCAATCTTGGGCACGTCGGCTAGCACACTTCGTGCCTGAGTTGCTTCGGATGAAGCGGGAGCCCGTAAAAAGACTTCTCGATGTGGTGCCCTTTCCGATGAGGAGATGAAGACCGGAGTTGCCGCGGGGAGCTTGGGATGGTGGCCGAAGACCGAAGGACACGGATCGTTCGGTATAGCATTCTACCCTTTCTCATGTTAGCTAGTAGTAGGTTAATGGTCCGATCCGGGTTTATGGTCCGCGGTAGCGCCGGTTTTCTTGTTTTGAAAAAGTTTCGTTTCCGCATTTTGGCCTCGGACAGACGGCCGTGGCGCTACCGTAGACTTACATGGTATCAGAGCCACGCCATTAACCTTTACTAGCTTGCTCTAGCGCGTTTAGAACTTCGATCGGATGAAATTTTCAAAAACCGAGTTTCCAAGTCATAAGTTTCTGTCGATTTTCTTTTGTTGTCAAAAAATTATTTGGTGTATTTCAGAAAATCAGGCAGGGTTTTTTAAGAAAACTGAGAAAATTTGGTAGGCTGATTTTACTGTAGAGCGCCAGATCCACGGCCAAAACCACGTTTTGGCCGCGGATCCGCCGCCGTACTATAGCCACAGTGCACCAAATTTCTTCAGTAGGTCTCTGACTTGGAATTGGGGTTTATGGTATATTCTGTTTGGGCCCAGATTTATTTTGAGTACTGGGTATTGTGCTTGGGGCCCACTTCGGGAAATTTTGTCGATCGAAAATTTTAAAACATGTTAGTTCACAGTATTTACATTATATCTACGACCGTAAATGTCATTTGATCGGTAAATCTTGTCTAACTGCTATAGCCCTTTTAGACGGATTTGCGAACGTGACATTCACGTTGATGTTCTGTGTTGTGCTTTGATGTTGCGGATTTGTCGTGGTGGATAGCCTGGATGCAATGGTAGTACAGTTTGGTTGTATATATACATTTGATATTGCGGGGCGAGCGTCCGACATGTGGACTGCCGTCACTGCCTGTTTGTATATTATTCTTTTGGGGCACGACCGGGCTGAGGTCGATGTACCCATTGTATATTTTAATTTTTGTACTAGGATTACCCCGCGGAGGGGTGCATGGGTAGCCGGGTTCTAGAGGGAAACAGGCCCGCATCTCATGGCTTTGAGACGGAGGGGGCTTTACTCTAGAATTGGCGGGCTATTCGCCGCACTCGCAGGGGATATAGGTTGATCCAAGGAGGGGTGCCCAAGTTACCGGATTCCGTGAAGTGCTTGGTGGTTCATTCACGTTGTTGAAGGGGGCTTCCTCGCTTCAGGTTTTGGTGGGTAACTTGCCACGCCCGTAGGGGTCTAGGATTTCATTGCATAGGCTATCCACACGACCAGGGGAACGTCGGGATTCAGTAGCGGCTCAATGAAACCCGGGGATCCCAGATATCTGTATTGTTCTGTGATGCTTATTACATTTCTATGATGTTGCAATTTATCACGCCTTGAGCGATTATTATATATTGATATATAGACTAGTAGATGTTGTATATGTTTTTGCATCCGCGCTAGTCCAGTTCCCGCTCTGTCGTTAGTTAAGTAACCTAACGGGTGATGACGGGACCCAATGGCGAATGCGGATGGCATATACGTACATCATATTTTCGTTCTTTTGTGGTGTGATTAATTGATGGGACTGCATTGATTCGGATCAATGCAACCTAAACAAACCTGTTCGATGTTGTTGGAACATTTTTCAAAAAAAGCTGTTATTGCAAGGACGTTCTCTTTTGTTTTGCACAGTAGTATTCGGTTATGAATATCCAGCACCTCAGTCGAAGAGGCAAGGGCCAAGATCTCTTCACCGGGAGTGACCCCTTGGACAGAAGTTTGCGTCAGGGTAATAACTTCACTATAACCGATTACCTTTTGCTTTGCATCGTGGTATTCAGTTGGAATATCCTGCACCTCATTCTACGGGGAAAGAGCCGAGATCCCTTCACCGGGAGTGACCTCTTTAGCAAAGGTTTTCGCCACTATATTTTTCTAAAAAGCTATGCAGTTCCTTCAATGACAAGTTCACTACGTTAAAGGTTTTTCGCCAAAAACCAGCCGTAGCCCTCCGTCATTTCCTACGGGTATTATTTAGTATTCGTGCTGCGTTTGTTGACCTAGTCAAGACGTAGTGTTCGGTAGCTAAGTGGTACTTGTTTGTTGCATAAGTGGGATTGGTTAGGACAGTCATGCGGCCTTGTTGACCTAGTCAAGGGCACATACGGGTGGGTTTAATGCAATCCAGAATAATGACGGGTTGAACTTGATTAGCGGTTTATGGTTTGTTGACCTAGTCAAGGTCATAAGCCGCTTGGGGTAAAAATCACATCGGGAGTTTCTAAAGAAACTGAAACTTGCCAGATATGCGCATACCTTCTGAAGTGTGATAATATGAGTGGATTCCATCACGTTACCATGCGATGATAGTTGGATCCCGATTCCCACTGATGAGTTGGTTTACTCCTCGGGTGATCCCGACTAATTCTTCTTTCAGGTTTGGAGGAGAATTTGATGTTACAGTGGGAGGTTTCCTGATTAGATAAAGTGATAACCATTCTGATCTAGGTTAGAGTGCACGCTGAGTGTTTCTTTTCTCTCTCTCTTTGGCAGCGACCATGGCCCGACCCTAGACTATGACTCAGTGACCAAGTTGACCGAACCTTCTTAAAACAATGGCTTTTGGATTGTCAGAGTTGCATACCTCATTGCCACTCCTACTTTTACCCTTTTCTCCAGAACACCCCGTATTACTACGAACATCCACTTCCATTGGATAAACCATCGTATGGTTATATACGAACTCGAAGGAACTTGTTCCAGATTCGAGGATGGTTTCCGGTTCTGGAGAAAACGAATAGGACTATTCAGTTGTCTTTTCCTTTTACCTTCTCTCAGGTTGCGAGTGCTCCTTGGATTAGGACGGTACACCTATTACGCTAATTGGATAGTCTTCTTCCAAACCATAGGCTGGAGCCGAACGGTAGGGAATGAAGAAAACCATTTAGCCTAAACGGTGTACAGAAGGTATTAAGTAAAGACAAATAAAGGGATTAGTAAGAGGGCAAAGTAAATTGCGACTGCTATTCACGACCAAACCAAGTATTTTTTCGCCAATCGTACATCACCTTTGTATTTCTACAGAACACTCTGTATCACTACGAAGATCCACAGTTTATTGGATATTTCATCGTATGGTTATATACGAACTCGAAGGAACTTGTTCCAGTTCGGGGATGGATTCTGGATCAGGAGAAATAGGAATAAGGTTTTATTCAGTTGTCTTTTATCATCACCTTCTCTCAGATTGCAAGTGCTCCTAGGATTAGGACAGTACACCCATTATGCTTATTGGATAGTCTTCTTCCAAACCATATGCTGGTGCCGAACGGTAGAGAAGGAAGAAAACCATTTGGCCTAAAGGGGTGTACAGAAGGTAATGACTAAAGACATATAAAGGGATTTGGAGAGATGGCAAAGAAATATACGGTTACAGTTGTGAATCTGATAATGGAAGAGGCATTACTAGGAATACCCAGATACCCCTTCGAAACATTTACATGTTTCAGTTTCACTGTGTACTGTTAAAAGAAAACTGATTTCCCAATTAGTCCTTGCTCTAGGGTATGTATTTACCAGGTTTGATTCTCACATCTGTATGGTTTTACAGATGATGAGTGGGAGTAAGTTATTGGGAATTGGGTGATCATCCTCATTATATCGGGATTCGTTGTAATTGGTGATATTTGAGGAAATCGCCTGGGTTGTTTGCTGGACGGCAAATATTTGGTTTTGAATATCCGTTGTTATGCACCAATTTCAAATTGGCATATCTGTATGTCTATTTTTATAAAGTAAGATATAATTTTTTGAAATTATGTCTACGACATTTACCTATATCAGTAGATGGTTAGATAAGGAGGATTAAACAGCGGTGTAATTCTTCTTAACCATAAGTACAGTTTTCAACCTACGACACACAGGGATTGAGTTATTAGACTCAGGGGACTTATACAGAGTATTGTATGTTGTCCAGTGTCCGTGAGGACAGAGGGGTTGGTACTCGTACTATATTCTGTTTACTTGTGACTTCTCTAGTTCTTAGACATGTGTTTCGTAGAAATGCAAGGTCTGAGTTTTGAGAAGTTATAAGTATAAGAATAAAGTAGAGAACCAGGTGTTGCAAGTATCAGGATTCTTCAAGGTGATCGAAGATGTAGATACTTGTATATGGTATTCAGTTGATAGTAATGATTATGAGAACTTGCTTCTCTTTCAGATTACTCATAATTGGAAGTATTCCTAAGTTGAGTAATGCTGATCGGCCTCTCTCCATTTAGTTGACATGCACTGGAGATAGCTGCATGATTTGAATCTGGTTCCAATTAAATCAGTGCCTCTGTTTCTATATTGGATATAGAATAGTTCATATCTTAACGATGTTAAGGTACGGGGAGTTGTCCGGCTTATGCTTAAAACCAGACTCTGGATAACTCAAGGCACGTTTCTGTAATGGGTGTTTGTGGGTTGACCCAGGCTATGACGAGGGTTGACTTTCTACCATCTGGAAGATCAATAGTGACATTGTTCTTGACTCGCCACAGTTTTAATAAAAATGGATTTTTTCAGAAAACAGTAGTGGGAGTATGGTAGAACTGGAAGTTATTCTAGAACCACAAACGATTACTGAAAATTTAATAAGAACCTAAAGATTCAATCTGGATTGACATTCCTTTAGCCAGTCCGCATATATGGTGGGTAACCTCAGGCACTCGAGAGGTACTTTGGTATGCTCAAAGACGGTGACAGGGAGGTTCTTGTTTACCCAGATTTGACACTACTGTTGTTCCAGACTGTGAGACCCGGCAGGAGGATGAGTATAGCGTCGTTCTAAACTAGCTTTAGAAATGCACGTGTATATGATTCTGCCAGAAGGTTGTCGTAGTCAGTGGGAGCAGCGGAAGCATAGTGGACAAGTAGCTTATGTCTATTTATGGACTAAAGCAGATATAGCGGAGATAGATCATCTATTTCTGATGTGACAGTTATAGGTTTGACTTCATCAGAATAAGGGGTGGATCTGTTAAGAAGGTAGTAGGGTGTGATGTCCTGGTATTTGGATGACATACACAGAGTAGGAAGTGAAATTCCTATACTACGATCGGTTGTACTTTGGATGTCACACAGTGGTTTCTCCACTTAGGATTTGGATATTATATCAGATATTCTGGTTACTAGATCTATGGTTTTAGATCTAGATTTGGGAAGTGTCCCAATCAGGATACTTAAACAGCATTCTAAAGGTGTTTTAGAATGGACGACTCCTGGCACGGTAGTGTACCTGCAGGTGACGGAGTCACCCTCTCTAAAGGTGTCTTACAGACTAAAGGGGAGAGGGATGTGCATGATTGGCAGATCACTTTCTTAGGCAATTGAGTCAATCATGAGATATCAAGTACCACACCAGATGTTGTTTTTGCACGAGCTGCAATAAGTTGATATTAATCCTATCCTGGAGAAACATTCGGAAGCAGTTTTAGAACATAAGTGGATGTTCTAGGGATATGATAACGACAGCCTCATACGGGAGACAGTTATCATTCCAGGCTTCCAAGGTGACATGGATGGCAGAGTGACTGTCAGAGTTATAGTTTTCCCTCTGACGAGGGGCAGTAGTTTGGACAGATGGTCCAAGCGGATACTAAGGGAGGCATGGCACAGGATACTGATTGGTTTCAGCTGACGATACAGTCTAAGAAGTTTGGATTTGGAGTTCATTTATGAACTAGGTCCCATCAGATATCCAGACATATTCTAAGACAGGTATTGCTCATTTCGGGAGATGGCTTTCTCCGCGAACTTGAGATATAGAGAGACATATAAAGAAACATCAAAGCGGATCCACTCACTGAGGCTATTCCTCGAACGCAATAGTTTCGCAAACGGGTTTTGTGAAACTGATTAGTAGAGGAGTTGGATGTTCGGTATCATACGGGCTGTGAGTATGCGACATCGCAATAATTAGCCTTGAGTGCAAGTTGGAGATTGTTGGATATAGTGCCCTCAGAATCAATTATTGGATCACAGGCACGTGATTGCAATGATTGAGGGAGGACCTATACCGGTAAGACAGTCTTACTCGAGATGATAGTATGCTATCTGGTTTATCTTTATCATCGTGTACTGCTTTAGGTGACCTTACAGGTCGCTATTATACATTGATAGAGCCCTTAGGATTCTTGCTTGACGGCCAGCAGTATGATGGCGATCATATACGTGGGAGCTGGGGTCTATAAGCACATCCTTAAAAGGTCCCTAGTCATGAGAGTTTTCGAGACAGGGCATCGATACTCCAGAGTAGACTAGTGTATACAGTCGAGACCCTGACGAGGGGCGGTGGCCGGTCTCACAAGCCACTGGTGTCAGTTGGTTCACCTAAGATTTATACAGGTGCTCATTGGGTTATGAGTACACCGGACAGGACTCGCCGGGAACCTGCTAGTTGGGATTATACTAGACGTCAGATAGCAGTTCCCTGGTGACATGTGTACAGGTTAGTTCATCGACCTGAGATCGTCATTTGTCTCGTGTGAGTTCCCACTGTGTTTTGATTACTACCCTACCACGGCTCAAAGGAGTCATGCAAACAGTTTTTAGTTGGGTACAGTCCCCAGCCACATGGAGGCAGTGAGCGGATCGGCAGGGGTTCGTCTCTCCCGGTATTGGGGGTGAGATCGCGCTGTGTCTAGGAGAGCCATTACACGAAGTCCTTGGCCAAGGCAGGAGATTTACTGGTAGGTATTCCAGTAGTATCTCAGGGTGTTCTGGGCTACACTTCGACACGACTTGTACCGCTTTTGGGAGTCTGACTTTTACCAACCCCCTTAGCCCGCCATGCGATGCTCATATACGAACGGACCGGACTGTACGGATATTTTCACTGACAGGCTCAGTAGGGTGTCAGGATGAGTTCGCTCATCGACCTCCCTTTTGGTCAATACCTGGTAGCCCGTTACGTACAGCTAGTACCACTGACGTGCTAGTGGTTAAATCCACAGCCAAAGTATTGACGAGTCTTTAGAGTCCCCCACAGACAGTTTCTCAAGTTTCGGGCGAAACGTTGTAGAGGCCGTATGAAATATGGCAGGGTCCGATCATATACGTGCAGTAGTGCACGGATTATGATCGGATGGATCATACTAGTGGGCTTTGGTTTAAGCCGGATCCTAGTATTAGATTTGTTGGATTACTTTAGTCTCATCGCATTCGCATTCAGTCGGAATGCGCATGCAGGTATGTATATACAGGTGATGGGTATCCTTGTGATCCGTCACGAGTTTACTTTAGATGTTGCCGGATCATTTTGTTGGACCAAACATTTGGATTAATGTTTGGATAATGGAATTAGTGAGCTAGAAATCATCATTAGATGCATCAATGTGACATAGACATATACTGAGTCATGGTCTCTTTTCTAGCAAATATGTCGCATTAATGGATTGTTTTGTGTCATGAAATGAGAAGGAGAGAGAAGGGGGCTGCCATATGATATGTTAGCTCTTGAATTTCTTTTTCTAACACTCTCTCACTCTCATTATTCATAGCATCACAAGAAAAGAAAAGAAGAAAAAGCCTTCTCTTCTTCTTCTTCTTCTTCCTCTAGCTTGCATTCTCCATTAATGTCAATATCTCCAACCTCCATCCAAGCCTTGGATGCAAGAGACAAAGTGATCACAACATACTCTACTTCAACCTTGGGTACGTCGGCTAGCACACTTCATGCCCGAGTTGCTTCGGATGAAGAGGGGGCCCGTAAAAAGACTTCTCGATGTGGTGCCCTTTCCGACGAGGAGATGAAGACCGGAGTTGCCGCGGGGAGCTTGGGATGGTGGCCGAAGACCGAAGGACACGGATCGCTCGGTATAGCATTCTACCCTTTCTCCTGTTAGCTAGTAGTAGGTTAATGGCCCGATCCGGGTTTATGGTCCGCGGTAGCGCCGGTTTTCTTGTTTTGAAAAAGTTTCGTTTCCGCATTTTGGCCTCGGACAGACAGCCAGGGCGCTACCGTAGACTTACATCTATAAGTACACAGCCAGAGGGCTTCGTAGATAGTGGGAGCAGCGGAAAAGTGTGCAAGATGATTTATGCGATAAATCAGGCATCGCGGAGTTGGAACGTCTGTTTTGATGAAGTAGTCAAAGAGTTTGACTTCATCAAAATGGTAGATGAACCTTGTATATACAAAAGGGTAGCTGGGAGTATGGTGGTGATCCTCATATTGTACGTGGATGACATACTCTTGATAGGGAAGGAGTTTCCTATGCTACGCTTGGTCAATCTCCGCTTATCACAAGGATTCTCCATATAAGATCAAAGTGATACCTCCTAAATCCTAGATTTTATATCTATGAGATAGATCTAAATGGATGTTAGGATTCTCACTAGTAGTAGTGAGATGGTATCAATCGATCCTGGGGAGAATCACTGGAAAAGGTTCCAGGGTGATAAGGACGACTGAATGTCAGTCGCAGGCATTGTCTTTACCCTCATTGGAGGGACGGTATGTTGGAAGAGTTCTAAGCTAGATACCGGGACTTACTAGACGATTAAAGGCAAGATGCGTCGTTACCAAGGATGCTACCGAAGAGGCAGTCTGGATATATATAAGTTCATGAGATAAACTTCGTTCCTACCATTGTGTGGCAATGGAGTTGTGGCTTATGCCAAGGAACCCCCGTCCTGTCAGAAATCCAGATATAATTCTTAGGCGGTATCACCTGATCATGGAGATGGTTGATCTCCAGGGAGATCGAGGTTAGGATAGTAGACACAGAGGACAACAGCGCGGATCCACTCACAAAGGCCTATTTCCCAGTAGAGACTTTTATGGGATGGTTGAGTATGAGATACTTCAACCACAGCTGATTGTTGGGTATGCGATACCACAACAGATGGCCCTAGTGAAAGTGGGAGATTGTTAGTTATATGTATGCCCTAGAGGCCATTACTGTACATACGATGTATATTGTAGTGGATGCTTGGACATATATAGGAAGGACTTTCTTGCTCGACATGATAGTACGCTATCTGGTTACTCTTTATCTTAACATGTACTCTGATTGTCTCTATGTTACATGTTGATAAAGCCCTTAGGATGAGTACTTGACTACCAGGACTATGATGCAGATCATACTAGTGGGGACAGAGTAGTCGCCAAGTACATCCTTGAAATGTTCCTAGTCGTGGGAGTACCGAGACAGGGTATCGATACTCCAGAGTAGACTAGCGTATGTGCTTCTTGACCCATATGATGGGCGATGGATGATCCCATATCCATTGGTGTTTGACATCAGAGAAGGTATACGGGTGCTCAGTGGAGACTTGGTACACTGGACGGACTCGCCGAGAACTCCCAAATGGTATTATACCTCACGTCAGATGGCAGTTCTCTGGTGGCACTGGTACAGGTTAGTCTGTAGACCCGAGATCGTCATAGAGACTTGTGTGATTCCCACTGTGCTTTGATTTCCATCATACCACGTCCAAGAGGGCATGCAAAAAGGTGGCTTTTGGGTACAGTCCCAAATCACATGGAGGCAATGAGCGATAGGAGGGGTTTCGTCTCTCCCGGTATAGGGAGTTGATGTTGCGCTGTGTTCGATTGGCTATAACTGGAAATCCCTGGCCAGGGTTGCTGAGATTTACTGGTAAGTGTTATCAGTAGTTTCTCGAACTGTTATGGACCAAATATCGACACAACTTATCAAGCTACTGGGGTCTGGCGTTTACCACCTCTAGGCGAGATATGCGACATATCAGACGAAGAGACCGAACTGTACGGAAGTGTTACTGATTGGATTCACGGGAGAAAGTACAAGCTTGCTTGTTGATCTTCTGATCGCTCAATACCTGGGTGGCTGTTATGTTTAGCTGACCGCTTGCAGCTTGTGGGTGTTTGATATGATCATCACCTACTGCCGGCGTATTAACGATTCTTTAGAGTCCTACACAGAGGTTTCCTGGTTCAGGCAAAACGGAGTAGGAACACATATGTGATATGTGCGGGACCGAGAATGATACGTGTATGCGATACCGTATTATATTCTCGCGATATGAGATATCGGCCGGGTATATGTGATATAGCCGGGTCATCGGATCAAGAGTTGATTCGATGAACTGATACAGATTATATTAGTCGGTTATTTGTGAAATAGCCGGATTATCGGATCAAGTGTTGATTCGATAATTTAATGTATAATGATATATTTGATATATTAAATTACATTAACTAATATAAGCTCACTAAAAGATTCTTTTTCTCACTCGGGTAATACATTGATATATATGCGATATATGTTAATTGTATTATTTTCTTTTGTTACAAAAATATATTATATATGTGACATATAATATTGTAACAAGTTATGATTACTAATGCAACATGATTAGTGGAGATTAAACATGGTTAGGGTTTGATTTGGGTTAGCTCTTTCTAGAAGCTTCTAGAAGTTTTTATTTTGTTTCTTGCAAAGATATTTTGTTTAGATATTTTGCTTGATATTTCCTAACCCAACCCACACCCTTTAACCCTAGTCAAATCTCTACAATGGTTAAGTCCTTCTTGACTTAACCATGGTTGCATTTGTAATTATAACAAGATTTCATTATTCATCACAAAGGACTTGATCATCTTCTTCCTTCTTCTTCCTTGTTTGAAAAAGCTTTCTAGCTTTTTGTGATGTGATAAAAATGAGTGAGAAATAGAAAACAAATGAGAGCTAAATTCCCACTTCATCATCCTCATCTATTCTATCCGTTTAGATTAGGGTGTTTGCTTTGCTAATACTTGATTAGCAAAGCAAGAGCTTGGGTTTGAGTTTCTTCAAGGTAGATCATCTTTGTTATCGAAAATCGGAAGCAAGCTTGCATCTTTCTTTTGTGGAGCCTCTCGAGAGTCCGGATACTCGATGATCGCAGCGAAGGGACCTCAACACGGAGTTTTAGAAGTGAAGGAACGGACTACAAAGGTTGTAATCCCTAACTCTTAGATGTAAAGTTGTTTACATGCTTTGTTTCGCCTAATCTCTAGTCTAAGATCTTGGTTAGAGTTGTTCGGCACGTCTAAATTTTAAATCGGGCATGGTTGATGCCTTATAGACCCTTGTGAGAGTGCCTAGTAACCCTACAGAATTAAACAATATTAATGTTGTTCTATCTTTTAACTCTATCATTGCAGAAAGAAACGAAAATAGAATGTACGCTTATGCCATCCGCATTTGCCACGGGGCCCCGTCATGCACCATTAGGTTACTTAATTAATGGCAGAGCGGGGGATAGACTAGCGTGGGTGCAAAACATAAGCAACGTTTATTATATATAATATATATATAGTCATTCATCTCACGCAATAATAGTCATTCCAGATCACAACAACACAGATGAATATATTGGATATATTAGGATATCCGTGTTTCGTTTTAGCCTAGAACGAAAAACGGATTCTACGATCGTGATGAATAGACAAACCCCACCCTAGACCCCTACGGGTGCGGCAAACTACCCGCCAAATTCCCGAAGTGAAGCAACCTCCCTCAATGAAATAAGTAGGCCACTCGGCACTTCAAGAACCCGGTAGTTTGTGCACCTCTTCCTTGGGTCCATCCTAGGTGCAAGAAAAATAAATGAAATAATACAACGGTGGCTACAATCTCAACCCGGATGTGCCCCGCAAAAGAATATTACATCAATTTATAAATATACTTGAATGAAATAAAAGAACACTCTTCTCACATCCCTCTGGCTATTCATTTATGACGATCCAATACTTCATATCCACAAACCATCAACAAGATACTAGATATGTGCAACCCCCACTAATCGACATATAGCAATTAGTAGACATTTAGAAACACATATACAATACATAAAAACACAGATTAGCAAGAACTTAGAATTTTGATCGATTATAACTTTCCGCGTTTACCCCATGCACAAACCAGTACACAAACAAATCTGGGTAAAAGCCAAATATGCTAAAAATCATATTTCCAAGTACATGAACCACAGAAAAAATTGGGAGCATATTGGCCATAACTCGGCCGCGGCTCCACGGTCTAGTTGATAGGTTATGTGCTCAAAATTTTTCCTTGGTCCTAGAAAAGCCTGCTCATATTTTTAAGGTCACTGAAATGATTTTTTGAACTTTTAAAAACGAACAGCAAGCTATATAAGGAAATGCAATTTCGAACAATTTTCCGTCGATCGAAGTTCTAACTACTTACTAACTAGCTAGTTAAGGTTTAACCTGGTTCTGATAACACTGTAAGTCGATGTCACACACCCCGCGCACTTGTGGGGAGGCGGAATATATAAAAAACGATTTTTAACTTTTCAACACCGACCTAAACTCCAAGATCTTTTCAGAAAGTTTAACTAGCTAAACTACATAGAGTTCTAAACTACTATGTAAGTATTTTATACCTTATTGAATCAAATCCTTCGGGTCTTCTTCTCCTCTCTTTGAGCTCCTAAGGAGTGTAGATCTAGCTCGGTCGTCGGTCTCCCCGTGTCGAAGGCGATCCACCCGAGAGTCTATGATTCAAGCCCAACCTCTAAACCGAGATAAATAAATTACCTAGTTCGCTAAATTAGGCAGCTTAGGAGATGTAGAGTGTTAATTGGACTATTTAATCTCAAGTGACCCTAGAATTCACAACACATGTGAGGGTTAGGGTCTTGAGGTAGAAAGAGGAGAGGAAAATGGAGAGAGAAAGAAAAATCACAAATGAACTAAGTCTTGTGCTAGTGAAGAATAGCTCATTCTTTTCTCACATGAAGCATGCAATAATTTTCAATAGAAAATTGTAGCCATACTTCAATAGTAAGTCAAAACCAATAAACAAATGAATTAGCCATACTTTACCCATACCACAAATATCTCCATTTCCACCTCATTAATCTATTTTCCAAAAATAGATAAATCCAATAATAAGGTGTCCCCTTGTAGAAGCATCTTTTATAAAATTACAAGAATACCCTCACCGTATATACATACAGGTATTCGTACTGCAAAAATACGAATACGATAAGATAATGATAATCCAATAATATAATACTAGAATCTAGTTTAAACCAAATCCCACTAGTATTATCCGTCCGAACAACATCCGTGTATCCAGTACACGTATATGATCGGAACACTGCACGTAAAACCATACGGCATCTACATCGTTTCGTCTGAACTAGGGAAACCCTCTGTATGGGACTCAAAAGACTCGACAGTACGCTGGTAGTGGGTTTAACCACAAGTCCGTCAACGACACTAGCTGTACGTAACGGCTACCTAGGTAGCTGTCGAAAAGAAGGCCGACGAGCAAATCATCTGATCCCCTACTGAGCCTATCTATGACAATCTCCATACAGTCCGGTCTATTTGTCTAAGAGTATCGGATATCAGGCCTAAGGGGTGGTAACCGTCAGACCCCTAATAGCACAATAAGTCATATCGGTGTAGAGCCTAATACATCCCGAGAAACTACTGGCGTACCTACCAGTAAATCTCACTTGCCCTGGCCAAAGACTTTTTGTATTGGCTATCCGAACACAGTGCGATATCAACTCCCAATACCGGGAGAGACGAATCCCTTCTAACCCCTACTGCCTCCAAGTGCTTCAGGACTGCACCTAACCACCACCTATTTGCACGACTCATTTGAGCCGTGGTAGGGTAGTAAATGCACGGCGGCGTCCCGGCCGTCAATCAGACGGCAAAATGCGGAAGCGGTGATAAACTTTAATTTTGCGAACTTTGCAAACCGGCACCACCGCGCACTAAACCCCGGATCGGGCCATTAAACTAGATCTAGCTAACTACAAGACGGGTTAGAGATATACCGACTGATCCGAGTCCTCTGGTCTTCTCGTCGTCATCCCGATCTCCCGCGGAAACTCCGGTCGTCGCCTCCTCACCGGAAGGGCACCACATCGCCTGTATCTTTTACGGGCTCCCACCTCAATGCCGAGGCAACTCGGGCGCGAAGTTGGCTGGCCGACGCGTCCAAGATTTGCTGTAGAATAGTGTAGAATACTTGTCTCTTTGGGGTTTATGAGGTTGCCAATTTGGAGGGATTTGTACACTAGAATTTCATGGATGCTTGATGGAGAAATTGAGCATGCAAAATGGGAATGTGTGAGCTCGGCCAACCAAGAGAAAAAGCTCACTGGAAGAAATGAAATGAAGCAAGCTCTAATAAATTAATCCTCATGTCCATTATGTTTCACTCCAGCACACTCATTTTAACACAATGCAATCATATAAATATTAAATTAATCCCTCTTTTAAACTCCAGCACACACAAAATGGGCTCAATGCAATCAATATTAAAATAATCCCTCATCTCCATCATTCCAACAGTGGCCGGCCCATTACCTATTTCCATCACACCCATACCCACTCAAATCTCATTAATGCAAAATCATGGAAGAAAGATATCATAATCAATACAATTGCAAGAAACCCCCTCCACAAATATTATTTGCACAATTGCAAATAACCCCCTCCATCGGAAAAGTCCGGCCGGGAAAGAACAAAGGAAAACCGGCCGGAACGGAATGGAAACTGGCAACTCCAGAAAACTGGTCCCGTAATAAATTACAGGAAAACCCCCATGCTGTGCATACACACCCGCATCTTTATTCCGTCCGGATACAAATGCAAAGAGACAAAATCTACACTGTACTATACTAGGATCCGGCTTAAACCAAAGCCGGCTAGTAATGTTCGTCCGATCCTGATCCGTACAATACCGCACGTATCTGATCGAACCCTGCCATATATCTATACGACCTCTAGTACAAACCGTCCGATCCTGATCCGTGCAATACCGCACGTATCTGATCGGACCCTGCCATATCTCCATACGGCCTCTACAGCGTTTCGCCCGAAAACTGAGTAACTGAATGTGTGGTGGACTCTAAAGACTCGTCAATACTATGGCTGTGGATTTAACCACTAGCACGTCAGAGGTATAAGCCAATATGTAACGGGCCACCAGCTATTGACCAAAAGGGACGTCGATGAGCGAACTCATCCTGCCACCCTACTGAGCCTGTCCGTGACAATATCCGTACAGTCCGGTCCGTTCGTCTATGAGCATCGCATGTCGGGCCTAGGGGGTGGGTAAAAGTCAGACCCCCAAAAGCGGTACAAGTCGTGTCGGAGTGTAGCCCAGAACACCCTGAGATACTACTGGAATACCTACCAGTAAATCTCCTGCCTTGGCCAAGGACTTCGTGTAATGGCTCTCCTAGACACAGCGCGACCTCACCCCCAATACCGGGAGAGACGAACCCCCGAAGATCCGCTCACTGCCTCCATGTGGCTCGGGACTGTACCCAACTAAAACCTGTTTGCACGACTCCTTTGAGCCGTGGTAGGGTAGTAATCAAAGTACAGTGGGAACTCACACGAGACAAATGACGATCCCCAGGTCGATGAACTAACCTGTACACATGTCACCTGGGAACTGCTATCGACATGAGGTATAAGACCAACTAGCATGTTCCCGGCGAGTCCTGTCCGGTGTACTCATAACCCAATGAGCACCTGTATACATCTTAGGTGATCCAACTGACACCAGTGGCTTGTGAGACCGGCCACCGCCCCTCGTCGGGGTCTCGACTGTATACACTAGTCTACTCTGGAGAATCGATGCCCTGTCTCGAAACTCCCACGACTAGGGACTTTTAAGGATATGCTTGTAGACTCCAGCTCTCACGTATATGATCGCCCTCATACTGCCGGCAGTCAAGCAAGAATCCTAGGGGCTCTATCAACGTGCAATAGCGACCTGTCAGGTCACCTAAAGCAGTACACGATGATAAAGGTAAACCAGATAGTATACTATCATCTCGAGTAAGACTGTTGTCCCGGGATAGGTCCTCCCTCAATCATTGCAATCACGTGCCTGTGATCCAATAATTGACTCTGAGGGCACCATCTCCAACAATCTCCCACTTGCACTCAAGGCTAATTATTGCCATGTCGCATACTCACAGCCCGTGTGATACCGAACACCCAACTCCTCTACTAGTCAGTCTCACAAAGCCTGTTTGCGAAACTCTTGCGTTCGAGGAATAGCCTCAGCGAGTGGATCCGCTCTGAAGTTTCTTTCTATGTCTCTCTAAATCTCAAGTTCGCGGAGAAAGCCATCTCCCGAAATGAGCAATACCTGTCTTAGAGTGTCTGGATATCTGATGGGACCGAGCTCATAAATGAACTCCAAATCCAAACTTCTTAGACTGTATCGTCAACTGAACTTAATCAGTATCCTGCGCCATGCCACCCTCAGTATTGCCTTGGATTACCTGTCCAAAACACTGCCCCTCGTCAGAAAGAAAAACTATAACTCTGACGATCACCCTGTCGTCCATGTCACCTTGGAAGCCTGGAGTGATAACCGTCTCCTAAAGGAGGCAGCCATTATCATATCCCTAGAACAATCACTTATGTTCTAAAACTGCTTCCGACTGTTTCTCCAGGATTGGATTAATGTCAACTTATTGCATATAGTGCAAGAACAACATCTGGTGTGGTACTTGACATCTCATGATTGACTCAATTGCCCAAGCAAGTGATCTGCCAATCATGCGCATCCCTCTCTACTTTAGTCTATAAGACACCTTTAGAGAGGGTGACTCCATCACCTGCAGGTACACTACCGTGCCAGGAGTCGTCCATTCTAAATACTCTCAGAATGCTGTCAAAGTACCCTGATTGGGAAACCACCCAAATCTAGATCTAAAACCATAGATCTAGTAACCAGTATGTCTCATACAAAATCCATTTCCTTTGTGGAGAAACCACTGTGTGACGACCAAAGTATAACCGATCGTAGTATAGGAGTTTTCTTTCCTACTCTGTGTATGTCATCAAAAACCAGGACATCACACCCTACTACCTTCTTAACAGATCCATCCCCTATTCAGATGACGTCAAACCTATGACTGTCACATCAGAAATTGATGATCTATCTCCGCTATATCTGCTTTAGTCTATAAATAGACATAAGCCTGATGTCCACCAATGCTTCCGCTGCTCCCACTGACTACGAAGACCCTTTGGCAGAGTCATATAGATGTGCACTTCTAAAGCTAGTTTAGAACGACGCTATACTCATCCTCCTGCCGGGTCTCGCAGCCTGGAACAACAACAATGGCAAGTGTGGGTAAACAAGAACTTCCCTGTCACCGTCCTTGAGGCTACCGGAGTACCTCTCGGGTGCCTGAAGTTACCCACCTTATCAGCGGAGTGGCCAATGGAATGTCAAACAAGATTGAATCTTTAGGTTCCTTATCAAATCTTCAGTAATCGTTTGCGGTTCTGGAATCACTTCCAGTTCTACCATACTCCCACTACTGTTTTTGAAAAAATCCATTTTTATTAAAACTGTGGCGAGTCTAGAACAATATTTCTATTGATCTGCCAGATGGTAGAAAATCAACCCTCGTCATAGCCTGGGTCAACCCACAAACAGCCATTACAGAAACGTGCCTTTGAGTTATCCAGAGTCTGGTTTTAAGCATAATCTGGACAACTCCCCGTACCTTAACATCGTTAAGATACGAACTGTTCTATATCCAATATAGGAACAGAGGCACTGATTTAATTTAACCAGATTCAAATCATGCAGCTGTCTCCAGTGCATGTTAACTATATGGAGAGAGGCCGATCAGCGTTACTCAACTTAGGAATGCTTCCAATTATGAGTAACCTGAAAGAGAAGCTATTTCTCTTTATCATTACTATCAACTGAATACCATACACAAGTATCTACATCTTCGATCACTTTGAAGAATCCCGATACTTGCTATACCTGGTTCTCTACTCTATTCAAATACCTATAACTCCTCAAAACTTAGACCCTGTGTTTCTACGAAACACATGTCTAAGAACTAGAGAAGTTAAAAGTAAATACAATATAGTATGAGGACCAACCCCTCTGTCCTAATAGACACTGGACAATATACAATACTCTGTATAAGTCCGCCGAGTCTAACAACTCTTTCACTGTGTGTCGTAGGTTGAAAACTGTACTTATGGTTAAGAAGAATTACACCGCTGTTTAATGCTCCTTACCTAACCATCCACTGATATAGGTAAATGTCATCGACATAATATCAAAAGGTATATCTCATTCTATGAAAATAGACGTACAGATATATCAATTTGAAATTGGTGCACAACAGCGGATATTCAAAACCAAATATTTGCCGACCGGCAAACAGCCCAGATGATCTCCTCAAATATCACCGATTACAACGAATCCCGATATAATGAGGATGATCACCCTATTCCCAATAACTTACTCCCATTCATCATCTGTAAAACCATACAGATGTGAGAATCAAACCTGGTAAATACATACCCTGGAGCAAGTGTCTAATCAGGAAATCAGTTTTCTTTTGACAGTAGACAGTTGAACTGAAACATTGAAATGTTTCTATAGGGTATCCTGGTATTCCTAGTAATGCCTCTACCATTATCCAGATTCACAACTATAACCGTATAATTCTTTTCCACCTCTCCAAATCCCTTTATATGTCTTTAGTCATTACCTTCTGCACACCCCTTAGGCCAAATGGTTTTCTTCCTTTCCTACCGTTCGGCACCAGTCTATGGTTTGGAAGAAGACTATCCAATAAGCATAATGGGTGTACTGTCCTAATCCTAGGAACGCTCGCAATGCGAGAGAAGGTGAAGATAAAAGACAACCGAATAAACCTTATTCCTATTTCTTCTGGACCAGAATCCATCCCCGAATTGGAACAAGTTCCTTTCGAGTTCGTATATAACCATACGATGGAGTATCCAATAAACTGTGGATCTTCGTAGTGATACGGAGTGTCCTGGAGAAATACAAAGGTGATTTAGGATTGGCGAAGAAATATTTGGTTTGGTCGTGAATATCAGTCGCAATTTACTTTGCCCTCTTACTAATCCCTTGCTTTGTCTTAATCTTAATACCTTCTGCACACCGTTTAGGCTAATTGGTTTTCTTCATTCCCCACTGTTCGGCACCAGCCTAAAGTTTGGAAGAAGACTATCCAATTTGCGTAATAGGTGTACTATCTCCTAAACTAAGGAGTACTCGTAACTTGAGAGGAGGCAAAAAGGAAAAGACAACTGAATAATCCTATCCGTTTTCCCCAGAACCGGAAACCATCCTCGAATTCCTTCGAGTTCGTATCTAACCATACGATGGCTTTGTCCAATGGAAGTGGACGTTCGTAGTAATACGGGGTGTCCTGGAGAAAAGGATAAAAAGTAGGAGTGGCAATGAGGTCTGCAACTTTGACAATCCAAAAGCCAGTGTTAAGAAGGTTCGGTCAACTTGGTTACTGAGTCATAGTCTTAGGGTCGGGTCAATGGTCGCTGCCAGAGAGAGAGAGAAAAGAAAACACCCAGCGTGCACTCTAGCCTAGATCAGAATGGTTACCAATTTATCTAATCTGGAAACCTCCCACTGTACCTCAAATTCTCCTCCAAACCTATAAGAAGAATTAGTCGGGAATACCCGAGGAGTAAACTAACTCATCAGTGGGAATCGGGATCCAACTATCATCGCATGATAACGTGACGGAATCCGCTCACGCTATAATACTCTAGAAGGTATGCGCATATCTGGCAAGTTTCAGTTCTTTCGAAACTCCCGATGTAATTACTACCCCATGCTCTTATGACCTTGACTTTGGCCAACATATCATAAGTCACATGTCAAGTTCAACCCGTCATTCTCCAAGTTAATTTGAGTCCACCCGTACATACCCTTGACTTTGGCCAAAATGGCAGTACGGCTGTCCCAAACCAACGCATCTATCTATGCTGCATATGAATACCCAATAGCTACCAATCACTGTGCCTTGACTTTGGCCAACATACACAGCTTGAATACTATTGACTACCCATATGAAACGACGGAGGGCTATGAATGGTTTCTGGCGAAAACCTTTAACGTAATGAACTTGATATCGTTGAAGGAACGGATAGCTTTTTAGAAAATATAGTGACGAAAACCTTTACTAAAGAGGTCACTCCCGGTGAAGGGATCTCGGCTCTTTCCCCGTAGAATGAGGTGCAGGATATTCCAACTGAATACCACGATGCAAAGCAAAAGTAATTGGCTATAGTGAAGTTAATGCCCTGACGCAAACTTCTGTCCAAGGGGTCACTCCCGGTGAAGGGATCTCGGCCCTTGCCTCGTCGACTGAGGAGCAGGATATTCCAAATGAATACCACGATGCAAAACAGAAATGAACGTCCTTGCAATAACAGCTTTTTGAAAAGTGTTCCAACAACATCAGAATAGGTTTGTTTTAACTTGCATTGATCCGAATCAACGCAGTCCCATCAATTGATCACACCACAAAGAACGAAAATACACTGACGTACGTATATGCCATCCGCATTCGCCACTGGGTCCCGTCATCACCCGTTAGGTTAGCTAACTAACGGCAGAGCGGGGACTGGACTAGCGCGGATGAAAAACATATACAACATCTACTAATATATATACCAATATATTATATTTCGCTCAAGGCGTGAATAAAATGCAACATCACAGAAATGTACAGCATCACAGAACAATACAGATATCTGGGATCCCCGGGTTTCACAGAGCCACTACTGAAACCCGACGTTCCCCTGGTCGTGTGGATAGCCTGTGCAATGAAATCCTATACCCCCTACGAGTGCGGCGAATAGCCAGCCAATCCTGGAGTGAAGTGTAAGTCCATATTGCGACCCCCGGTTCTTACGGGGAGGCGGAAACGGTATAAAAATCAAATTTTTAGTGCAAGAAGCAACATGGACTAAACAAGGTCGGGATCGTGTCTAAACTAAACTAGCAAATACGCTAAAAGGAGTTAGCTACTCGGATGAGGGTTATACCTAAACTTGAACTCCTTCTTCTTGAAATCTTGTAGAGGTTGATGGTTCTCTTTTGTCGCCTTCTTCCGTCGAAGATGGATCCACCTCGAGGGTTCGACCTTGGGCTCTTTCTCGGACTTGGAGTGAACTAGAATCTCCGGTTTGCTAATCCTTTGATCCTAGGGTGAGTAGAGAGTGACTAGGGTTTGCTTTCCTTTTAAAAGAGAAGGATTCTCAACTCATGAGAGGGTTTCTCTTTACTAGAGGAAGAAGAAGATGAAGAGAGGAGAGAGAATGAGAATGATAGAATGAGCTATTATTTTCTCTTCTAGCAACCATAATGCAAAAGAATAATATTATCTAAATGATAATAATTGAAAATGAGAATAGTTGATGGTAGTGTTTGGAATGACCACAACCATGCTTCATTTAAAAATGTAAGCATAAATCAAGGAAGACTTTTGAAGGCATGAAAGTGGTCAATGGTCAACAAGTCAACCAAGGTCAACAAGTCAACAAAGAACAACCATAACATAATTCTCATTTAATTATTATTATTAATAGATAATAAATAAATCCATTAGGGTTTGGAAAAAGAAGACTGTCAACTGTGCATACGCACCCGTTCCGAAACCCTAATGAAAAACCTCATTCTCCTCCTCAAGCAACTGTGCATACACACCTGCATTCTCGTTCCGAAAAACAAGAATACCAAGATATAAAAGCAACCCCCAAAACACATACCAGTATCTGGCTCAAACCAGAGCCTGCCAGTATAATCCGTCCGGACTCCAAACGTGCACAAGTGCGCGGATGAGAACGAACCCTGTCGCAAAACCATGCGACCTCTACTCTGTTTTGCCCAGAGGCGAATACCCTCTGTGTGGGACTCTAAAGACTCGACACTACGCTGGCAGTGGGTTTAACCACAGACCGCAAGCGGCACTAGCTGTGCATAACGGTCCCCAGGTAGATGTCGACAAGAAGGCTGACGAGGTGAAACCCCATCTGAACTCCTACTGAGTCTGAATGTGACAGTCTCCGTACAGTCCGGTCTGTTCGTCTGATACATCGCATGGCGGGCCTAGGGGGTGGTAATCGTCAGTCCCCCAATAGCGGTACAAGTCGTGCCGGAGCGAAGCCCAAAACACCCTGAGATAACACTGGAAACCTACCAGTATATCTCGTTTGCCCTGGCCAGGGACTACTCGTGTAATGGCTCTCCTAGACACAGCGCGATGTCAACCCCCAATACCGGGAGAGACGAATCCTGTCTAACCGTCACTGCCTCCAAGTGCTTCGGGACTGCACCCAACCACCACCCGTTTGCACGACTCCTTTGAGCCGTGGTAGGGTAGTGATCAAAGTGCAGTGGGAACACACTTGAGGCGAAGTGCCAGTGTCAAGTCAGCGGACTAAGCTGTACTCATGTCACCTGGGAACTGATAACTGACGATAGGTATAATACCAACCTGTCAGTTCCCGACGAGTCCTGTCCAGTGTACTCGTAACCCAACGAGCACCCGTATACTATCTCCAGTACGACGTACTGATGGCTGTGGGACAGACCATCTCCCACACTGGGATGAGAAGCGCATACGCTAGTCTACTCCGGAGTATCGATGCCCTGTCTCGATAGTCCTGCGACTAGGGACCTGTATAAGGATGTGCTTATAGATTACCCAGCCCCCACTAGTGTGACTGCCATCACAACGCTGGTAATCAAGCAAAGATCCTAAGGGCTCCACTAATGCGTATAAGTGATATACTGAAATAAACACAAGTACACATTGAAGTAGAAACAAACCAAGTAGCATACTACTATTTTGAGCAAGATTGTATATACAAGGTGAATATCCCAAGCATCCATTAAGTAATATACAAACTAGTATGATACAGTAATGGCCTCTAGGGCATATACACTAACAATCTCCCACTTGCACTAAGGCCATGTACTGGCGTATCGAAGACCTATCATCTCGATCAGCCGCTCGAACTGAGTCTGGGGCAAGGCCTTGGTGAATGGATCTGCAGTGTTCTCTTCTGAAGCAACCCTCCGAACCTCGATCTCCTTGCGATCCACGATCTCCCTGATCAGGTGATACCGCCTCAAGATGTGCCTGGATCTCTGATGGGACCTGGGTTCCTTCGCTAAAGCTATAGCCCCGTTGTTATCGCAATACAGAGGTATTGGGTCAACAATGGACGGAACCACCTGAAGTTCTTTCAAGAACTTCCTCATCCAGACAGCTTCTTTTGCGGCATCAGATGCAGCGATGTATTCCGCTTCCATCGTCGAGTCTGCAACGGTTTCCTGTTTGGAACTCTTCCAACACACCGCCCCTCCATTGAGGGTGAAGACAAAACCCGACATGGACTTGGAATCATCCTTGTCACTCTGGAAGCTGGAGTCAGCAAAGGCCTCGATCTGGAGGTCTTTTGCGCCATACACCAAGAACATCTCCTTAGTCCTTCTCAGGTACTTGAGAATGTTCTTTACTGCTATCCAGTGTTTCTCCCCAGGGTTAGACTGATACCGGCTTACCACACTCAGTGCATAAGCTACATCCGGTCTGGTACACAACATCGCATACATTATAGAGCCTACCGCAGAAGCGTAGGGTATAATAGACATGCGATCCCTCTCCAAATCAGTCTTGGGAGACATCTCTTTAGAGAGGGTGATCCCGTGACAAGCCGGTAGGTTACCGCGCTTGGAATCTTCCATACTGAATCTTTTCACTATGGTGTCGATGTACCTGGACTGAGAAAGTAATATCCTCTTGGATCTATCACGATGGATCCGGATCCCCAGGATGTATGAGGCATCACCCAGGTCTTTCATGGAGAACCTTTGTGACAAGAACCCCTTGACAGATTGTAGCATAGGAATGTCATTTCCTATCAAGAGAATGTCGTCCACGTATAAAACGAGGAATACTACAGTTCTCGCTACAAATCTACTATAGATGCATGGTTCATCTGGATTTTTGATAAAGCCAAATTCTTTGACTGTCTCATCAAAGCAGATGTTCCAACTCCGCGATGCCTGCTTTAGTCCATAGATGGACTTAAGCAACTTGCACACCTTTCCGCTGCTCCCACTCTGAATGAAACCCTCTGGCTGGTCCATATAGACACACTCCTCTAAATTTCCATTTAGAAAAGCTGTCTTTACGTCCATTTGCCAGATCTCATAATCGTGGAAGGCAGCAATGGCAAGAAGGATCCGAATGGATTTCAGCATGGCTACTGGAGAAAAGGTTTCGTCGTAGTCCAAGCCAGGTCTTTGACGAAAACCTTTTGCTACCAGCCTAGCTTTATAGGTCTCAACCTGTCCATCTACACCAATCTTCCTTTTGAAGATCCACTTGCATCCTACGGGTTTTACCCCGTCTGGAGCAATGTCCAACGTCCATACCTTGTTGGTGTACATGGACTCCATTTCGGTCCGCATTGCATCCAGCCACTTCACTGAGTCAACGCTCTGAACGGCCTGCTGGAAGCTAGTAGGCTCATCATAATCTATGATGCAATCCTCTCTATCCCCGTCTATGAGAAAACCGCAGTATCTCTCGGGCGGATGAGACTGCCTACTACTCCTGCGGAGCGGCATAGGAATGTCCTGTTCTGTTGAACCCTCTGGTTCCACTAAGCTTTCAGTAACAGTCTGTGGTTCTGGAACCTCTTCCAGTTCTATTGTGTTCCCACTTATCTGGGTTTCTAAAAACTCAGTTTCCAAGAAGCGGGCATGCTGAGAAACAAAGACCTTTTGCTCCTCAGCGAAATAGAAAAGATACCCCCTGGAGTTCCTTGGGTATCCCACAAACTTACACTGTACTGAACGTGCCTCAAGTTTGTCCGCATGCTGCTTTTTTACAAAAGCTGGACATCCCCATACCTTAAGATAGTTAAGACAGGGTTTCTTCCCAGTCCACATCTCATATGGGGTGGTAGGCACAGTCTTGGTGGGAGCCTTGTTCAAGAGATACGCAGCTGCTTCTAGTGCATATCCCCAGAATGATCGCGGCAACTCAGCGTTACTCATCATGGACCGCACCATATCCAATAGGGTGCGGTTCCGTCTCTCCGATACACCGTTATGTTGCGGGGTGTAAGGAGGAGTAAGCTGAGAGAGAATTCCGTTCTCTTTTAAATAGTCCAGGAATTCGGCACTTAAGTATTCTCCACCTCGATCCGATCTTAGAATCTTAATACTTTTGCCGGTCTGTTTCTCTACTTCATTCTTATACTCCTGGAATTTTCCAAAGGCCTCGGACTTATGTTTCATTAAGAAGACATAACCGTACCTTGAGAAGTCATCCGTAAAAGTAATGAAGTAAGAATGTCCGCTTCGGGCATGTGTAGACATTGGACCGCACACGTCACTGTGTACGAGTCCCAAGAGCTCGCTCGCTCTTACTCCATGTCCAGTAAACGGAGTCTTTGTCATCTTTCCTTTGAGACAAGATTGACAAGTGGCATATGATTGATATTCGAACGCATTCAAATATCCTTCTGTATGCAACTTAGTCAACCTTCTCTCATTGATGTGACCCAATCTACAATGCCATAAGAAAGTCTGATTTATTTCTGGAGACTTTCTTTTGTGTGTATTCTGGACATTGAAAATCTGTGGTTGGTTTAACACGTATATACCATTACTCAGAGTACCTGACCCAATCAATACTTGATTAAGGTGAATGTTTACAACATTACTTACAAACGCAAATTCATAACCTTCTTTAGAAACTAAAGATACAGAAATGATATTACAAGTTGCGTTGGGTACAAAAAAGCAATTACGCAAAACCAAAACATGTCCATCTGACATTCCCAGGTGATAGTCCCCCACGGCTTTAGCATCCATGCTAGCTCCGTTCGCAACTCTGAGGGTCATGTCACCTGCCTTCAAATCCCTACGGTTTCTCAACGCCTGCAAAGAATTACAGATATGAGATCCTGATCCGGTATCCAATACCCAGGAAGTAGAGTTTATTGAAAGACAGTTTTCAATAACATACACACCTGAAGCTGAAGCTGCAACCTGCTTCAATTCCTGTGTTCTGGCCTTCCAGGCCCTGCAATCATTCTTCCAGTGTCCTTTCTTATGACAAAAGAAGCATTCTTCCTTATCCACAAGCTTCCCCGCTATCTTTGTTGCTTTCCCTTTTCCCTTCGTATCCACTTTACTAACACCGCCCCTTGGTTTGGCGGGGGCCTTCTTCTTCTTTCCCTTGGCTTTCGCCTTGGACCTAGAAGAAGATGATCCTCCTACAAACAAAGCGGATGTATCCCTACTTTTCTGTAGGGTGCCCTCTGCGCTCCTCAGCATGTTGAGGAGCTCTGATAGTTCAACCTCTTTTTCTTGTAGGTTGAAGTTCAGTATAAACTGGGCGTAAGTGGAAGGAAGGGACTGGAGAACTATATCCGTATATAGTTCACTCTCCAATGTGATCCCTAGGTCAGCGAGCTCCTCAATGTAGCCGATCATCTTTAGCACGTGCTCGGCTACTGATGATCCGACGGCCATCTTTGTCGAAAACAACTTTTTCGACGCTTCGTATCTTGCGATACGTGATTGCTCTCCATACAGTTCTTTTGTATGGAGCAATATGGACTCCATGTCCATATTCTCATGCCTCCTCTGATGTTCGTTGTCCATCGAGGCAAGCAGGAGGCACTTGGCCTTCGCGCTATCAATCTCCCAAGTCTTGCGGATTTCCTTATCCGCGACGCTGGAAGTTGGACCAGGGACAGGGGGAGCTTTGGTGGTAAGAAGATACCCCAGCTTGTCATAAGTGATTGCTATCTTGACATTCCTGAGCCAATCTTTGTAGTTTGGCCCTGTCAGCTTGTTTTTATCTAGGAGTAACTTAAGTCCAGTCATGTTGATTGGTCGCTGCAATTAGGAGAGAGAAGAAGAAACACTCAGCATGATGCTCTTGCAAGTTTAGAGTGGTTTTTAGTTTGTCTAAACAGGATGGCTCCCACTGTTTCTCGAATCCCTCCTCAAACCATAAAGGAAGAATTAGTCAGGATCAATCCCACCGTACAATACTTGCTTAACCGTTCAGCCAGGCCGGTGTCGGTACTTCGAGGGAGGTTTTCCAACGCTTTCGCGAAGTTCCTTAATTAAAGAACCTCTTTTCCCTGGGGGCGTAACCCCGCTAACACCTTTCTAGGCACCTACTAGGTTTATAGCATTGATCGTTAAGTGAGAAATTTCCCGAGGAGTAGCATATACTCATAGTAGGATCGGGATCCAAATATCATCGCGTGACGAAACTGAAGGAATCCTACCAGAATCACCACACTCCAAATGGTATGCAAATCTAGCAAGTTTCAGTACTTATGAAACTCCCGATGTGGATTTTTGCCCCATGCTCTTATGACCTTGACGAAGGTCAACAAATCATAAGTCACATGTCAAGTTCTGCCCGTCATTATCCAGGTTAATTTGAATCCACCCGTATATACCCTTGACGAAGGTCAACAAGGTAATGCGAGTGTCCCAAACCAACGCATCTATCTATGCTACATATGAACACCCAATAGCTACCAATCACTATGCCTTGACGAAGGTCAACAAACACAGCTTGAATACTATTGAATATTCATACGAAACGACGGAGGGCTACGAATGGTTTTGGCGAAACCGTGAACGTAGTGAACTTGATTTAATCGATGGAACGAGATAGCTTTTAGAAGGAGTGGCTCAATCTCCGCATTTAAAAGTTAGTTTTGAAAAGAACCGAGTGGTTTTTCGAAAGTGTTCCATCGACTTAAACTTGGTTTATTATCTTGCATTAGTTCTTTTAATGCGTGATATTCTTGCATTAGTACTTTTAATGCGTCCCATCATTTAATCCTACCATTGCAGAAAACAACCAAAATATGACGTACGCTTATGCCATTCGCATTCGCCACGGGGCCCCGTCATTACCCGTTAGGTTACTTAACTAACGACAGAGCGGGGGGCTGGGCTAGCGCGTCTGTAAAACATAAGCAACGCCTAAATAGAAAGCAATGATAGACATTTCAGATCACAGATAAATACATTGGATATACTAGCAATCTGTAATTTGTACGAGCCTGTAACAAAAACAGATAACACGGTCGCGGTGAATAGCCAAATCCCCACCCAAGACCCCTACGGGTGCGGCAAACTACCCGCCAAGTCCTCGGTAGTTTGTGCACCCCTCCATGGGTCTATCCTAGGAGCAAAAACAGTAAAAAGAATTATACAATGACGGCTACAACCCGACCCGGTTGTGCGGCCAAACAAATAATATAATTACATCAATTTACATTTACAATGAATTGCAAGAAAAGAAAACTCTCGTCTCACAACCCCCGGCTATTCACCCGCGACAATCCAACATATTTATATACACATTCCAGCACATTACAGATCTTGTATAACCCCGACTAATCGTCTTATAGCGATTAGCCGACGTTCAATACAAGCAAACATCACAGATATAACCATCATAGTCAAAGTGTAGTGAAGTTCGGAAAAATACGGAATTATAGGACCCCAAAAGGAAATTTCTTTTCTGGAAAATCTGGGCACATATAATATATTTTAAAAATCCCAAAACCAACACAGACACACACTGCACGAAAAACGATGCACAGAAGACGACAAGTAGCGGCGGTTCCGCGGCGGATGCTTACCTTACGCGGCGGAAGCGCGGCGACTTAGACGAGTTACTGTATCGTTTTTCTTGGGTGTTCACAGAAAAGCCTGAGCCGAATTTACATGTATAAATTTTTTCATTTTGAGCCAAAAAATTTTCAACAGAAACTCAGGTTTTGAAATTATCCGGTTTTGTGATTTTTTTCGGTTCCGAACTTCGTTACACTTCACTACCTAGCTAGTTTAAGTTTAGTTAGGCTCTGATACCACTGTAAGTCCATATTGCGACCCCCCGGTTCTTACGGGAGGCGGAAACGGTATAAAAATCAAATTTTTAGTGCAAGAAGCAACATGGACTAAACAAGGTCGGGATCGTGTCTAAACTAAACTAGCAAATACGCTAAAAGGAGTTAGCTACTCGGATGAGGGTTATACCTAAACTTGAACTCCTTCTTCTTGAAATCTTGTAGAGGTTGATGGTTCTCTTTTGTCGCCTTCTTCCGTCGAAGATGGATCCACCTCGAGGGTTCGACCTTGGGCTCTTTCTCGGACTTGGAGTGAACTAGAATCTCCGGTTTGCTAATCCTTTGATCCTAGGGTGAGTAGAGAGTGACTAGGGTTTGCTTTCCTTTTAAAAGAGAAGGATTCTCAACTCATGAGAGGGTTTCTCTTTACTAGAGGAAGAAGAAGATGAAGAGAGGAGAGAGAATGAGAATGATAGAATGAGCTATTATTTTCTCTTCTAGCAACCATAATGCAAAAGAATAATATTATCTAAATGATAATAATTGAAAATGAGAATAGTTGATGGTAGTGTTTGGAATGACCACAAACCATGCTTCATTTAAAAATGTAAGCATAAATCAAGGAAGACTTTTGAAGGCATGAAAGTGGTCAATGGTCAACAAGTCAACCAAGGTCAACAAGTCAACAAAGAACAACCATAACATAATTCTCATTTAATTATTATTATTAATAGATAATAAATAAATCCATTAGGGTTTGGAAAAAGAAGACTGTCAACTGTGCATACGCACCCCGTTCCGAAACCCTAATGAAAAACCTCATTCTCCTCCTCAAGCAACTGTGCATACACACCTGCATTCTCGTTCCGAAAAACAAGAATACCAAGATATAAAAGCAACCCCCAAAACACATACCAGTATCTGGCTCAAACCAGAGCCTGCCAGTATAATCCGTCCGGACTCCAAACGTGCACAAGTGCGCGGATGAGAACGAACCCTGTCGCAAAACCATGCGACCTCTACTCTGTTTTGCCCAGAGGCGAATACCCTCTGTGTGGGACTCTAAAGACTCGACACTACGCTGGCAGTGGGTTTAACCACAGACCGCAAGCGGCACTAGCTGTGCATAACGGTCCCCAGGTAGATGTCGACAAGAAGGCTGACGAGGTGAAACCCCATCTGAACTCCTACTGAGTCTGAATGTGACAGTCTCCGTACAGTCCGGTCTGTTCGTCTGATACATCGCATGGCGGGCCTAGGGGGTGGTAATCGTCAGTCCCCCCAATAGCGGTACAAGTCGTGCCGGAGCGAAGCCCAAAACACCCTGAGATAACACTGGAAACCTACCAGTATATCTCGTTTGCCCTGGCCAGGGACTACTCGTGTAATGGCTCTCCTAGACACAGCGCGATGTCAACCCCCCAATACCGGGAGAGACGAATCCTGTCTAACCGTCACTGCCTCCAAGTGCTTCGGGACTGCACCCAACCACCACCCGTTTGCACGACTCCTTTGAGCCGTGGTAGGGTAGTGATCAAAGTGCAGTGGGAACACACTTGAGGCGAAGTGCCAGTGTCAAGTCAGCGGACTAAGCTGTACTCATGTCACCTGGGAACTGATAACTGACGATAGGTATAATACCAACCTGTCAGTTCCCGACGAGTCCTGTCCAGTGTACTCGTAACCCAACGAGCACCCGTATACTATCTCCAGTACGACGTAACTGATGGCTGTGGGACAGACCATCTCCCACACTGGGATGAGAAGCGCATACGCTAGTCTACTCCGGAGTATCGATGCCCTGTCTCGATAGTCCTGCGACTAGGGACCTGTATAAGGATGTGCTTATAGATTACCCAGCCCCCACTAGTGTGACTGCCATCACAACGCTGGTAATCAAGCAAAGATCCTAAGGGCTCCACTAATGCGTATAAGTGATATACTGAAATAAACACAAGTACACATTGAAGTAGAAACAAACCAAGTAGCATACTACTATTTTGAGCAAGATTGTATATACAAAATATCCCAAGCATCCATTAAGTAATATACAAACTAGTATGATACAGTAATGGCCTCTAGGGCATATACACTAACATGAAGCCCCCTCCGTCCCAATGCCATGAGATGCGGGCTTGTTGCCTTCTAGAACCCGGCTATCCGTGCACCCCTCCGCGGGGTAATCCTAGTATAGAAAGTAAAATATACATACAACGGGTACATCGACCGCAACCTGGTCGTGCCCCAAAATAATAATACAAACAGGCAGTGACGGCAGTCCACATGTCGGACGCTCGCCCCGCAATATCAAATGTACATAATACAACAACACTGTACTAGCATTCCATCCAGGCTATCCCCCACGACCGATCCGCAACATCACAGCAAAACACAGAACATCAACGTGAAAGTCACGTTCGCAAATCCGTCTAACCGGGCTATAGCAGTTAGACCGGATTTACCGATCGAGTGACATTCACGGTCGCAGATATAATGTAAATACTATGAAAAATGTGTTTAAAATATCCGATCGATCAAAAATTAACAAGTGGGCCCCCAAGCAATACTGTAGCACTCACAGAAAATCTGGGCCCAATTTTAATATTCCAAAACCCATAAAATAAGCCCAGAAGCCCACTGGAGAAATTGGACACAGTGAGGACACCAATGTGTGGCGGAACCGCGGCCCAAGGGTGGGTTTGGCCGCGGTTCCGCGCTTCAGTGATCGATTCACTACGTCGAATTTTTACAGTGTTCTTAGAACTCCCTGCACATCATTCTGAGACAACCTGAAAAATTTTTAGAGCCAGAAAAAATTCGACAGAAAACTGATGTGAGTGAAAATGTGGATTTTGGAATTTTGGTCGATCGGAAATGCAAAACACATCAAACGAAGCTAGACGAAGTTAATGGCGAGGCTCTGATACCACTGTAAGTGCACGGCGGCGTCCCGGCCGTCAATCCGACGGCAAAATGCGGAAGCGGTGATAAACTTTAATTTTGCGAACTTTGCAAACCGGCACCACCGCGCACTAAACCCCGGATCGGGCCATTAAACTAGATCTAGCTAACTACAAGACGGGTTAGAGATATACCGACTGATCCGAGTCCTCCGGTCTTCTCGTCATCATCCCGATCTCCCGCGGAAACTCCGGTCGTCGCCTCCTCGCCGGAAGGGCACCACATCGCCTGTATCTTTTACGGCCTTCCACCTCAATGCCGAGGCAACTCGGGCGCGAAGTTGGCTAGCCGACGCGTCCAAGATTTGCTGTAGAATAGTGTAGAATACTTGTCTCTTTGGGGTTTATGAGGTTGCCAATTTGGAGGGATTTGTACACTAGAATTTCATGGATGCTTGATGGAGAAATTGAGCATGCAAAATGGGAATGTGTGAGCTCGGCCAACCAAGAGAAAAAGCTCACTGGAAGAAATGAAATGAAGCAAGCTCTAATAAATTAATCCTCATGTCCATTATGTTTCACTCCAGCACACTCATTTTAACACAATGCAATCATATAAATATTAAATTAATCCCTCTTTTAAACTCCAGCACATACAAAATGGGCTCAATGCAATCAATATTAAAATAATCCCTCATCTCCATCATTCCAACAGTGGCCGGCCCATTACCTATTTCCATCACACCCATACCCACTCAAATCTCATTAATGCAAAATCATGGAAGAAAGATATCATAATCAATACAATTGCAAGAAACCCCCTCCACAAATGTTATTTGCACAATTGCAAATAACCCCCTCCATCGGAAAAGTCCGGCCGGGAAAGAACAAAGGAAAACCGGCCGGAACGGAATGGAAACTGGCAACTCCAGAAAACTGGTCCCGTAATAAATTACAGGAAAACCCCCATGCTGTGTATACACACCCGCATCTGTATTCCGTCCGGATACAAATGCAAAGAGACAAAATCTACACTGTACTATACTAGGATCCGGCTTAAACCAAAGCCGGCTAGTAATGTTCGTCCGATCCTGATCCGTGCAATACCGCACGTATCTGATCGAACCCTGCCATATATCTATACGGCCTCTAGTACAAACCGTCCGATCCTGATCCGTGCAATACCGCACGTATCTGATCGGACCCTGCCATATCTCCATACGGCCTCTACAGCGTTTCGCCCGAAAACTGAGTAACTGAATGTGTGGTGGACTCTAAAGACTCGTCAATACTATGGCTGTGGATTTAACCACTAGCACGTCAGAGGTATAAGCCAATACGTAACGGGCCACCAGCTATTGACCAAAAGGGACGTCGATGAGCGAACTCATCCTGCCACCCTACTGAGCCTGTCGGTGACAATATCCGTACAGTCTGGTCCGTTCGTCTATGAGCATCGCATGTCGGGCCTAGGGGGTGGGTAAAAGTCAGACACCCAAAAGCGGTACAAGTCGTGTCGGAGTGTAGCCCAGAACACCCTGAGATACTACTGGAATACCTACCAGTAAATCTCCTGCCTTGGCCAAGGACTTCGTGTAATGGCTCTCCTAGACACAGCGCGACCTCACCCCCAATACCGGGAGAGACGAACCCCCGAAGATCCGCTCACTGCCTCCATGTGGCTCGGGACTGTACCCAACTAAAACCTGTTTGCACGACTCCTTTGAGCCGTGGTAGGGTAGTAATCAAAGTACAGTGGGAACTCACACGAGACAAATGACGATCCCCAGGTCGATGAACTAACCTGTACACATGTCACCTGGGAACTGCTATCGACATGAGGTATAAGACCAACTAGCATGTTCCCGGCGAGTCCTGTCCGGTGTACTCATAACCCAATGAGCACCTGTATACATCTTAGGTGATCCAACTGACACCAGTGGCTTGTGAGACCGGCCACCGCCCCTCGTCGGGGTCTCGACTGTATACACTAGTCTACTCTGGAGAATCGATGCCCTGTCTCGAAACTCCCACGACTAGGGACTTTTAAGGATATGCTTGTAGACTCCAGCTCTCACGTATATGATCGCCCTCATACTGCCGGCAGTCAAGCAAGAATCCTAGGGGCTCTATCAACGTGCAATAGCGACCTGTCAGGTCACCTAAAGCAGTACACGATGATAAAGGTAAACCAGATAGCATACTATCATCTCGAGTAAGACTGTTGTCCCGGGATAGGTCCTCCCTCAATCATTGCAATCACGTGCCTGTGATCCAATAATTGACTCTGAGGGCACCATCTCCAACAATCTAAGTACAGTAGGAACACACTTGAGACGAATAGTGATGTCAAGTCAACGGACTAACCTGTACTCATGTCACCCGGAAACTGCTAACTGACGATAGATATAATACCAACCAGCAGTTCCCATTGAGTCCGTCCAGTGTAACTCATAACCCAATGAGCACCTGTATACTATCTCCAGTATCGTATACCAATGGCTGCGGGACATGCTATCTCCCATGACTGGGATGAGAAGCGTATACACTAGTCTACTCTGGAGTATCGATGCCCAGTCTCGATAATCCTACGACTAGGGACAAGTATAAGGATGTGCTTATGGACCATCCAGCCCCCACTAGTGTGACTGTCACCACAACGCTGGTAGTCAAGCAAAAATCTTAAGGGCTCTATTAATATTTATTAGAGACATGCTAAAAGAAACATATACATATATTAAAATAGAATCAAATCAGATAGCACGCTATCATATTGAGCAAGACTATTATTATATCTGTGTATATCCCAAGCTTTCAAAATGTAATATGCAATCCAGTACTATACAATAATGGCCTCTAGGGCATATATCACTAACATGGATAACGTCGGGCCCCTACTAACCTGATAAGTCTTGCTGGTCTGAAGCTCATCATCCACTGAGAAACTGCTGATATCACATCAGTAAATCTCATCTATCTTGGCCAAGGATTTCTGGTGATGGCTGACCCAACACAGCGCGACATCGACTCCCAATACCGGGAGAGACGAATCCCTGACGATTGTTCACTGCCTCCATGTGGCTCGGGATTGTACCCAACTAAAATGTATTTGCATGACTCCTTTGAGCCGTGGTAAGGTAGTAATCTAAGTACAGTGGGAACTCACACGAGACAAATGAAAATCTCAAGTCAAAGGACTAACCTGTACTTATGCCATAAAAGAACTTCCATCTGACGATAGGTATAATACCATCTGGAAGTTCTTGGTGAGTCCGTATGGTGTACTCACCTCCAGTGAGCACCTATATACTATATTAAGTGACTCTACACCAACGGCTTGTAAGACCGGCCACCACTCCTCGTTGGGGTCTCGAAAAGTATACACTAGTCTACTCCGGAGTATCGATTCCCAGTCTCGATACTCTCTCGACTAGGGACATTTAAGGATGTGTTTATGGACCACCCAACTCACACATATATGATCCCTATCATAATACTGGTAGTCAAGCAATAATCCTACGGGTTTTATTAAAACGTATACATATAATGATAAAGACAAACCAAATAGCATATTATCATCTCGAGTAAGATTGTTCTACCTGTATAGTTCCTCGTTCAATTATTATAATCGTCTATCCGCAGTTACAATAATTGGTTTGAGGATACTATATCCAACAGTTGGGAGGTTGGAAAGAAGAGGGGGTCACCGGCAATGGAGTTTAATGGGGGTGGAGGCAGAGAGTGGGAAAGTGTGAGGGATTGAGTGAAAAAGAGAGTTTTAGAGATGGAGAGAGGGATGTTGGAGAGATGAGGGGAAGGTTGAGAGGATCTCGGGAAAGTTGTTGGGCGAGCGGGCGAGGTCGCGACCATTGGCGAGGAACAGGTCTCGCGGAGGTGGACGCGAGAGAGGAGGGCAACGTGGGTTTTTTGAACCAGAGGGAAAAAGGAGGAAGAGGAAGAAGAAAGGGGGAAAGGCTAGGTCGGGTCTCGCGTGGTTTCATGGGCTTGGGCCGAGGTGGGTAGGGCTAGGGATTTGGGTTTGTTTAATTAGGGTTTAAAGTATAAAGGATTTTGGGTTTTAAAATTTAAAGTTAAGTTAAAATTAGAAGTTGAAAACTTGAATTAGCAAGAAAATTGGGGGAAATATTTTTAAAGAAATACGGAAAAATATAAGGAACCGGGGATTTACACGAGCCAATCTTGAACAAAAATCGAGGCTCGTTGAATTTAACTAACTAACATAAACATAGTAGGCTTTTATAGGAGTTTGCAGAATCAGGAGTTGAAACTCGTAGTTTTAGCCCAGGGTTTAAACTTTTATGTTTGTTTTGTTAGCAAAGTCCATGATTTCGAAGGCCTAATTTCCTACATGACATGTATGAAATCATGCGTTTGATGTCGGAGTTTTTTTGGTAGAGTTGAGCTGGAGTTTATCACATTAAGTGCTTTTTAATTTTTTTAACACTTCTTCTCTTAAACATCCTATTTCCTCCATTTTGATCAACTGAACTCTTAAAAAAAATTTAAATGCCTTACGGTACACACGGATTTCAAACTCCTAATTTTAATTATAAGTAACTTCTACCAAACAAAAACTTCACTCAGTTTTATGTAAGACTTTCAACTTCTAAAAATTTACTCAAAGGAAAGCAAGCCATTAGCTAAGCTCATGTGGGCTAAAATACTAAATTAAATTCTTCAATATCTTATTTAGTATGTAGTGATAGTAAAATGAATGCCCATTCATATATTTTAGATCCTGGGTATTGACTCGTTTATGTTTTTTTAAATATAAATTTTCAGGTATCTATAATTTAATAGTATTACATTACAATCAAATCTTCATTTACATACAAAGCTAAAACCGATGACATATGCCGTTGCACTTTGACGGAGGCGTGAATCTCCTTCAGATGTTACCTTCCGTTGATCTGCTGATGGCGGCGACGGGTGGCTGAGATTGGATCTGAAGGCTGTCGCTCCTGAAGCGTGTGGATCTCAATGGGTTTGAGGTTGTGGTTGCTGAGCTACCTGTAAGAAAATCCCGGGGTGGTTGTACCACCGAGGACCCTCCGACGGTCAAGTTAGATTAGAGATCCGAGCAGAGTAACGGCTTAGTGGAGTAAAAATGGCTTACTTGAACCGTCTGAAGAAGGGGTTTATATAGCGGTGGCAGCAGACGAGACAGGCACGAGAATCACGCCGGCCGTTACGCTCCCGATGTGATGAGCGGGACCTTCCATTAATGGCGAGACAGGCTCGTTAATGGGGGATTGTGGTGGCGTGGAACGTGGGATGTGGCCGGCGGAGATCTCGTGCATGACGAGATTCGTGGAATGGTGGTTACGCCTGCAAGCGGTGCTGTTGGTTGGTCGATGAGATCGAAGAAGATGACCTCGGCGGGAGAGCTCGCGGAGGAGCGGGAGAGCCGAGGTATCTTGGTTCTGCTCGAGCCCGGAGGCGAGCTGAGAGGTCCGAGGAGGCTCGGGCCTGTGATAGCTCGGAGACGAGCTGTGGGGCCGAGGAGGCCAATTGTGCTGGAGGCTCGGAGGTAATCCAGCGTTTGCTTGTAGGACGGGCACAGAAGTGGTCTGGTCAGCCACTGTAGGTTTTCTTATGAGCCCTGGGACACGTCGTCTGCCACGTGTCCTGATCTAGGAGATCACCGATATCGAGCATCATCATTATCCCCCCACTCTCGTCCCGACCGGCTGACGGGTCGGGTCGAGAGTGGTTTGTCGGGTCACCCGAGGTGAGCTTCTTTCCGAAGATATCGTCGGGCGTGTCCTTGGGCGATCGGTTGTTTTTCCGGGTGATGTCAGCAGATCAGGGCAAGATCTCCGCATTAAAGAGGGTGCGCCGGATCGTGTGCCCTTTTGCTGAAGCGACAGGCCACGTGTTGGGTGCCGGTTGGCTGATGTGACGTGCCGCAGGTTTCTGGCGTTTGATGGGATGCTGCCAATGCGCTTGCGACAGGTGGAGTGATCGTGGCCGTCGAGTGTACTGAATCGTTTTAGCGGGAGTCGACCGTCGCCATTGGATAAGGACACCGGCTGTATAAATCGAGGGGAGGCCTGATTCGGGGTCTCTCTCTCTTCCCACTTTCCTCATTCTGGGTCTTGTTAGCTCGGCGCTCTCCCCTTTAGGTCGGATCTCAGCGTTTTCTCTTCTCGGGGATTCCCTCCCATCAGGTTAAATGTCTTATTTTGAGGAGTTTGTGGATGTCGTATAGGTAGATACTAGGGATTCTTCCCCCGGGTTGGAGCCCTTTCGGGAAGTTGGGGTCAGATCCTCTTCCCGAGGTCGCGCGTCTGGGGCGGTTCCTGGAGCGATGGCGGCGGACGCCTCTGGTGCGTCGTCCTCAATAAGATATGAGGACGAGCTTGTCACCGCTTGGGATCGTTTCCATATTCCCTCCGTCTACACGCTACGATTGGCCGAGGAAGGAGAGAGAGCAAATCAGGTGAGAGGTAGAGAGATCGCCTTGTACCTGGAAGCCCTTTAGGCCGGAATGCGCCTGCCTTTCTCTCCCGAGGTTGTAGCTGCGTTAAATTACTTTGGGTTAGCCCCGGGCCAGCAAATGCTGAACTCCTGGAGGATTCTCCTTGGGTTCCTGGTCCGGTTGACGTTGCAGACGATCCCCTTTAGTCTGTCCATCCTTGTCTCCTCCCTTATTTACAAAAGTCACCCCGGAACTCGCGTGGGCGACCCGAGGTGGGTTTACCTCTCCTTTAGGAAGAAGCGGAGGAGTGTAGCCGGGTCAGGAGTTGCCGTCCTGCCTTCTTCCATCCATGATTGGAAGAAGAAGTTTTTCTTCGTCGGGAAGCCAGAGGGTGAGGACTGGCCCTTACCCGTCCAGTGGTCTAGGGATAGGTGCTGGCAGGGAAATCCGTCCAATGATCCCGACGCCGCGAGAGTGGCGGTGTGGGAGCCTATTTCTCGGGCTGATGTGCTGCTTTCTGAGCGGGCCCTCAGTTGGGCCAGGCTCAGCCCCGCCCAGTTCGTCGGTAAGTTAGGAGCTTGTATTTGTTTTTGCTTTGTTTATGTCGCTGACTCCATTATATCTTGTCTTGTACAGAAACCATGGATGCGGGCCTCCTCCAAGCAGCCATGCGCAAGCCAAAGAGGAGGTCGAAGGTTGGAGGGGCCAGCTCTTCCCGTCAGACGCCGGCCCCAGCTTCCCCAACGGCCGTCCCGCCCCAGCGTTCGAGTGCGGATCGTGCCCCGGGGCCCAGCCAGGTGCCGAGCAGAAAAAGGGCTCGGGGAGAGGACGCCCGAGCTTTGGAGGTGGAGACGAGCTCTCCGCCGTCATCTCTCAAGAGGTTCCCCCGAGTAGTTCCGCAGACTCTGGCCTCTCCGATCTTGGTGGACGAGGGGGAGCTCCGCTTTGAGGTGCCCTCAGGGCTTTCCGTCGTTGACAGCTTACTGCACTACATGGAGAGGTCAGCCGGGGGCTGGGTCGCTGGGGGGACGCTGAAGGCACAAATGGCGTCCATCGCCCAAGAGGCCATGCAGGTTAGCTCTCGTATATCGTCTAATTGCTTGGGAGATTTGGTACCCCTTTTTCTTTCCGACCCCCTCCGATTTCTTCAGGTCCTCCAGCACGTCGCTATCGTTGCCCGGATGGAGGAGGAGGAGATAGCCCCAGTAATGCGTGTCGTGGGCGAGCTCTCCTCGCTAGGGGAGAGCTCAAAGCGGGAGCTGGAGGCGGCGATGGTGAGGGCCGCTGCCCTCGAGGACGAGGTGGCTGCCGGGAGGCAGGAGGTGGCGGTCGCGAAGCAGGAGGCGGCGGCCTCGAAGCAAGAGGTGGCCAGGTTCCGCGAGGCTGCCCAGGTCACCGAGGCCAAGCTTCAGGGCTCTGAGGTGCTCGTCGGAACCATGAAGAAGTCAGTGAGCACCCTCCAAAAGGAATTAGGGGCTATGGTAGAGCAGCGAAGAGAGCCGACCTCAGGGCGACGGAGGCGGTGGAGAACTTCCAGAAGTCGGAGCAGTTCTACACCGTCCTAGCCTCAGCCACCACCCTCATCTGGCACGAGGCTCTCGACGCCGTCAAGGCCCGGGTGCCGGAGTTTGCTGATGAAGAGCTCCGAGCAGAATATCCCCGCGGGGATGACGAGCAAGGGGATGCCCCCGGGAGCACTGCCGGGGAAGGGACTCTCGGCGATGGCGACGCCGAGGCCCCTGTGATGGACGCATCCCCAGTCGCGGTGGATGTCGAGCTCATCGATATCGCACCCGGCCATGGGACCTGAAGCCCCTCGTCTTCTCTTTGTCTTTACTTTTGTCGCGTCGGGTATTTTGTAGGCCTCCGGGCATTTTTGTAAGGCTGGGGGGCCCACAATACCCTTTTAGAAGCTTTGACTTTTTGAATAAAGATTTTTGTTTTTGCAGTAGTGTTTATGCTTGTATTTCCTTTTGTTGGTAGATACTTGTATTTGCACAGACTGCCTTCATTTTATGTCGGTTCTTTGTCTAGCGATCACACGTCGAGTTGAATCCGTTCATTTGCTGAGTGTGTAAAGACCGGTGCGAAGACGGTATCTCCTTAGCTCCGAAGTCGAGGTGGAGATCGCTCAGACGTTGATAGACTGGATGCCTCTGATTGAGTTCATGTTCCTTAGTTGTTGGAGGGGCCGTAATTGGCCAACTAAGGATGGTGCGGGGCAGGGTAAATGCTCGGTGCCTTTTGGCGAGGGCTTTGATCCTTAGTGCGGGAGGGGCCGTGAGTGGCCTACTAAGGATGGCCGAGCAGGGTAGCTGCTCAGTGCCTCTTGACAAGGGCTTTGATCCCTGGTTTGTTGGGGTAGGGAGCTACCAGCCAGGGATAACCGAGCAAGGAAGGGCTCGGTTACCTCTTGCGAGGGCTTTGATCCTTAACGCGGGAGGGGCTCTGAGGGGCCTAGTAAGGATGGCCGAGCAGGGTAGCTGCTCGGTGCCTCTTGGCGAGGGCTTTGATCCTTAGCGCGAGAGGGGCCGTGAGTGGCCTACCAAGGATGGTCGAGCAGGGTAGCTGCTCGGTGCCTCTTGGCGAGGGCTTTGATCCCTGGTTTGTTGGGGTAGGGAGCTACCAGCCAGGGATAACCAAGCAAGGGCGGGCCCAGTTGCCTCTTGCGAGGGCTTTGATCCTTAAGGACGGGCCGAGCAGGGTTAAAGCTCGGTGCCTCTTAGCGAAGGCTTTGACACCTGATTTGGTAGGGACCTACCAGCCGGGGATAACCGAACAAGGGCGGGTCCGGTTGCCTCTGTGAGGACTTTGATCCCTGGTTTGTTAGGGGTAGGGAGCTACCATCCAGGGATAACCGAACAAGGGCGGGTTCAGTTGCCTCTTGAGAGGGCTTTTCATCCTTAGCGCGGAAGGGGTCGTAAGTGGCCTACTAAGGATGGACGAGCAGGGTTACTGCCCGGTACCTCTTGGCGAGGGCTTTTTGTCCTTAAGGATGGCCGAGCAGGGTTGCTGCCCGGTGCCTCTTGGCGAGGGATTTGATCCCTGGCGTTGTGAAGTAGGGAAGCTACCAGCCAGGGATAGCCAAGCAGGGTAGCCACTGAGCTGCCTCTTGGTGAGGTCTTTGATCCCTGGCGTTGTGGGGTAGAGAAGCTACCAGCCAGGGATAGCCGAGCAGGGTAGCAGCTGGGCTGCCTCTTCGTGAGGGCTTTGATCCCTGGAATTGTAGGGTAGGGAAGCTACTAGCCAAGAAAAGCCAAGCAGGGTAGCTGCTGGGCTACCTCTTGGTGAGGGCTTTGATCCCTGGCGTTGCGGGGTAGGGAAGCTACCAGCCAGAGATAGCCGAGCAGGGTGCTGCAGGGCCGCCTCTTCGGGAGGGCTTTGATCCCTGGCGTTGAGGGGTAGGGAAGCTACCAACCAGGGATAGTCGAGCAGGGTGCTACAGGGCCGCCTCTTTATGAGGGTTTTGATCCCTGGCATTGTAGGATAGGGAAGCTACCAGCCAGGGATAGCCGAGCAGGGTAGCTACTGGGCTGCCTCTTCGTGAGGGCTTCGACCCTCAGCGCTGGAAGGGCCGTGGGAGGCCCGCCAAGGATGAACCAAGCCGTGAGGCTGCTCGGTCGCCTCTTAGTGAGGGCTTAGATCCCTGGTGTTGTGGGGTAGGCGAGCTACCAGCCAGGGATAGCCGAGCGGGGTAGCTCCTGTTGGATATAGTGCCCTCAGAGTCAATTATTGGATCACAGGCACGTGATTGCAATGATTGAGGGAGGACCTATACCGGTAGGACAGTCTTACTCAAGATGATAGTATGCTATCTGGTTTATCTTTATCATCGTATACATGCTTTAGGTAACATTACCGGTCACTATTGCACGTTGATAGAGCCTATAGGATTCTTGCTTGACGGCCAGCAGTATGATGGCGATCATATACGTGGGAGCTGGGGTCTATAAGCGCATCCTTAAAGTGGTCCCTAGTCGTGGGAGTTTCGAGACTGGGCATCGATACTCCATTAGTAGACTAGTGTATACAGTCAAGACCCCGACGAGGGGCGGTGGCCGGTCTCACAAGCCATTGGTGTCAGTTGGTCACCTAAGATGTATACAGGTGCTCATTGGGTTATTAGTACATCGGACAGGACTCGCTGGGAACATGCTAGTTGGTATTATACCTAACGTCAGATAGCAGTTCCCTGGTGACATGCATACATGTTAGTTCATCGACCTGAGATCGTCATTTGTCTAGTGTGAGTTCCCACTGTGCTTTGATTACTACCCTACCATGGCTCAAAGGAGTCGTGCAAACAGTTTTTAGTTGGGTACAGTCCCGAGCCACATGGAGGCAGTGAGCGGATCGGCAGGGGTTTCGTCTCTCCCGGTATTGGGGGTGAGATCGCGCTGTGTCTAGGAGAGCCATTACACGAAGTCCTTGGCCAAGACAGGAGATTTACTGGTAGGTATTCCTGTAGTATCTCAGGGTGTTTTGGGCTACACTCCGACACGACTTGTACCGCTTTTGGGGGTCTGACTTTTACCAACCCCCTAGGCCCGACATGCGATGCTCATAGACGAATGGACCGGACTGTACGGGTATTGTCACTGACGGGCTCAGTAGGGTGTCAGGATGAGTTCGCTCATCGACCTCCCTTTTGGTCAATACCTGGTAGCCCGTTACGTACGGCTAGTACCACTGACGTGCTAGTGGTTAAATCCACAGCCAAAGTATTGACGAGTCTTTAGAGTCCCCCACAGACAGTTTCTCAAGTTTCGGGCGAAACGTTGTAGAGGACGTATGATATATGGTAGGGTTCGATCATATACGTGCAGTAGTGCACGGATCATGATCGGGTGGATCATATTAGTGGGCTTTGGTTTAAGCCGGATCCTAGTATTAGATTTGTTGGATTACTTTAGTCTCATCGCATTCGCATTCAGTCGGAATGCGGATGCAGGTATGTATATACAGGTGAGGGGTATCCTTGTGACCCGTCACGAGTTTATTTTAGATATTGTCGTATCTTTTTATTGTTGTAAACATTTGGGTTAATGTTTACAAATGGAAATAATGAGCTAAAAGTCATAATTAGGAGCAGTAATTGTGACACATGCACAAGTGATGACTCATGGTCTCTTTCTTTGTGCATGTGTCACATTATTGATGGATTTGAGTGTTGATATGATAAGAAGAGAGAGAGAGGGAAGCTATAGGGTGGGGTTTGCTCTTGTATTTTTGATCACACACTCTCTCATTTGATCATAGAACACACAAGAAAGAAATGGCTTCTTCTTCTTCTTCCTCCTCTAGCTCACAATTTCCATTAATGGCTTCATCTTCAACCTCCATCCATACACTCTCATGCGTTGAGAATCAATGGATGCAAGAGACAAAATGATCACACACATTCTCTACATCACCTTGGACACGTCGGCTAGCAAACTTCGTGTCCGAGTTGCTTCGTACGAAGCGGGAGCCCGTAAAAGGATTCGAAGATGTGGTGCCCTTTCCGACGAGGAGACCGGAGATCGGAGATACCGCGAGGAGCTTGGGTTGGTGGCCAAAGACCGAAGGACACAAATTGATCGATATAGATTTTCTAACCCTTCTTTGGTTGCTAGTTGTAGGTTAATGGTTCGATCTGGGATTAAAGTCTGCGATAGCGCCGGTTTCAAGTTTTGAAAAAGTTTTCGTTTCCGCATTTTGGCATCGGACAGACGGCCGGGGCGCTACCGTAGACTTATATGGTATCAGAGCCACACCATTAACCTTTACTAGCTTGCTCTAACGTGTTAAAAATATCAATCGAACAAAATTTCCGAAACCACAATTTCATTCATGAAGTTTCTGTCGAATTTTTTTTGTGGTCGAAAAATTATTTTGAGTGTTGCAGAAAAACAGGCAGGCATTTTTAAGAAATCTGTAAAAATTTGGTAGCATGTTGCTACAGTACCGCCGCAGAACTGCGGCCATACCCATGTTTTGGCCGCAGTTCCGCCGCCATTTTGTGGCTACACTGCACCAAATTTTCTACAGTGGTCTCTGACTTGGAATTGGGGTTTCTGGTATTTTTATTTTTGGTCCAGATTATTTTGAAGTGCTGCAGTTGTACTTGGGGCCCACTTCGGGAAATTTTGTCGATCGAAAAATTTAAATATGTTAGTTTACAGTACTTACATTATATCTGTGACCGTGAATGTCATTTGATCGGTAAATCTTGTCTAATTGCTATAGCCCTTTTAGACGGATTTGCGAACGTGACATTCACATTGATGTTCTGTGTTGCGCTGTGATGTTGCGGATTTATCGTGGTGGATAGCCTGGATGCAATGGTAGTACAGTTTGGTTGTATTTGTACATTTGATATTGCGGGGCGAGTGTCCGACATGTGGACTGCCGTCACTGCCTGTTTGTATATTATTCTTTTGGGGCACGACCGGGCTGAGGTCGATGTACCCGTTGTATATATTTTACTTTCTGTACTAGGATTACCCCGCGGTGGGGTGCATGGGTAGCCGGGTTCTAGAAGGCAACAGGCCCGCATCTCATGGCTTTGAGACGGAGGGGGCTTCACTCTAGAATTGGCGGGCTATTCGCCGCACTCGTAGGGGGTATAGGTTGACCCAAGGAGGGGTGCTCAAGTTACCGGATTCCGTGAAGTGCTGGGTGGTCCATTCACCTTGTTTAAGGGGGCTGTCTCGCTTCAGGTTTTGGCGGGTAACTTGCCGCACCCGTAGGGGTCTAGGATCTCATTGCACAGGCTATCCACACGACCAGGGGAACGTCGGGTTTCAGTTGCGGCTCAAAGGAAACCCGGGGATCCCAGATTATCTGTATTGTTCTGTGATGCTTATTACATTTCTGTGATGTTGCATTTTTATCACTCCATGAGCGAATATTATATATTGATATATATACTAGTAGATGTTGTATATGTTTTACACCCGCGCTAGTCCAGTCCCCGCTCTGTCGTTAGTTAAGTAACCTAACGGGTGATGGCGGGACCCAGTGGTGAATGCGGATGGCATATACGTACATCATATTTTCGTTCTTTTGTGGTGTGATTAATTGATGGGACTGCATTGATTCGGATCAATGCAAGCTAAACAAACCTATTCTGATGTTGTTGGAACATTTTTCAAAAATCTGTTATTGCAAGGATGTTCTCTTTTATTTTGCACAGTGGTATTCGGTTATGAATATCCAGCACCTCAGTCGACGAGGCAAGGGCCGAGATCCCTTCACCGGGAGTGACCCCTTGGACAGAAGTTTGCGTCAGGGTAATAACTTCACTATAGCCGATTGCCTTTTTGCTTTGCATCGTGGTATTCAGTTGGAATTTCCTGCACCTCATTCTACGGGGAAAAAGCCGAGATCCCTTCACCGGGAGTGACCTCTTTAGTAAAGGTTTTCGCCACTATATTTTCATAAAAAGCTATCCGGTTCCTTCAACGATATCAGGTTCATTACGTTAAAGGTTTTTCGCCAAAAATCATTCGTAGCTCTCCGTCATTTCAGACGGGTAGCACTTAGTATTCATGCTATGTTTGTTGACCTTCGTCAAGGCATAGTGAATGGTAGCTGCTTGTTACCTTTCTGTTGCATAGATAGATGCGTTGGTTTGGGACAGTCGTACAGCCTTGTTGACCTTCGTCAAGGGCTTGTACGGGTGGGTTCAAATTAACCTGGAAAATAATGGGTAGAACTTGACATGTGACTTATGATTTGTTGATCTTCGTCAAGGTCATAAGAGCATGGGGTAAAAATCACATCGGGAGTTTCTAAAGAAACTGAAACTTGCCAGATATGCGCATACCTTCTGGAGTGTGATAACGTGAGTGGATTTCATCACGTTATCATGCGATAATAGTTGGATCCCGATTCCCACTGATGAGTTGGTTTACTCCTCGGGTGATCCCGACTAATTCTTCTTTCAGGTTTGGAGGAGAATTTGACGATACAGTGGGAGGTTTTCTGATTAGATAAATTGATAACCATTCTGATCTAGGTTAGAGTGCACGCAGAGTGTTTCTTTTCTCTCTCTCTTTGGCAGCGACCATGACCCGACCCTTGACTATGACTCAGTGACAAAGTTAACCGAACTTTCTTAAAACTTTGGCTTTTGGATTGTCAGAGTTGCATACCTCATTGCCACTCCTACTTTTACCCTTTTCTCCAGAACACCCCATATTACTGCGAACATCCACTTCCATTGGATAAAACCATCGTATGGTTATATACGAACTCGAAGGAATTTGGTCCAGATTCGAGGATGGTTTCCGGTTCTGGAGAAAATGAATAGGACTATTCAGTTGTCTTTTCCTTTTACCTTTTCTCAGGTTGCGAGTGCTCCTTGGATTAGGACAGTACACCTATTACGCTAATTGGATAGTCTTCATCCCAACCATAGGCAGGTGCCGAAAGGTAGGGTATGAAGAAAACCATTCAACGTAAAAGGTGTACAGAAGGTATTAAGTAAAGACAAATAAAGGGATTGGTAAGAGAGCAAAGTAAATTGCGACTGCTATTCACGACCAAACCAAGTATTTCTTCGACAATCCTACATCACATTTGTATTTCTCCAGAACACTCCGTATCACTACGAAGATCCACGGTTTATTGGATACTCCATCGTATGGTTATATACGAACTCGAAGGGACTTGTTCCAGTTCGGGGATGGATTCTGGTTCAGGAGAAATAGGAATAAGGTTTATTCAGTTGTCTTTTATCTTTACCTTCTCTCGGGTTGCGAGTGCTCCTAGGATTAGGACAGTATACCTATTATGCTTATTGGATAGTCTTCTTCCAAACCACAGGCTGATGCCGAACGGTAGGGAAGGAAGAAAACCATTTAGCCTTAAAAGGTGTACAGAAGGTAATGACTGAAGACATATAAAGGGATTTGGAGAGATGGCAAAGAAATATACGGTTACAGTTGTGAATCTGATAATGGAAGAGGCATTACTAAGAATACCCGGATACCCCTTCGAAACATTTACATGTTTCAGTTTCACTGTGTACTGTTAAAAGAAAACTGATTTCCCAATTAGCCCTTGCTCCAGGGTATGTATTTACCACGTTTGATTCTCACATCTGTATGTTGTTTACAGATGATGAGTGGGAGTAAGTTATTGGGAATTGGGTGATCATCCTCATTATATCGGGATTCGTTGTAATTGGTGATATTTGAGGAAATCTCCTGGGTTGTTTGCCGGACAGCAAATATGTGGTTTTGAATATCCGTTGTTATGTACCAATTTCAAATTGATATATCTGTACGTTTATTTTTATAAAGTGAGATATAACTTTTTGAAATTATGTCTATGACATTTACCTATATCAGTGGATGGTTAGGTAAAGAGCATTAAACAGCGGTGTAATTCTTCTTAACCATAAGTACAGTTTTCAACCTACGACACACAGAGAATGAGTTATTAGACTCAGGGGACTTATACAGAGTATTGTATATTGTCCAGTGTCCATGAGGACAGAGGGGTTGGTACTCGTACTATATTCTGTTTACTTGTGACTTCTCTAGTTCTTAGACATGTGTTTCATAGAAATGCAAGGTCTAAGTTTTGAGAAGTTATAGGTATATGAATAAAGTAGAGAACTAGGTATTGCAAGTATCAGGATTCTTCAAGATGATCGAAGATGTAGATACTTGTGTATGGTATTCAATTGATAGTAATGATTATGAGAACTTGCTTCTCTTTCAGGTTACTCATATCTGGATGTATTCCTAAGTTGAGTAATGCTGATCGGCCTCTCTCCATTTAGTTGACATGCACTGGAGACAGCTGCATGATTTGAATCTGGTTCCAATTAAATCAGCGCCTCTGTTTCTATATTGGATATAGAATAGTTCATATCTTAACAATGTTAAGGTACGGGGAGTTGTCCGGCTTATGCTTAAAACCAGACTCTGGATAACTCAAGGCGCATTTCTGTAATGGCAGTTTGTGGGTTGACCCGGGCTATGACGAGGGTTGACCTTCTACCATCTGGAAGATCAATAATGATATTGTTCTTGACTCACCACAGTTTTAATAAAAATGGATTTTTTCAGAAAACAGTAGTGGGAGTATGGTAGAACTGGAAGTGATTCCAGAACCACAGACGATTACTGAAAATTTAATAGGGACCTAAGGATTCAATCACGATTGACATTCCATTGGCCACTCCACAGATATGGTGGGTAACCTCAGGAACTCGAGAGGTACTTCGGTATGCTCAAGGACGGTGACAGGGAGGTTCTTGTTTACCCAGACTTGCCATTGCTGTTGTTCCAGACTGTGAGACCCGGCAGGAGGATGAGTATAGCTTCGTTCTAAACTAGCTTTAGAAGTGTACGTTTATATGACTCTGCCAGAGAGTTGTCGTAGTCAGTGGGAGCAGCGGAAGCAAAGTGGACAAGTAGCTTATGTCTATTTATAGACTAAAGTAGATATAGCGGAGATAGATCATCTATTTCTGATGTGACGGTCATAGGTATGACTTCATCAGAATAGGGGATGGATCTGTTAAGAAGGTAGTAGGGTGTAATGTCCTGGTATTTGGATGACATACACAGAGTAGGAAGTTAAATTCCTATACTACGATCGGTTATATTTTGGTTATCACCCAGTGGTTTTTCCACATAGGACTTGGATATTATATCAGACATTCTGGTTACTAGATCTATGGTTTTAGATCTAGATTTGGGAAGTATCCTAATATGGGTACTTAGACAGCATTCTAAAGGTATTTAGAATGGATGACTCCTGGCATGGTGGTGTACCTGCAGGTGATGGAGTCACCCTCTCTAAAGGTGTCTTACAGACTAAAGGGGGGAGGGATGTGCATGATTGGCAGATCACTTGCTTAGGCAATTGAGTTGATCATGAGATGTCAAGTACCACACCAGATGTTGTTTTTGCACAAGATGCAATAAGTTGATATTAATCCAATTCTGAAGAAACGATCGGAAGCAGTTTTAGAACATAAGTTGATGTTCTAGGGATAAGATAACGGCATCCTCCTTCGGGAGACAGTTATCATTCCAGGCTTCCAAGGTGACATGGATGGCAGAGTGACTGTCAGAGTTATAGTTTTCCCTCTGACGAGGGGCAGTAGCTTGGACAGATGGTCCAAGCGGATACTGAGGGAGGCATGGCACAGGATACTGATTAAGTTCAATTGACGATACAGTCTAAGAAGTTTGGATTTGGAGTTCATTTATGAACTAGGTCCCATCAGATATCCAAACATATTCCAAGACAGGTATTGCTCATTTCGGGAGATGGCTTTCTCCGCGAACTTGAGATAAAGAGAGGCATAGAAAGAAACATTAGGGCGGATCCACTCACTAAGGCTATTCCTCGAATGCAATAGTTTGCAAACGGGCTTTGTGAAACTGATTAGTAGAGCAGTTGGATGCTCGGTATCACTCGGGCTGTGAGTATGCGACATCGCAATAATTAGCCTTGAGTGCAAGTGGGAGATTGTTGGATATAGTGCCCTCAGAGTCAATTATTGGATCACAGGCACGATGATTGAGGGAGGACCTATACCGGTAGGACGGTCTTATTCAAGATGATAGTATGCTATATGGTTTATCTTTATCATCGTGTACATGCTTTAGATAACATTACAAGTCACTTTTGCACGTTGATAGAGCCCATAGGATTCTTGCTTGAAGGCCAGCAGTATGATGACGATCATATACATGGGAGCTGGGGTCTATAAGCACATCCTTAAAGTGGTCCCTAGTCGTGGGAGTTTCGAGACTGGGTATCGATACACCATTAGACTAGTGTATACAGTCGAGACCCCGACGAGGGGCGGTGGCCGGTCTCACAAGTCATTGGTGTCAGTTGGTTCACCTAAGATGTATACAGGTGCTCATTGGGTTATGAGTACACTGGACAGGACTCGCCGGGAACATGCTAGTTGGTATTATACCTGACGTCAGATAGCAGTTCCCTGGTGACATGTGTACAGGTTAGTTCATCGACCTGATATCGTCATTTGTCTCGTGTGAGTTCCCACTGTGCTTTGATTACTACCCTACCACGGCTCAAAGGAGTCGTGCAAACAGGTTTTAGTTGGGTACAGTCCTGAGCCACATGGAGGCAGTGAGCGGATCGGCAGGGGTTTCGTCTCTCCCGATGTTGGGGGTGAGATCACGCTGTGTCTAGGAGAGCCATTACACAAAGTCTTTAGCCAAGGCAGGAGATTTACTGGTAGGTATTCCAGTAGTATCTCAGGGTGTTCTGGGCTACACTCCGACACGACTTGTACCACTTTTGGGGGTCTGACTTTTACCAACCCCCTAGGCCCGACATGCGATGCTTATAGACGAACGGACCGGACTGTACGAATATTGTCACTGACAGGCTCAGTAGGGTGTTAGGATGAGTTCGCTCATCGACCTCCCTTTTGGTCAATACCTGGTAGCCCGTTATGTACGGCTAGTACCACTGACGTGCTAGTGGTTAAATCCACAGCCAAAGTATTGACGAGTCTTTAGAGTCCCCCACAGACAGTTTCTCAAGTTTTGGGCGAAACGTTGTAGAGGCTGTATGATATATGGCAGGGTTCGATCATATACGTGCCGTAGTGCACGGATCATGATCGGGTGGATCATATTAGTGGGCTTTGGTTTAAGCCGGATCCTAGTATTTGATTTGTTAGATTACTTTAGTCTCATCGCATTCGCATTCAGTCGGAATGCGAATGCAGGTATGTATATACAGGTGAGGGGTATCCTTGTGATCCGTCACGAGTTTACTTTAGATGTTGCCGTATCTTTTTATTGTTGTAAACATTTAGGTTAATGTTTACAAATGGAAATAATGAGCTAAAAGTCATGATTAGGAGCATTAATTGTGACACATGCACAAGTGATGACTCATGGTCTCTTTCTTTGTGCATGTGTCGCATTATTGATGGATTTGAGTGTTGATATGATAAGAAGAGAGAGAGAGAGGGCAGCTATAGGGTGGGGTTTGCTCTTGTATTTTTGATCACACACTCTCTCATTTTATCATAGAACACATAAGAAAGAAATGGCTTCTTCTTCTTCCTCCTCCTCTAGCTCACCATTTCCATTAATGGCTTCATCTTCAACCTCCATCCATACACTCTCATGCGTTGAGAATCAATGGATGCAAGAGACAAAGTGATCACACACATTCTCTACATCACCTTGGGCACGTCGGCTAGCAAACTTCGTGTCCGGGTTGCTTCGGACGAAGCGGGAGCCCGTAAAAGGATTCGAAGATGTGGTGCCCTTTCCGACGAAGAGGCCGGAGATCGGAGATGCCGCGAGGAGTTTGGGTTGGTGGCCAAAGACCGAAGGACACGGATCGATCGGTATAGTTTTTCTAACCCTTCTTTAGTTGCTAGTTGTAGGTTAATGGTTCGATCCGGGATTAAAGTCTGCGATAGCGTCGGTTTCAAGTTTTGAAAAAGTTTTCATTTCCGCATTTTGGCCTCGGACAGACGGCCGGGGGGCTACCGTAGACTTACAGCTGCTGGGCTGCCTCTTCGTGAGGGCTTCGACCATTGGCGCTGGAGGGGCCGTGGGAGGCCCGCCAAGGATGAACCAAGCTCGGTCGCCTCTTAGTGAGGGCTTAGATCCCTGGCGTTGTGGGGTAGGCGAGCTACCAGCCACGGATAGCCGAGCAAGGTAGCTGCTGGGCTGCCTCTTCGTGAGGGCTTCGACCCTTGGCGCTGGAGGGGCCGTGGGAGGCCCGCCAAGGATGAACCAAGCAGTGAGGCTGCTCGGGCGCCTCTTAGTGAGGGCTTAGATCCCTGGCGTTGTGGGGTAGGCGAGCTACCGGCCAGGGATAGCCGAGCAGGGTAGCTGCTGGGTTGCCTCTTCGTGAGGGCTTCGACCCTTGGCGCTGGAGGGGCCGTGGGAAGCCCGCCAAGGATTAACCAAGCAGTGAGGCTGCTCGGTCGCCTCTTAGTGAGGGCTTAGATCCCTGGCGTTGTGGGGGTAGGCGAGCTACTGGCCAGGGATAGCCGAGCAGGGTAGCTGCTGGGCTGCCTCTTCGTGAGGGCTTCGACCCTTGGCGCTGGAGGGGCCGTGGGAGTCCCGCCAAGGATGAACCAAGCAGTGAGGCTGCTCGGTCGCCTCTTAGTGAAGGCTTAGATCGCTGGCGTTGTGGGGTAGGCGAGCTACCAGTCAGGGATAGCCGAGCAGGATAGCTGCTGGGCTGCCTCTTCGTGAGGGCTACGACCCTTGGCGCTGGAGGGGCCGTAGGAGGCCCGCCAAGGATGAACCAAGCAGTGAGGATGCTCGGTCGCCTCTTAGTGAGGGCTTGATCCTCTTCTCCATGGGGGGCCGTGAGAGGTAGCGACGCGATGGTCGGCTGTAACAACTCCATTTTTAGTATACAAAAATTTGCTTTAAATTTAAAGTATACTTGGAGTATTTAATGTTACTGTTACCACTTTAAGTATTTATTTCACACAATAATTACAAGAAGGAGCTTGTGGCTCATTGGTAATACCTTGCACTGCTGAACCAAGCCACCAGAGTTCAAATCACATACCCCACATTATTTTTAATATTGATTTTTTTAAAACCTTTAGAATACCAAGAGTTTACACGTGCATATCTCACAAAAACCCCACTACACCCAAAGATGTAACATTTCCAGGAGTTAGATAAACCGCCGGGGGGGATCCCGGCCGCCTGACTCGGCAGGGAATCGGCCAAATCGGCCCTAACTCAGTCTGACTCACTCCTCAGACCGAGTCACGGCCGAGTCACGGCCGAGTCGGCCGATTCCGGCGACGGCCCCAACATGAAAGTTGTGTCTTTTCATATTCCCTATGCACCTGCAAAATTTCAGCCTCAGACCACTTCCAAAACTCTTTTAAAACCCCAATTACTCCACTTTTAATACATTTTTTTATACATTGTATCACATTTTTCATTTTAACCTTTCATCTACCCTAACTCTAGCCTACCCTATAAATACACCCCCTACCCTCTACCCTTTCACCCCAAAATCCTGAGACCACTCTCTCAAAAATTTTCCAAGAGTCAACAAGCTCAAGACGAAGCTCCGACGAATTCCCGGCGGAACTTCCGGCGACCGTTTTAAGGAACTACCGGCGACGACGCAATACATCGGCGATCTCTCTAGTTCCCTCTCACTTTCTTGTTTAATCTAAAACCCGTAAGTCTCTTTCTATCTCTCTTTTCCATTCTCAAAATACGAAATTACAAAACCCGACGGAATCGGAACAAATCTGATTTTCGATTCGGTTTTCTATAAAATTCAATTTCTCACTAATACAATCATACCTAAACTTTCTCATGTTGACTATTAAACACTAATCAAACAATTTGATCAAGTTTCGTCACATGAAATGATAGCTTTTTCAATTTATCGTATTTTTCACTTAAATACCACATTGTTTCAATCCTTCATTTAACCCCATAAAATTTGCTATGCATTTAAAGTAGATCGCAAGGTAACGACCTACCTCCTCACACACTCGTATGCAACACCCCCGAGAACCTAGAATACGAGAAAATAAACATTTTCATTTAAATACCATATATTTAATAAAACCATTTCTAAAGATTTAGTTTGATACACTTTTTAAAGAAGTACCACTTATTATGAAAATACGATAAGTTATGGACATCGGTCGTTTATCTAAACCTGACTTTGTGGTGTCTAGGCTAGACAAGTGAGAAAGGTAACTTTAAAAGGCCCGACTCACGGTGATTTGTGAGCGGATCTCTCCTTTCCTCACTTGTACTTACCTGACCACAATTGGCGGTGAAGAGGCGATTTGAGGAATCTCACAACATGTCGTCTGGACCAGTTAGGAATGGACTAGTTGATTTAGGAGAATCTAGAACATACAATACGGAAAATATACACCTTTACAAATAAATACCATTTACTTCATAAAACCGTTTTCTAAAAGATTTAGTATTTACAATCTTTGCAAAGCGCCGCTACAACTCACTTTGGGCAACCCGTTCGGGATGGTGCGGTTTATAGCACATTCTCGGGTTTAGTAGTGCGAGATTCAGACCTCCGCAAAAAGCATTCGGTCTCGAAAGATTTAAAATACGACATCTTAAGAAAATGAATTTCTAGAATATAAAATATTTATTAAAATTATTTTTGTATAAATATATATATATTTATCATTAAAATATCTATTACGTTAAGATATAAATATTCCACCTTTTTCTAAAAATCACAAGAATCAATTTTACATTAAAATACTATAAATTCCACATAAATCAATATTACAAATAAATACCTTTATTTATGAAATTAGGATATTTTCACTAGAAATATCCCAATATAAAATCCACCTTCATTACAACTCTAAAGACGAATAGCGAATACTTGAGGTGTATTTTGAAAAGTATATAAAAACTATTTTTGCATAAAACCCCCTCAAGTTTTATAAATTATCCTAAGGACCCTAGCAATTATAGGTTTAAGAAATAATCAAGACTTCGATTTACATTTCTAATTGTCTGACTCGGGTTTGAGTCTGATTAATCTGACTTGAATATGATTCAAGTCAATCTACAATCTACAATCTTCAACATGAATTCATGAATCCAATTATCAATCTATACGACTTGACTGAAACGAACCATGGATATACATTCCATTTACATGGTTCTCCAGTTATTCTACTTACATGATTCTACGGTTATATCCGTTTACTGATATCATGGTTTCGGTCAGTCTTTCAATTATACACTCAATTCAATTTATAGTACAAAACAATACAAATAAAATACTACGGGGTTTAAGGGGTAGATTGGTACGGAAGGTGTTAAAAGTGGCACGAGGAGGTAAGATTAAGACACCTAACCTATATTCTGTTGCTATTGTACCGTGGCATAACGGTTCCTTGTACATTCCGTTTGCCCTGGTCTCTAGTATATAGAGACCCCTCTTGTATACACTGGCATCCTTCTGTACCAAGCTACAAACAACAGCGGTAACACAACATTACAACAAGATAAAATAACTTTAAAAGATACCTTCTTATTTTATCTACTATACTTTCCTCTTATTTTTGGGACTTACCGAGAGACCTGTTCGGTGACGACATTCTATTTCTTTCTTCTTTGAATGTTGTCAGGTGATTTGGACCCGGAAGAGATCGAGCCATCTGCAGAAGACTTAGAGCAGTTTGCTGAAGAACCAGAGCTCTAGTTTCATTGTACATTTTCCATTTAGTATTTTTCATTTCCTATTATGCCATTGTTTAGGCATCGTTTTATTTCAGTTTTATTTCCTTTTCATGCATTGTACAAAAGAATGTTAATAAATAAAAGTTGTTGTTTTTATTATATCTTGTCTCTTGTGTATTTACTTTTATATTGTTTAGATACGCTTAGCGTATGTACTTCTGAGTATATACGTAGCGGACCAGTCGCGTCCCCTTCGCCGTATACTGGGAAGCGGGGCGTGACAGGTTTTGTTGGTGGCCCATGCAGGTCAGAGCTGTATGAAACTCTATCATGCAGTTCTGTTCTGCGTGAAAAACCTAAGCAATATAACACAAGAACCAGCAACTAAAACATTCTTTACAATTCATATTCCTCGAATCTTATAATTTCATATTCCTTGAATCTTATCATTTCATGTACTTGAATTTGTCCTAACCCAAATTTTCTTCAAGGTTATGGATTCTCCGAACAACACCGGCACCAACGTCAACAATACACCTCCACCTCCACTACCAATCGTTCCTGCTGTTCCTGCGCCACCCACCGAGCAAACAGTACTACTTAAAACGATCCGCAGCCTTCTTGAGGGACAGCAACAACTCCTGAACCATCCCGAGACTGACGCTCCTGAGGTAAAGCAATTCAGGGCTTTACATCCTAAGCAGCTCTCCGGAAAGGGAAGCCCACTTGAAGCTGAGGAATGGGCACAAAGTATAGAGGATGATCTGGCGGCGGCACAAGTGCCAGACATAGCTTGGGTCCGTGTGGCGAAACTGCAGCTCACGGACAATACTCGCAACTGGTGGAAGGCGGAAGAAAGCCGTCTTGTACAGCCTATTGAATGGAAGACTTTTCGCGAGAAGTTCGACGTGAAGTACTTCCCTGTGACTGCCAGGTTTGCCATGGAGCAGCAGTTCATTCATCTGCAACAAGGTTCGATATGGGACAAGTCAGTGGATGAATATGACGCTGAATTCACCATGCTAAGTCGGTAAGATATGCCACAGTACTTCAAATTTCTTAAATATCACATACTACACAGCTAACACAATCCTTTAAACAGATTCACGGCACACTTGATACCGACGGACGAGATCAGAGCCCGTCGCTTTCAACAAGGTTTGGACATGGAAATTCAGGCTGCACTAGCCACAGGGAAATTTCCGACTCATGGAGAAGCTCTGGAAGCTGCCCGCAGTTATGAGGCAGTGATAAAAGCAAGGGGCAGACCTCAGTCTGCAGGAGTTTAGCGCCATGCCAACCAGATGGCAGGAGGAGCCTCGTCCAGGCCACTTTTTGTGCCAAGGCGACCCGGAGTACCGAACCATTGTCCCAGCCCAGCCTTTTGTACCTACTGCAAGAGAGTCGGACATATGATGAAAGACTGCCGGCGAGCCAACCGTTTTTGCTTAGTCTACGGCTCAGCTACTTATGATATTGGGTCTTTCCCCCAAAGGCAAAACCCAGTTGCTGCACCCAGGCCAGCAAACAATTACCCACAGCGCCCAGCCATCCAAGCCCCTGCTCTAAGACCTGCACTACCTGCACCGTCCAGAGGACTACAAGCTGCACCACCTCCTCGTCAGTTCCATCAAGCTCAAAGGAACGTTCCGAGAAATGCTCCTCAAGCCAAGAGGAATGTACCAAGGCGCCAGGCTTTCACTATGTCGGTGGAAGAAGCTGAGGCCACTGGCCAAGTCATCACTGGTAAAATTTTCTTCTCAAACTTTTCTTTTAGCCTTGTTTATCTACACACTTTCCCTATACCTAAAACATATCCCACATACCTTAGGTACAATCTTAGTAGCCTCACTACCTGCACTAGCACTATTTGATACCGGAGCATCGCACTGCTTTATGTCGCAATGGTTCATCCGAACCCATGCGATTCCAGTCTCACCGTTTGTATCCAGCTGGAATGTCAGTTCAGGAAATGGCGTTCTAAAGGCAACCATGCGATACAGCTTGTGTCCAGTCGTCATCTGCAGTAGAGGGTTTTATGCTGACTTCAAAGTACTGGACATACCGAACTTCGATGTGGTTCTAGGAATGGATTGGCTTGGAACTTCTTATGCTACCATCGACTGTCGTCAAAAGAGGGTAGTATTCAAGATTCCAGACCATCCGGTCTTCTATTTCAAAAGCAGAGACCGTACCCTGGAGCCAAGTACCTACAAAGTGAAACCAAGGGAAGCAGTAGTTGCAGCAGCTCAAGCGGAAGAAGAATCAAGACCAGAGGTAATTCGAGAGTTCGACGATGTATTTTCTGACGATATATCGGGTTTGCTTCCCGATCGAGCTCTTGAATTCAGTATTGATTTAGTACCAGGAGCACAACCGGTGATCAAAGCACCTTATAGATTAAGTCCGGAAGGTTTGAAGGAAGTTCGAACACAGTTGGACGAATTATTGGTGAAAGGATGGATTCATCCCAGCACTTCAAGTTGGGGAGCACCTGTACTACTTGTGAAGAAGAAGGAAGGTTCATACAGAATGTGTATCGATTATAGAGCCTTGAACAAAGTCACTATAAAGAACAAGTATCCACTCCCGTGCATCGATGATTTATTCGATCAGCTAAGTGGATCTTGTATTTTCTCTATATTGGATCTTCGTTCAGGTTATCATCAGGTGAAGGTCAAGGAAACTGATATTCACAAAACAGCTTTCAGAACTTGCTATGGACATTACGAATTTCTAGTGATGCCATTTAGAGTGACCAATGCACCAGCAATATTTATGAACCTAATGAATCAAGTTTTCCGGGAGTACTTAGACAGGTTTGTTGTCATTTTCATCGACGACATCCTAATGTATTCTAAGAGTCGGAAAGAGAATGCAGGGCACCTATGAATTGTCCTGGAAACTCTTCGACAGCATAAGCTCTATGCCAAGTACAGCAAGTGCGAGTTTTGGCTAAAGCAAATTGGTTTTCTTGGACATATCGTATCAGGAGAAGGAATCTCTGTGGATCCAGCGAAAGTTGCAGCAGTTAGCGAATGGCCTACACCAAAGTCAGTGAAGGACATTCGAAGTTTCTTGGGTTTAGCTGGATATTACAGAAGGTTCATTGAAGGATTTTCGAAGATAGCAACACCCCTGACCAAGCTCACACGTAAAGATGAGGAATTTGTGTGGTCAGAAGCATGCGAACAAGCTTTCGTAGAACTCAAGTCAAGGTTGACATCATCACCTATTCTCGTAATACCGGATCAATCTGGAGGATTCGAAGTGTATTGTGATGCATCCGGTAAGGGATTAGGATGTGTTCTACATCAGCACGGTAAGATTGTGGCTTATGCTTCAAAACAACTGAAGACTCACGAGCGCAATTATCTGACGCATGTTCTGGAGTTGGCAGCCGTCATCTTTGCTCTCAAGATTTGGCGTCATTATCTAATTGGTGAACGAGTGAACATCTACACAGATCATAAGAGCCTGAAGTACGTGTTTACTTAGAAGGAGTTGAATATGCGGTAGAGAAGATGGTTAGAACTCATGGTGGACTTTGACATCAAGTTGCAATATCACCCAGGGAAGGTGAATGTGGTACCTGATGCACTTAGTCGCCAACCATTATCGATGAATCTCACCGCTCAGTGGAAGCTTCAACAAGACTTGCATCAGATGGAGATTGATGTAGTCATGCCAGGTAACGCTTCAAGTTTGATGAATTTACAAGTTTAATCAACCATTGTCAATCAGATCAAAGCGGCTCAAGCAAGTGATGCTAAATTGCAAAAGATCAGAGAACAAGTGGAGAATGGACTCAGAACAGACTTCATCATCCATGAAGATCGATCTTTGAGATACGACAACAGATTGTGTGTACCAAAAGGTCTTGTACGGGAAGAGTTAATGAAAGAAGCTCACAGCTCTCCCTACTCAGTACATCCTTGAGGTACCAAAATGTACAAAGATCTACGTCAGAATTATTGATGGCATGGAATGAAGCGTGAAGTAGCCAGAAGCGTCGCAAAATGTTTGGTGTGTCAGCAAGTAAAGGCTGAACATCACAGGACAGCTGGACTACTTCAACCGTTACCAATCCCAGAATGGAAGTGGCAACACATCACGATGGATTTTGTGACTGCTCTCCCTCGCAGCACAAAGGGTAACGATGCTATATGGGTCATTATGGATCGACTCACGAAGTCGGCTCACTTCATCCCATTTCGGGTTGGCCAATTAACTGAGGCATTAGCAAAGAAGTACATGGAGGTAATAATCTATTTAAGATTTAAACTCTTCATAATGTACTATCTCTGATACCCATGAACTCATACAGGAAATTGTGAGACTTCATGGAGTGCCGGTCTGCATTGTCTCCAATCGTGACACCAGATTCCGATCGCAATTTTGGCAGAGTCTGCAAGCAAGCTTGGGAAAAAGTCTGAACTTCAGCACGACTTATCATCCACAAACAGATGGTCAGTCGGAATGAACTATTCAGATCTTAGATAATATGCTCAGAGTGTGTATGCTAGACTTCAAAGGATCGTGGGAAGATCACCTGCATCTTGTGGAGTTCGCGTACAATAACAGCTACCAAGCAAGTATAGGAATGGCACCTTTTGCAGTATGTATGGAAGGAAGTGTCGATCACCATTAAGTTGGGACGACATCGGAGATAGGGAACTTCTTGGACCAGAGATGATAGTAGCGGCCGTTGATGTGGTTCGTACTATCAGGGAAAGAATGCGCATAGCCCAAGATCGACAGAAACACTGGGCTGATGCGAAGAGACGACACTTGGAGTTCCAGCCAGGAGATCACGTATTCTTGAAGATATCTCCGAACCGCGGAGTGATCCGATTTGGAAGACGGGGTAAGCTAAATCCGAGATACATTGGACCGTTCGACATACTCGAACGAGTCGGTGAAATGGCATACTGCTTAGCGCTTCGACCCTCATTGGAAGGAGTGCATAATGTGTTCCACATATCCCAACTCAGAAGGTATGTGAGTGACCCCAGCCATGTTCTTGATCATTCCGAGCTCACTATACAGCCCGACTTGTCTTGTGACCAACAGCCTGTGGAGATCCTGGACAGGAAAGTGAAGACATTTCGGAACAAGGAAGTTAATTTGGTCCGAGTGATATGCAGGAAAGACACTCTAGGAGAGTCCGCTTGGAAAAGGGAAGATGAAATGCATGCAAGATATCCTCACCTCTTTGTAAACAAGTCCTCAAATAAAAGTTGTAAATTTCGAGGACCAAATTTTTGTAAGGAGGGTAGACTGTAACAACTCCATATTTAGTGTACAAAAATTTGCTTTAAATTTGAAGTATACTTGGAGTATTTAATGTTACTATTACCACTTTAAGTATTTATTTCACACAATAATTACAAGAAGGGGCTTGTGGCTCATTAGTAATACCTTGCACTGCTGAACCAAGCCACCAGAGTTCAAATCCTATACCCCACATTATTTTTAATATTGATTTTTTTAAAAACCTTTAGAATACCAAGAGTTTACACGTGCATATCTCACAAAAACCCCACTACACCCAAAGATGTAACATTTCCAGGAGTTAGGTAAACCGTCGGGCGGGATCCCGGCCGCCTGACTCAGCCGGGAATCGGCCTTGACTCGGTCTGACTCAGTCATCAGACCGAGTCACGGCGGAGTCGGCCGATTCCGGCGACGGCCCCAACATGAAAGTTATGTCTTTTCATATTCCCTATGCACCTGCAAAATTTCAGTCTCAGACCACTTCCAGAGCTCTTTTAAAACCCCAATTACTCCACTTTTAATACATTTTTTTATACATTTTATCACATTTTTCATTTTAACTTTTCATCTACCCTGACCCTAGCCTACCCTATAAATACACCCCCTACCCTCTACCCTCTCACCCCAAAATCCTGAGCCCACTCTCTCAAAAATTTTCCAAGAGTCAACAAGCTCGAGGCGAAGCTCCGACGAATTCCCGGCGGAACTTCCGGCGACCGTTTTAAGGAACTACCGGCGATGCCGCAATATATCTGCGATCCCTCTAGTTCCCTCTCACTCTCTTGTTTAATCTAAAACCCGTAAGTCTCTTTCTATCTCTCTTTTCCATTCTCAAAATACGAAATTACAAAACCCGACGGAATCGGAACAAATTTGATTTCCGATTCGGTTTTCTATAAAATTCCACTTCTCACTAATACAATCATACCTAAACTTCCTCATGTTGATTATTAAACACTAATCAAACAATTTAATCAAGTTTCGTCACATGAAATGATAGCTTTTTCAATTTATTTTATTTTTCACTTAAATACCACATTGTTTCAATCCTTCATTTAACCCCATCAAACTTACTATACATTTAAAGTAGATCACGAGGTAATGACCTACCTCCTCATACACTCGTATGCAACACCCCCGAGAACCTAAAAAACGAGAAAATAAACATTTTCATTTAAATACCATATATTTAATAAAACCATTTCTAAAGATTTAGTTTGATACACTTTTTAAAGAAGTACCATTTATTATGAAAATACGATAAGTTGTGAACATCGGTCGTTTATCTAAACCTGATTTTGTGGTGTCTAGGCTAGGTAAGTGAGAAAGGTAACTTTAAAAGGCCCGACTCACGGTGATCGTGAGCGGATCCCTCCATTCCTCACTTGTACTTACCTGGCCGCAATTGGCGCTGAAGAGGCGATTTGAGGCATCTCACAACTTGTCGTCTGGACCAGTTAGGAATGGACTAGTTGATTTAGGAGAATCTAGAACATACAATACGGAAAATACACACCTTTACAAATAAATACCATTTACTTCATAAAACCGTTTTCTAAAGGATTTAGTATTTACAATCTTTGCAAAGCGCCGCTACAACCCAGTTTGGGGAACCCGTTCGGGATGGTGCGGTTTATCGTACATCCTCTGGTTTAGTAGTGCGAGATTCAGACCTCCACAAGGAGCATTCGGTCTCGAAAGATTTAAAATACGACATCTTAAGAAAATGAATTTCTAGAATATAAAATATTTATTAAAATTATTTTTGTATAAATATATGTATATTTATCATTAAAATATCTATTTTGTTAAGATATAAATATTCCACCTTTTTCTAAAAATCACAAGAATCAATTTTACATTAAAATACTATAAATTCCACATAAATCAATATTACAAATAAATACCTTTATTTATGAAATTAGGATATTTTCACTAGAAATATCCCAATATAAAATCCACCTTCATTACAACTCTAAAGACGAATAACGAATACTTGAGGTGTATTTTGAAAAGTATATAAAAAGTATTTTTACATAAACCCCCCTCAAGTTTTATAAATTATCCTAAGGACCCTAGCAATTATAGGTTTAAGAAATAATCAAGATTTCGATTTACATTTCTAATTGTCTGACTCGGGTTTGAGTTGATTAATCTGACTTGAATATGATTCAAGTCAATCTACAATCTACAATCTTCAAAATGAATTCATGAATCCAATTATCAATCTATACGACTTGACTGAACCGAACCATGGATATACATTCCATTTACATGGCTCTCCAGTTATTCCACTTACATGATTCTACGGTTACATCCGTTTACTGATATCATGGTTTCGGTCAGTCTTTCAATTATACACTCAATTCAATTTACAGTACAAAACAATACAAATAAAACACTACGGGGTTTAAGGGGTAGATTTGTACGGAAGGTGTTAAAAGTGGCACGAGGCGGTAAGATTAAGACACCTAACCTATATTCCGTTGCTGTTGTACCGTGGCTTAACGGTTCCTTATACATTCCGTTTACCCTGATCTCTAGCATATAGAGACCCCTCTCGTATACACTGGCATCCTTCTGTACCAAACTACAAACAACAGCGGTAACACAACATTACAACAAGATAATACAATTTTAAAAGATACCTTCTTATTCTGTCTACTATACTTTCCTCTTATCTTTGGGACTTACCGAGCGACATGTTCCCTGACTGCATTCTATTTCTTTATTCTTTGAATGTCGTCAGGTGGTTTGGACCCGGCAGAGATCGAGCCATCTGCAAAAGACTTGGAGCAGTTTGCTGAAGAACCAGAGCTCTAGTTTCATTGTACATTTTCCATTCAGTACTTTTCATTTTCTGTTATGCCATTGTTTAGGCATCGTTTTATTTCAGTAGTATTTCCTTTTCATGCATTGTACAAAAGAATGTTAATAAATAAAAGTTGTTTTTATTATATCTTGTCTCTTGTGTATTTACTTTTATATTGCTTAGATACGCTTAGCGTATGTACTTCTGAGTATATACGTAGCGGACCAGTCGCGTCCCCTTCACCGTATACTGGGAAGCGGGGCGTGACATCGGCAGTGCCGACGCGGACGGAGTCTTCTCTCCCCCTGTAGGGGTCCTGGTCCCCAGGGAGGAGCGGCAACTTGATGATCTTGCCCTGCCGTTTGGACGCGGACGAGTACTTCCACGATGGACGCGAGTCGGTCTATCCGGCCGGCGAGGGCGTTGATGGCATTCGGCCGAGGAGGTTCGTCCGCGCCTCCGTTGAGGGGGAGGCGGCGGCTGGTGCTTGGATTTTCGTGATGATCGCTCGCCATTTGATTGAGATCGGAAAGTGAACTTTTGTTTTTGTGGAATCAAGGATTTCCCATAGACGGCGCCAGCTGACGGAGGCGTGAATCTCCTTCAGATGTTACCTTCCGTTGATCTGCTGATGGCGGCGACAGGTGGCTGAGATTGGATCTGGAGGTTGTCGCTCCTGAAGCGTGTGGATCTCAATGGGTTTGAGGTTGTGGTTGCCGAGCTACCTGCAAGGAAGTTCCGGGATGGTTGTACCACCGAGGACCCTCTGACGATCAAGTTAGACTAGAGATTCGAGCAGAGTAACGGCTTTGTGGAGTAAAAATGGCTTATTTGAACCATCTAAAGAAGGGGTTTATATAGCGGTGGCAGCAGGCGAGACAGGCGCGAGAATCACGCCGGACGTTACGCTCCCGACGTCATGCCCGCGTGATGAGCGGGACCTCCCATTAATGGCGAGACAGGCTCGTTAATGGGGGATTGTGGTGGCGTGGAACGTGGGATGTGGCCGGTGGAGATCTCGCGCATGGCGAGATTCACGGGATGGCAGTTACGCCTGCAAACGGTGCTGTTGGTCGGTCGATGAGACCGAGGAAGATGACCTCGGCGAGAGAGCTCGCGGAGGAGCGGGAGAGCCGAGGTATCTTGGTTCTGCTCGAGCCCGGAGACGAGCTGAGAGGGCCGAGGAGGCTCGGGCCTGTGATAGCTCGGAGACGAGCTGTGGGGCCGAGAAGGCCAATTGTGCTGGGGGCTCGGAGGTGAGCCAGCGTTTGCTTGTAGGACGGGCACAGGAGTGGTCTGGTCAGCCACTGTAGGTCCTTTCTTATGAGCCCTGGGATACGTCGTCTGCCACGTATCCTGATCTGGAAGATCACCGATATCGAGCATCATCACACTTTCTATGTATTCAAGAGGCAAAATGGAAAATTACAAAAATCTTTTGACTGTATCTATGAAAAAGGCCTCTTACATTCAGGCATAAGTATATTCATTGCATGAAAGGATCCCTTGCATCAGGGATGCAGTAGGCAATCGCATGGCTCAATAGTGGTTCTTTGTATATATAAAAAAAACACAGTCGTCTCACGAGTCATGGGCCAATAATCTTGATGATAGCATAAGGGTGTTCATCTTTACTGTTATTAAGCAAGCTCCAAATTTATGGATCATATCATTAATTAAGGATCTATCCGAAAAAGTTGGAATGTTTATTCCCAATCAATTCACTTGCTTCAAGGTATCCATATGATTATCCTTTCTGAAAATTCTTGTTGTCTACTCTATATTCGCATGGCAGCATAAGGGTTTAGCTGTTGCTAAAAAAAATTGCTTTCTACACTATCTTAAAAATACTAAAGATATACAATGGCGAGCTTCTAAGGTGCAAAGAAAAGAGTTTACATGGGAAATGATTTTCCTACCCATTAACTATTCATATCCGTATATACCCAAGAGATAGAAGAGATGCATCATCTAGAAATTAATTGCATATATGAGACCTATAGTGTTTATCTTTTGGATACATACGGATAGGAGTTAAAATGGGCAGGAAAAACATTTTCCCACATATATATGAATTCTCCAATTCCAAGATGCATGCATTTGTTCGGATCTAGATCAATATACGTAAATCATAGGCCAATCGGGCCTGGGGATTGTTTTTCAACGGGTTAAAACGGGTCGGATACGTTCTAGGGTCCATAACCCATCAGTTATATACCGTCCTCCAAATTCTCTGTGGGGTTTTTTAGGGTTTTGGCCATTCTCCTTGCTCTCCAATCGCAACAATGGCGGGCAGCAAAAGGAAAGACTTTCAGAGACAAAATCAGCAGCCTCAGAAGCACAGCAAAGCCCTAGATGCACCCATCGACGACGACTTCGTCTCCAAGAAGCGATCTCGCGCTCCAAAGTCCCACCAAGGAGAAGAGAGACTGATTTCGTCCAATCTGAGCTCGAAGATTTTGAAGGAAGCCCTCAATCAGCAGAAGGAGATCGAGAAGGAGGCTGAGGAGCGAAACCCTAACGCTTTCTCTGCTGTCGATGAGAATCCTTCGGTCGCTGATGACGAAGAGGCGGAGGATATTGATGGATTCAATGGGTTTGATGAGACCCAGATTTTGTATGATGAAAACTTGGTAAAGATTTGATTTTTATTATGTTTGATTTAATTTGGGTGAGAAATTGGTGATTGTGTTGATTTTGTGTTTTGATTTTTGTAGCAAGAGATTGATGAGGAGGATGAGAGGGTGTTGGCGGCTTTCATGTCAGAGAACACCGGGCCGCAATTGACACTAGCTGATATTATTATACAGAAAATTAAGGAGAAGGATGCTGAGGTCACTTCTGGTTAGTTTCGCTTTTGATCAATTTACGAGCATCGATTTCAATTTTTTTGTTATCTGTTTATATGAAGGATATTTAGGAAATCAAAATCACAACTTTCTGTTTAAAAAGTTTCTAAAGATTTTTTAAATCATAAACCAATATCATATGGCAAATGATCTAGTTGAATTATATAATAATTTAATTTTCAAACTTCCGTTTGTGGGCAGGCTTATCTTCTTCGTTACTAAACTCTCCTTAGATAGACATGTAATATTGTGTGGCTCCTGCTTTTAGATACTACGGTGGCTAATCAACTTAATTTATTAATTAGAATGTTATAAAGGTTGGATCTATGTTACCATAAATCGCTATACCACTAGCGAATTGCGAATTGGAACCATCATTCCCAATTCGGGAACACTAGCGCTCCGGATCAGAAAAATCACCGTTCCGATCGAACCTATTAAAAACTTATGTTAAATTAGACATAAAATTGGGGTTGTGTTAGATTATATTGAAAAATATGTATTAGCAAAAAAAAAAAAAGTTGAATTATATATATGTATATTATAGATCAATACATATACAAACATACAAACGATCCATAAATACTTTACTTTCTAGAAGTATGTTTTCCATTTTATAAAAGCATGTCGAGAAAGGCTATCCTTATCGAACCGAGTTCTATAACAAGTGGCGTTCTGTGTATCAGAACGTTCCGTGTTTTAGGTAATATTATGTTGGATTCTAAAAACAACTGAAGGATATGTATTTTTGGCATTGACTGTAAGCCTTAATCTATGCACACAACACACACATCAGACAACACACGCACCCAAGGGACCTACAAATTTGCCCTGAAAGCGTTAATTGTGGCCTCAAAGAATGATATTTTAATTGTAAATTTATCAGAGGAAATGATCCTTGACAGAGCAGAATGGAAGAGAAGGATCCATATAGCCGACCTCAAAAATTTGGGATGAAGACTTGTTGTTGTAATGTTATAAAGATTGGAAACTTTCTTAGGATCTTAAACGTTTTAACTAATATAAAATGATAATATTGCCTGTGAAGAATAACCAATGGAAGAAGAAGAGATATTTGAAGTCCAAAAGGGAAAAGATTGTGTCCATTGTCACTTGAATTTTCCTCTTCTGATATCTTGTTGTAAACAGGACCTTGTTTCATGTCGCTAGCCGTTTGCATGCGATAATGCCAGACCGTTGGTTTCCAATCCTCGGCCTCAACAAGTGACCAATAGACGAAGGCTAGTGGTTCACTATCTCTACCTGGATTATATAAATTCTGCAATGCCTCTAGTTAGTTAGTCCCTGTTTTACCCTCTTTGCGTTTGTGATACCAACGTTAAATAAAACAAGAACGCATATATGGATGGGGGGAAAACTCAAAAGGTGAGGGATATGATGAGTAATCAGTGCATCCATAAGATGTAGTAGAGATAGCTTCCATAGAGTTAAAGCAAGAGAGAAACTATTGAAATTGTTTCGGCTTGTGCAATGGAGACAAATAAGCCGGTATGGTGTGTGAATTATAATGGAAGACAACTGTAGCATTTGAACTAATTTTCGGAATTAAACAATAGTCTTGATCGTCTTAGGTCCAAGTTGCAAAATTTGAAGAAGTGAACATTATTGTAAGGAAAAAGGAATTTTAAAAGAGTGGATAAATTTCTTAAACATTAGCCTTTTGGAAATACAAAACCGCATATTCGTTTTTCAAGCTTTGTTGTATTCGTTAGTCGCGTTTGTACCGTTGTATCAATGCAATTTTGCTTATGAGTTTACACGGGTTTTGGAATAATGGCTATGAGGATGTGTGTGTTGGTTCTGAACTGCATAAGTTCTACTACAACAAAGTGGTCCTACACAACACTTTCCTAAGCAACTCATATACAATAAGAAACAAAAGAGAAGTTTTGGGACCCATTCATGTGGGTGGGGCCCATTGTCTCCATCCCTCGTTTGTTTCTCGTCAAGTTTAGGACAGAGTTGCGTAGGAAAACTTTACTCGTTCCACTATATGTTGAATCAACATGAGTTGTTTGGACAGAGTTGTGTAGGAACACTTTACTCGTTCTACTATATATTGAATCAACATGCTAACGATCAAATTAGAGTTCTTTGTAGACCTCGTGTCAGGTCAGCAAGCGTAACGAAGGTGCTTGTCTTAGAAGCATGTTTCTAACCTTTTGTTGCTGGCTACCTGTGGCTGTTTTATAGCGTTGTAATGGATAATGGTTATTTTAAGATGATCTCTCCATTCTGACCTGTAAATAACCCATTCAAAAAATGTAAAATGTTCCAAAATCCAAACTGTTAGGATGGGAGAGTAGGTATAGTTACTTCATGCAGAATTGAAAGTTCATTCCCAACTCTATGAGAATTTATAGTAATCTCTTTTTAAAGGATGCATTGTCTTCTTTAGCTACCGATTCAATATATGTAATCCAGTTCATATCGCTGCTTATATGACAGAACTCTTCACCTTCTGTAGAGCTGATTAATATCTCACATTTTGAGGTGATATCGCCTAATTTCTGCATTATGTTTATTCATTTACGAATAAACAGTTTAAATTGTCTCTTCAAAAGGCAAATCTTATCCAGGCGTCTTTTCTCCCGGAGACATCTTCCATCACTTTCATTGTAGTCATCAGAAATCATGTACTTCTTCGTTGACTAGTTGAGGACCTGTGGCTTTTCTTATTATAAGAACTTGCTCTGTTGGGATAAATGGGAACTTGTCAAAAGTTCACATGCTATGAAATTTCTATGATATTTTCCCTCGCACTATTTTTAACAACATATTTATGTTTTTTTATTAAACAAAATCAAAATAGGGTTTCCTCTGGAGGGAAAGGCTCATTTCATGAAGCCCTCTGAATGAAGATCTGAAAAATCAGTAGAAATCAGTTTGTGTTTCATAGTTTAAAAACTGTATAATAGTTCTTTGACATTTATATGTTTTAAATGATAATTAAAGAATCTAGGTGAAATAACTAGGTTATATGTAATTTTATCATAGTTTTGTGTGCAACAGAGGATGTTAACCACTCACCACATCGTATGTTCTCTACTTATTGATTTTTTTTGGGTGATACTTCAATGTGGCCACAGAAGCACGACCTCTTCCCAAATTGGACAGCAGTATCATAGACCTGTACAAGGGGTATGAGTTGTCATCATCTCTTTTTATTTCTGTTATCAATAAATATTTTTCTTTTGAATGTTCTATCCTTTGTATGACAGAGTTGGCAAGCTGCTCAGTAGGTACACAAATGGGAAAATTCCCAAAGCCTTTAAACACATCCCACATCTACAGCTATGGGAAGATGTGCTATATTTGACTGAGCCAGAAAATTGGTCCCCTAATGCTATGTACCAAGCTACAAGAATATTTTCTTCAAATCTAGGTGTTAAAGGGGCCCAGCGATTTTACAATTTTGTTCTACTACCGAGGCTTAGAGATGACATACAAAAGAATAAAAGACTCCATTTTGCCCTCTACCAGTCTCTGAAGAAGTCCCTGTATAAACCAGCTGCTTTTTTCAAGGGAATTCTCTTCCCACTATGTCAGGTATGTAATCGTTTCTACACATGACAGACTGAGAACTAATCTATCCAAGTTATCATCACCACCTTTAAGCTAGGAATTTTTAAAAAAATATTTTTCTGCTCTTGGAATCTTTTTATACTCTATATGTCCTGTTCCGCCAGGTTGATGTCATTTTTTCTAGTATATTTTAAGGTCTTTTTTATGCTTAATTGCACAAAACACATTGTAGTATACCCCCCCCCCAGCGGTTGTATTAGCGTAAACACCCCCTTTGTTCAACCAAACCCTGCACAAAACACTCATACTTATACTTTAGTTCTAAACAACACAAATGAAAAATGTCCTGAAGGTATATTAGAAAATCATTTTTTATAACTAAAACTGCTTGAAGAGAAATAATTAAAATATGTTACGGTTATGAAATGTCTGAGGGGTGTTTGCATAATTAAGTAACTTTACGGTTACAAGTGTTATACGGGGTAAACTAAAAGGGGCTGGCTTGTGTTTGTGCAATTAAACCTTTCTTCTTTTAAGGAAGATCAGGGCATTAGGTTGCCCATTTCATACAGTGATATTAATATGTAGAAAAGTTCAAAATACAGCAAAAGAAAAGATAAAATACATCCAGTACTCTTGAACAGGACACAATTCTCTAGCATGTTTTAGTTTATGGGCACTACCTCAACTTTGAAATTTATAGATGGCATTTGATCAATCAAAAGCTCAATATTGATTTCACGGAACTCGTTATTTAATTTATTGTTTTGGCATTTTCCCACCTCCCCCCCTCTCTCCCCCCCCCTCTGACGACAATTAATTTTCTGTGGTTTTTTTGCGATCCCTTTTTGCAGTCAGGAACTTGCAATCTTCGAGAAGCAGTCATAGTAGGAAGCATTATTCAGAAAGTTTCTATACCTCCCCTTCATTCTAGGTAATATTCATTTACTCGTGGAGTTTGATCTGCTTAATGTTTCTTAGATTTCAACCTATGGGTTAATAGGAATCCAATTTGCTGATGCATGTTTGCACTTTATATCCTTAACAGTGCAGCACTAATGAAGTTAGCGGAAATGGACTATTGTGGCACGACAAGGTGATGCTGTCTATTGAGCTCAACGTTTTATTTGTTCTGCCCATAACAACGAAATTAATACACTCTTAAACCTAGGTTTTAACTTTTGCTGCGGTACCAAATCATTATAATTTTTTTATTTAGTTGCTATTATGGTTGTGAATCTTCCTTTTGGCTAACAACGCACAATCGGTAATGCTCTTGTCAATTGTGAGACATGTTGCAGTTGGCATATGCAATCATAAGCTCGTTATAATTCTGCTTAATCTGTTAAGTTTATGAATTTCAGAATACTGAATATTCATGTCAGTGTCAATTACTTTAATTGTCATAAGATTTATATAATATTTGAAGTGCTATGATGAATATCAGGTAAAACCAAATTATTCTGCAAGTCTACTCTTTTAGATGCTTGACACTTATCACTTTTAATGCATTACAGTTATTTCATAAAGCTATTTCTCGACAAGAAATATGCGCTGCCTTACCGAGTGCTTGATGCTATTGTTGCTCATTTCATGAGATTTTATAAGGATGAAAGAATAATGCCTGTAATATGGCATCAATCACTCCTTGCCTTTGTCCAAAGGTAAACCTTTCTGGAAAGCTATTTCTCATTATTACTATGATTAATTTCACTGAACACCAAAAACTAAACTTGTTTTTTGCTAACCTACAATAAACTTTGTAAATTAGAAGATAAACTACCAAAAGGCTTCATGCTAACAGTACCATTTTTATTGTACTCATTCTGTTAAACTAACATAATGGCATAATGAAATAGTGTTGTTATAGTAGTTTACTGAAAAATGGGTAGTGTTTATATGAAAGTTATCAGTTATTGGTTGTAATTTATAAAGATTTTGGTGCTAATCCCCCGGCGAATGGGGTTAACAGAGGGGGGGGGGGGCGAGGTCCCGTTGACGCGTACAGGGACCCCTGTCAGCCCCCGCTTCGCAGAGGATTCACGGGCCTACGATTCACAGGCCCCTTTTCTTCTTTTGTAATTTAGTAAGAAAATGTATGGTGAAATTAAGCCTATTTTGTCTTCAATTGTTTCTAGTTTACTGAATTTGAAACTACTGCATGTTATTTTCTCTCATTAAAAAGCATGGAAATTAACATAAATTGGCAAAACTTACGAGGAATTATGAACAATTTCATTTTAAATGCTTGTTGCGATCGATTAGATTATGAGATGGTTTGCCTCTAACAGATACAAAAATGAGCTGACAAAGGAGGATAAGGACAACCTAGATCGGCTAATTCAATATCAGAAACATCATTTGGTATTGTTAATATTATATTTCTATATATACAAATACTTCACCCTCTTTGGTACTAAGTTGGGTTCATTTATCTCTCTACATAGGTTACCCCTGAAATTCGTCGGGAGCTGAAGAATAGCCGCAATCGGGGAGAAAAGGAGGATGATCTAATGTCAATTGATATCCTTTATACAATTAATTATGGATCACATTTAAAATTTTCATTCAAGATTATCGCATTGGCATTTTCTATTGATTTAGGTTGTGAAACATCCATCTCCATAGTCTATTTTTGTTTTCATTACTAGAGAGCTAGATTTTTAAAAAATATATATATATTAAGGTTATTAATATGTCAGAAGAGAAAAGTGAAACTGATGTGTCATAAAGCAAGTCACATGGAATTTGAATTTAGCCAATTAATATGACAATTCTGACTGCAAAGATAATCTTAAATACAAAAACCTAAATGAAAAGAGAACTTGCCCAAAATTTTGACAATCTCTTCTCTTTTCTTTTTCCCTATTTGGCAAGTGCTGATTTCATTTTCATACATGAATGATGTCCTGTATGTGGAGCCCTTTCAAATAATTTTCTTATGATTAATATGATGATGTTACGATAAAAGTAAAACTACTTGTGTTTCCCTGACGACCCTTACCATCTCCAGTCTCTGTGATCAATAAGAAAATCGAAGAAGACAGATGGGATTTTCCTGAGGTTCCTATGGAGGAGGATTGAAAGGCATAAAGCCGCTCTATAGGTAACTACCAAAGTTTGCCTTGGTTTTTTTTTTTCCAGAGATTTCCTATGCCAGCATAGCATATTTCATACCCTAACTTTAAAAAAGGCGCACTTCACCCTCAACTTATTATACAGATGTAAATTTTCTTTCTTCCTACAACTTTTTCCTCCCAAAATAACCCCTAATTGGCGGCGGCTGTTTGCCTTCGTTTAGATCCACATAAAAAAAAAACCTAACCGATAGGCAGAGCAAACATGGTATTTTAGGGGGAATAAAGAGAGTTTTCAAACGAAAAGAACACCACCTATGAAAGGGATGAAGTACAGCCTAAAAGTTGCCTAAAAGTTACAGGCAAGGGGAGTGATTTGCAGCAATTTGCCATTTTTCTTGCAGAAAATTGTGATGTATTCTGATTCCTTCAACCTATCTTCATTTTCCATGCAGTAGTGTGGTATGAAGTTAACATCTCCACAGAATTTTGCTCCCATGTTCGACTGTTGTACCGGCAGCACTGCATTATTTGTAGCTCCAAGAGGACCGAGCACGAAACATATTTGTTTGCAATCAAGTATAATTATACTAGCCAAGTTTAAAGACATGTTAATTTGCCTGTTGCAAAGAATGTATTGGATTTTGTTCTTACTGGATCTTTGATTTGTTGAATCAGAGATAATTTATTATCGGTTGTTTTTATTTTATTTCATCATTTTTGTATTTTTTAGTTGTGAAAAATAGGTCCAACTTTCTAGCTTTAAAAATCAATAGGTTTAGATTCCTGACCTAAAAACAGCTGTGAAAAACGCCTGAAAGATTCTTGTGTTTTAGTTTCTATAGTATATTTATTATTTTTTATGCATGCACTAACCTTTCAGATAAACTACTACATATATGTTTTAATAAATTGTTGTATTTATTTTTAAAGTGTTACATTTATAGGTCAAATGGAATAGATACAGTAATTTTACTAAAAAATGCAAGAGTTTTATGTCAAATGTTGTATTTTAGTAGTGGTTTTTACGTTATTTTAACATAAATGTAGAACTTTATGGCATAAATTTAATATTTTGAAGGAGAACTATAATGCAATAGATATAGTAATTTTACTAAAATATGTAATACGTTTTATGTCAAATGTAGTATTTAAACACAAATGTAGAACTTTATGGCATAAATTTAGTATTTTGAACGACAAACTATAGTAAAAGGTAAATGTAATAGTTTTCATATCAAATGTAGTATTTTAACACAAATGTAGAATTTTATGACGTAGTAGTATTTTGAAAGATAACCATAGTATTTTAAAAGGTAAATGTAGTATTTTATCTGTGTACTGTTTGCATAAAACAAAAGTAAATGTACTATAGGGACTAAAACATAAGAATCTTTAAGTTTAAATAGGTTTTCACAAATTTTTTTTTTGATCAGGGATCTAAGCCTATTACTTCCAAGGAGTTAGACCCGTTTTTTCCTTTCTATTTTTATTTTAGGAGGATTTAGTTGCTGTGTCAATTTTCCTTGAGCAATTGCTCCTTTTCATATCATGTTTGAAGGAGCGTTTTTTATTTTGTTTTCGCTGGATTAACAATTTGTTGAATCAGAAATTATTGATTTATTTTTGGATAATGTCTTCTGAAGGTTTATTTGCTGTGTCAAGAAATTATCGGTCTATTTTGGATCATGAAACCATCTTGCGGCTAATTTTGTTTGTTATCCTTGTCAAGTTTAAAATCTGTTTGCTAACTGTGGGGGCATCGACTACTGAAATGATTCGGATTCATACTTAGAAGACGAAAAGCAAGTGTAGCAACTGGCAATTGCAGCTTTGTAAACTAAGTGCATTGATACTATCACATTGATGAGACATAAAAAAAAGAGAAAAAAGATATTACTCTCGATCTCTTCTAAAAAGAAATACGGGAATCAAATTCATTTTGAGGATCAAGATTACCGAAAGATTTGCCAGCTAAATCACCAAGCATATCGTTTATGTATTATTTATCTTTCAGATTTTTCTTACAGCAACTTCAATTACAACCACAGACAATTACATAGAAGATTCACTGAAAGCTTTCCATTTATTTGCAACAAGCATGTCAAGTTGTAGCATTCAGATCTCCAAAGTAGAGATGGGACAATCTATCATCAAACTTGGACATCATTTGGTAAGAGCTAAATCCTCGATAGCGGTTCTCATATCTTGCTATGCAAATATCCGTAACGTTTTTCAACATTTCGTCTTCTTGATGAAATGGTTGGTCCACAAACTCATCAAGTGGCATCCACTAAAGAAAAGAAGAAATTATTTTAGAAAATCAAAGTTGTGTGAGAGAACAAAAAGAATGTCATCCGTAAGGACTTTCTGAAACAAAATCACCCAGATGGATGGCTTCGATCGGAAGAACTAAATGAATAAGAATGATTCACGGTGTACATTAGTTCAACTCAAAATGAAGAATTATCTGTTGATGCTTAGCGTAAATAATAATTAGCTAAGGTATTATGTATATTTTACTTGCCTTTGCAGCTTGGATTTCAGACTCATCGATGGTGATATCGGTTGACAGCGGCCTAAGCATGCACACAAAGAAGAGATCCGACTTCTCAAAGATCACATGGTGGGCATGCCTATAAGTATTGCAATAAAGTTAAAGGGAGGGACTAATGAAATTGCTACCAATCTATAAACATAAAAACACGATAATGAATTTCATAGTTGCTAGTACATACATGCAACAAAAATATTGTAATTACTTGTTTTAATACAAATATAAATTTTAATCTTATTAAAATAGTAAAGAGATTCATCATTCTTAAGGATTTAAATGCGAACAAGTGTTTTGCTATGAAAGTTCCATGGTTTGAGAGATTTCGAGTCTTTTTCTAAGGGGTACCATGTGGCATCAAAAGAGATCGCCATATGATACCACATTGCATAGTAGAAACTTATATCAGACAAATTTTTGATTGCAAACCTCCATATATAGTTTGCAATATGATAATACAAATTTTAGATTGCAAACCTCCAGATTAGCTGATCCCTACTCTTTGTATTAGACTTGGACAGTAAAATTTTTAAGAATAGCTTAATGCCAGCTTACCTGAAAGCAACCACTTCGAGAAATGTTGTATCTACCTGAAATTTATTAAAGCGGGGAAAAACAACGGTGTGATCAGTATATTTGTAGACATATGTTTCTAAAGAAAAGAACATTATATCCGAGAAAGGGTTTCTCTTACTCCAGTTTCTTCTTTGACTTCTCTCACTGCGCCAATGGATATCTCTTCGGACTGAAAAGCAACATCAGTCATTATAAACCTGATGCAGCTATGGAAATGTAAATTTATATAAAAAAGATTGGGAAAATTAATATACAGAAACCAACGCCATCATTTGCCACTAAAGTGGGCCTCATCGGCACAGGTAGAGAAAAAAGATTAACTATCAACCCAAATAGTAAAACAGGACCCTTTTATTTTCGTTCATTTCCCCCCTCTATTTTTCAGGAGGACTTGAATCCGGGACTTACCCATAAACCCACTCCACCCTATTACCACTGAGCAAACTTCAGTGACGACAATGGATTAATAAATTTATACGGGAGGATCAAATTAGCACCAACGTAATAAAAGAAACTATTGCTTCAACTACGCGTAATTCAACAACCGACGCATACCTTATTGATGAAACCTGTCGGAATTTTCCATATACCTGAGCATGTCAAGGGACATGTATTTTCTTTCACAACAAGCACCTAATGTTGAAAGAAAATAGAATTCAAAGGGGTTAGAGGTTGCTAAAGAAAATTGGTGTAACATTGACATTTGTCATTGTTACTTCCAATAACATTATCGTAGAGAGTAAACAGCAAATCTATAGGTTTGCCATTAAAGTCACAAAATTACCTCTTTATTCTCATTGACAACAAATGCTCCTACACCCACATGATGTGTGCCAGTCAAAGGAAGCATGCAAGGTTCATCAGCAATCCAATATGTTAACACAACGTAGCCCGGCTCTGCATGGTGATAACTGAATCCTTCCTGTTGAAATATTTTGGAAATTCAGTTAATAATGATCTAAAATTAGGTGAAAACAGTAATCAATACCAGAATGTGCATGAGCTCATATTAAACCAATTTTACCTTTGTTATAATAAAGGGCATCAATTAAATATAAACAAGTGTTTTTGAGATGTGATATACATGTATAGAAAGGTAACATATGTAAATGGTAATTTCATATGAGTTCATTTTCAAAACCTTGTAAAGGTAATTATAATTCAATTCATTTAGGTTTCAAGAATTGTGTGAATCAGTAGATTAATTGAAGAATTTTGTAGAAGACGACACCGGGCATCCAAAAGGATGACTGCATACATTAAAATAGATAAATGCAGTAACTAAATCTCAAATTGCAAAAGTTTTAAGAGTTTCCATTATAATAATAAATATAAATTTCCCATGCAGTTCATGAATTGCTTATCCAAAGTAACTGCACAATTACACTTAGTTAAGCCTGCCATTTTGTCAGTCGCATGCACAAAAGGAAATATATGAGATAGCAGAAATTTGAGTGTGGTTGCTTTTCTACTTACCTTTAATGCGATAGGAACAAGATCGGATTGCTCTTCTAGTATCTTAAGCCAAACTCCTTTCTTTTCCTGGTTTTAAATGCAATAGACAATTTGCCGCGTCCATCAGTATTGACAGGTAACTAATAGTTATACAGAAAGCACACACGCACACACGCGCACAACCCCACAACCTTTAGCTTCCAATAAGAAATTGAAGCTTGAAGAATGGCTGCAAATGCATTGGCACTAGATGGCAAGGACTCAGGATCAACTATCACCCCATCATATTCATCTTCGTAAGCATCCAATAATTCATCTGTTCTAAACAGCGAAGTGTCAGCGGTGGAAACATTAATCTCTTTCCTTTGGCGTTCGAAACCACTAGTAAACAACAAATTCTTTCTTAACACAAGGTTCCTCTGTCTCACATTTGAAATTCCCAAGGATGGAAAACTGTAAGTGGCACCTGTAATGTGCAATAGAATTTAAAATATTCCTGAGCTTTGCATCTGAATTGTATATATAAATTTGAATCTAAACCACATCTGAAACAGATTGCAAAGAAACAAAAACATAACGGTTCAATAATTACTATTTCAATGACATGATATGCAGTAAAAAATTAAACATAAAAAATTTCAAGCATCTCTTTTCAATGAAGTATGTTTGAATATTGGAACCACGTTAATAATTTTGGAAGGCACGCGATATATACTGAAGGAAATCATCTTATGCTGATCTTCATGCAACTATGAAATCAACAAGTGACGGCATTTTAAGTTTACAAAAACTATTGCTGATTTCAACCTGAATACTATACATAGATCTTTGGTCCATAAAGTGTCTACAAAGAGTGTAACGGAACACTGTAGCAGCTTATAGTTGTACAAACAAAACATCTACCAACATACTTTTCCTCGACGGCCATCTAGCAATATGCTTAATTATTTACTAGGAGAACTTTGAGAAAATATATGGTCTTCGTTTTCTTTTTAATTACAATCTGAATGCCGCTTCTGAGAAGTCAAACTGATCAGATAAATACATGTGCATGTGTGTGTCTTTGAGTGTATTCTGTCCTTTTGTTTTATCAGATAATCAGAAACTAGGCGGTTAATTATAAAGTTCTCCTATCGCTAAATGCGTCCAGAAAAGGAGGAAATTGCACTAACAGCGACGAGTAAGCTAACTGATCTCATAGACAATGATAAACAAAAGTATCATAATTTTTTTAAATTGATCCACACAACATTGTAAACTGACTCAAGGTGGATTAGCTGACCATGTTTGGGTGGTTAATAGCATGATACAAGAAAGAGGGTGTATTTTGCAATAACTGCTTCTGATTTGCACTCGAAAGCTGATACAATAATACAGAAAAAAAGGTTGCTTGGAAACAGGTTGATTATCAACAATGAAGAAAAATCAGATTATTGGTCTTAATGTTGTATTTGCTATTGTTTGGATACACAGAGAACAGATGATAACAAGATAGTACATACCAGTAAATTGCCTTGTATCTGGAAGCCTTTGTTCTCGCAATGGAAAATAATAGTTGGAAGCCAAAAGATGAGACTTGATCAATGCCATTGTGTCCTATACTAGGGTGCTTTGAGATAAGCAGTATCAGAGTTGGCATTGCTCTGAGAAGTGTTGCCAAATTTATAGCTTACAGAAATCAGCTTGTAGACCTGCAAATGGAGAAAAGGCAGCATATGCCGCCCTCTTTTGCAAGTAGGAACTTGAAATACCCATTATTGTTCGGAATTTAGGATCGATCAATCACACTGACTCTAGTAGGATAAAAGATCCCCCACTTTCGTTTGCATAATCCAGATCCCTCACTTTCATTTTTGTCTCCAGTGTTTATGGTGGTGATTAAATCAAAAAATCATTATCATGTAAATTGAAAGGGAAGAGCCACACTAATTGATTCTATTTTAATTGCTAAGCCTCAGCCACCCGGCAATTGAATAATACAACTTCTCCACTACAAAGACGAAATATTCTTCATTCGAAGACCTTTCATCATTCTACGCCATCAACTTACTCCCCGAGATGCTTCTTGAAGAATGTTCTTCTGTAAGAGATCTTGGCAACTGTTGTCTCCCTATTCTGTTACCCGTAACTTTCTGAAGTAAATAATTATTTTACTTGTCTGATTCATATGTATTTCTTGAGAAAAGTGGGTATCAGCTAACTCATAGGCTGGTCAAAAATTCAACCCTCCGCAATTCTTTTATGATCGGCACCATCCATCTTAATCTTCATGGCCTAATTCATATGTACACCAGTTTTCATGTGACTTTGATATTACTATTTGCCTATTGATTAGTGATTGAGAATGTTATATTGTCATTATAAATCAAATTATTAAAAACTCAAATGTAATATTATTGGTAAAACTTGACATTTTCCAAAAATTCATGAGCCTATTCTTGAGATCGAATTGCATATGTTATCACAATGCATGAGCCAACTGTATAACTTGGCCAAGTTTTCAAATGTATATCAAGCAGATCACTATGTAGCCTATGCAAATTTATCAGATGCCTTTAGAGATGGATATTCAAATTAGTTGCAAGTAAATAATTCATTTCATATGCAGGAATTGTCAAAAAGAACCATGGAAGTTGATACTCTCTTCTAAGCATGCAATACTGAAATGTGTTTACATGGCGTGTTTTTGCGGGCTTCGGAAGAAGAAGTTGCCTGTATAAATATATATTTTTCATCTTTACCTCTATCTACAACCAAATCTGAAAGTGGGATTCCCATACCTCAGGTCCTCAGCAATCCGTCATCAAACAACTTGACTGCTTCTCCTCCAATCCTGAAGGGCATCAGTGCACCCTATTCTATTCCAGATGAAAAGATACTTATCCAGTTGGTCCATTTGTTGAGTATGTTGGCATATATTCTTGTAGAAGAATGAACAAAACTTAATTAAGATGTCCTATTCTGACGCAAAATAATTATCATACCATGTAGTAGCAGTGAGCAGATGTCTTTTCATCTTCCTGAGTTTATTGTTCTATCAACATACATTGATCTGTAAAAATGGCAAGAATAATAATTTCTACTATGTGGAGATGCCAGACATCTTAAAACAGTTGCTAAGAAATTTCCTCCATGAGGAATCAGACATGCTGCTTCACTGTGAAGCGTCCATTACTGGTTGTGCAAGCTGCTCCTGATTACCTTTCTCTATATTTCCCTTTCAATGGTGTGTTACTGTTTTACATGCACATCCCAGTGTACTATTTTTGAAAATCAAAGCCTCAAATACATCTCACAGAGAGGTAATCTTTAGATCATATCAATAGCTATTATTTTCAGACTCTGCATTATTTTCCAGTCAGAACAGAAACAAATTTAAGAATGATGGTTTTGAGAATAAAGCTTTAAACATCAAGCATGGATCATGGACATTACAAATCTATAACATCGTTGCACAAACTTGATTCCAGAGAAGTGAAAATTGAATAAGATCAATCATCAGACCACCTCCAAGAGAAATCATCATGAAGGCCAGTTATTTCGGTCAGAATCCAAAAATTGTCAACTATTAATTTGATACCGTCAGACTTGCACCAGCAGCAGGGTAAGTATTTCATGTTCATGTTCGAATCCATGTGCTTGTGGTGAGGGTCCTGCCCTCCTTTTTTGGGGGGGAGGGGTTGGGGGTTGGAGGGCATAGTGTTCTGCTTATTTCCATTTGATTGAGGGATGTAAGGATGTTAATGGAAGTAGACCACGTAACAACAAACAAGAATGTACTTAACAGCAAAATCTAAGAGAAAGCAGAAGCATGAACTTGAATTTCTGCTTATCTGCTCGCCATCAAAGTAATAGGAACTAATCAGCTTGCACTTCTAGCACCTTTTGCCTAAAGTTGTATCTTTCTCAAGAATTTTACACGCACTGAACAATTTGTGGTATATGCCAGTATCGACGTACTGTTTTGCTCTAGATTTTACGTGTACTTTTGAAACAGAACTTGATTCTCTATAACAAATCATTCATCTTTACGATTCAGGCTCAGTAACAAAAGTAACATATTGGTCTCCATGAGCATCAAGTGATTCAATTATCCTGATCAGTCCTGAATTGACAGAGGCAATACTGCTCGCGCTCCTCTTGGATTCACAACTAGTCTTGGATAAGAATCTTATTGAAAGTAAAGGACTTTGGTTAGAGTTTCAAATGCCTGAGCAGAAGAATACGGAAGTGGCTACAAGTAACATAAAATTTGAAAATTGCAACATGAGAAATGTGAAAAGCTAAACAAATTGCAATAAGATAATAATAAGAAAAAGAACACTGAGAATGTAATAGATGTTTCTCTAATTTTAGTCAAAGCAAGAGATTGTAGAAGATAAAATGTGATAATACCTCGCCTATGTACAATGTTGCAATCTAAAAGCAATAATTGCAGATTTGCCTTTGTTTAAGATGTTTATCCTTAGAAACATGTCATCGACGTTGTCATCATCTAAGTGTTTTCCCTTCAATATGGGATTGGCTATGAACCACTCCATGAAAGAATTGACAATTGATTACCAACAGTATACTAAGTTTAAATATCATGATGCATATTCACAACGTAAGGTTGTGTAGCTCATTTTATGCAAGACAATAATGAGATATATGGAACCTAGTAAAAGATAATATAAGCAATGTTAACACTACCAATTACACAATCTTTTGAAAGCACATATTTTTCTTCTGTATTAATGAGCTAAATGACTCTGCTTCCAGTTGACTGAAATACAACTACCAGAAACTGAAAAGTTGAGGCATGTTTTTGTATTTCTTTTTCCATAGTTTGCTTCATATCCAATCCTATTTTGACGGGAGAAGGCAACGTCGATGATGACGATAAAAGATAGAATACTAACTTCATCTCCATGATAGAATAGGAAACAAAACTATCTAGTTTGGCTCTTCTGAAAGAATAAATATAACCATTTTATTGAATTTTTTTTATCAATACGGAAGGAATAGGAAAGCATACCGTGATTCTACAAATATTACCTGAAATCTCAGAGGGTGCTTGTTGATGCATTCCTAAAATTATGCTTCTCTAATGAGCATTCAATTGGGAAGTAAACATCAACCTTTAATAAACTTTGCCCTGATTGCTACAGCTATTCGCTGTACAGTTTGATGCCTCCTATGGACTAGACTGACTTAAAATTGATAAATACCTCAAGATAATATTTTTTTCTGATCATATGGAAGCGGTCCCTGAATACATCACTGATTTAATAAGTGAACAAACCTTTATAACAAGAATTTATCATAAAACGGTTAAAATCTTTGAGGACCAAATCCATACATAATTTGATCCCACATATTATATGTTCTACAAAGAATGTGAATATATATAATTATCATTATGCAGGCTAAGGTACTACTATTAACTTGCATTAGAGACTTGAAGCGCATAAAACACAGGATAGCATTACAACAGCAATAATTGTTGTTGTTGTTTTTTTTTCCTTGAAAAGAAACAATAATTGTTGTTGCTGGGTGCATTGTTACAAACTTGGGGCAGAGCATGCAAAGTTTTTATTACCTACAATGCAATAAAACATGGAATTAATTGGTCGAGCATTTGTCTTTCTGAATATAAGTACGTAAGCAATGATTTTCAAATATTCTATTTCAGACGAAGATAGCTTCCATTTCAATTTAAACAACGCAGTAACTTTGCAACTTCTTTTCGATGGTATGTACTCAGCAGTAATACCATGAGTGCACCGCTTACCTCAATTTACCTCAAGGGGCTCACAACCCAACCAGTTATGTGGCTTTGCTTGCGTGCTCGTACTATTTTCTGGGACGCACTTTCTAATCGTTCAAGCACTGAGTATGTTATTGTATCTGGAATCGGCCCCTTTTGCTTTAGAGTTGAATACAGCTCAAATGCCTCCTCTAGTTTACCATGCTTCTCAAAACAATCAAGCAAAATGTTGTAGGTAACAATGTTAGGGTAGCATCCCACTGAAAGCATCTCCTCAAACAACCTACAAGCCACCTCAACCTTGTTTGATTTACCAAAGCATTCAATAAGAGAACTATAGGTAATGACATCCGGATTCAATCCCTTCTCTTGCATCTCCTTGAACCGCATGCGGGCTTCATCCAGGTCTCCATTCTTTCCAAGACAGTTAATTAATGAATTGTACGTGATTACATCAGGTTTACAGCCACTACTCTCCATTTGTTCGAAGAGTTCAGTAGCTTTATCAATTAGACCCACTCTGCCGAAGCTTGATAGGAGAATGTTAAAAGTAAATATGTCTGAAGAAGGACCACTCTGCTTCAATTTTTCTTACAGATTACAAATATATGATATTTGCTTGAGCTTCCCAAGAGCGGAAAAAACCATGTTGTACATAACTGTATCAGTGGATATTCCTTTCTCATGAATCTGATTTAGACATGTAAGCATCCTTGTCTCCGTCATGATACGCCCACATTTTACAAAATAAGCTATGGGTCTCACTTGCATGACCTAATTTACTCAACGTTTTCACTAAATAAGCAAAAATGGACTTGGTGACGTATTTATTTGATATTTCGACAATCTTGTTTAATCTATTCAAATGTCCTTCTGCTACTAACACATCTTAAAATAACACTATATGTAAACTCATTGGGCCGACAACTACTGTCAATCATCTTGAAGAAAAGAAAGATAGCTTTATCTACCATCTTATTCTTCACAAGTGCTTCAATCATAGTGTTATACGGAATCAAATTTGGAGAATGGCCTTTCATTATCATTTCTTCAATGAATGAGAGCGACTCCTCTGTTTTCCCCATCTTTCCAGACATTCTGATAAGAATTGTGTACGTGTATGCGTCCGGTTCACAAAACTTGCGCCTCATGTCTACAAGAACCATGTAAACTTCATCCACCTGTTTGCTGCCATGGAAGGCTGTGAAAGAGATTTAAATGGAAGAACACCAGAGATCTATATAGAAGAAAATATTGCAAAGCAATGACCTCATCACCTTGACCGTATTACAATTTTATTTGCACCCTATTACCACCTTGTGATTGGTTTAACAAGGATATGATTTTCAAAATCATGTTCTAAACAATGAGTTATAAAAAAATAAAATGAAATAAAGGATATCATCAAGAAACAAGTCCATATAGATCATTTATGTATGGGGAGTGCTCCATTGCAAACCGGTCCGTGTTTTTTAAAAACAGGAACTTCCGATTAACGACATATTTTAGCCATCCAATCCATTCAAGTTGATCACCCTATCCTCAAATACATGTGTATGAAAAATTAAAGGATTTGAAGACCTTTAGCCTATGCATCGATGAGTGCAAAAATGAACGTCTTTTGATAATGCAACATAAACTTCATTCGACTCATAGGTTAGAAGTCTTCAAATCCTTCGTAGGATGATCAACTTGAATGGATCGGATCGCTAAAATATGTCAATAGATTGGGAGTTCCCATTTTTTAAAAACGCGGACATGTTTGCAATGGATCACTCCCTTGTATGTATGTATACAGTAATAATAAGCTTAAGCTCTCTGCCCGCCTACAAATTATTTGGTTGTCGTCCGTCTTGATCTAGACAACACATAGATACAAAGTATATGTTGTTAAAGCAGCTAATTATGGCAATGTATATTGTTACCATCATAGATTTATCTGTACCTTTTTCTACAGCAAATCTGTTATCCCCCCTTCTCTCCCTAGACTAGAAGAACTTGGAGGACGCTAACTCAGCATTACTTAGGGTAATAAAGCCCTTCTCTTGAAAATATTGGCACTAACTAAGAGATGAAAGATTTAAAAGCATGATTAACTTATTTAGTAATGTCATGAACATGCAACACATGAACTTACCTTCAACCATGATTGGAAATAGAATCTTTAATTCTCCTTTTTGATCTTTTCTTCTTGCCCACTTCATTATCTTAATGTTTATCTTTTGATAGAAAATAAACTAATCTGAAATCACAGGGATTGAAATGTGTAGGCAATGACTTCTTTATATAACCCTTCCATTAAGGAGTAATGGAAATACTAAGTAGTTATAGAAACTGCTTTATTTTATACCAAAAACTTAGTTTAATAGGATATAGGGTCATTATATCTTACATTCTCCCACCTGACTCTAATCATCTTATTAAAGATATAATATTGTTGCAATTATACTTTATGACCAAATTAAATAGTTGTATTTAACTGATCAAATATTCTATCTTTTAGAATCTTCAAACATGTATATGTATATGTAACTTTATAAGCAATTATTCAGAGTCCAATCTTTTATTGCTTCAATTAACAATAATCATATGGCTTAAATTTATTGTGCACACTTTATTCGTTATGTCTTTAACACTAACAACATCCAAATATATCGAGACATAAAATATATATAAAGCTCACAACGAATGACAACATTAAATACTAATGAGTCCCATATTCTTTACATGACCCTTAAATGAAATGACTGGTATCGCTTTAGTCAGAGGATCAGCAATCATAAACTCCGTTCTTATGTGTTCGAAAGCCACTATGTGATCACGAACACGATCTTTAGTTTTAAGGAACTTTATACCAACGTATTTTGATCGACTCCCGCTTTTGTTGTTGTTAGCAAATGCAACCACAGAAGTATTGTCACAATAAATAAGTAATAGCTTTGATATGAGATCAACTACTTTAAGTTCCGTGACAAAATCCCTTAACCAGGATGTCTGTGAAGATACCTCGTAGCAACTTATAAATTCTGCTTCCATTGTTGAGAATGCAACTAAATTTTGCTTCATACTCCTCCAGGATACTGTACCTGTCACGCCCCGCTTCCCAAAATACGTAAATACGACACGTGACAGAGCCAACCATATTACCTATGGCTAAGAAAGATTCCTCCATAGTCACGTTACGGCTGTCAATCCGATATCAAGAATAGTAAATAAAATCTAACTAACACATGTCCATCTGTCACAGTAGGAAAAAGTCAAGAAATGTATATAGCGGAAACGAATAAAAATCCAATGAATAATAATATCCGAAACACGTCCCTTATGGGATCACATCGATAAATTTAAACTACGGAAATAAAATAAACTAAATATCTCTAAAACTAATCATCAAGCTCCTCACTGCTCAGCTTGTTTGTTAAAATACTCCCGATCTTCCTACGACAAGATCAAAATAACCGGGCCATACAAAACCCAGACGTCAGTGCGTCATACATATCGAAATAATAGTAATAATCAGAATAGGATGCTATGATTAAACATGAGTGTAAATCATAAACACATGTTTAAAACAGTGAGGTATAGGTGTGTGATGTGTATCCTAAAATCTGTGCTTCTAGCTTATCTATTCTATAAGTTTTTGAAATCAATTAATGGAATCGTCGATATAACTCAATCGTATCCCGTGCATGCCTGGGACGACGGTCAAGACCCTCAGGGCTGAATCCGAGACATACCGCTAAACAGTAAAAAACATGGTATCATGTATAGACGAATGATGTTAGCACCATCATTCCGGGGCCGAAACCCGTATCGACTGATCAGTCTCTGGAAAGTATCGAATTGTTGAGTTACAAGTCAGGTTTCATTATTGATTTCCTCTTTTCTCCCTGGTTTTGTGTTCAAGTCAAGTATTGATGATATCTATCTAATTCCAATACAGGATCAAACAGGTACATGTCTTGTCTATCTACATAACAAGTCACATCCATTAGGACAACAAGTCAGGATTGTCGGTATTAGTAATAATCCAAGCAACCGGTCTGGTAATGTGTCATGAACATGTCAAACAGTGTATAATAACAAGAAGAATACTAGGTGGGAAACAGTAACCAGTTATATAAATACGGTAGAAAAGACTAGTACATATTTTCTATGTGGTAAGGTGTTACCAATCTATTCATATATCTATCTGTAATAATCATTTTACGTCTGCTACAAGATATACGGCAATCTAGATAAAGGATACTAAACTGAAATAAAATTATAATAATATTATAATAAACTAACATGCAACTAGATAAAACCGTTATTGATATAAATACGGATTGATGCCGTAAAATCCGTAAATTGCAAATAACATGCTAACTATTGACATACGCATACTAATAAATAACTATATACAATAAGATACGTAATGTAGCATGTCGCAAGTTTAGAAACTTGCCTGATCGAAAACTCACGACGAAAATACGGATACCACACGATGACACGATTGAGAAAACACAGCACACGACGTACGATCGAACAAACCTCGGCCAGGCAAACACGACGATGAGTTCTGGGTTTGAGAAGTGGTAACTGTAGATGGAGTCTGGGCTGTGCTCGTCGGCGGTCACCAACTCCGGCGAAGTAAGAAAAGAGAACAGAAGAAGAAGGAAAAGAAACAAGAAGACAGAGAAGCTGGAGCTGTTGGATTCTGGGGTTTTAACATGGACGAGGAGAAAGAGAAGGTTGGTTGGCAACAAGGTTATAGGGACCGAGATCGATGACGAGGTGTTTTGGACGGTGAGGGGTTGGGCTGGTAATTGGGGAAAAAAGAAGAAGAAGAAGATGAGATGGTGGTATGGGGTGCTCTGGTTGTAAGTCGATGTCGCGCACTCCGCGGGTTCCCGGGGAGGCGGAAGATTTAAAAAACGATTTTTACAAAGATTGCAATACCGACTTGAACTCCAGGATCGATACTAAACCCTTACTAGCAAACTTGTATGAGATTAACTACTCGGAAAGAAGTTTATACCTCACGTTACATGTCCTTCGGGTCTTCTTGTTGCTGTCCTTCTCCTCTTCATAGGCACCATGGATCGTTTGGATCGGGCCACCTCGTCGGTCCTCTCATGTCAAAGACGATCCACCCGAGAGTCTATAGATCGAGCTCCTACCTCAAATCTGAAGTAACTAAGGCACCTAGTTCGCTACACTAGATGATCTAGATGATGCAGAAAATATAGATGGAATGGTTTGTCTCTTATAGTCTTAGGTTTCTCAACTCATAAGACATGAAAGGCTAGAGGTAGAAGAAGAACACTTGAGGAAAAAGCTTGTGAAGGTTTTGCATAGCAAAGAGAATGAGCTCTCACTGTCTCAAACTGAACCATACCCCTTTCTCAATAGAATAACTCATATTAGAAAATGAAATATGGTTCATATTCAACTTAGTGAGTCATGGGTTGAAAACCCTCCATGTGTCGCTAAGAGCCATACTAAAAAATATGCAAAAATCCACCTCATTTCCTCCACCTAATAATGCAATAAACATTTAACCTAAAATGTTTAATACAAATTATTAGGTGTCTTCTTCTAGAACATCTTTGAACAAATTATAAAAATGCCCCTCATCCATATATACATACCCGTATCCGTATTCTGAAAAATACGAATACAAAAGAGACGAAAATAATCCACCTGTATAATACTAGGATCCGGTTTAAACCAAAGCCCACGGTATTATCTGTCCGAATCATCATCCGTGTACAAGTACACATACGTGATCGAACCCTATTGTAAAACCATACGACTTCTACATCTTTTGCCCGATGCAGGTAAACCCTCTGTGTGGGACTCTAAAGACTCGATACTACGCTGGCAGTGGGTTTAACCAAAAGCCACAAGCGGTACTAGCTGCACGTAACGACCCCCAGGTATATGTCGATAAGAAGGCCGATGAGCAAACTCATCCGAATTCCTTCTGAGCCTATCTATGGCAATCTCCATACAGTCCGGTCTGTTCGTCTAAGAGTATCGCATATCGGGTCTAGGGGGGCGGTAATCGTTAGACCCCTAATAGCATAATAAGTCGTGTCGGAGTGTAGCCTAAAACACCTTGAAAAACTACTGGAATACCTACCAGTAAATCTCGCTTGTCTTGGCCAAGGACTTTGTGTAATGGCCTTCCAAACACAACGTGATACAACCCCTAATACCGGGAGAGACGAATCCTATCTAACCGCTTTGCCTCTAAGTGCTTCAGGACTGCACCCAACTACTACCTGTTTGCACGACTCCTTTGAGCCATGGTAGTGTAGTAATCAAAGAACAGTGGGAACACACTCGAGGCGAAATAGCAGTGTCAAGTCGACGGACTAAGATGTACTCATGTCACCTGGGAACTGCTACCCGACGATAGGTATAATACCCACCAGCAGTCCCCAACGAGTCATGTCCAGTGTACTTATAACCCAATGAGCACCTGCATACTATCTCCAGTACGACGTACTAATGGCTGTGGGACAGACCATCTCGCCTGCTGCGATGAGAAGCGTATACACTAGTCTACTTTGGAGTATCAATGTCCAGTCTTGATAATCCAACGACTAGCGACTTGTATAAGGATGTGCTTATAGACTACCCAGCCCCTACTAGTGTGACTGCCATCACAACGCTGGTAGTCAAGCAAAAATCCTAAGGGCTCTACCAATATGTATAAGTGATATGCAAAAACACATGCACATATTGAGGTAGAAACAAACCAGGCAGCATACTACCATTTTGAGCAAGACTGTTACTATATCCGTGTATATCCCAAGCTTCCTGTTTCTCCCAATCAGAGCAAAGCTCTGATCAAAATTTCAAATTTTGAAATGAAGCAGCGCTTCATAGCAGTGCCAGTGCTGAGAGAGTCAAAGACTCTGAGGCAGCGCTCACGTGCAAAGTACATGAGCGCTAGCGCTAAGAGCGCTAGCGCTAAGAGCGCTGCACTCTAAACAGCGCACTACGTGCAAAGCACGTAAGCGCTAGCGCTAAGTATGCTGCACTCTAAGCAGCGCACCACGTGCAAAGCACGGGAGCGCTAGCACTGGAACTAAATGTTCCTAACCGTTGAATAAAAAATCCAACGAACATGATTAAAAATCATCAATTGACCAGAATAAAATTCTGTTAAGGAAAAATTCCTCAAAATCTTTCCGAACAAAAAGATTGTGCTCTGTAAATCAGAGCACCGTTGGATCAATGATCCAAAAGTGATTAAAAATCACCAAAATATAGAATAAATTCTATGTGGGGGAAGATTTCCCAATCTTGTTAAAAACAAGAAGATTGTTTTCTGTAAATCAGTGGCCCTTGAATCAAAGATCCAACGGGGAGACATCCCCAAATCAATTAGAGAAAATATCTCTTCAACTGATTGAACAAATCAGCCTTGCCCTATATAAAGGCCCCAAGACATCATGTCTCATATAGAGGGACCCCCCCAAAAAAAATCTTTGAAAAAACTTCAAAAACAAAGAGCAAGCTCTCGAAAGAAGAAGAATTTCCTCAAGGTAAATAAACAGAGAGATGAAATCATCTCATATTAAAAGAAGAATTTACTTCTTTTCTAAGATCATAGATCTATAAGACCAAGGTCTTTCATAAAAAGAGATCAAAATATCTCATCACAAAGAATAAGAAGAAGAATATAATTCTTCTCACAGATCATAGATCCGAAAGACTAAGGTCTTTTTACAAGAGAGATCATGAACATCTCATTATAAAAAGGGGGAAGAATAATTCAGTTCTCTTAGAATCACAGATCCATAAAGTCAAAGCCTTTCACCAAAATAAGAGATTCAAACATCTTCTATAAAATAAGAACTTTGTTCTTAGAATTTTGAGACAAAGTCTCTTATAAGAGAGAATTTAATTCTCAGAGCGCAGAACTGATCAAAGTTGCATAAAAATAGCACTTCAGCGCTCCACATCTAGCGCAAAGTGCTGCAGAGCCTTAGCGCTCCAAATTTAGAGAAGCGCTCTGCGCTCAAGACTGGCGCACAGCGCCAAGCGCACAGCGCCAAGCGCACCACGTGCTCCTCACGAGTGCGCTAATTTAAAAGAGCTTCAGCGCTCCTAATCTAAAAGAGCTTCAGCGCTCCTAATCTAAAAGAGCCTTAGCGCTTTGAATTTAATGAAGTGCTCCGCGCTCAAGACTGGCTCACAGCGCCAAGCGTGCTACGTGCTCCTCACATGTGCGCTACTTAACAGAAGCGTCTCAGCGCTCCAAATATAGCACACTGCGCTCATTGACTGGCGCTAGCGCCAAGCGCACCACGTGCTCCTCACGTGTGCGCTGATCGAACATAAATTGTTCTATAAATAAAGCCCTAGAGTTATGACGAATGCTCAGCATTCAATAAAAGACAAAAAGGCTGTCAGAACCCAAATCGATGCTTAACATTGTCAAATGTTTAACATTTTAACTGAGTGGGCCGAGCCCAAGTTGGCCATAAACCCCTCATTCAGATTAATTGAGCCCATATACTTATAAATCTCAGATCTTAATCCCAATTGGACTACAGATCTCCTAACCAAAATTGGTTCAAGGGTATATCTCTTCACTTCTTTGATATTTGTCGTTGTAATCCCTCAACATTTTCAGAGAGGTGACGGGTCCCGACAGCCAGACATTCCATGGACTGTGGAGTCCTTAAGCCCATGGACTATGATGTCCGTAACCTCGGACTGTGGGGTCCTTAAGCTTATGGACTATGATGTCCTTAACCTCGGACTGTGGGGTTCTTAAGCCCATGGACTATAATGTCCTAAACCTCGGACTGTGGGGTCATTAAACCCATGGACTATGATGTCCTTAACCTTGGACCGTAACATCCTTAAACTAATTATGGACCGCAATGTCCCTAAACTAAACAATAGAGTCCAAATGCTCTTTTATTGGATCTAAACGATCCCGTTAAGTTGATCTTAATCTAAAATTAGACTAATGTATTCTTAACAAACGTTTAAATTGATCTTAGTCTTAAATGAGACTAACGCATCCTTAAACCCAACCCCAAATCCAAATCTAAGAAAATACGGATTTAGACTAATCCATGCCCTACGGGCGACAACATAAATTAGTTTTCGTATATAATCCACGGGCAACCAAAAACAAAACAAACACCTACGACACGAAGTGACCATCTGGAGAAGGAGAAAGTGGTTACCGCGATGCGGTAGCGTAATTAACTGCAGGGGTTTGCTCCTGTAGGGAAGAGCATCCCCACAATAAAAACCCCCTCAACGAGGGGGAATCTGACGAAGTCTGCTATATCGGTCGCATCCGTCTAAACCTTCGATACACGGTGCCATAAATCAACTTGGCATCTTCGGAGAGGTGGACGGATAACACCGAATAACATCTGCCCTCGAAGTTCAGGCCGGACGTCCAAACGTCCCGGTCACGTCCTTCGGCGGAGAACACTTCCATTAAGTAATATACAAACCAGTATGATACAATAATGGCATCTAGGGTGTATATCACTAACAATCTCCCACTTGTACTAAGGCCATATATTGGCGTTTCGCAGACCTATGATCTCTAATAGCCTCTCGAACAGTGTCTGAGGGATGGCCTCGGTGAGTGGATCTGCAGTGTTGTTCTCCATATCTACTCTCCTTATCTCAATCTCCCTGATCAGGTGGTACCGCCTCAAGATATGTCTGGATCTATGATGGGACCTGGGTTCCTTCCCTAAAGCTATAGCGCCGCTGTTGTCACAATACAGAAGTATTGAACCAACAATGGTCGGAACCTTCTGAAGTTCTGTTAAGAACTTTCTCATCCAGACTGCTTCTTTTGCGGTGTCACAAGCAGCGATATACTCCGTTTCTATCGTCAAGTTAGCAACGGTGTCCTGCTATTGCGCTCCCACTAATTCCTTTTTCCAAAAAATGATTTTTCAAAAGATGGGCATGACGAGAAACAAAAAACCTTTTGTTCCTCTGTGTAATAGAAAAGATACCTCCTGGAGTTCTTTGGGTTTCCCACAAACTTACATAGTACCGAGCGTGCCTCGATCTTGTCCGCATGCTGCTTTTTGACAAAAAGCTGGACATCCCCATATATTCAGATATTGAAGATAGGGGTTCTTCCCACTCCACATCTGATATGGTATGGTAGCACAGTCTTGGTAGGAACTGTTCCCCGCCGAAACACGGAGACGCAACCGCGCAGGTCCGTCTCGCCTGAATTTCGGGGCAGATGCTAATTGGTGCTATCCGTCCACCTCTCCGAAGATGCCATGTTGATTTATGACATCGTGTATCGAAGGTTTAAACGGATGCGGCCGATATAGCAGACTTCGTCATATTCCCCCTCATTTGAAGGGTTTTTGATTGTGGGGACGCTCTTCCTTGCAGGCGCAATCCCCTGCAGTTAATTACGCTACCGCGTCGCGGTAACAAGTTTCTCCTTCTCCAGATGATCACTTCGCGTCGTGTTTGCTTGTTTTGTTTTTTGGTTGCCCATGGATTGTATACGGAGACTAATTTATGTTGTTGCCCGTAGGGCGTGGATTAGTCCAAATCCGTATTTTCTTAGATTTAGGTTTGGGGGTTGGGTTTAAGGATACGTTAGTCTTATTTGAGACTAAGATCAACTTAAACGTTTGTTAATGATACGTTAGTCTAATTTTAGACTAAGATCAACTTAACAGTTTGTTAAGGACACGCTTGTCAATTTTAGACTAAGGTCAACTTAACCATTTGTTAAGGATACGTTAGTCTAATTTTAGACTAAGATATACTTAACAGGATCATTTAGATCCAACAAAAGAGCATTTGGACTCAATTGTTCTAGTTTAGGGACTTTGCGGTCGATTACCAATTTAAGGACATGGTGGTCCAGGTTAAGGACATGTCCATGGGCTTAAGGACCCCACAGTCCAAGGTTAAGGACATCATAGTCCATGGGTTTAAGGACCCCACAGTCCGAGGTTAAGGACTGTTGGAGTTAGTGCCCTCAGAGTCAATTATTGGATCACAGGCACGTGATTGCAATGATTGAGGGAGGACCTATCCCGGTAGGACAGTCTTACTCGAGATGATAGTATGCTATCTGGTTTATCTTTATCATCGTGTACTGCTTTAGGTGACATGACATGTCGCTATTACACGTTGATAGAGCCCCTAGGATTCTTGCTTGACTGCCAGCAGTATGATGGCGATCATATACGTGGGAGCTGGTGGTCTATAAGCACATCCTTAAAAGGTCCCTAGTCGTAGGAGTTTCGAGACAGGGCATCGATACTCCGTTAGTAGACTAGTGTATACAGTCGAGACCCCGACGAGGGGCGGTGGCCGGTCTCACAAGCCACTGGTGTCAGTTGGTTCACCTAAGATGTATACAGGTGCTCATTGGGTTATGAGTCCACCGGACAGGACTCGCCGGGAACCTGCTAGTTGGTCTTATACCAGATGTCAGATAGCAGTTCCCTGGTGACATGTGTACAGGTTAGTTCATCGACCTGAGATCGTCATTTGTCTCGTGTGAGTTCCCACTGTGCTTTGATTACTACCCTACCACGGCTCAAAGGAGTCGTGCAAACAGGTTTTAGTTGGGTACAGTCCCGAGCCACATGGAGGCAGTGAGCGGATCTGCAGGGGTTCGTCTCTCCCGGTATTGGGGGTGAGGTCGCGCTGTGTCTAGGAGAGCCATTACACAAAGCCCTCGGCCGAGGCAGGAGATTTACTGGTAGGTATTCCGGTAGTATCTCAGGGTGTTCTGGGCTACGCTCCGACACGACTTGTACCGCTTTTGGGGGTCTGACTTTTACCAACCCCCTAG